>OY776676.1:55325843-56525843 GCA_963675555.1 Leptura quadrifasciata | reverse complement strand
ATACCGCAATTTTTGATTGGATGGATCAAAAAACAAATATTTTTCAATAATTTTTGGAGCAAAAATATATATTTATTTGGAATATACAGCGTGTCTCATTTAAAATAAAGACATCCGGACATTTTTATCATTTTTGAAATCCGAATATCAGCTTTGGCACAATTGTAGTCCTACAGGGTGATTCAAAAGAAAGTAAATTAAATTCAACTGTAAATTGAGACGCCTCAAAGATGAAGATTTTCTTAATACATTTTTTTCCTACCATGCCTCCTAATCGTGTTACAGTCCCGTAAACTGGGTGCCTGGAAACCAATTTTCTCTTAATATCCTTTAAGCGGATTGACGTGTGATGATCAAATTGTGGATCCAGGTCCTTATTTTTATGGGCTATATGTTTAGTAGAGCAAGTTCGTACTGACAAGCAAAATGTGTCCTATACATAGTAGTCCGGTAAAGATCAAGGTCAAATATTTTTTGTCTTGTGTCAAATTAAGAATTTTGATTAATTATTGGATATCTTATTGACTTTTTTTTGGTTCTAGCAATTTTTCATCAAGGTAGGCCGGTTTGGAGCAAATTGCAAAAACTAGAAGCATACTGAATCAATTTTATTGACATTTTATTGAAAAAGAAAGGCAGCGTTGGTCAGATTTTGAGTTGTCTAATCAAAGTAGTGCAATTTTTGTGAGTTATTTATCAAAAAATGGTGCACTGTACTGTCGAAGATTATACCAATATGCTTTTTATCTTGACATCATGCCAAGGGAATGCGACAGGTGCAGTAAGGAAGTATTGTAGACGATAACCCAACCGTCGTATCCCAAATTTAAGAACTTTTCTTCTGGTTGAAAGAAGGTTACGTGAAACCGGAGAAGTCTTCATAACGACGCCTAGACTAGGAAGGTCAAGGAATATCCGAACCCCACAGGTTGAAGAGGAGGCGGTATTGAAGGCGGTTCTACAACTAGGACTCTGCTAATCCTCTGTGTGGCGAATATTACATGATCAGCAATTGCATCCCTGTCACCACATTAGAGTGCAAGAATTATTACCCAGAGACTTCGAACCAAGAGTGGATTTTGCCCAATGGTTATTACAAAGCGGATTGACGCACAATGCATGATCAAATCGTGGATCCAGCTCTTTATTTTGATGAGCTGCATGCTCATTAGAGCAAGTTCATACTGCTATGCAAGATGTGTCCTTTGTAGCCTCTCTACAGTTTCAAGAAGACACCACCTCATTAGCGGTAAATGGAACCTCATCAGTAAACAAAATTTTACTTATAAATTTCCGGTTATCAAAAAAATTTCCCTGGACCTAATAGCAATAACCTAACGTTTTATTTTCATCACCTTCTTTCAAGGTATTTAGAAATTTTGGTTTATATGTCTTGATATTATGACGCCTGAAACGTCTTCTAATGTTTTCCTTGTCGATCTTCAATTAAGACACTAAATCTCGTGGACTCAATCTTAGATTCGCTTGATTTGCAGCTAAGATTACGTTATCTTCAGGGTGCGAATGTATTTGGCGAGATTGGTCATTCTTAGATCTTTTAATAACACTGCCAGTTTCATTGAAAAGAGCATTTAATGCGACAGCAGTTTCTTGGCAAATATGGACTTGTAAAGGGTGTCTTCGGATAAATTCTGCGGCTACTTCTCTGCTGCTACAAGCCCCATCACCAAATCTTATTATTTTGATTTTTTCTCTTTAATACAAACGCATTTTAGGATTAAAACTAAGAACATTACACAGTAGACATCAAATATTTGTCTGAAACTTAATTTAATAGTTTTTGTTTACATAACAAAATTCTAACCGTGTGTGGACTTTACGGAATAATATTGAAAAACAAAATGCGACTTTCGTTGTGAAATTTGGTATTGGGGTTCACAATTAATGTTGAACAACTTTTTCCAATAACTTTTTTCTGGGCCTCATTTAGGGGTTGCCGTTGTCTCAGTTTGTTAATTAAACTTAAGTAGTAATCGAAATGTACGTCTCGTATAGGATTACAATTGTGGTGGTCTTCATTTTAAATGAGACAGACTGTATCAGGTAACGATGAATCTTATAAGTGTAACATAAAATAATATTGTCCAAAATTCAGAAATTTATTCATTCATTCATTCATTCACTCACTCATTCATTCAGTTATTTATTTATTTACTTATCTATTTATTTATTTATTTATTTATTTATTTATTTATTTATTAATTTATTTATTTATTTAATTATTTAACTTACTTACTTATTTATTTATATATAATTCATCCAACGGGTGAAACCCAATTACAGGACATATAACAATAGATTTAAATCGATAAATAGTATAATATGGTGTAAGTAAAAGGCACACAAATGACACAAATATAAAATATAACAACTATAAACAAAATATATATATATATAGTAAAATATATGTAGTAAAATATATATATATATATATATATATATATACATACATACTATAAACAAAATATATATAGTAAAATATATGGTATAGTGGTGAGAGGTAATTGAATCCTCTCATGTGGTCTAATGCTACTATACACCAGACATCATAGATGTCTCCGTGGTGCATAGCGACTTGCCATTTTGCAAGTACCGAGAGCGGCGACCTTCAGCCCTTGGTGGACTTAACCTATATACTGTTATTATACATGATTTGCAGGAAACAACTACTCAGCGGGCAAATACCCCGGCCTGCGTTGAATTACACCTTACAAATCATAAAAAATTTGTAGCCAATGTCATTTGTCAACTCCCTGACCAGACATAGACCGGCTTTGAACTTATTAGTTCTCCTCAGTAAGCCATAGGTCATGGAGCAGACAAATGACAGTGGCCAACCTGCTAGTCTTATACAGACTAATGTAAATGGTATAGTGGTGAGAGGTAATTGAATCCTCTCATGTGGTCTAATGCTACTATACACCAGACATCATAGAAGTCTCCGTGGTCCATAGCGACTTGCCATTTTGCAAGTACCGAGAGCGGCGACATTCAGCCCTTAGTGGACTTAACCTATATACTGTTATTAATAACACTGTTATTAATAACAGTATATTCAATTACCTCTCACCACTATACCATTTACATTAGTCTGTATAAGACTAGCAGGTTGGCCGCTGTCATTTGTCTGCTCCATGACCTATGGCATACTGAGGAGAACTAGTAAGTTCGAAACCTGTCTATGTCTGGTCAGGGAGTTGACAAATGACATTGGCTACCAATTTTTCATGATTTGTAAGGTGTAATTCAATGCAGGTCGGGGTATTTGCCCGCTGAGTAGTTGTTTCCTGCAAATCATGTATAATAACAGTATATAGGTTAAGTCCACAAAGGGCTGAAGGTCGCCGCTCTCGGTACTTGCAAAATGGCAAGTCGCTATGCACCACGGAGACATCTATGATGTCTGGTGTATAGTAGCATTAGACCACATGAGAGGATTCAATTACCTCTCACCACTATACCATTTACATTAGTCTGTATAAAACTAGCAGGTTGGCCACTGTCATTTGTCTGCTCCATGACCTATGGCATACTGAGGAGAACTAATAAGTTCGAAACCGGTCTATGTCTGGTCAGGGAGTTGACAAATGACATTGGCTAACAATTTTTCATTATTTGTAAGGTGTAATTCAATACAGGTCAGGGTATTTGCCCGCTGAGTAGTTGTTTCCTGCAAATCATGTATAATAACAGTAAAATATATATAAATATATATATATATATATATATATATATATATATATATATAAAGAAGAAGGGTAGTCTTGACTGACTAGTTAAGAAAACCAAAATTAAACACACGTAGTGTATCTGGTACCCGCTGGATCACAGTTGGTAACAGTCACGTTGGAATTAATGTTCCTAACTTAATTCCTAGTACAAGCCAGCCAATTGTAATACCTTTCTGTCATTTAAAAATTTTTTGTATATAGTTTGATAAAGAAATTTAGTTCTATACTCACATGTGATAGTTATTCATGTTCATTTTGTTATATCTATTTTAATCATGGTTTTAATCCTTAATTTTAAATAATCAGTAATTGTTTACCTTAAATTATGTACCTGTAAAGGAATTTGTGTATGAATTTGTCTACATTAAGTTAAAAAAATGCGACTATTTTATAATACATGTGACCTTAACTTTTAACCTCAAGTTAGTAAGTATTTTAGCGAACTATATTATATGACTTATTAAATAATAATTTTATTTATAGATGTCTTGATAAAGGGAATAAATAATTTCCGAAAGCTTGACAAAGTAACAAAAGAGTTTTTCTTTTTCTGTTTTGTGGCCGTAAACTTTTCACCTCTGACTGCAACCTCAAGATACACTACGTGTGTTTAATTTTGGTTTATATATATATATATATATATATATATATATATATATATATATACACAGGTGTAAAACAGATATATATATATAGGCAATATAGTGTTTAAATGGGGTTTTAGTAAATGTTCTTTATATCAACAATATTACAGTTAAATATATCTAGTCTAGCCTCAATACTATTATAATTTAAACGCATTTGATGTAGGGGAGATGATTCTAATATATTAGTGCGTGAAGTAGGAAGCATGAGCACATTACTTTTCGAGGGTTTAATCTCGGAATTCGATACCTAAGAAGTGAGGTGAGGCATGTGCAGCTGATTTTATTATTGATAATTTTGTGTGAAAACATTATTGAATGCATTACACGTCTTCTTATTAAGCTGCTCATACTAAATTTATTTCAAAAAATTCTTGTTGTGTCCAACTTATTGGATATGTGCCCTCCAGAATAAAAGTTGCGGACTTATAACATCTTCCTTGTACTTTTTCCAAGGACGCTGTGTGAATATTGTAACTAGAACAATGGACGCATATCCCAGTTTGGATCTGACAAAAGTAACAAATAATATACGTAGAGTAGATAATTCAGTGAAATTTTTGCTGTTTCTCAAAACAAAACCTAAATTTTTAAATGCACTACTGGTGCATTCCTCGATATGTTTAGAAAAAGTTAATGTAGTATCAAATCAAGGCCAAGATCTTTTATAAACTCAGGTCTATTTAGAGTACAGCGTTTAATTTGTAGTTGAATTAAATTGTATTTACTTTACGTGTAAAAGACATGACATTACATTTAGCAGCATTAAGAGGAAGACGGTTATTAATGCAGTAGGTATTAAGAAGATCCAAGTTACGCTGAACCCTCAGACAGTTGCAGTCGGAATTTATAGGAAAGTATATTTTTAGGCCATCAGCATAAAGCAAATAGTAACATCCAAGTCATCAACAATGTCATTGATAAACAGTACAAAACGCAATGGTCCAAGTACCGATCCCTGTGGTACTGCAGATGATTGGCTATAATGGTCAGACCGATAACCACGATACTGAACATATTGAGACCGATAGGACAAATAAGATAAATAAATTTAGTAGAGAAGTACTGATTCCAAAACTTTCTAATTTAGTCAATAAAATGCCATGGTCTAGTCTGTCGAATGCTTTGGAGAAGTCAATATAAATTGCATCAACCTGACCTTTATGATCTATGATTTCAGAAATAAATTGGGGGATACATAACAAACATAAATAAAATTCAAGCACAGCTTCGTTTACTGCCCGATTAGAAATAAAACTCCAGTCAATTAGAGCTAGCTCATTGTAGAGTGCAAGGTAATTAGCTTATTTAAAATTAAACGACTCATGACTAAATAGACGAAACTTATTAGTCATAAGATTTTGTACACACACATTAATACAAAGAGCAGGATGATGAGGATCTTCCACTAACAAAACTGGAGTTGATTTTTGGACGTTACAAGACATAATAATAATAATAATAATAATAATAATATTTATTTATTCCAGTAGACCATGTAACATGGTATAGGAAACGTCACAACATTGCAGATAAAATAAAATTACAAAATTACATTAAGTATGCAATTATGAAATTATAAATGAATAAAAATGCAAAAGTGTATAAGTATAAAAGTGTAGAGACAGAATATTCGCATATTTTGAACATTAAAAAAATATTAAACAAAGCATTATTGTAGGGAACATGGACAAAGTATGTAAAATAAACTAACATTAAATTACAAACAAACATAATATTTAATGTACAATGAATTAATTAAATCTAAAATTGTAAATATTCTTGAACACTATAAAACGAATTATCAAGTAGAAATAATTTAAGTTTTTTATTGAACAGTTTGATGTTTTCTATATTTTTTATTTCTGGAATTAATTTATTATATAATTTAATTCCTACGTACATAGGACTTTTCTCATACAAGGACAAACCATGTGCTGGAATTGACAACATAGAGCTCTGTCTCGTTTCATAATGATGAAAATAGCCATTGATTGTAAATGTTTCCAAATTTATTTTAACGTACTTTAAAACTTCATAAATATAAATGCATGGGAGCGTTAGCAAATGTAAATCTTTAAAATAACTTTTACATGATACTCTTGGCGATATTCCTACAATGTTTCTTATCGCCCGTTTCTGTATTTTAAATACTCTATTAAAATGACATGATGACCCCCAAAATAATATACCATAATGCAAGCGTGATGCGAATTGTGCATGATAAAATGACATTAAAGTAGCGTTATTACTAATATTTTTCAATCTATACAAAACATAACAAAATGAAGCAAGCTTATTTGATAGATATTCTGTATGTACATCCCAATTCAAAACGCTGTCTATATATAAACCAAGAAATTTAGTGTTCTCTACTTGAGCAATGGACTATCCTTCTACTTTTAGCAGATAACTTTTATCTGTTGACGGAATTCGAGATGAAAAATTAATAAACACTGTTTTAGATCTATTTAAACATAACCTGTTAGTATCTAACCAGTTTCTGAATCTTTCAATCATAATTTGTGTTTTTGAAATGGCTTCTGTAATGTTTAAATCAGTGCATAGATATGTATTATCGTCTGCAAACATTGTTAAAGTGCTTTGAGAGCTAACAATATTAGGAAGATCATTAATATAAATTAAAAACAACAAGGGTCCTAAAATGGACCCCTGTGGGACGCCTATGTTAACTTTGGTCTGATCTGAATAAACACCATTAATATCGACAATTTGATTTCTACTTTGAAGGTAAGATGTTAACCAATCCCATATTTTTCCTCTGAGACCATAAGAATAAAATTTCTCCTTAAGCAATTCATGATCGACTAAATCAAATGCCTTACTTAAGTCCATAAAAAGCCCCACAGATTTTCTGCCTTCATCCAGTGTTCTATATAATTGACTAAGGAACTGTATTGCTGCTGTTTGCGTAGACCTTTTTTTCCTGAAACCATGTTGGGAATCATGTAAGATATTATTAGATGCAAGAAAACACATAATTTGTTCAAACACAATTTTTTCTAATATCTTGGATATAGAACTAAGTAATGCTACAGGCCTATAATTTTCTATGTTTTCTCTTGTGTCTTTTTTATATAAAGGTATAATACGTGCTGTTTTAAATATTTCAGGAAAAATGTCTTTTTCTAATGATAGATTTATAAGATACGTCAATGGATAAGTTATGTAATGTACAGCAGATTTTAATAAATTGGAGGATATGAAATCGATGCCAGAAGAATTAGATTTTTTCAGTCCCATTATCGTATTATATACTGTATATTCAGATACAGGATTTATAAAGATTGTATCATAGTGTTTAGTTTGTTTAACGTTTATATTATTTACACTTTTAGTAGTAATATTTTCTCGAAGTTTATGTGGAATATCTGTAAAATAATTATTAAAGGAGTTCGCTATAAGTTTAAAGTCGGTTGTTATACGATCTTGTATTCTCATTTCAGTAATTTGGTGATTATTATTGTTATTGTTTGTAGAATTATTTATAATTTTCCAGACACATTTATTTTTATTATCAGATTCTTCATATAGTTTGTCATTGCTTAGTTTTTTAGCAGCAGAAATAACTTTTTTATACAGCTTCTTGTATTTTTTATAATAATCTGTATCATTCACACTTTTTGTTTCACACTTTCTTACATAGAGTTCTTTTAATTTGTTGGCCGATATTTTAATGCCCTTTGTTATCCAATGTTTATTCTTATTACTAGAATATACTTTCCTAATGGGAAAAGATATATCAATATAATGTTTAAGAATATTTACAAAATTTTCAAATCCTAAATTGACGTCATCAAGTTGATATATATCTAACCAACTTTCTTTATTTAAGTGATAAAAAAGGGTAGTATAATTCTCTTGACTGTAAATTCTAGTATAATTATAGTCTGTCTGGTTCCTTTCAAAATTGGTTTTAAGACCTAAAACTTGCGCTGAGTGATCTGACATTACTTAAAATGAGATCTAACAGTCTGTTATTAGCGTTGAGTACATTATTTTGTTGTTTTAGATTAAAGAAAGCTCATAAAATGCAGCAGGGAATTGTATTTTCGACTAGGAGTTTTTGGGAAATATTCAGGGATGTTAAAGTCGCCAATAATGAGAATGTCGGATCTACACAAGTCGTATGATTCAATATTATCAAATAAACACTCATAATTCTCACAGGTAACGTCAGGGGGAATATATGAAACAAAAATAAGAAAATAGCGATTAGAGTTTTAATTATTACGCCCAGTATATCGATGCTCTTGAGATTGTTAAAACCTGGACAGAAATATATAAAGTACGTATTATTTATATTATTTAATAGTTTTTTTTAATGTTCTTTAAATTTTTCATATTGATTGAATTAAGATTCAATTTTTATAATAATAATTTTGAATGTTTAATAAAATATTCGATATATAGTGACCTGGAATACTCCCGAGTACCAAATTTCATGAAAACATTTCCCTCACTTCTGATACTACCCAAGCATACCAAAATTCCTAAAATGTAATTTCTATTTTTCACTCCACGACGCGTCGTTTTCTTTTTAATACGCAATAAAATTTAAAGGTGTATTTTCTCTTGTCGACTTTGTAGTCGCTTGTACCGCAATCCTAGTTTAACTGCTAATCTCCTCAACGTACAACACCCCGATTCAGGGGTCTAATTTCGAATTTTAGCATGCAGGACGCTGTCTATAAAGTGCAAAGATAGAAGATCAATGATTAAGTACGACATGTTTACTTTCGAGTTTTGTCTTTATGGATATAATTTTAATAATAAAATAAACAATGTTGATGTGCAAAATATTTAAATCACAATTTTGTGTTTTAATATAAAATTCCTTATTAACCTCGGTGCTTTTGCACGTTATATGTACGTAATCAATATAATAAAGAATTCGTCAGTTTTGCTCTGGATTCCGCTGTTAATTTGGTCATTGCGTCAATATAACGGTAACTGTTAGTATTAAGCATGCAAATCATTGCTTAAAATAATTCTGACCAGGCGCTAAAATTCCTGACAGCATACCGTTAAATAATATTTTAACATTAATTTGCTCTACATCCATAAGCAAATAAAAAAAACTGGTATCGTAAATAACTTGCATGAAATTCCAGACAGGTTTTTATAAATTAGGCTCATCTCATTTTAACTTCTTAAAATAAACATGACAAAAATTGTAATTAGATGTTGATCTTTTAATTTATTTACATACGAGTCACTTAAAAAGATATAATTTTAATAGCTTTTAAAGTATTTTTAGAAGTTATCTGGTCATTATTTTCTTATTGCTTTAGTTTACTTCTTAAAACTTGTAAGAGCGAACGTCTTAATAAATAAGAACGGTAACTTTTGAGCTTTCAGCTCAACTCGTTTCATTTTATATTTCCACTTATTCAGTAACGAGATACAGTGCTTTCAGAAATTAATATCACTCATGTTCTGTTTCTTTCTTTTAATTTAGGATTTGATTTTTACCATATTTGAGTAGTTCCTATACTAGAGAACTAACAGTCTAGATTGTGTTATCATTTAACTCTTACCGACACCTACTGTGCCTCTTGACGAGTAGTGTTGCGTGGTTTTGAAAAAAAAAATAATATCCTGTCTTCCAAAGCACCTTATCAATTTTCGGCCAGCGTTTTCCTTAAAATATATCCCAAGCGTGAGCTTCAGAACTCAAACAGTCGAGCTGGTTGTCTACAAATGCTAGGGTAACCTAAACAAAATTTATATTAAAATACAAAATAAGTCAAGTGAATTATATTGCAAATATAACTAGTGGACTGAAGCTATAGCAATTTATTTATTCAATAATTTTGATTCGAATAATAATTCTTCATGACTGAATTAAGAAAAATTTAAGTTGATAAATTCTGAAGAGAATCAACAGAATATGAATTAGATTTCTATTTGAAAACAAAAACTCAACAAAACAAAAGAAAATGGTACAAAATGCAATTGCAGGTAGTTTACAATAAAACTCTTAAAATATTATTACATCAAGTAATTTTATACACGTATAATCAACCATTAAACAAAAAAAGTACCCTACAAATGTGAAATTTTGATAATAGACCTCTTGATATCATCTCATCTGTGTATGAAGAATTCAGAAAAAGATTAAAGACGTGTGCTTGCGCACTACTAAGAAGGTCCACATGTAGAATAGTATTCGACTTCGAATAATTTGTTATTTTTCTTTAAAAGAGGCTTTTCCTTATTTTGTAATTAAACTTCGCTTTGCTTTATTATTGAAACAACTTTGTTAAATAATTATTAAAAATGTAAAAAAGGTTGTTTGCTTAAAGTCGATTTCATTATTTTCTATTTTCACAAGTATACACGGTTCTGGACCTGAGCAACTAAAAGTTGTTTCTAAGGTACTTTAGGGCGCTGAATCCGAATCTTCACTCCGTTTTTTTTAAGATTGGTTCTAGTTTTCGAGATTTTTGACAATCAATGGCCACTGTATTAAATTAAAAGTGATAAATCAGAAATGAAGAGCGGTTTCATCAAGCAAAAGTAGCAGTCATCTACATGATTTTTCAGTTCTCTCCATAGCATTAATAATGAAAATGAAAAGTACACATCTTTACACGAGCGATTACTTGTTCAACTTTGTTCTCCATGCGTTACAACACAATTTCGGCATTTCCAACATCGCGAACATACTAGCTAGATTAATACCCAAAATAGATGCTATTAAACAAATAATTAAAACTAGGAAAAATGCATTATCTAAATATAAACAAACAAAAATTTCTGTGGTCATACTACAAATGCTTACGTAATATTACTACTGCAGCAATTAGGTGGGAAAAGAGGCATATCTGAACTTTGTTCAGAATTCGAAACCTTCGAAAGAATTATGGAAAACTTTAGAGCACGTAAATATTACTAATTCTAAAAATATAAGCGAAATTCCTCCACCCCTTTCAAATCCTAACGATTTAAATGAATATTTTGCGTCAACATTTAAATACAACCCTGCATGTGATCAGTCAATAAATTATTTTTATCAAAATACGTGATCGATTTTCTTTTGAGGATGTCTCAAAAGATGAAGTATATAAAGCTCTTAATTCAGTCAAGTCAAATGCCGCTGGTATGCTTTCCAGAATTACCTGTCTATTTGACTTATATAATAAAGCAATGTATTGGGCAAGGTATGTTTCCAGACGTTTGGAAAGAAGCACTTGTTAAACCTCTTAATAAAGTTAAATCCCCCACAGAATTTACTGACTTGCGACCAATAAGTTTGCTACCAGTGATGTCAAAAATAATAGAAAGATTTATGTTCGATTAAGTCGTTACGTATGCTTCTAAACGTCAAATAATTCCAAATAATTAGTTTGGCTTTAGAGTTGGTCACAGTACCACAAGTGCTCTTCGGAAAGTATATGATGATATAATTAAAAGATGTGATGTAGATAAAACCACCGCTCTTGTATTGCTCGACTATTCTAAAGCATCTGATACGATTAGTCACAATTTACTGCTATCAAAATTGAAAATTATAACTTTTCCAAAAATGCGTTAAATATTCTAAAATCTTACTTTACTAACCGTCATCAGAACATTGTAGCCAAAAATACTTTTCTATCCAACGCAAAGGTGCTTCAATCTGGCGTACCGCAAGGGTCTATTTTGGGGCCGTTAATGTTTATATTGTATACTGCTAAATCGCACTTTTATGCTGACGATATACATATTTATAGCATCTTTGATTCATCACATATTTTGCAGTCCATTGATAATATAAACCAGGGAGGGAGGGCAAGTTTCTTTACGTAAAAAACTGAAGAAATGTCACTTTAATTTTTTGCGATCCACGTCTCCGATCACGAGTTATCGGGGTTTAAGAGAAATTTGCCCTCCCTCTCTCCCTCCCCTCCTAATTGTTCCACCACCCCCAGCCTCGGGCCTCTTAAAATGGGTGACATTACCCTTCTATGAAAAATATAATAAAAGACCTACATGCATGTCGAGCCGAGAAAAAATTTATTGCAATTTTTTTTTCCTGTAAGGTTAATTCGCGATATCTCGCTAAATAATGATCTGACGTCGAAGAGACCGAGAATCAAAATTGCGTGTTTTGTCAAGTTCTTCATTTTTGGGAAGTATATTTTTTTGTGAAACCAACACTCGCCGACTTATTGACGAAAAACCGGTTTCCCCTATTTTTAAATGGTCCTCTCCCCCCTCTCGACCCTCAGATCTGTGGAACGTAAGCGGGGAAATAATGCCGAGACACGACTAACATTCGTGAATAGTGTAAAAAAATTGGGCCTATTTTCCGACCATAATTTCAAATTCTAAAAACACGTTGATAGTCCTATAAGAAAATCTTACTCACCAATTTTACTCACAAGATAATAAAAAAAGCTAATCCTTCATATCTAAAAGAATTCTTAATTCCCAGAATTTAACAATTCCTCACCACCCAACAACTTTCTTTAAAAAATCCTTTACGTATCCCGCGTCAACATTCAATAATTTTATCCCTGACAACATAAAGCAAGTAACAATAAATTCTTTCAAATTCCATTACAAAAGATTTCTTCAAGACCAGTGAACAAAAATCAGCAACAAACAATATTTTTTTTGTAAATACCATTATTTTGTAATTTTTTTGGCTGAGTATTTGAGCAGCCTTTAAGCTGGACTCCGCCATACATATCTCAATAAAGGTACTTTATTATTATTATTATAAGCTTCCTAAATATTTGGAATTTCATAACAAGTGATATAACTTATATATCACATAATCTGTAGTCTTAATGCAAACAAACAACATATGCTTTGCCAGGCATTATATGAAAGATAGTTCAAAATCCCAAAAATTACAAAGCTGGATGATAACCATAAATAATACGGATTATACCGTGTGTGCCATCTTCCCTGCTACACCAATAAGTGATGCTACTTCGACGGTTATATCCAAAATAGAAGCAAAAGGAAATTTTATCATTCGGCAGGTGTCAAGTGTCACATAATTTCTACTGCTCAAGGTCATGCAACCGAACCAAAAATCCAAATAACAAGTTAGAAAAGAGTGAATAAGTTACTAGAGAAATATTACTAACAATATAAAACCTTAGAAAATACATATGGGGAAAAGCGACACAAATTACCTTTTCTAAAATTAATCTGCTAATATATCTCTCAATCTTAAAAAAACCATCCAAAATATAAACTTAAAGAAAAAAACGAATTGCAGGTAATTTAATTACAGAGCAATTATTTCAAGCGACAATGTGTGGTTATTAAGTAAATAACAACAAAGGCGCGCAAAATGTGACGTTTTTTCAATAAGATGAAAAATGGCCGGATTTGAAATTTTCGTACCTGGCTTAAAATGTAATGTGCAATGTCTCGAAATGTCGGGCTCCAAAAGTACTAAAAATCGTAATTTATATAGAGAATAGCTGTTAAAGTTCATGTACATTGCCCATTAGCTGAATATTTCTATATTAGAGTAGTATTCAACATTTTATTCTTATAAGTTTTGTTCCTGCTTTGACTAATATTTACAGTTAAGTATGATATATTTCTCTAAATTAAATTATTTTGCTTTGATTCGTTTCATATAATATTTAACCCCAAATCCAATTACATTTATAGTTTAAGAGCCATAACTCGCATACTCATTTCGGAGCTTTATCATAACTTATCGTTTGAAAGCCAACGAGTTACTCTTTTGCTGAAATGAGCTGATAATATTGTTTGTAGTTCTTTTCATATTACCCACTTCTGCAAACTTATATCATATATACTAATCCACTTATGCTTTTCGTATAATATTTTGGGGCTACGCCATTACTTTCTAAAACAATATCTCTGTAAATTTTATTTTGTATTTTTCACATTAGGAACGCAATTAATTAGCAACCAAAGCATTTTCAGAACACACTATTGTCATATATTATCCGTTCCTTACAATTCACTCCATAATAAATTTTTCAGAGCACTGTGTTCAATTACAGTCGTAATGAAATTCTTTGTCACTGAAACAGATTTAACTACTTCTGTGAGATATCATTTATCACAGCTAATGAAATTGTTTAGTTGACAAACACCTACTTAAAAATTACAATGCTGGATTTAACTGTTTAGAAGCTATTTCCAGATCCGTACCATTTTATTTTTAATTATGGTTTATAAATATGAACAAACTTTTTTATATATTTTCTGACATATTGTAACGGATTTTTGCGCATTACTGTCTGCCTTTTGAATAAAAATATCCATTTTTCTGTTTTTATACTGCTAAATGTCACTATAAGTAATCACTTTAGAGATATTTCCTTTAGAAATAAAGAATGTAACAAATTTATATTACAATTTAGGGATGTGCACAATGAGCATTGATTATAGCAAAAACTAAAAAAGACGCTTTCAAACTTAATTTTTAACAACATTAAGTGTAAAATGTTATAATTTATTTTAGCAGTCAGTTTTTAAGATTTTTTTGACATTTTTTTAAAGTCGGTCTATTTCCGTCGCTGAGGCCTAACACCGACGCTTGTAGATGAGCTACCCCCAACCAGGAATTTTGCCGAACCTCTTGTCTTTCGAAGAGTATGAATCTTTTACTTGCTTAACATTTAATGACAAGGGACCGACGAAAATTTGCTACTGCAGTAGATTTAAGAACTTTACACATATTATGATTATGTCGACCATGTAACGCCAATGATGATTCATCGGGGAAAACAATATTTTTATGAAATATTTATCGCCGTCTCAGTAATTTTTGTGGCAGGAAAAGTGGGATTTTCATTAACCTTGGTCTGAACCATTATATCCCTCATTTCATTATCATTATCTTCCGGAACAGGTTCTCTTTTATGTTTTGTGAAAGAAACGCACCGATGTTTTTCGAATTTTTTTATGATTCGGGATTTTTTTGACATTTTTTTAAAGTCGGTCTATTTCCGTTACTGAGGTTTAACACCGACGCTTGTAGATGAGTTACCCCCAACCAGGAATTTTGCCGAACCTCTTGTCTTTCGAAGAGTATGAATCTTTTACTTGCTTAACATTTAATGACAAGGGACCGACGAAAATTTGCTACTGCAGTAGATTTAAGAACTTTACACATATTATGATTATGTCGACCATGTAACGCAAATGATGATTCATCGGGGAAAACAATATTTTTATGAAATATTTATCGCCGTCTCAGTAATTTTTGTGGCAGGAAAAGTGGGATTTTCATTAACCTTGGTCTGAACCATTATATCCCTCATTTCATTATCATTATCTTCCGGAACAGGTTCTCTTTTATGTTTTGTGAAAGAAACGCACCGATGTTTTTCGAATTTTTTTATGATTCGAGATTTTTTTGACATTTTTTTAAAGTCGGTCTATTTCCGTTACTGAGGCCTAACACCGACGCTTGTAGATGAACTACCCCCAACCAGGAATTTTGCCGAACCTCTTGTCTTTCGAAGAGTATGAATCTTTTACTTGCTTAACATTTAATGACAAGGGACAGACGAAAATTTGCTACTGCAGTAGATTTAAGAACTTTACACGTACTTATTATGATTATGTCGACCATGTAACGCAAATGATGATTCATCGGGGAAAACAATATTTTTATGGAATATTTATCGCCGTCTCAGTAATTTTTGTGGCAGGAAAAGTGGGATTTTCATTAACCTTGGTCTGAACCATTATATCCCTCATTTCATTATCATTATCTTCCGGAACAGGTTCTCTTTTATGTTTTGTGAAAGAAACGCACCGATGTTTTTCGAATTTTTTTATGATTCGGTTAATTGTGTCTAATACGGGAGAAGACCTATTTGAAAATGTAGTTTCAAATATTTCTTTAACTCCACGTATTGAACGGCGAACATAATTCCACTTTATTGTTTCGGTAACCTGATAATTATTGATTTTATTACATTAATAACGTATTGCGTTACAAAAATAAACTTATATACATACACTTCAGTTACTCAAAGCTGAATAAATTATGTACAAGCATGTGCGATACGTTACCCGTCTCGATCGAGACCCTGCCAGTCAACCTCAATTTGCGCATTCTATTTGCCCCGAACTTGTGAATGCGAAATATTTAGTTATGTATAAATTTCTTCATGTACACAGTTAGCTGCCGCTATTTATATATTGACTATAAACCATTTTAGATCTATTTTATTCTGTTACGTTACGAGACATAAAAAATAATAATATTTACATAATGCAATTAACAAAAAGTTGTCATTATTTACTAAATTAAGATAAATATACATATAAACTGCATTTTAAAGCCTACTTTATTTACTGGCGTCTCAATTTTCATATTATACTTCAGTGTTACATTTATTTATTTATTTTAAGTTGCCATCTTTATTTTGGAAATATGCAAATATCTTAAATACGTCGAGACAAAATAAAATAAAAACCCCAGGAAGTATGTGCTTTCCATGAAAAATAAAACAACAGTAAGCCCTTGTCATTGATTTTGTTTCTTTTGTATTTTCTTATAAGTAATATGACAAGCTATTCCAGCCTAATTCGTTAAAAATAAATGACGGGTAAATAAATTGATGTGTTTTTAGAGAGCTGCTTTAGCTTCTCAATCCATCTTCCTCAGAACTGGTTCGTTATATATTTAAAATGTTTCAGAGTGCTAAAATGTAACAAAACGTGGTTGAGTGACCGATCTGATTTGATTTTTGGTTACAAATAAGAGAAATTTTATTTAAATTTTAAAATCATCTTGATAAATTCCTTAATTTACTATCATTTTGATATTGTTTGTATGTTAATAACCATAACTGATTCCGTGGTTGCTATATGAATTCATAAAATTTACATTTATAACAAGATATACTTTAGATTATATTTTTTTTATCTGTTGTTATCCACGAAAATAACTATAATTCTTGTTCTATGTTATTTATTATTAATTTAAATTTTGTCACTTGAATGTTTGCTTTTTCCTAATTCCTTTCAATTTGATAAGTGATTGTACGCACTTTTTAAAATGTATAAATATTTTAGTTCATTCACGCTCACCACTTCGCGCTAATGGACTGATAATGATCAGTACACTTTCTTATGCAGCACATAAAGGTATCACACAATATCAGTTGTCTGTAATGACCAGAAGCTCGATGACGTGGTTGCGCTTTATTTGGTATTTTAATATGAGAGGATCCGAGGGGTAAACCGCTGGCTAAATTTTCCACACCCACCTTTTCTAGAAAAAAAACCCTTTATTTCCCCTTAATTCCTTGCAGTTCCCCTAACTCCTCTAATATATTTATTACATTTATTTCCTCCAAATATCTTATTTAATACCCCCCAATCTCCTGTAGTGTCACCTGCAATAACCATACTGTAATTTACTTAATACTTTCAGTACAATTATACCGATTTCTCGTTACGGGAATGAACTACTATCTAATTATCTACATATTAGCTTTGCCTTATGTGTTATACATATTATATGACTAAAACAAAATTAAAAGATTGATTTTGAGGTTGAATTCATCTATTTTTTTTTGTGAGTGTTAAAACGGGTTTTAAAAAGTGTTGTAAAATTTTGAACCAAAATATTATGCTATTCAATACGTATGCAATTAGTAGAGACAAAAAAATAAATAAAAAAATTTATAATGTGACAAATGACAATAGAAAACTTTAATAATAATAATGATAATACCTTTATTGCCCAACAGGTAACACCCAATAACAGGATAATTTTTTAAGAATGTTTCACAAAAGAAATACCTAATATAATAAACATTACATTAAATAACAATAAAAAGTACAAAAACAAAAAAATACTTATCTAGACAAGTGCATTTGACTAATAGCAATAATAAGCCACAGAAGAATGTATTAAAGAAATAAAAAGATAGGAAATTAATAAATATTTAGAAAGGAAACAGATAGAACACAGTGAATTACAGTGCACAATTTAGAACACAAAAATGTTTGGTTGAGGTTAAGGTTAAAGATTATTTACAGCCGTATGTAAGATTACTTTCTTTGAACAATTATTAATGTCACATAAATGACAAATTTGGTTAAAATTACTACACATTGTATATATGGGCGATTTCAAAAGGAGATTACTCCTGGCATGAGGACAGTAAAATGTGTAATTCTGCCTAGCGGGATAATTTGGTACATTAAAGCATAATTGGGCCAATAATTCAGGACAGTCAATATAGTTATTTAGTAAATTGTGTAAAAAGGAAGAAAAAAGAAATAGAACTACACTTTCTTCTTAATTCCAAGCTGTTCATTCCAAATCTAGATAAAAGTATGCTATGTTCAATACCTCTTTCAGGGTAAATTGTATCAATTTTAAATGATAAAAATTTAAGAAACCTTCTCTGCACATTTTCTAAAGCCAATTTATGATTTATGTAATAGGGGTACCAGATAAGTGAACCATACTCAAGTTTATACCTCACATAGGAAAAGTAAAGGATTTTTAGAGATTTAATGCTGGTAAACATTTTGCAGTTCCTGATTATGAAGCCAATCATTTTAGTAGCTTCATTCACCTTTAAATGAACGTGATCAATGAATGATAATCTAGAATCAGATATGACTCCAAGATCTTTCGTAGAATTGGATCTAGATAATGACATTCCATCGATATGGTAAAGATTTTCAATACTGGAGAGCTTCTTAGTAAATGTGACAACTTTACATTTAGAGGTATTAAGATGTAATCTATTACTCATGCACCAGTTTTGAACCTGATTAATATCATTTTGCAGCAAAATACAATCTTTCTAACATGTCATTTTCTTATATATCTTAAGATCGTCAGCAAATAATAGCCTACTACTGTTGTCAATAGTTGAGATAATATCATCAATAAAAAGTAGAAATAAAATAGGTCCCAAGTTAGAGCCCTGGGGAACCCCTGATGTAGCTATAAACGGCTCAGAGTTATAACCATTATAAGAAACAAATTCTTCACGGTTGGTAAGGTACGATTGCATAAATGATAGTAATGAAGAACTTAAGCCCCAGTTGCCTTAGTAAATAAGATACTGTGATCAATCCAATCGAAGTTCTTAGAGAGGTCCGTATAGATCACATCAACCTGTCCAGACTCATCAATAGCATGAGATTCAAACTGAGTAAAGATAGCCAAATTGGTAACTGTTGAACGGTGAGACACAAAACCATGTTGGTTTAGTGATATTCTCTTACTGACTGGCATGTAGATGTGATCGTATAGGATAATCTCAAAGACCTTTGCAAAGTTCGATAGAATTGCAATCGCTCTATAATTACTAGTAATAGACGAGTCACCTGTTTAAAGACTGGACAAATTTTAGCCCTTTTCCACGTGTTAGGAAACGTTAAAGTTTTCAAAGATAAATTAAATATAACAAGAAAAGAGGGTATTAAGTCAAGGCCTGAGGTCATCTTGTTTTTTAGTTTAGAAATTGCATTTTCGATTTCTATCTCAGTTATGTAATCGATTGTAATAGAACAGTTATTTAGCATGACTACGATGGAATCAGCAATATTGGGATCATCAATTTAATACAAAATAAGCTTGTTTACATTCATACAAAACGTATGTATCATGTCCTTTTGACTCGATGAATTGTGTAACGAACTATTTTTTCCAGAATACTATCTGTGAGAAAATATCCCTATATGTTTGATGCTTTTTGCTCTTGTCGGATTTCTCCTTTAGGTCCGGGAAAGTTAGTTACTATATTTTGAGATCGAGTCTTAACATTTTATCTTTTTGATGTGTGTTTGCGCCATACTAATCCATTTTTTGAAATGAATTGGGGAACGCTGTGTCTTGGTATAGCTTCATTTTCACTCATCCGCTGATCGTTATCAAAGACATTTTCGTCAGAATCAGTAGAATTTTCTAATATTTCAACATTATCCTCAGTAAAACTTTCCGCGTCGTCCTCCGGATCAGCTTCATCAGATTCGTCAGAGTTCATGATTTCGTTAAATGTGTTCAATTCCGGATACATCAGTCCGCCAGAGAGAAAGTCACGATTGCACTTAAAATACGTCAGCTTGCACAACGTTTCCAACAGCAGTGAATACAAGATTCAGCCACGAAAGTATTCCTGAACGGATGGTCCGATCCATTTACGCACACGCAAGTGGAAGGGGAAAAACTAACTTGTCAGTGCATGGGACCTCACGTTTCCGGCGGAAGGCTAAAGGGGTTTTTGTGGCCGCTGATTACGAATCCGAAGTCAAAATTGAAAAATGGCGCACTTTAATAATTAATTCCTAATTTACGCTGTTTCTATAGATTTTGCTGAAAAATATAGTAAAAAAGTATTTAGAATGCTATTTTGCATAAGAATACATTATTTTGGTAAACACATTATTTAACCCTTTCTCTTCTCTCCCGTGGAAACCTCCTCCGTCTGACCCTTTATTTTGCAAAAATTGCTATAAAAACTGTTTTTTAATTTTTTTTAGTATAATTTGATAATATTGGACTAATAAAATTGAAATAACCAAAAAAAACTAATTCTAATCGTTTCAGCCTTTTACTGGGGGGTGAACATCCTCCCAAAAAATACGACTATAAACTGATAGAGGAAAATTTTTTCTCTTATGCAAAATAGCATACTAAATATTAAAATAAAAACGGCGCAAATCGCGTTTTTATATGACTCCTTAAAAACGAAAAAAAAATTATTCGAGGCGATAAAACGGAAGGATTATAGATAGATCGTTATTGGCCTTAAGTACACAAATTGTGTTTTGACAGGTCGGAACAAGAAAATAACAGTCATAAACAAAACATGACAATGGTTGTCATTAAGTTTAAAAAATATACATATATATATATATAATAAAATAGAATAATAAATAACATGTAGAGTAGATTACATTTACCACACAAAAATGAATAAACAAACAAAACAGTCAACGCTATCATACAATGAACACAAATAGTATTTCCACAAGTCCTAAAAAGAAACAATAGACAATACATAAATTATTATAATTGTAACTAGATATAACACAGACATAATACACTAATATTAAACTATTAACATGTAGGTAAAATTAATTTATCAAATTTTGTGCGTACAAAATCGTCATAGTTAGAGAACGCAGTGTCTAATAGGAACCGTTTTAGTATAGTTTTAAATCTTCTCAAATCCAGGTTTCTAACTTCAATAGGTAAACCATTGAAAAGCTTGTCAGCATGATAATTTATCCCATTTTATAGTTTATTAAGACGTAAATAGTCTAAGTTAATATTTTCATTATTTCTTGTTGAATAACTGTGAACTTCTGTATGTTTGGTGTAGTGAGAGATATTTGCTTTAATATATAAAAGACACTGTAAGATTTTGTAAGATGTATAAGACTATAGTAGTCACAGTCAGTGACTAGTTTTTTTTGAGAAACTTGATTCACCAGTTTAGGTAACAAAAACATACTCCTGGAAACATTACAACAAACAGCAATAGCATGTTTTTCCCATACTAGCTTAATATTCAACATAAACCCCTAAGAATTTTGCACAGTCACTTGTCCCATTAATATGGTTATCACTTAATTTTCTAAGTGAAAAAATCATGTTTTCCGTCCTCGATACATTTAAAGTTAGTTTATTTGTCATGAACCATTCTTACACTAATAAATCCGTGCCGCGTACATCCGACAATAAATCATTAATGTTATTATTTCTAGATATAATTGTAGAATCATCCGCAAATAAAACAAATTTTGCATTTTGTGAAACAGTAGAGATATCACTGATGAAAATTAGGATAGTACGGGACCCAAAGCAGAACCTTGTAGAACTCCGTAAGTTATTCCACGGGATTCAGATTTATTATGTTTTACTGAGACAATCTGATAACGGTTTGCGACATATGACTTAATTAAATCTATACCACTGCTGCTAAAATTGTAGTAAGTTAATTTGTTTAATAAAATTTCATGCGACACGCAGTCAAATGCTTTTGTTAAGTCAAGAAATTGGTGTATAAATATATTGGCCTCTCTCAAATCCTTCATTTACAAACTCAGGGAATTTGTTGATAGCACATGTTGTGGATTTATTGCTTCTAAATCCAAATTGGTTGAAATTAAATAGGTTATGCAATTCAAAATGACTGGTAATTTGTTGTTTAATTACAACTTCAAAAATTTTAGCAAAATTTGGGATAATGGATATAGGTCTGAAATTAGCAGGCATATCAGTACTATCTTTTTTCTGAATTGGAACCACTCGTGCTAATTTCAGGAAACATTACTAATGATGCAATAATTTATTAAATTAGTTAAAGGAATTTCAAATTCAAATTCATTTATTGATCTTAAAAATTTACATTGCATTACTTAAGTACATTTGCTTTTAATGCTATGCAGTTTATTATTTATGTATCTCGTGCCTTTAAATTTTCTTGTTTCCCCAACTCTTCCCCTCTCTCATCCTTCCCCGCGATCTGTCTAAACTGTAAAAGCTTGTGTACAGTATCACAAGAAAAGAAGAAAGAGAAAAAAAGGAAGGGAGAAAAAAAAACTAATTGAATAAATTAAGAACGTATAAGTAGGTTGAGGATACAAAAGGAGGTTTAATCTGGTATGTATTGTATTGTTATACATATTAATAATATAGTTATAATTATTATACAAAAAGAGAAAAGAAAATGAAGAGAGAAGAGAATAGAACGAAACACTAGACGTGGACTTGAGGTAAGCAATGTTAATATACACTAATTATAAATTTCTTTAATAATGTGATAGTTATCAATAATAAATAATTTAAGATTTTTCTGCAATTTATTTTTATTTTTAATTTCTTTTATGTTTTTAGGTAACATGTTGTACAATTTTGGACCATAGAAAAAGATAAATCTTTGGGTATGATTCTTGATGCATAATGGCAATGTGACTGATATGTTTTCTTTTGTTCGAGTTGGGTATTCATGGGATGGTGTTGACATTCTTGTAGTATGTTTTAAGGACCACAATAAAGCATGATAAGTATAAAGTGCTCTTACAGTAAATAAGCCTAATTCCTTATATAACATATGGGTGGGATATCTATAATCTTTTTTAAGCAGTATTTTTAAGATAGTATTTTGCATTATTTCCAGGCAATATATAGAATTTTTAAAAAGACCGCCCCATATTAGTATGCAATATCTTATTATGGATTCAGCTAAGGCATTATATATTGTTAATAATATTTTTTTATTCAATATCTCCCTGATTTGGTAGAATTTATGTAACAGCCTTCTAAGTCGCCCTGTTATATATTCAACATGATCTTTCCATTTTAGGTGTTGATCAACCACCACTCCTAAATATTTAATGTAATTGGTTTTTTGAATAAGACCGCAATTTACAGCTTACTTGTTTATTACAAGACGTAGAATGGATTTTTATAATTTTTTTTCCTGGTTGATCAGCCACTGTTGATGAGAACGCTACAAATTTAAGTTTTTTCAACATTTAGACTCAGAAGACTGTTATCTAGCCAAGTTTTAAGTTTTCCCATTCCCTGCTCTGATTTTTTATAGGCATTTTCCCAAGAGTCGCTTACAAAAATAACAGCAGTGTCGTCAGCATATGATATTATTTCTCCTCCTAGATCTTCTAATTGTGCTATATTGTTAATATATATTAAGAATAAAATGGGACCTAGCACAGTGCCTTGTGGGACACCCATTGTAATGGGGAGCGGATCACTATATATATTATTTATTTTCACACACTGACTACGCTCTGAAAGGTAATCCAGGAAAAGTTGTAACGGTACCCCTCTGACGCCTAAAGACTCCAATCTACTCAGCAACAGTTCATGGTTAACTGTATCAAATGCCTTAGCTAAATCCAAGAATACTGCCAAGCACTTTTTATTCATATTGAGGCTATTAACAATTTCATTTAACAACTCTATAGTTGCATCTTGAGTACTTAAGTTTTTCCTGAATCCAAATTGCCTATTATTTAAAATATTTTTACTTTCTAAAAAGTCTATTAAATGTTTCTTTAAACATTATTCTAGCAATTTTACAAAGTGATTAATTACAGATATAGGCCTATAGTTAGTCACCAATTTTTTATTTCTGCTTTTGTATACTGGTGTTATAATTGCTTCTTTCGTAGATTTCGGTATTTGCCCTTTAGAGATGATTAAATTAAATATAAAAGTAAGAGGTGTAAGTATGTATATGTGTATTGTTTTTATAGTGTTCACAGATATTTCATCAAGCCCGCATGCAGAATTATTTTTTAAATGTGAGATGTACAAAATTAGTTCACTTTCAGTAACCGGATGAATAAAAATATTTTGATTATTATTATTATTAACGTTATTATTATTGAAAATATCTGGTTGTACTGACGCTGAGTTTTTACTAAACTTTGTTACCATATTTTCGCCAACGTGTGCAAAAAGTTATTAAAGAAATCTGCTTTGTTTTTGTCGTTACTTATAACCTCGTTTTCATTGTTTATAATATTATTTCATTTTTATTTTTTTGTTCACTATTTGAGGCTTCATTTACTATTTTCCAGATTTTTTTATAATTATTATTAGCATTTATTAATTCTAGTTTGTAGTATTTATTTTTTGTACTCTTTATCAATTTATTTAACATATTGCGATATTGTTTGTATTCTTCGTGAAGCTCGTTACTATAATTTTTTAATAAGTTCCGTTTTAAATAACCCCTGTGTCTTATAGAGTTGACTATGCCTATTGTAATCCAAGGTTTAATTTTGAATGTTTTATTATTATTGATGTAGATTTTTTTTGTATTTTTATCAATATAATATTTTATTTTATTAATAAAAGCAGTATAACATACTTCAGGATCATTTTGTTCGTAAATATCACCCCATGTTTCAGATTTTAAGTCTTTGTTTATTTTTATAAAATTTATTTTATTAATATGCTTAATTTTATTTATGTTTGTATAATTATGTAATTTATTCTTTGGTTGTATAGAAAGCAAAATAGTGTAATGGTCAGTCATCGAATTTTTAAGTAGAGACGATTCAATATTAAAATAATTTCCTATTTGTTTATTTTTCGCTCCTACGAAAAAATGGTCTAATAAACTAGAGGAATTTTCAGTTTCTCTGGTAGGATGATTTATATAAGAGAACATACCATGCTCATTTAATAAATTTAAATATGCTGTTGAATCATTGTCATTTTTATTTAAAATGTTTATATTTATATCACCTGCAAACACTTCGAGATCACATTTCGGTAGAGTACGGATATATGTCTCAAGGTCTTGTACGTACTGTATAAGGCTTGTGGCAGGAGGCCTGTAAGAGGCCGTAATGCCATAAGTAGTATTTTGTCAAAAGTTATTCTTAATAATTTATTTTGCCTTAATGAGATTATATTTACATCAGCATTTATATGGTTGTTTACATAAATCATGGTACCATCATTCTGGTTAAATAATGAATTGTTATAGTGTAATGTAAAATTTGGAATATTAAAATTACTCACCCCATCCAGATTCCACGTCTCTGATAATATAATAATGCCAATTTTTTTTATATTAATAGCTTCTAAACATGTAATTAATTCATCAAAGTTTTTCTTAATTGACGTTATGTTAAAATGAATTATATATAATTGCCTATAATTCTTTATATTCTCTGAAAATTCATTTATATCTAAAAAAAAATTTGTATTTACCTCCTCAATATCCTCAATATCATTTATGACGTTCCGATTCATCTATTTATTTACAAAAATATATAATTTTTAATTAACAAAAATAAGATTTATACACAAACAGTCTATTATATTCTATAAATATTATTACAATTGAGAATTTGATAATTTTATAATAAATTTGAAATAAAGAGAAAATGCAAAAGTAATATGTATAGGTAAACTTCAATAGCGTGCGTCAGTCGTTGCTTTCTGTGCGCGTCTCGTATAGTTCATTTTCAGATTTAATATGCCTAATATATGTCCCATTCTTCACATAAATTTTACCCTCATTGGTCCAAACATTTCTTTTCCCATACATTTCAATAGCCTCCTTCAAAATCATAGCTCTAGTTCTTGTTAGTTCCTCATACATGGAAATCCCTGTATTCTTGAATGCTTTTTCTGTGCAAACACTTTTTGTTTAATTTTATATGAAAACATATTACGATAATCGGTCTAGGTTTTTTTGGATCTTTTTTCCCATTCTGTAGCAATACTCGATATCATTTAATTGCATATTTACTTTTAATTTATGGTTAAATATTTTAATTATTTCATTCTCAAGATTCCCCTTCTCACCATCAGCAGCCTCTTCAATACCATGGATACGTAATGTTTTTACATGGGAACGTTGTTCCAAAATTTCATTGCGGTAGTTTAGAGAGTCAATTTTTTCTTCTAATGATTTTATTTTATTTTCTTGTTCTAAAATTTTTCCATCAGTTACTTTTTGTAAAGCAGTAAACTTATCTTCGAAAATTTCCAGTCTTTCATTTATTTTCGTTAATACTTCCTTAGAGACTTGCCTTGCTAGACTGCATATAAACTCCTTATCTTCTGTAAATTGTTTTATGCATAGAGTTATAGTTTTGGTCAGCTCTTTTTGTTCTCTAGTTTCCGACGGCATTTTCAAATAATAGAAGTAACCTGATTGTGATTAGATACCAATTATTCACTAGAACAGACTTTAGAATTCTTTGTATTATTAATTATTATTTACTGAAACGCGCAGCAACTAACACGTCTACTTTGTACGGTCGCTCATAGATCAATCAATTAGTATTACATATTTGATACAGTTTAAAATTTTAATATCAATGTTAAAAATTTCTTTACTGTTTGTTTTCTTTAAGTTATTTATTATATCTAATACCTTTATATACGACACCGTGTGGAAATTAAACGTTTTCGTTATCTGATGTTTATTTTTTTCAAATATTCATCGGGGTTCTATTACTTACCGGTAGTGCAATGTTTGTGAAAAAGTTGTTAAACTCATTTGGTGAAATATCATCTGTACTATCCTGATTGTCTACTTTATAGTTATTTATGATTTGCCACATGGTTTTATTTTGATTGTTTGATTGTGATACTTATCTATCATGTGCATTTTTCTTGGCCTCAATTATATCACGTTTATAACTAATTTTTTTCGAGTTGATTAAATCTTTGAATCATCGGATGGGTTTGTTTTGTAAATATGGTACAAGAAATTCAGAGTTTCTCTCGCTTATTTCAAATCATCAGTAAACCATCTAATATTTAGTTTATTACCCTTTTTATTTATGATTTTGGATTTTAGCGGAAATATACTTTCAATGGCACATGTTATTGTGCTGATAAATTTTTCAAATTTATTGTGGACATTGGAACCTTCGTCTTTAATGAAACTCCAGTCAACTGATTGGAGATGAACATACAGTTGATGTAATCCAATATCAGTTATTGGTCTAAAACATTTTTTTTTCCGGAATAGAAGAAACACTTACATTTTTTACACTCATATTTATACCTCAATGATCAGAGAGTGTTGTATCCAAGGTACTTGTAGTTATAGATAATTTATGGTAGTTCCAAAATTTGTATTCTGATACAAAATGGCGTTCTAGTTATTTGTTTTTCTCTTGAGTATGGAGTAAAAATCAATACTAACGAAGATATTCGCGTTTTGAAAATGTAATTTTTTTACTATCGAAAACAGAACGAAAGGGTTAAGGACTAATATTTTTAAAGTAATGTATTCTTATGCAAAAACGTATTCTAAACATTCTTTTAATCAACATATTTTTCTTAAAAAGTAATAGAAACAGCGTAAATATCTTTTGTTCTAAAAAACACGTTTATGAGAACACATTTAACCCTTCCACAAAATTGACCAAAAATGAAACTAACTGCTGAAACACGATTTAAACTATTTTTAAAGGGTGTATATCCATTAATGCCGATCATTTGATAATATTTCCATATTCTCTCCCATCAGATTGTACTAAAAATTTAGGAAAAATCGAATTTTTTAGGGGGTCATTCTATGTTCACCCCCAGTAAAAGGTTGAAATGATTAGGGTCAATTTTCTTTAGTTACTTCAACTTTATTAATCGAATATTATCAAACTTATAATAAAAAGTTTTAAAAAACTTGCAAATTAAACTTATTGCCATAACTAATTAGAACTTAATGTAATTAGGTAAAATATCAATTTCAAGTTTATAATTTAATTCTCAGTTCCACATACGAAGAATTACCTTTTAATAGCTTCACCACAACTAGGCACATTTCGCTATAATAAATGGATATGTGATGCTTTATTACAATTGTTATTAGTTTCTAGTTCATATTTCACTACTGCCGCTACTGCTGCTGCATTAGCGAGTGAATTAAATTCCATAATCCGTCTTGTTTACGACTGGTTTATTAATAAATTAATAACGTTACAATGTGCTAAAATGAGGCATATGCGAAATAAAGGATGCAAATGCGGTGAGTGACCGATGGTCCTCTTAATGAGCTTTCATGAAACCACGTATTGGGCGAGCGGTGAAGCACATTGATTGATGAGCCACCAATGGCCACATAATTACAAATACCTCCTTTATATTATACACGTACGCTATTAAAATTCCTCACTGGTAATCTACTCTCATCTCCCTCACATTATTTCACTGGTTTTTCAGATGGCTTGTCCTGGATTATTTATTAAATCTGCCGAGGACAGCTCAGGTATTGAGGGGAATTTTTGTGGCTTATATGCTAATAAACTATATGTTTAAATTTTTTATGAATATTGTTGTAAACTTATTTTATAAAGAAATACATGGAAAAAATAATTTCAAAAAAATTACACTTATAAATTGAAACATTGCATACTTTCATATTACGCTAATTTTAAGTTAAAATCGGATAATATTAAAATAATTAGCATAATCTACTGACCTTTTACTTAAACTGAAATATCTCGAGACCTAATGGAGCTACGATGACACGTACATCGGCTCCTGTTATAGTACCTTTCACATATCGGTACTATAAGAAAGTTAATAAATTTCAAAAATCAACAAATAAATCAATCTTTCAGTTCATCCAGTCAAAACCAGAAAAAAGGTAATGTCAATGCTTAATTTAGTCAAAAAATACAGTTTTTCAAAATTAACTGAAAATTTCACGCATCTTTGTTAATTCTCAAATAACCCAAAGTCACCGTTAATTTAAGTTTTTTATGTGTGAGCTGTTCACGAATATTGACGTGTTTTGCTGACTGCTCGAGTTAAACATTTATTTATCTCTATTTTATAATGACACCAAAGAAATCTACGATAACACGTAGTACTGCACAAAATGGATACCAGTAAATGTCAAAATAGCGTAAACTTCTCATTAGATGAAGTGAAAACAATTATTCATCAATTCGTACAAGAACAAAGTGATATTTCACTAAATGAAATAAAATTATTAAAACAAGAATTCAACGATCCGAGACAATCAATATTGAGTTGGTGAGACTTCTCACTAGTGGAAAATGTATAAACCAAGTAAGCATTAATGAAAATGAACTTAGGATTAGTAATGATAATATTATATCGAACCTTGACAGTTCCATGGAATCAACGTTTTCATCCGATACGGTAATTGAGGATAATACAAGAGTACAAAAAAGTGTAAACATTGAAAATAGTCAACAAAAAAGTATGGGACAGAAATATACCGACAAAAATGTGCATAAAAATTCACATGTCATGGCGAGATACAGTGGAAGAAAGAAGGTAATAGCGGGAACTAACAACTCTGATGCTGACGATGAATTCAGTGCTTCGCTGAGTAGACTGTGGCTATATGTCGGACGCTGTAAACCCAGTTCAAGACACGAAAATATCAAAGCATATTTAGAAAAAAAAATCCCCTGGACGTACATTCGAGGTTACCAAACTATCATTACTAGGTAAATATTCCTCATACAGAGTAGAAGCCGATTTGGAACTTCGGGACGTTTTATATTCACCGACACACTGGCCAAATGGTGGTGTTGTGAAGAGGCTTAAATTTCGTCCCGATAAATCTACGGCGTACACCGAACGGCCCTTTTGATGCTTATGCCAATAAAAATGGCTACCAATTCAGATAATTTTAAAATCGTATATCTAAATTGTCAATCTATTACCAATAAGGTAAATAGAATTTGAAGTTTTAACACAGAATGAGGCTCCACAAATCCTGTGCATTTCTAAATCATGGTGTAATGTCTTAAATATTGACAGTGTAATGATACCAAATTATAACATTGCTAGTTTCTATGCTAGACTAAATCACATTCATGGTGGTGTCATTATTTTTATTTTAAAAAATAGAAAATACAAAGATCTAGTAAATATCAACGATTTTGCGGTTGAAATGCATGTAGAATTTTGTGCAGTTTCATTTTATGTCAAACAAGTAAAATGCTGTTTAATAACTATCTATAGACCTCCAAGTGGTGATATAGGAATATTTATAGACGTTGAATGTTAATTATTTGAACAATTCAGCACAAAAAAATATACTATGTGATCTCTTTGATAGTTATGGTCTCTAATGTCAAAATATAGAACCTACAAGCATATATTGTAACAAAAATGGCTTCACCTCCACAGCCAAAATTGATTACTTTGCAACAAATATCTCACAAGAAATGTATCTAGAGTCTGTCAAAAATCTAAATATTGCAGATCATTATGCTCTCATTGTCACAGTAAAAATAAATTACATAAATAATTATCCTGATAAACCGTCAGATAAAATTACATAAAGGAATATGAGCAATAATAATTTGAATCAATTACAAAATTTTTTACACACTGAATAATTTCAACCTGTATATGAATGTGTCGACGATGTAAATAGTGCCTTTAATGCATTCTTAAATATACTGCGATATGCCTTGGATTTACACTGCCCAATGATTATAAAAACATTGACACAGCGACCAAAGATATTATTGACATGAGTATTAAATTGAGAGACCTATTTTGGCTGAAAACTAACTTCTAACTGGTTCATTAGATTCTTATTATGGAGAGTTAAAAAAGGAATATACAGCGAAAATTAATTTTACTAAAAAACAGTTTTATCAACATCAATTTGAAAATAAGAATAATAATAACAAAAAGCAAAAATATGTTTGGAATGTAGTTAGAGAAAAAACAAGTAAAATAAAAAACCATACACCCATTAAACTGTTTATCAATGACGCAGTGGCTGAGGAATCAAACATTCTGACTGACGCTTTCGTAAACTTTTTTAGCTCTTCAGCTAAGTTAGCTAAACAAAATCATTTTGGAAGTACCACTTCCACTGAATGTACATTAGCAAACATAAATATAAGCAATACATTTTTCTTCCGCAATGTAGAAGCTGAAGATGTTGCAAATGCGATTCAAAGCCTAAAAAATAGAAATTCTATGGGCACTGACTGCATACCAACAAAAATAATAAAAAACACATGTGCACAAATCGCTTCGCGGCTAACTTATATCATAAACTTGTCAGTCGAAATGGGAATTTTCCCTGATAAATTAAAAATCGGTATAGTCACTCCCATATACAAAAAGAATGATCCTTTGTCACTCGAAAACTATAGAGGTATTACTGCTCCAACAATAATATGTAAAATTATCGAAAGAGTATTGTACGAAAAAATATTATCATAATTCAATAAATATGGCATAATATCTAAATGCCAAAACGGCTTTTGCCCAAGTAGATCAATGGAAAGTGCTACCTATGATTTCGTTGAATATATTTACAAACATTTAGATAATGGTAAATACACAGGTGCACTTTCTTTGATCTATACGAGGCATTTGACTATCTGGACCTAACTTTTAGTCAAGCAAAATTGTATGCTGTTGGTTTTTGCGGAAACATCCTATCTTGACTAATGTCTTTTTTTCAACATAGAAAAATTCATGTTAAAATCAATAATAAAATGTCAAATATACAAGATGTGGATCTACAAGTTCCACAGGGCTCTATATTTGGTCCGCTTATCTTTTAACTATACATTAACGATCTTCTGCCATACACAGACTGTACGGTATTGTATGCAGATAACGTTACATTAGCTGCTGTTGCCGATAGCCCCGGTGAACTTCAAACTGCTAAACACTTTATCGGCCGAAGTTACTGATTGGTGTTATAAAAACGCTCTAATATTGAATGCTGAGAAGACCGTATGTATGCGGTTTTGCTCTAGTAGTAAAAAAAAGAATAATACCTCTTTCCATATCATAGTAAACAACAAAATAACTAACTTGTCTCTATCAACTAAATTTCTTGGTACGTTTATAAATTATGATATGAGTTGGAAAAACAATATTGGTTACATATGCAAAAAACTTAACAGTGGCTTTTATGCTCTTCTTCAACTAAAAACAATATTTGATACTAAACAACTCATAAATATCTATTATGCCTTAATTTATTGTCATTTGTCATATAATGTCATTGTTTGGGGCAATGCATGCAGTTCAAATGTTAATAGAAATAATACTAATATCTCAAAAAAAATTATGCGCCTGATATTTAAATTGGCACCAATGGATTCCTGTAAACCATACTTCAAGGAACATAAAATATTAGCGTTTCCCTGTATTTACATGTACAAATACATACTATCTGCTGTCAAAAATATAAATTCGTTAAAGCGCAATTCTGATACACATAACTATCAAACTAGACATGGAAACCTTTTTAAAATGCCACATCATAAGACCAGTTTAGGGGGCGAGCGTAGGTGCGTCTTTACTATGTACATACTTCGGTATGCGATGTAAAGCAACGACAGGCGCAGTTAGTACTTGGATTGGTGACCATTCCAACGGAAACCGCGTTCTCGCCTCACACATCTTCCAGCGGCTTGTATATCAGTGTATGCGCGGAAGCTATACAACCTTAGGCGAGGGTTGTATAGGAGATATACCATCCTTCGGAGGGGATGTAAAGCCGTCGGTCCCTTGTCTATTAAATGTTAGGCAAGTAAAAGATCCCTACTCTTCTTAAGGGAAGAGGTTCGGCAAAATTCCTGGTTGGGGGTAGCTCGTCTACAGGCGTCGGTGTTAGGCCTCAGTAGCGGAAATAGGCCGACGTTAAATAAATGTATAAAAAAAAATAAAAAAAAAAGACCAGTTTATACGAAAAGGCACCTCATATATGGGTATCAAGTTTGTGAATCATTTGCCTATAGATATCAAGGAAGAAAAATTTTAATATTTTTAAAATAAAACTTAAAAACTATCTCATAGATAAATGTTTTTATAGCTTGACTGAATTTTTTTGTCACCTCCAATAATTAATATGTTTGCTAATGTATTTCAGCTCACTATACAGTTTGTCCTCTGGTTTACATTTTGTTTTTATTCTATGTGTTTAATCTGTGTTATCTGTAATACTTGTTTAATATACTATTTGTGTATTGTATTTATTGTATGTTTGTAATTTACTCTGTATGACTTGTACAATATCATTGTATTGATCAAAATGTATGAAATAAAGAATTTTTTTTTACAAAAAACCAGTCACCCTACTCTGCGGCTCCGACCCTCACAGAGGGGAGCTGATAATAAATACCAATAGCCACTCCCCACGCCCATGGGGTGAGTGACTACCGGGTCCGCGAATCGTGTGCCCTGAGTAGACGCAATGAACCGAGGATGACAGCCTTCTGTCTTGAGCTGGTGGTCGAGGAGTACTATGTCAAGCTTGTTGGCTTGTATTTGCCTGACGGTGGGAAACAAGTAGTTCCAATAAATTAGATACTTCTCATTCCCCACAACGGACTCAATATCCCCCGGAGCGTAAGGCATCACTGGTGTTTCGTCTATCCCATACGAGTGCCTTAGATGATAGTAAAGCACTCGTAATGCTGCGTCATGTATGTGAATATAGGCCGAGACTGCGTATGTGGGGCAAGCCGACAGTAAGTGCATTACAGTCTCCGGCGCCTTGCGGCAGGCCCTGCAGCTGACATCAGGGACCTCCATACCCATGACACGACATCGATAGACGAGGGTGTTAAATATACCATCTTGGCAAGCCATTATGAATCCCTCGATCTCAGACCTCAGCCCGGCTGACCTTAAAAAGGCGAAGGTCAGCCTTTCGGATAAGCTAAGGTCTTCTGTATTTTTATAGAAGACCCCGTGCATTGGCTGAAAAGACAACAAGAACAAGAAACACGGTCAGGAAGAAAAAGATGAACTAAGAAAAATGATGGAAAACCTGGAAATAACATTTCACCAGGAAAAACAGGAAGAAGTGACACGCCATGAAGAATTAAGAAAGGAAGAAATGACATGCCAGGTAGAATTAAGAAAGAAGAGATGAGATACCAGAAAAAAATGAGAAAAATTATACAGATGCAACAAGATGCTATCCTTTCAGCCACCAAAGACCTCAAAAGTGAAATTAAAGGGCATATGGACAACATGAATGCTGAAGTAAGTAAAGTCACAGGAAAAGTAAATAAGGTGGAAGAAGCAGTGAAGTCAAAGAAAAAATATGAAAGGAAAATTTCGGGTAGATGAGGGATAATTAGAACGACTTTAGCGACAGTTGAAGGAAAAAATAGACCAGCTAGTCAGGCCTTCGGTTACAACCGCCATCCTTTGACGGTCAAACTACATGGGTGACATATAAGAGACACTTTGATGCTGATGCGTGTGCCAACAACTGGAATAACGTGGAAAAGGCTATAGCATTAGTATTAGCATTAAGGGGTCAAGCATCGGAATTACTTCCAGCGGCGGAGAAATAGGATTTTAAAGTTTCAGAAGCTGCATTAGATCTAGGATATGGTGACCAACAACTCGCCCAAGTATACAGGAGATTACGTACACAAAAAGCTGAGGAGAGCGTACAAGAATTTGAAGCTGCTATGGAGAGATTGGCACACTTGGCTTACCTGGATGCACCAAGGGGTTCCAGGAGAAATGTGGCAGTTGAGACATTCATTGATGGCACGGGAGATGAAGAGATTAGGCGAATCCTTCAAATATCTCGGTATAAGACTAGTAGCGAAGCTCTGATCCATGCACTTGAGATAGAGGTCGCGTATATGGATTCTCCATGGCACAGAGTACAAACTGTCTCTGTGGAAGAAGCCCAATCAGAGAAAACGAATTTGGACACCAAGAAAACAGGAAAACCGACAAGGAGGTGATAATGAAACTCTGAGGAGGTAAACACTGCAACGAACGAAGAAATTTACTCGGATAAAACAATTGATTGCTAAACTCACGGACATACATATAATAGTCGCGCAAGTACTGGGCAAATTAAATTCCCGACCAGAGCCGAAACAGAAACCGCTAAAGCTGAAACAGGAACCACAGTCGGAGCCAAAGCCGCAACAGAGCAGTGAAAGACCGCCCATAGGTATTCACTGTTATAACTGCGGCAAATTCAGGTATGTCGAAAGGCACTGTCGCCACCCTAAGGGAATAGATGCCGAGAATATAATGAAACAGAACGATATGGCAATAGCGAGGACGGTTCAGATTGCGGTTTCGAAGGACTGGACGAAAGAAGTTCTAAGAAAAGAACAACTGGGTGAGAGCAAAATTGGACCTATATTAAAAACGAGAGAAAAAGAATCCATCCGAAATTGAAGGACACTTGAAAGAAAAGTGTCGGACTGGAGGCTTTATGGGCACAATAAAATAATATTCCCTGTTCTTGTTCAAGAGATAAAGAAATTTTATTCATATGTAGCTGAAAACTTAACTGGACTATAAGAGCACAAAAAGACGAAATGCTCAACATTTCGTTTCATATAATTGTTTTTAAGATGCGACTAAATAATTATTTGCAATGGGCAATTCTATCATGTATTCCTTCTCCCTAGAATCATTATTTTCGGATACCCGGCTTTATTGTGTTTCACAACGTGTATATAGACAAAATATAATGAGTGTCAAAATGCTGTATGATCTGCCAACACAAGGAAAATTTTTTGAAAAAAATCCCTAAGGCTAAATTGAGTATATAATGCTTTTAACCTTTAACTCTGGGGAAGACTATATTTTTTGAAAAAGCAGTATTGCAGGAACTTTACTATTTTTTTGACGTAGAATAGAATGGTTACAGTTTGTAGGAGTAAATTAGGAACATCCTGCACGGAGCGTGATAACTGTAATCGCTTTCGTGTTTTCTTTCCAGAATCAGGAATTAATCATTATAATTTGCACCAAAATAAAAAAAAAAGATTGATGATTTGCGTCAAACTAAAACATTGTTAGACATTATACGTTCACATAGATAACAAGTAAATTATGACTTGCCATTTTTTATTCCTCCGTTTAATTTCTGTATTTTACTTCGTTCATTTTTCACTATCTCTGAGGACCACAATTTATTGAATGAGTTCCCATATGCGTAACACCAAAATACTTATCATGAAGCTGGATAGATAGATAAAGTTTGTGAGAAATATTAAATTACTATCCAGAAAAAATATTTAGCTATATTGCTAGTAGAGTCAATCTATCTTATTTAAAAAATAGTTGCGGAATAGAAATTCTATTTTTGAAATTTGCTCGTAGCATTCCAAAAAACGTGACAAAAGTTTTTGGAATAAAAAACGTCTGCGGCTTCATATATAAAAAATCATTTATGCAAAATTAGATTCTTCCCTTGTTGTTTAGAAATATCTTACGATATATTATATTGTAATGAAAACTTAAATATAGACTAGCAAGTTACCTCTCGTTTCCGCACTTGACTGACTAAGGTTGTTCATCGGGCTAAATTTTAATTGACAATTAGTCCAGACATTAGAGGCCATAGAGCGCCCTTACCTAAAAAAAATCGTGGCAGTTCTGGAAACAGGCTTACTTTACGTTTTTATGGAGCGCCGAATCCGAATTTTAACTTTCCACCAAAAATATTCCCCACAACCTCCTCAAAAATCTTAGATCTGTCAAATGTATCTCTGTGGGTTTCACTCACATCTAAAACATACGAAAATATTTATCAGTCAGCTTAAAGTTAAATCCATGCGTGACAAAGATATAATTTGTATCAAGTCCCATTTTTAAAGTGGATTAATTGACTGATAAAGCAATCGATTTTAATTATTGCGCAGTTGCCAAAAATTGTCAGAAAGGAGTGAAACATAGTTGAATTATGTTCGGAAATTTTTTTTTGTTGTTGTTAAAACCTGACAACTTTGGTTTATTGAGGGATTAATTCGTTTGTTTGATAGAGAAAGGCAGGTAAAAAATAATTAACCTGACAATTCGTCCGTGTTTTCTGGCTCTGTATCTTCAGGTTCACGTGGTTTCTCCAAATTGCTCTCATTATCTCAGTCAACAGTTCGAGTTTCACTTCTTGCGAATCATTTCATTCAGATCCTCGAGGATATCTTCAAGAATATTCCCACATGAATTGTTGCAGTCAAGGCACATTTCAACCTGCTTTTCTTGCAACTATACGCGCCGTGGCAGTTTTTTTTTAAACCTGAAGAAGATAAGCTTCAGAAGTTTTGGTGGGGCAGGAGGTTTCAAAGTGGTTACAGGAGAAAATGCGTAGTTAATTTTTCCAGCCCAATTTTTCTGGTGCGATAACATTTTCTTGCCAAAGTTGAGCTTGGTTCTGAATAAGCGTTATGCAGCATCAGTTTCAGTTGGGGGCAAAGAAGCAATGTTGTGTTTACTGTTGTACGCGATGTTGATGAAACCCTGATGTTTAAAACCGTTTAAAGTCCTGTTTTCATCCTTGTAGCCATACAAATAAAGTAAAATTGATTTTGCGATAGCTTGTGGATCTGCATTTGGAATCCGGAAAAGCTGAGCGAGGGAATACCCATCTGGGTTTCGGACGAGGACCTTGATCGATTTGATATTTCCGTGGCCGAAAATCTCAGATATACTCACAACCGCTGATTGTGTGTAAAAATAACATATTTTCAGCGGCTGTCTTATCTTCAAGGCCAGAAGATGAGTAAACTTTTTGTGGACCTTTGTTTTTGTCGGGCTTTTTAAAGTAAACATTGGCAGATTGGGAACAGGCAGTTAATAAAACTAGTAAATCTATATCTTCGCCGACAATAATCACGATTCATAGATTGGTGCCATTTCAATTAGTTTCTTGATGATAAGAGAGTGTGGGTCTGCGTCAGTTTGTAGCACTGACAAATTTGCCATCTCAAACTTTCTTTTGATCATTAAAATGAGGCGATATTTATTTGTGCTGTTGCCAAAAATTTTTCTTGGACAACAGTAGAAGTCATAGATTCATCGAAAATTATGTCAACTGATGACTGCTTCCTTTCTCATCGATTTTGATTTTCGATGTCGTCTAAAGTTATCAAAAACTACAATGCTGTTTGCGGAGTACTTAGGCCAAATAAATTGACCATAAGCTTCACAAATAGATGATAAAGTTGAATTTCGCTACACTACTCGATGAAGGAGAAATCCGCCGTCGATAATATAAAACAAGCCTTTCAATTCTATTTCGTCGTCTGTTTGTTTAAAAGCCATGTAAAGAGAAGGCTGAGAAAAGAGAAGAAAATATGTATGTAATATGGAAGACTATCATATAATTTTTATTTATTTTTAAATCAGAAAATTTTGTAATATTTCTCTATAAAAATAGCGTATGAAGGTTATACTAGAGTCAAATTAGGGTTAATATAAACTGTCTGGTCAGGGCAGTTTTTTTAAATTTTACATGTTTAGGGGATCAATAGTTTGAGTACACAGTTCAGTTTTACAGTTTCGGCGAGGTTGGTCAATTCTTTATTTAAACAATTACCCTTTATAGAGGGCGTTTTCAATCACTTGTTTAAAAAATATCGCGAAATATACAGGGTGAGCTACGGTGGGTGGATTATTAAAAGTATATGGAGAACGGATCAACCGATTGCCTTGAAATTTTGGTTACCAAGATAATCGAGTACGATCTCTCCAACTAAAATATAAGTACAAATGCGGTGTTGCCACTTATACGTAAAACTGGCAACATGTTCGTTATTTTAAACGTAATATCCTGTATATTTTTGCATTTTTTGGATCGTCGTCTCTTTCTGAGTAAATTTCGTTAATATTTCCCTATACCTATCTCAAGCTGTATTCGAGATAATAACTCTTCTTTTAATTTATTGCCAAAAATTTGACTTTCAATAAATCGTGTTTTCTCCTATGTACGCAGCAATTAAAAGATAATTTTTAGTTGCAACTAGGCAAATCCTGGGGGCATCTCCTCCATTAATCAAATTTTTCAAATATCATACAGGGTGAACGCTTCCTATAAGTGACTAAGAAAAATGCACGAAGTCAATTTTTTTAAATAGAATGCCCTGTATATTATTACTGATTCGGAAAGGTGATACATTTACCTATTTAAAAAGATACACCCTATACCTAATGCGCACCGTTTTCGATTTATGGGCACTTTTCTGTCACCTTATCCAAGAATAGTTTCTACGAATTCAGAAAAATTTTATAAATTTTGGTTCGTCACTAACAGAACAATAAAAGTGTCAGTATTAGGAAAAATAATACCTAAGCAGCAATAACAGTAACAAAGTCTAAGTAGCAATAACAAATAATACCAATAACAATAATAAATAATAATAATCTTAAAACTATTGTAATAATTGTTCGAATTGTAGACCGTTAACTTCCAGACACTTTAGTATACGACGATGGACGGCGTTTGTTGTAGCAACTCTTATTTCAGCTTGGTCCAAGTTTTCAATCTCTTGAAGACGTTCTAATTCTTCCCTATTGTGGACTGGAGTTTTGTAAACTCTATCTTTAAGATTACCCCAAAGATAAAATCTAACGGGGTAAGGTCAGGGGACCTCGGAGGCCAATTCCACGGTCCCAAACGTCTAATCCAACGATCATCGAAAATGCAGTCCAACTCCATATACTAATTTCGTACGTACAATGTGGAGGAGCCCCCGTCGAGTTGATACCAACAGGTTCTATATTTTTCAATTGACACATTATCAAGGAAGTCTTCCACAATTGTTCAATTATATCTAAATATTTTCTGGAATTCAATTTTCCGTCGTATATGTAATATTTTATTTTGTCATCCATTAACATACAAAACACATTAAAACCAAATTTGACTTGAAAACCAGCCTCTCTAGTAATTCATAATTTATATCATACGAAATCATTACAATTTCGTATGTACCTCGTCAGATGTCACAAGTTTAGGTAAATTTCTTGGTTCTTTTAATGACGAACCAAAGTTTATAAAATTCCTCTGAATTCGTAGAAACTTTTTGTTGTTCATCTGCGGCAAATCTGAATATTTCTCATTAAATCTTCTACAAGTTCTGCTGATAATCTTATTGCAATTTCCATGGATAATAAACAAATCCATTCAAACTGTGTTTGTATAATTATTTTCTGCATTATTTGTGCGACTTTCTTGCATTTTCCTAAGTCACTTATAGAAAGCGTTCTCTAACTCACTCTGTATGATATTCAAAACATTTGATTGGAGAAGATGCCCCCAGGTCTTGCCTAGCCGGATCTTAAAAATTATCTTTTAATTGCTGCGTAGATAGGAGAAAACACGATTTACTGAATTTTTGGCAATAAATTCAGAAATGAATTATTATTTCGAAAAAGGCTTGAGATAGGTATAGGGAAATATTAACAAAAATTACTCAGAAAGAGACGACAATCTAAAAAATGCAATAATATACAAGGTATTCCATTTAAAATAACGAAGATGTTTCCAGTTTTACGTATAAGTGGCAACACCGCACTTTGGAAAATATTTTAGTTGGAGAGATCATATTCTATTATCTTGGTAACCAAAATTTCAAAGCAATCGGTTGATCCGTCCTCCATATACTTTTAATACTCCGCCCACCGTGGCTCCTCACCCTGTATGTCCCGCATTTTTTGCAGATCTCTCATTTGCAAATTCCACTTCCGAAAAGGAGTCAAATTTGCGTTTGTGCTTTTCGTAAAAATGTTCCTGCAATTCTTAAGCAATACAGTTCCATAACACTTTAATTACACTTTCCTTGTAACCTACTGAGTTTCTCTTAGGCATATTAAAACCATACTCTTCCAAAGTCAGTGCCAGCTTCTCCACAAGTATGTTTTCCCTATCGACATCACATGACTTACTTTTCGGAACAGAAGTCAGTAAACTGATTCCAAGCACTTTACTTGGATTTCCTAGTATTTATGGGTGTCAAGTGCTGATTTTGCGTCGAATAACTTGGGTACTTTCTTTATTGAAGTGAATCATCTTGCCCACACCGTAAACTAACTTAACTAAAAAGTTAGAAAATAAAGTTTGATATTTAAAGTCATTCAAAGCCTTCTATAATATTATACTGTCAAAGCGAAAATAAACTTTGGCATTATTTAACTAAATGCAACTTGGTGTGAAATTTTCTTATCGAATACCAGTCGAGGTTAAATTGAAAATCATTTTTTTTTCTTCGGTTAAAATAGTCATTTTCAGAAAATTAATTTTCAAAATATTCATGACCACGAAAAAATTTTCGAAAATAATAAATCTCTGGTGGTATTACAAGTGAAGATTTCTTGTACTTTACCCTTAATTTCCTGTAACGTGTACACCAAATTTCTTCTGTGGTTTAGCCCATGGATAAAACTCACCCTAGTGCATTTTTTTAATCTTATCTTTTAAAATCTGAAAATAATCATTTAATAAAAAATGTTTCACATATTTTTTCTGTTCGTAATAAGCACGTGGTAGCACGATCCTTACTTCAAAAATAGTTATGTTTAACATGATTGCAAACATCATTTGTAAATGAAATGTTCTACTGCTTGCTCTATTTGAATTGTAATGGAATCGAGAAATCTAAAATGCAATCAATTTTCGTTACGCGGATATATCGTTATCGCAATTTGTTAAAGGAAATACAAACAAAATCACTCGAATGTAGTTTTATTAAACTTCCGATAACTCATATTTCATTATAAAAACATATCATACTAGGAACGCTCAGTTTAATCAGCGCCTGTTTACGTGATGTATTGGTATAATTTATACGCTGTTGAGATGGAAGAAATATAGCAGGAACTTCAAAACTCTTATATCGCGCTTCAAATCTATGCCAACTCCATCTTAATTTACCCACTCAGCTAAACAAAATCAATTTTCATTGAGTCTATAAACTTGATGAATTAGCTCAGTTTCATCATTAGGTAAAGTTCTCACTGGGCCATAACACTCCACTTGAGAAATTTGCAAACGTTTCCACAAGTGCAATCAATCATTTTATCAGTCAGGAACACCAGGAAGTCTTAATTTATTACGTTAGAGATCAGCTGTAGCTTATAATGGATGTTGAATCGAATTCCGTCAAAGCCAGCTCTCTCCGCGACGTCAGTATGAGTTTTCGTCAAGAAGCGTTCGGATCAATGCTCTTTCATCAAGTAATATTATGTGCATTTCTGATATGAACCAAGATGAATAATTTTATAAGAAGCCAATGTTGAATCGTACGCTTTGATTCCGTTCATTCGAGTAGAATTTTAAATAGAAATTTATAAGAAAAGACGTATTCACAAGTACGTGATCGCAAGATTGGATAAATTCTACATTTCAAGAAGTTCGTTAAGATGTAATCTATAAATATAATAAAATGTAGTGAAGCAAAATTAAATTAGTTTTATTCTAATACTCTTCTTACAAGCAGTGCCTTTATTAACAATTCTCGGTTCTCATAATATTCCAAGCAATGGGGGGTTTCTATTCGTAAAAGGTCGGAAAGAAATGAAATTTGGTGGGATGGTAGACATAGATCCCTTGATAGTACACGTCAGTTTGCGACCTCGGGGGGTTGCCGCTCGAGGAGTGGGGGGATGAAAACTCTGCGTTGCAACGCTTTTCGGGAAATAGCGCCGTTGTGGTAAGTGCTATCGAAAAAAGTTCAAATGAAATATGTAGAGAACAAAGTTGTGCACAATTTTGGTGTTTGCATTTTTATAATAATAATAATAATAATAATAATACCTTTATTTCCATAGACTTTTACAAGTATTGGAATATAGTCAAATTAGTCAAGTTACACAAGCCATATACATATACGAATTTGTCAATAAAAAATATAAATTAGGTACAGAATAATGTAAAAGAACAAACAAAGCATGACTAACAAACAAAAAGTTACAAGATATTAACTTTCCAAAGGGAAAATTAAAACAATCTCAAGGAAATATTTCCTCTATCGTCAGCTGGTAATGGTAAAATTAGTCCCTAAATACTCATCAACTGAGTAAAACGAGTGTTTGAGTTAAAGTGATTTTACTTCTCTTTTAAAAATATTAATAACATTTATTTTCTTGATATGCACAGGTAATTTATTGAACAATTTTACAGTCGTTAATTTGGGACATTTTGCAACGATGGATAAGGTGTGAACTGGTATGTTGAGATTATAATTCTGTCACAGATTTTTATTTATGTCATTTCTGCTATTAAATTGCTCCAAGTTTTCTTTTATACACAATACACAGTTGAGAATGGATGCAGTTAGAATTCCCAGTTCTCTGCAAAGAAATCTGCAAGAATGAGATTAAATGGGATTTAAAGGACATAGTACGTTAAAAATTTTTTTTGAAGCGTGAATACTTCGTTAAATCGAGAGCAGTTACCCCAGTAGATTATACAATAATTTAGACAAGACTGTACATGAGCAAAATAATACATTTTTAATATATGGATATTAACAAAAGATCGAAGCTGCCATACGACAAAGCAGTAGGTAGATAACTTATTATTAATAAAGTCTACGTGCGTTCCCCAATTTAAAAGACGACCCATAAAAACACCAAGGAATTGAATGCTATTCTTCTGTTTTACAGAACGGTTACCAATTCTAACCAGCATGCTGTAATCTGGTTTCTTGGTGGTAAAAAGTAAAAAATCTGTTTTTATATTATTTAGTGCAAGATCGTTACTCTCGCAGTAAGTTTGCATCGAATTAATAGCGTCACTAGCTTTACGGCTGAGCTGGTTTATGTCATTTGAATTAACCGCAACGATGGAATCATCGGCAAAAAGCGTTATATCTTCTATGTGTAGCGCGATATCGTCAATAAATAAAATGCATAATAATAATCCCATAATAAGGGTCCCATAATAATCTATTGAGGAACACCCGTGGTAACCTTGAGAGAAGCAGACGTATCGGTTTTACCAGCATCTCTTAAGATAACAAATTGAGTTCTATCCCTTAAATAGGACTCTATCCAAGTTAGGGCTGGACCACGAATTCCATAATTTTCGAGTTTATCCAATAGTAAATTGTGGTTTACCGTGTCAAAAGCACGTGTCAGATCAAAAAATAAACAAGCCGATTTTGTTTTGTTTTCAAAGTTGTTCAAAATATAGTTTCAAAGAGCTAGAACAGCATCTTGTGTTGAAAAACCTTTCCAAAAACCGAATTGATATGATGACAATAAATTTTGATTATAATAAAGTTGTTTAATCTGACATGATAAGATTTTTCAAATGTTTTTGAAAAGTTTGAAATTAAGATAATATTAAAGATGTTTTTAGAATATCTAGAAAAGTTCCCTCAATAAAGGATAGATTTACGAGGTACGTTAAAGGCTCAACAATGTATTCCGCTATTTTATTTAGGAGTGAACACGGTACTCGTCATAATCTGATGAGTTTTTTGTGGAAACAGATTTTATGATATTTAGCATTTCATTTGAACTGAACGGGAACAGAAAAATTGCATTGTAGTTAAAAACCTGTTTGTTATCATTCAAAATATGAGGCATATTTTCCGTTAGTGTTTTTATGGAGTTGATAAAAAAGTTATTGAATGCATCTGCAGCACTTTGCAAGTTGTTTATGTCATTGCCATCCGGGGCAACAAAGTTTTTAGGAAGTTCCTTTTTCTCATTACTATTCTTGATGATTGAGCAGGCTGTTTTTGATTTGTTAGTCGAATTAAGACATTTAACTTCATAATAATTGTTTTTAGCCTGTTCAATTTTAACACGGTGATTTTTTTTTTAATATCTCGGTCTGCGACCGACAGTTTCCGTTCTACGGCGCTCCAAAGTAGGGAGCCGATTTGCAATTTTCAACAAAATCAGAATTTCATCGCGGATTAAGACGAAGATCTCTTTAAGAAAAAAAAATACTACAGGATTGTTTGATAGCGATCAACCCCCAACTTTGGCGCGCTGTAGAACGGAAACTGTCGGTTGCAGACGAAAAATGCAAACACCAAAAAATACACATATTTCATTTGAATTTTTTTCGATAGCACTTACCACAAAGGCGCTATTTCCCGAAAAGCGCCTCGACGCAGAGTTTTCATTCCCCGATCCTCGAGCGCCAACCCCCCGAGGTCGCAAACTCAAACTGAGGTGAACTATCAGGGGACCTATGTCTACAATCCCACCAAATTTCATTTCTTTCCGACCTTTTGCGAATAGATATACAGATAGAAACCCCCATTGCTTGGACTATATAGTTATAGTAAAGACTCGCTGAATAGTTTATTAATATCTCTTTTAACTACTAACATGTCTTGAATGCATGAATAAGTAAAACTTTTCAGTGGCTCAACGATTACGTGTTAGGCTTGCAACAAAGGAGCCCCGAGTTCGAATCCTGGCTAGGGTGTGGATGGTGTTTTCATGTGTTAAATCATTTTTCGCCAAGAAGGAAAGGGGTTTGTGCCCTGTACAAGGGCAAGGGAAAGGGGCTTCGGGTCGGGCTCATTTTCAAGGGCAATCAATTCTCTTTCAATATTTTTTAACACGAAGCTCAAACTTTATTAGGACCTGCATGCGCGCGTGATACATTTATAAAAACGAGCACGGCAATTCAGCAGCTGTGCGGCGAGATGCCGGGGGAGGAGCTTAGCACTCCCACTTCTCTCCTTTCTCTCGCTTCGGAATAAAAAAAATCTTGAAAGAGAATTGATTTCCCTTGAAAATGAACCCGGCCCGAAGTCCCTATCCCTTTCCCTTGACCTTCTACAGGGCAAAAATTTTGTGGGCCCCCGTCGCCCCTCCTAATCATCCAATCGCAATCTGGCAGGCCTCAAATCACAGAGAGAAAAATTCCACATTCGATGCCGAAACAAAATCTCCTCCACCCCTTTCCTTCCTGACGAAAAATTACTTTTTCTAAAAATAATAACAACAATAAATTGGTAATTTCTCAATCATTTGTTTATTTATGATGAAAATTGAAAATACATGAGCGGAACTCAGAGTTGGCACATTAGTACACAATCTCACGTTTGCTGCGCGATATGCGGAAAAATTGCGGAAGTTGCAGCAGTAGTCAACCTGGAGACTTGAAATTTGGAACAGATTTTAAGTCCTGACTGTCTATCGAGGGAAGAAAAAAAAGTCGCCAAGTCGCTTTCTTCCCTAAAAAACGCAAAAACGGCTCTCGGTACATTCCCTTCGCAGCGAAAAATACATATACAAATCAGTACTTTCAAATCGCAATATCTCGGGAATCGCTGGACCGATTTCGATGAGTCAAGATTCAGTTTACGCGCATTTCCGAGCCCGTCATTTCCTATATATTCCTATATATTTTTTCGATCCTAATCAAACAAAACGAGTTATATCCGAAAAACTGATTTTTCCTATCTTTACATATCTTCCCCCTCCTCGCGAAAAGTTCGACCGGAAAATTTTCCGGATGATAAAGGACATTCAGTTCGGAACAAATTTCTAACAAGCTAATTTTAGGGGGAAGATGTCCTATTTAACAGGAAAAGAATCCCAAAAAATCCAGGTGGCGGAACCCCTCAAAAATTGAGCCGCCATCTTAAAATTAGGCACTTTTTAAAATTTGAACAATTAATCTCATATTGATTTTATCAGAAAAATGAATCATACATAAACAGTATAAAAAAATTTAAATCGGTTAATAAATAAGTTAATAGCGACTAAAGTTTTGATACTATGCATTAAATTAGATAATATCAACTGCAACACTAGGAAACAATGTTTTTTTAAATTATAATTAGCATACTAATTTTATTGCATACCATTATTAGATAATGAAATGATAAAGTTATATCAATTCACATATAAACAAAAGTGTTAAATTATGTAATTCAGTGTCGGTTATTAATCCAATGCAATTATTTGGTCTAATAATTTGTGCCGTTAAAACTACTGAGGACCTTAAAGAATGTTTTCGATATGAACTTGCGCGGTAGCCTGTTAGTATTTTTGATAACATTTCTTTCAGGAAAACTCAAAAATCAGTATTATTACGATATTTCGATAGTAAATGTGGCCCAACTGTTTTACCGGAAGGTAATAAACACTTCATCATTGTCAATATCTTAAATATGTACAATACCACTATGATAACAACTGCACCATTGTTTTTGATCGGTATAATAATCAGAAAATATCAACAAAGGGCTTTGAACTTCAGAGAAGAGCAAAAAAATATTCAGCAGAAAGTAAACTTAACATTTGAAACACATATGAAGATTCGTCAGACAGACCCTGCTAATAAACAGAAGTAAATAAATCTCTTAACACCAGGATTTCGTATTAGCATCCCAGTTAAACATGCAACATCCGATGCAGATTATCTAATACTGGCAACTACTACACAATATTCCTCTAATAGTGAAGACTGGGTTATTTTAGGTCAGGATACCGATTTAATGGTTGGTAGAATATTGTAAAAAAGAAAATTTGTTCATGTTAAAACCTAGTTTAGCGGAAAAATCTGAAATTTACCAACATAAACCAACTTCACCCTATATTATGTGATTTATGTGGTGTTTATTTACAGTGGTCAAAAATATTTTATTTTTACATGCAGTTTTAGGCTGCGACTCAACGTCAGAGTTCTATAAGAAGGAAAAAACAGCGCTAACCATGTTAAAAAATGACAAGGAAATCTCAAAGCATTTCGAAAATTTTAAAAATGCATGTGCTAATATCTCACATACTTTAGCGTTGGGTGATAAATTTATTATATATTGGTATGGGGGTCGTAAAAGCAAATCTTTGAACTAATTTAGATATATTAAATATAGGTACCCAACTTGTCGCCTGCCAAAATCTATTCAATAATTTTAAATCTTTTACCCCTAACTTCTCACGCAGCCAAACTTCATATAAAACGGGTCTATTTCCATGTTCAAGAATGGCTAGGAAATAGCGTCAGTCCTGAAAACCAGAACCGGATATACATTCCTAAAGACATTTAGAATAACCACCGTTGTTACTTTAGTGTACACTTTGTACTCTTGATGCCTAAAAACCCGAAACATTTGTAGAGAATTTTAAATATAGTAATTTGATATGTCTAAAAGCAATGCTTATCTATAAACAATTGAGGGGTATAGAATAAAAGGGGTATAAGTGCATGTTTTTTCATATTTGCGTTAAGTGCAGATTTGACAACCTAAAGTTCATATTTTTTTGGTGCAAAATAGAACCAAGTGATTTTCTGACTTTTACTGACATCTGTTGACGAGTAGAAATATGATGTAAACAAATAGTAAAATTAATTCAGTGTGTAAGGGATACAAGTATCACTTATACCCATTTTATTCCAACTAATATCAAACATTCCCACGAGAGTTTTATAAATATTTAGATGTTTTTAATCATTATTATTGAAACCTTGTTTTTCCATCGTGCCTTGCCCGCAATCTCAACTTCAGCGTTTATAAATTCAGCTTAAACATGGATAGTGAAAATCAAGAATCGTGTGGGAGACAAAACAAAAATAAAAATATAGCAAAATTGTTCATGTTCTTGGTTAAAGCTACAAGAATTCAAGAAATTCATCATAGGTTTCTAGAGCCATTACACACTTTTATAGAGTGTGACCAAGATTTCGGAATTTTAGAAAAGAAAGGTTCCTCAAGTGTTTGTACCAGAACACTGATGGAAAAATATTATCAAGAATTCTTGTAAAAAAATTCTGTTCATGAGTTGACTAATGAGAACTTTTACAGTTTCTCTAATTTGCATGAAACTATCAGTGATCCTAAAATGGATACGGACAAACATGTAAATAATTAAATAGAGGCAAACAGTATTTCTTTTTTTTTTTTAAATCATCAGGGTCATTTTGTTTCTACTATATTTCAACATTGGATCTGGATTTTCCATTCAGTAAATGTATTTGCTCAGCTAGAGGCACTGGTCGGCCGAAGATGGATTTTCTAAATACGTTTTCACAATTAAATGAAGAAGGTTTGAAAATAAACGAACTCAAGTGGAAGAATTTGCAATCTCTTTTGGAGTATATTCCTTCAGTATATAATTAATTTTATAATAGCATTGAACACGAGAAAAAAGAGAGAAAGAAAAACAAGCAACACAACCAGGCGTAACACGAAAAAGCAGGGAAACAAAAGCAGCTGCTGAAGATCGGGAAGTTGATCTTCAACTAACGGAAAATGAAGAGGCAGACTGACACTGTTATGACTTAGATTTCATATTGTAATCCTATTATTAAGGATAAATAATATTTGCTTAATGTTTATATGACACATTTTTTAATAGTTAAGTATTTACGAATTTTTTGAAAAGTAATGATTTATTATAGTGTACCTCAAAAACAAATAAGTTTGGCATAAAAGGGGTGTAAGTACATTTTCTATTTTTTCTTGAATTATTACTAATTTTGAAACATACAAAATACAGTATAAAACAAATTAGCAAATTTAGTAACCAATAAAAAAGAAAAACCTGCTAAAACTTTTTTCAAGAATTTTTAAAGTTCATTCAACTTTGATTGCGAATATCTCAGAAACTTCAAAACTGCACTTTTTTTTATACATTTATTTAACGTCGGCCTATTTCCGCTACTGAGGCCTAACACCGACGCCTGTAGACGAGCTACCCCCAACCAGGAATTTTGCCGAACCTCTTCCCTTAAGAAGAGTAGGGATCTTTTACTTGCCTAACGTTTAATAGACAAAGGACCGACGGCTTTACATCCCCTCCGAAGGATGGTATATCTTTTATACAACCCTCGCCTAAGGTTGTATAGCTTCCGCGCATACACTGATATACAAGCAGCTGGAAGATGTGTGAGACGAGAACGCGGTTTCCGTTGGAATGGTCACCAATCCAAGTACTAACTGCGCCTGTCGTTGCTTTACATCGCATACCGAAGTATGTACATAGTAAAGACGCACCTACGCTCGCCCCAAAAATTGCACTTATACTCCTTTTATTCTAGACCCCTAAATTATTTTTAAGATGTCTCACAAGGAACCCACCACAAATTCAGTCCAGTACAATAAATTACTTACTACCCACTTACTGTACATTACTATTGTTATTACAGTTATTTCCTATGCATGTTTATAAATTTATATGTCTGTAAAAATGTGTATCCACAAAACTACTTTTTATAATTTTGTCCTGTAATCAAATTATATAAATTAAATTCAAACTCGCAATTATGTGAAATAGTAATTTAAATTAATAAATAATAAATTTGATTGTTTTTGTCTATTAATGTCCATTGAACTGCGTGTAGTTCCTAAATCAATTCGACTCCAAAAACATTTAACAGAAAAACATTCCGCACTCATTTATGAATGTATATTATATCGTTTTGTTCTCCTTCTGGTCGTCGCTCTATATAGTTCCTGCCAATGTTGGTATGCTACTCTGTATGCTATGCTGACTTTTGTCAATAAAATAAATAAAATTGATAAGGTGCAATAATACTGGCAATTAGATTTTGTTATAATTACCAGCCCTGTGTTTATATATAAACCTACCTACTAACATTCCAATTAAATGAACTTGATACAATGTCTAAAATTTCTCTGTGAAGTAATTACTAGCAACCGATTGCGTTTGAGAGGGATCGTATTGTTTGGATTGCTGAAGCGGAGCTGTTAATACTTGAAATTGCGTCTCGCCTACGGGGCATTGATTCATTATCGATGCGTTTTTTACTAGAACAGATGGTCTCAAGAACACTAAAGTCGAGGTTAGCTAAGCTTTCGACATTGCTAGACTAAGGGTGGAAAAATGAACATGATGAATTATTATTTCTAGTAGATACAAATCATAGCAATTTCTGTTCAGCTGAGGTCCTTAATACACCTTGAAAAATATTTATTTATTCATAAGAAGTACAGTACAGGTAAATAGTTCAAATGCAATACATGAATATTTACTTTATGGTTCATTATAAATAATTATGATGATAGAAGATATACCTACAGATTAATTGAGAAAAATAACATAAACTAGTAAATTCAAGTTGAAAATGATTTAAAAATTATGATGTGTGTATGAACATTTCAAACTTCATATTTAACCAAAACAAGCAGTGAATAATTCAAATAGAAATCGTTGTTCCGAATTGTGCAGTTTCAGTTCAGCCTTAAATTTTATTGAATTGAAAATATCCACATCACTACAATCAGTTGCATAGGTCGTATTTCTGGTGATGAAACTCCCTAATCCCTTGAGCTACGTTAAAATAACACAAAGCTTTTATGTTTATACGTTCAAGGGATAAACTGACCAAGCGAAAATTCAGGTCGACATTCATGCTATTAGTTATGACACGTGATATTAAATTACATGAAATTCCAATTCCGACAATGAAGGGATAAAGAGAATTCCGAGACTACGTTATTTGTCTTCTTGTTATGCTTAACCTATCCTTGTTTAAAAAATGTATATTGTGAGGTATGTCAAAGGTGTTTCATAAAAAACTGTCAGTCACATTCCAATAAAAAGAAATACAAAAACTTGCAATAAGTATTACAGATTGTTCAAATGAATCCAATTGTAAGCGTCTGGAAAATCAGTCATCAATTAAAAATTTCCAGAGCAAGAGTATGGCGAACTTTAAAAAAAGAACATTTATATCCTTTTCATGTTCAAATATTTCAACGATTTGAAGGCGATGATAGCATTCCGCGTTTAATATTTTGTAGGTGAGTAGTTGCGTACAGACGATCAGTATCTAGAATTCTGTTCACGGACGAAGCTCAATTCACGCATGATGGAATAAACAACACCAGAAATCAACATCTTTGGTCAACTGAAAATCCGTATGCTACGCTTCAGAAAAATTCCCAACACAGACTCAACATAAACGTTTGGTGTGGAATATACAGTAGTCACCTAATAGGGCCACTCATTTTTGAAGGGAGACTAACGGGTGAAGTTTATTTAAATTTCTTAATAGATGTGTTACTAAATTTATTAGGAAACATCAATACCAACGGTATGTGGTTTCAACACAATGGTGCTGGACCCCATTTTTCTGTACCGGTGAGGGAGCATCTTAATCAACGTTACACCAACATATGGATTGGTTAAGGGGGTCCAGTTAATTGACCTCCGAGATCCCCTGATCTCACTCCCATGGATTATTTCTTATGGGACCACCTGAAGTCACAGATTTACAGTGAAAATATTAATACCTGTGAATAATTACAACAAAAGTTTTTAATGTATGTGACAATATTAGACACGACCCGGCTATGATCGGTAGATCTGTGAAAACCCTTTTCAAACGTTCACAAAAATATATTGACGCTGGGGGTGTTCATTTCGATAATGTATTATAATTTTAATTAACTAACTGTGCCAGTGTATAATACCGGGTGTTAGAAAAGTATGGGAACGGCGGAAAATCTCGAAGAGTTTGCATCAAATCGAAAAATAAAAAAATACGTGTCAAAAATTATTCAAAAAACTATCTACTGATATCAAAATGACCTCCCCATCCGAATGGAAACCCATATTATTTATTGCGGAATCGGATTCTACGGCAAAAAATACGTAAATTTTATTCCGGACATTTTTTTCGATTCTTGCATGGTGTCGCTGTAATCGCAAAAAATAAAAAGAAAACATTACTGTTTCAAGAGTAGCGTCGTGTGCCCATAAAAAAACGTCCAATTCAAAAACTGAAAAACACGTATTTGTTATTTTTACGAAATCTATCCAATGACATTGGATTCGACTCTCCCACCCATAACCCAGTGGGTGGGGCGGGGGCAATTTTGAAATTTGTAATGAAAATCCCTATTTTTTTATAGCGGATTCGGATTCTACGGCCCAAAAAAACGTGAATACGTGAATTTTATATCGGGCATTTTTTAGATTCTCGCAAGGTGTTTCTGCAATCGCAAAAAATTGAGTGGAAAAATGAGAGTTTTGAACGCATACTTAAAAAAATACGAAAAGTAAAACTACTGATCTCAGAGTGAATGATTTCCCGAGCTGTTTTGAGAAAGTAATTTTACATGGCTGGCCGTGCGGAAATTACAATAACTATTAATATTCTGTAAATTTATTAGCAGCTAGTAATTTTCAATTTACATTTTTACAGGGCAATAAAAAACTCGATCTTAAAAAAACTAACAGTGGTTTTACCTCTTAATTCAGCCACTTAAGACAAGTTCTTGATCCCAGCCAGTGAAGGCACGGAGGTAACTCAGAAATTTAAGGGAAGGTGAGGATGTCGGCCAGTTGAGGCAATTAGTTTACAGCTTAACTGCTACACTAGCAGGTTTTAATCTCAAGATTATAGCAGGTATTCAAAATGGTGCCCGTTAACTTCTTGGTATTGTCCGAGACGAACGTAAAAATTTTCAATAGCACTTCTTATAAGTTGAGGTGGTATTTCTGCAAAAATGTTTATTATGCCTCAGCTCTTCCAAATCACGAGGTTTAGTCAAATAAACCTTACCCTTCACATAGCCCCAAACAAAATAATCAAGTGGCGCGAGGTCGGGAGATCTTGCTGGCCATTCAATGGTTCCTCTTCGACCTATCCATCGATTTTCGAAAGTACCATTCAAATAGTCCCTAACAATATTCCGATAGTGTTGAGGAGCCCCATCTTGCTGGAACCAAACATTATCGAATTCATCACCAGCAATCTCTTGTATTGCGAAAACTATTTGATTTGTCAACATTTCCAGGTATTCTTCTCCATTCAAATTTCCATCTATGAAAAACGGTCCTATGATTCGATCCCTGAAAACTCCTGCCCAAACATTTAATTTTTGTAGATACTGCGTGTGTGTTTCAAGCATCCAGTGAGGGTTTTCGTCACTCCAATATCTGAAATTATGACGATTAACTTTTCCACTGAGTTCGAAAGTTGCTTCATCTGAGAAGACAAGTAGAGATAACAAAAAATTTGTGTTTTGGTTACACCTTTCCATCATTAATTCACTAAATTCAAGTCGTCGATCAAAATCATCCTCATTTAACCTTTGGTGAAGGTGAATTTTGTAAGGATGAAATTTCAAAAGTTTCAAATTCTTATGAACTGAAAAATTGCACTCATATCAAGCTGTTAACTGGCTTTTCTGATTGATAACCTTCGATTTTCAGCAAATGCCTGGGCCACTTCCATTTTTCGAGCTTCCGATGTTTCAGATTTTGGGCGATTTTTATTTGTCCGTGTGTCTAGGAATCATTTGATGGTACGGGACACAGTAGATTTCGAAATTCCCACTTGATCTACACTGAAAGTTTCGTTGAGTAAAATCACAACTTCATCATAGGTCCTTTCTTTATCGCCCCACCCTCGCATCATTAAAAGAGAAACTCTCTCTTCCTCTGTTAAAGTAGCCATTATGCAGAAAAAAACTCGAGAACTAATGAAAAATGGAATAACTTTTTCAGTACAAAAGTGCGCTCCTGCCTCTACAAAAGTTGGAAGGAACTGAACGTTCTCGTAGAAATTTCACAAAACAAATGCTGTTATTAAGAACACTTTAAAAAAACATTCATAAAAACCAAGATATCACAGATATTGTATTTTAAACTGAATGTTTTTTTGTCAACACGAGTAGCTACAGTTTGTAAATATTTACAAACTTATGGATGCTTAAGGTTTATTTCAGTTTTGTGCGATTGCAGCGACACCTTGCGACAATCGAAAAAAATGCCCGATATAAAATTCACATATTTTTGGCCGCGGAATCCGAATCCGCTATAAAAAATAGGGATTTTCATTACAAATTTCAAAGTTGCCCCCGCACCACCCACTGGGTTAGGGGTGGGAGAGTCGATTCCAATGTCATTGGATAGATTTCGTAAAAATAACAAATACGTGTTTTTCAGTTTTTGAATTGGACGTTTAAACAGTACTGTTTTCTTTTCATTTTTTGCGATTACAGCGACACCATGCAAGAATCGAAAAAAATGTCCGGAATAAAATTTACGTATTTTTTGCCATAGAATCTGATTACGCAATAAAAAATATTTGAAATTTTAAAGTTGCCCTTCGCCCCACCCACAGGGTGGTAGGTGGGGAGGTCATTTTGGTATCAGTAGATAGTTTTTTAAAAAAATTTTGACACGTATTTTTTTATTTCGAGATTTTCCACCATTCCCATACTTTTCTAACACCCGGTATAATTAGTGTCTTTTTAAAATTTGTACTGTAAATTATGATTAAGCAAACCGTTTTTCTTTATTTGTTTCATATTTTGTGTTTTTCGTTTTTCTTTTTAAGTAACAATAATACATTAAATAATTATTAAACAAGTGTTTAAGTAAAATTAATAAAATAGCGACATTAACTAGTTGTTTGTAGAATTTAAATATCATTCATCATTATTTTCGAAAATTTGCTAGGAAGTAACCATAAACGTCTCATCAAATATTATGACAGTATTTTGCACAATAATCCATAGACATTTCAATAGTTATCCGCTATTTACAAAAAACTGATATACGGGGTGATGTCATTGGCCCTAAATATAAAATAATAAAAATTGAGTCCTGTCCTGGAATTTTTCCAAACTAAATTATGCTGTTGATTGCACTAGGAGTACACTATATGTATACCAACTTTTATCCAAATACGTGCACCCATTCCAAAAATATGGTGAATTTTAGTTTCAGTTAAAATTCATAAAAGAACATGTATCTTGAAAACAATGAGGATTGAAAGGGTAAGTATGTGTTTTGAATTCAGCAAGGTATGCTTGCTCTATCTCTCATTAGTCTGTGTCACTTTAAATCTGGGATGAACTCAGTAAAGTGTGATCTATCTGTTATTAGTCTATGCCACTTTAAAACTGTGACACTCTGTATATGTGTGAAGAGTAAATATATAAAATGAATATATCATTGCTGCAGGCAAGGGTACTTTTGCAGATTCTTTTGTGTGCTTATTTGCCCCTTTCTATATTTGAAAATTTTCTTATTTATGTATTTATAATTTCTTTTTGTTCTGTAATATAATGTAGTTTAGAAACCAAATATTTTAGTTGCACAATTAATTTTGGGCAAATAAATTATTATTATTATATAGATCTAATTTCAAAAGAATGTCCAAACGATTCATATGACTGAAAGGGAACTATTTTTGGATATAGGTGAAAACATAAAGAAATTCTCGTGTTCTTTGAGTCATATCGATTTCTGTTTAACAGAGTTTCGTTTTACCCATAATTTTATAAAGCAAAAAAGGAATAAAAGATACTCATAACCAACGCCAATTGTAAAATTATAAGTTATACTCGTCGGCCTTTCCTGAAAATTCAGATTATGTTAGTTTAGCCATTACTTCAGCATTTTATAATGTAAAAATGCTGTATATAATTTGTTCCTTAATAGAATAAGAGGACTGGCCTAGTTAGACTCTATTAAAAGTTTCAGCAAATGAAGCCCAGCGCATCCGCCAAAATTGCAACTCATGCTTTCTGCTTTTTATTGAATCGAGTAACGTTACGAATATTAATTTATAAATTTCTTACTGATGTAAAAATTTTAGATATGGAACAAAGTTATAAAAAACGATTAATACATGAAATAACACTGATTAACAGCCTGAAAAAAAAACAGAAAGCATAATATAAGTCAAATTTGTTATTGTTATTACAGTTTTAAGAAAGTGTCGTTTGGAGACAGTTTAAAACTTTTGTAAAATATTTATATAAGTTTCATAATCTTCTTAGCTAATTTGAAATATTAACAGCCGGTTTCACTGTCATCGGTTATCTTTTTAGTTGACTAACCTGAACCTGGCAGTTAACTATTAAACTAGTAATTACATACAATGTTTCCACGGCAAGGCGGTATTATAGGTGTAAATGACAACTTTTTTTGGATTACAAACAAAACTTTTTGTATTCTGCTCTTGCTTCACTCAAAAACTATTTTTAGTACGTTGGACTTTAAAAAATTTATAGAGGGCGCTGGCAACAGCTTAAAAATAAAAATCGCATCAAGTAAAGTGCCTTTTCTGTGCGAAATATTGAAACATTTTATTAGTTTTATTATTTAAAAAAATATGACGTCGTACCAAAAATAGTTTTTTTACTACCGTGCGTAAAGTAAAAAAGTAAAAAAATGCCTATCGGAGCATCTGTAATATTCATATCTTATTTCAAAATTACAATAAACTAGTTATTTAATTTTATGTAATCCGTTTATTTATTATCATTGGTTATATTATGATAAAATATATATATATATATATATATATATATATATATATATATATATATATATATATATATATATATATATATAAAACATTTAATATCCATATGTTATTAACAATTAAGTTAAAATTAATACCTAGTTATAAGCTTTGCTTAAATTACTTTTTTAGAACAATATTTAATTTTGTTTTTGTTGTAGAAATCGTAAAATTTATTCATATAACTTTCATTAAAGCAATAAATTTTGTTAAATACCGATGTGTTAATTATTTTACATAACAAGTATATCTAGTTAGAATGTAACATTATTTAACAACTAACCTTGCTATCTTATTATTTATTATCTTAATTTTTGTATTTCAATTTATTCATATATTTTTGGTAACCACTGCGGTAGTAGAAAAAATTGTGTATACAACTCGTCTGTAAAGTGCCTTTCTTCACGAATGGGAATGTCCCATGACATACTAGTTGCATAAATAACTATTTTGGGTGAATCAAGAGAAAAATACAAAAAATTGTGTTTGTAATCCAGAGAAAGTTGTCATTTACACATATAATACCGCTTTGCCGTGAACACATTTATATATACGTTAATATTTATTTTATGCTTGGTGATATTGTGAACGATCCATTTTTACACCCCTGAAAGACTTTTATTATACTTTCCAAAATGGATATTAAACGTTCACAAAGAAGGGTTCAAAACGACTGTTTCAAACAGAGAATAATACAAAATCTATACTTACTGTTCGTTTTTGCTTAACTGTTTCACTTGGACTTCGTAACACTATAAATCTAACACAGTAAATACTAACACTTTCTTAAATTTAAACCTGAGAAGGAATTTTGAAAACACAAGAAAAAGACAATATAAAGTTCAATAATATATATTAAATCTTTTTAAAAAAAGTTTTTTTTTACAAAAACGTTCAAGAAAAATGTATTGACAAACTATAGTCTGGCCCGTGTACAACACATAGTGAGGAACGGAACGACTCATAATGTAACCAACTACCATCCAATGTGCGGTTTATACCTAACGATTACACAAAAAAAAGATTCAATAAAATGTTCAATGTTTATAATTTTAGTGGGCTTTTGCTTGCCTGTCTATTGACGTATTTTCAGTTCAATATCAATTTTGATCGCTCCTCGGATCTTAAGAATGCTTGAATGCAACAACTTTGAATTGTATTCTGCAATTATAGATTCATTCGTTCAGGCAAGGCGGTCCAGTCCCATGCACATCTGAGTACATGGTAACTATATTTTTCTGACACCGAATCACTGAGGAACCGGTTTAGGGCAAATTTTCGCTAAAACTCTCGAAATACTGTTACTAGAGACTGGATAACTTGTCCTCATATTTAACATAACGCATGAGTTGCAGTGCTGCACAACGTGGATTCGTAGAAGGGTTTTCGTTATACTTTCTAAATTTTGTGATCGGGGCGACATTTACTACACTTTCTAAAATTACACTCCTTGATGAGTTTCCAAGATTTTGGCATAAAAAATGTGAACGATCCATGCTTTTGATGGAAGTCTGAAGGACGTATTTTCTGTTCGAAAAACTTAGAAAAAATAAAAAAAAAATAGGAAAAAGAAAAAATTAATTTTCTTTTTCCTCAACCTTTTCTAAATACTAAATAAAAATATTACGTTCACAAAATTTTTAGGGTTCAAAGTGACTGTTTCAGACGGAGATTAATGGATAAATCATACTTACTGTCGTTTATGCTTAACTGCGGCTCTGATGGTATCAATTGGAAGACGTCGTAACACTATAAATCTAACACTGTCTGTTTAACACTCTATTAAAATTAAATCTGAAAGGGAAATTTTGTTAGAAACACAAGTAAAAGACAATATAAAGTTCAAAAAATGTATATTAAATCTTTAAAAAAATTTATGTTTTTACAACAACTTCTTCAGAGAAAATGTTAACAAACAATGGTCTGACCCGTGTACAACACATGGTGAGGAACGGGACGATTCATACGGTACCAACTACCATCCAATATGCAGTTTGAAAAGCTAACGATGCACAAAAAGATTCAAGGAACAGTTCATGTAACTGAAATTTTGGTGGGCTTATGCTTGCCTGTCTTATAAACGTATTTTATTAATTCACATAAATTTTGGTCGCTCCTCGGAGTTTAAAATTGCTTGAAGCGTATCTACTTCGTTTGTATTATGCAATAACAAATTTTACGTTCAGGCAAGGCAGATCCCATGCACGTGTGAGTACATGGTATAGATACTTTTTTGACTCCGAATCACTGAGGAACCGGTTTAGGGCAAACCCCGTCAAAACACATCATTTCCCCGTCAAATCCGACTGCTAGGAAATGATGGGGGTCCCATGTCGCTAAGGGCTATTTTCGCTATAACTTCCGATATACTTTGAATAGTCGTTGGATTAACTTGTCCTCATATTCAACACCTCGTAAGAGTTGCAGTGCTTGACAACGTGGATTCGTAAAAGGGTTTTTAATCTTGGAAATTTGGAAGTTCAAGTCCAATTTTATGATACTTTCTAAAATTGGGTGGTCGGGGCGACATTACGTCCCTGTGCAGCGACATTTACTACACTTACCAAATTAACGCTCCTCGAAGAGTTAGCGAAAATTTGGCATAAAAAACGCTCCGAAGAGCAAAAATATATTTCCAAGAATTAAAAACCTCCTCCACGGCGTTTTTACGTGAAGCACGCTTTTCTTACGAAATATTTCCTAAGTCGGATTTTGTTACAACGTCGAAAAGTATATCGGGGTTATAGCGTTCTTTAACACTCCCCTCCTTTCCGTGAATCTTTTTGTGTAACGTTTGGTAAATTGTTTGTTTGAAAATAAAATGGATCATTGGATGTAGTCTCCCATGTGTTGTATTCGGTTATCGTTCAGACCGGCCTATCTGAACAAAACATAGATGCAAATCTAAAAATGGTGATAATTTGAACATATATCGATGCATAGCATTCGATTGAATTATTGAACATTGTATATGAAAAAGGCATAAAAAAAGAAAAAAAAATCGAGAATCCTCGGATTCTCGATGACACAACACAAACACTTTCGACGCACTTATCTTTCTTAGTGTTCTTCCACTAATGCGGGCTTGCGTCTGCTCCTCCTCGTGTCTATGCCTCGTCGATCACCTTCGGTGTCGAACTGCCTTCTGGAACAGCTTAGGTGGTCCTCGGACTGCTTGGCTCCAGCTATACATTGGTTCTGCTCGGTTTATATGAAACAATAAAACAAAATTTTAGTAAAATGTTTGTTTACATCCCGTCTGGGGATCTGCGACCGATAACATATCGTCGTCTTTGAGAATAGGAACACTGAATTTTGTTGACTTATATTGGTTGAAATGGTTTCCGAGTAGTTAAAAATTCTCTTCTTGGGAGAAATCTGCGACCGATATCACATCGTCGTCTTTGAGAATAGGAACATTGAATTTTGTTGACTTATATTGATTGAAATAGTTTTTATTAAAATCTCTTCTTGGGAGAAATCTGCGACAGAATCTGCATCCGTCGGATCGTTGCATCTGCCCCTCCAGCAGACGTGGCGGCATCTCGCCCTTGAGTTGCTAGACTCATCTGAATCGCGCCCTTGCGTCAGAGTCGTCGTCTTTCCATGCCGTGCCAATGGAACATTTGTTTGGACCCTTTGGGTCGGACTCTGCTTACAGATGAATGTTTAATAACATTTGAGGACTTAGAAAAATTATAAAAAATACCAACTCTGCCGGACACGGTCAGAGTTGCTGCAGTGAATTTTGAAGATTTGTATGGACGATACAATATCCTCAATGAAAATGACTTGTAAAAAATGCATAAAAAATACCAACTTTTGCCTGACACGACAAGAAGTTGGTATGGAAATTTTGATATAAAATAAACCTAGCACTAAGTTAAAACTTAGCCTAGGTTGAAAAATGTTATAAAAATATAATTGAATCTCCAGAACTTGATTCTGAATCAGAAGTGGAAGCATCTCGTGGCGGTGCATGAATTTGTACGACCGTTTGCTCCGGCGGTGGAGGTTCTGTGGAATCGTCTGAGAACGGGGAATCATTTCCATCGAGTGATGTTCCGCCTGGACTAGCATTTTCTTCATCGGAAGATTCGATTTCCAAGTTGTGCTCCTCTGGCGGGGCTGGTCTCAAATCATCGACATGTACTCTTGTCGTTACATTTCCCTTTTGCACGAGATACACCTCGTCTGAAAACTTCTTCAGAATTCTGGTCGGGCCTGACCAAGACGGCGTGAAGGTATGTACCTTCTTTTTTCTCTTACTCATGACTCTGTCTCCTACTTTGTAAACGATCGGAGTGACGGCCTCTTTCGGCGCATATTTCTGTTTGTAATTTTGTTGGGCCTGACGGGCTTCCTTGATTCGCTCGTATCGTGGAAGCGTTTGTTGCTTGGCTCTTTCTTGCCTCCAGGCATACAAATCCCATTCGCCTCTTTCGGCTGGATCATATCCTAACACGATCATGCTAGGTGTTTGATTTGTAGCGGCGTTCCTACGATTTCTTAATATGTATGTCATCTGATGCACGTAGCGATCCCAAGTGTCGTTTGGCTTTTTGAATAAAAGAGTCTTTAAAATTTTCTTGCATTCCTGAACCCGTCGTTCCACGGGGTTGGACTGTTGGTGATATGCCGGAATTAAATATCGTTCGATACCATTCCTTTCGCAAAATGTGATGTACCATTCGGAATTGAAATGACCACCGTTGTCTGATATTATGACTCGAGGGACTCCGAATCTTGCTACTATTTCTTCGTCGATATATTTGGCTATCGTTCTGCCGTCGATCTGAATGTATGCCTTTGCCTCTATCCATTTACTGAAAACGTCTTCGACGATAATCATGTATCTGTTTTCGGCGTCTTTAGTCCTCTGCAGCGGGCCAATTACGTCGACGCTCAAGGTTTCAAATGCATTTTGTGGTGCATGACTTCTAAGTGGAGCATTGGGTTGGGCTTGTCTTGTCTTTACAGACTGGCATATCAGACAGTCGTTTATGTATTTGCCTACGATCCTGGCCATATTATTGAAATAGTAGCGTTTCGCTATTTTCCTGAGAGTCTCGTCTCTTCCTGGATGACATGCTTCATCTCGGTCATGATAATGGTAAATCAATTCTTTTATTTTCCTCTTTGGAACTATTAATTTAAAATTTCTATCACAATCTTTAAAAAGTACATCGTCTTGGACGTGAAAATTTTGCATAAAAATAAGATCCGCATCGGAACGTTGTTCCTGTTGAAATAGATCATTCCAACGGCGGATCTTGTCTTGAATATCTCTTGAACTCAATTGAGCCTGTACGATATCTTCGTATATTTCTGAGTGCGTTAAAACAGAAATACGTTCTGGACACTTATAATTTGGTAGGAACATTCTTTCCTCTTCATCGTCTGTCTCGACATACTGATTTTGTGGGTTACGACTTAGAAAATCTGCTAATAAATTTTCCTTTCCTGGACAGTGTTCAATTTTGAAAGCATATTCTTGCAATAGTAATGACCATCGAGTAAATTTTGTTTTGTCGTCCTTATGTTTGTTTAACCAAAGTAACGCCCTGTTGTCCGTCTTCACCAAGAACGGTTTGTCTGCTAAGTACATCTTGTACTTTTTAATATAGTTCACCACCGCCAAGCATTCCAGCTCGTTTATGTGGTAACGTCTCTCTGCTGGAGATAACGTGTTGCTTGCATACGAAATTATGTATTTTTCGCCGTTGTCGCCTAATTGATATAAGACGGCCGAAAGGCCTTGGAGGGATGCATCTGTTTGCAAAATGAATTGACGTGAAAAATCCGGCCGATGGAGTTCCAGCGGTCCGGATAATAATTCTTTTAATTTTCTAAACGCTTCATCGCATGTATGGTTCCAGTGAAAACGATTTTCCTTCGAAAGAAGTTTCGTTAGTGGCTTCGTGATCATCGCCACATTTGGTAGATATTCTCGTACCCAGTTGCAAAGCCCTAGGAAACTTTGTAGCTGCTTTTTTGTAGCTGGAACGGGATAATTTTGAATTTGTAAGACATGTTTTTCTAAAGGTTGGGAAGTATCAGTTCTAATTGTATGGCCTAAATATTGAATTTCATTCGTCGCTATGACACACTTTTCCGGTGACACTTTCAAATTGTGCAGACGTAGTCTTTCAAAGACTAACCTCAAGTGGGACATATGCTCCTTCACGTTTACGCTGTAAACGATTATATCATCTAAATACACTTTACAGAAATGGTGCAGGTAACCCGTTAAAACGTCCTTTGCCATGAATTTCTGAAAGGTACAGGGAGCTGTCTTGAGGCCGAAAGGCATGACATTAAATCTGTAAGCTGCCCCATCAGGAGTGGTAAAAGTCGAGAAATCTTTTGATGCTTCATCTAGCGGTATTTGCCAATATCCACTTTTTAAATCCAACACAGAAAAAATCTTCGAATTGCCTAAATCTTTAATACTTTCGTGTATTTTTGGTAATACGGAAGCCTCGTCTTCAGTCATTTCATTCAAATGGCGATAGTCGATGCAAAATCGTGGTTTCTTGTCTGAGCGTTTTATTATCACGGGTGGTGAACTATATTGGGCAGTGCTAGGTTCGATGACGCCAGCTTTCAACATCTCTTCGATTTGGTCGTACATAATTTTCTTAGTACTCGGAGACATCGGATATGGTCTGATATTAAATGGTTTTGTGTCTTTTACTGTAATTTTGTGTTTCACAGTCACTGTGGTTGCTTGAGTCGGTTCCGCAGTGAACAGATCGACAAATTCTTCGAACAGCGGCCGTAGAAATTTGTCTTTAATAACAAGCTCTTCAGGAAGCTTTGCCTGCTGTCTCTCCCTCTGAGAAGCTTGATTCCAGAAGACGGTAATACGCTCTTCCGTGCCGGCATATAGGCATTTTCGGCCATAATCATATGCGACATTGTTCATATATAAGAATGGTGATCCTAATATTATCGTTTCGTTCAAATTTTCGATTACTTGAAAATCAATCTCAAAAGAGGTGCCTGAAATTATTACTTGTAATTTTGTCGTGCCAAGAGAGTCCACCATTCGATCTCCGCACGCCATAGCAAATGATCGACGTGTCGTGAGATTTTTAAAATTATCCAACATCCTCGGATGGATAACGTTTCGCGTCGAGCCTGAATCGATCAGTGCGTCGACCGCATGTTCATTAATTTGAACTTTTATACGAGGCAAAGGGAACGCTTCGCTCATATAATTTATTGACTCTCTTGTCTTGTGCAGAGGAGCGTCGTAGTGGTCATGAGTATCGGAAAAAATTACTGGACATTGCTGCCGCCTTGGTTCGGCCGTTGTGCCGGGGATCTTGCAGATGGACGCTGGCCTGGGTCTCTGGCCCCTCGAAAGTTTCCCGGTCTCCTGTTGAGATGCGGGTTATTCGGGCATTGACTATGAAAGTGCCACTGCACTGTGTCTGTACAGTATCGGCACGGGGTTGCCGGTCGGTCGGGTACTCGGAATTTCCCCGATCCGCCATTGAAATTGGTTTGCCTGCGGTCAGGATTCACTGATCCGCTTGTAGAATTAGGCATAAAAAAAGGACGACCAGGCGCTCTGCCTGGACCGTCCTGTCGAGATACGTCCTCTCGGAAATGCACCCTCGGTGCTGTCGGAGTTGGGCTTCCATTGCTCCTGTTACTAGAATTTTGTTGACTTATGTGTCCCGGCTCTCGATAGTAAGACGCGCGGGACAGACGTTGATCAATAAGCTGGATTAGCGACGTCTGTTCGTCAGCTGAATCCCGCTCGACGTTAGTAGCCGCTGCTATTAACATCTCTGTGTTTGAAATTAGGTTGCTTCTCAAGCGTGACCTAATTTCTGGACGCAGTTGGTCCATGATGACCCGAGCTCTGATGGCTTCGGATTTAAAGGGATCAATACGATCGAAAAGACAGGTTTTCCTTGTGATAAACACTGCCGTGTCGTCTAAAGACGTTTGCTTGACGGCATACAGTTGAGCAATAGCTCGTGACTGTATGTCGGGAGAATTAAATCTCGTAAGGAATCTTTCCTTGAATAAGGCATACGAAGTAGTCAACGTCCTAAATTGTTCGGACCATCGTTGAGCTTCGCCCTTGAGTTGGCCGGTTACGTTATGGAGGCGATCATAGTCGTGGCTTATGCGAGCTCTGTCGAAATATTCCTCCATAATTTTCAGAAATGCTTCTGGATCTTCATGATCAAGCCCATGGAACGTCACGTTCGGACATATTTGTCTCTCATGGGGCGTACAGGTCGACACGTTCTGTATCGCCTGCACGAAGCCCTCTGCCATTTTCAGAAACATACTTTCCATCGAAGCAGTTTGTGGCTGTGAAGCTGATAAATTAACATTATCTCCCTCCGGAAACAGTCACTGTGGTTCTATCCCTCTAGAACCGTCGTCGACGAGCGGTGCGGTGACTCGCTCATAAAATTCTCTTGGGGTCGACCCCTCGGAGTCTTCCGCCATGAATGAGAAAGGATTTGTTGGGTTTGGGGACGGCATGGTCCCTGCTCGGGCGCCATGTGAACGATCCATGCTTTTGATGGAAGTCTGAAGGACGTATTTTCTGTTCGAAAAACTTAGAAAAAATAAAAAAAAAATAGGAAAAAGAAAAAATTAATTTTCTTTTTCCTCAACCTTTTCTAAATACTAAATAAAAATATTACGTTCACAAAATTTTTAGGGTTCAAAGTGACTGTTTCAGACGGAGATTAATGGATAAATCATACTTACTGTCGTTTATGCTTAACTGCGGCTCTGATGGTATCAATTGGAAGACGTCGTAACACTATAAATCTAACACTGTCTGTTTAACACTCTATTAAAATTAAATCTGAAAGGGAAATTTTGTTAGAAACACAAGTAAAAGACAATATAAAGTTCAAAAAATGTATATTAAATCTTTAAAAAAATTTCTGTTTTTACAACAACTTCTTCAGAGAAAATGTTAACAAACAATGGTCTGACCCGTGTACAACACATGGTGAGGAACGGGACGATTCATACGGTACCAACTACCATCCAATATGCAGTTTGAAAAGCTAACGATGCACAAAAAGATTCAAGGAACAGTTCATGTAACTGAAATTTTGGTGGGCTTATGCTTGCCTGTCTTATAAACGTATTTTATTAATTCACATAAATTTTGGTCGCTCCTCGGAGCTTAAAATTGCTTGAAGCGTATCTACTTCGTTTGTATTATGCAATAACAAATTTTACGTTCAGGCAAGGCAGATCCCATGCACGTGTGAGTACATGGTATAGATACTTTTTTGACTCCGAATCACTGAGGAACCGGTTTAGGGCAAACCCCGTCAAAACACATCATTTCCCCGTCAAATCCGACTGCTAGGAAATGATGGGGGTCCCATGTCGCTAAGGGCTATTTTCGCTATAACTTCCGATATACTTTGAATAGTCGTTGGATTAACTTGTCCTCATATTCAACACCTCGTAAGAGTTGCAGTGCTTGACAACGTGGATTCGTAAAAGGGTTTTTAATCTTGGAAATTTGGAAGTTCAAGTCCAATTTTATGATACTTTCTAAAATTGGGTGGTCGGGGCGACATTACGTCCCTGTGCAGCGACATTTACTACACTTACCAAATTAACGCTCCTCGAAGAGTTAGCGAAAATTTGGCATAAAAAACGCTCCGAAGAGCAAAAATATATTTCCAAGAATTAAAAACCTCCTCCACGGCGTTTTTACGTGAAGCACGCTTTTCTTACGAAATATTTCCTAAGTCGGATTTTGTTACAACGTCGAAAAGTATATCGGGGTTATAGCGTTCTTTAACAAAAACGCTCCTTAGAGTGATAATGTGAATTTATATATCCAATGGCATTTTTACGTGAAGCACGCTTTTCATGCGAAATGTTTCGGATTTTGTTACAGTTTCTAAAAGTTCATCGGGGGTTTTGGCGTGTTCTTTAACAATGTAATCAATGGTTAAGTTTAAATTTTGAATGGTTGGTATGAGTTTTTAAGATTTTGAAATATGTTTAGGACCAGTTGTATAATGTTATGAACCCTACATTTATTTTAAGTTTAAACTCAAGATACACCATGATTTAAAGCAAATGACTGTTTTATAAAATTAAACTAAAATTTAGATAGTTGGTACTACTGTTGACCAGAAATTGCAACTGCATGTAGTGTGATTCTAACCCGCCATGACATTTGGACCTTTCAAGTTATTTTTGTAAAAATGGAGGGAAATAGAAGAGGCACAAATTTTACTAAATACGAGAATATTTTATTAGAGAAACATTTTTAATTATACAAGTTACAGTTATAGTACACAGAAAAGATTTAACAGACATAAAAAATAATCAATGAATGCCGACAGTTGTTGTATCCAGGATTGGACTGGAATTTTGATATATAGGTCCAGTTATGCACAAAAATTAAGTATTTTAAAATGTACAGCAGACAACACTTATTAACAGAATTTCGTAGGATATTTTTTTGTTTATTTTTCTTCAAGTAGAATAAATAAATGTTTGCTAGAAAACTATTTGCTTAATTTTATACCAAATATGAAGATAATGAGTTAAATACAGAGCCGCTGCAATTTTCCTATGGCCTGAAAAATGGCATTCACTGATATCTAACAAATTATATTGATATGCAACTCAAATATTCGGTAAGATTGCATCTGTTGAGGCACCCAAGAATAAATAAATTTTCTTAGTCCACCTCTGCATCTAGGCACGTAAAACGATAATTGGCAGGTCCAGTTAGGAGAGGGTAATGTAGAAGCGATCGAGGAAAATAATTACAAAATTTTCTTACTTGAAAGCTTATACAAGTAATAAATAAATATGATGGATTATGTGAACATTCACGTGAATACAATACGATTCAATAATTATTCCGACTTATATAAGATTTAGACAACTAATGATGTTGGTATAATAAAAATTCAAAGATATATTTTCCCCACTTACCCTCAAAGTGCATTTGTTTACTACGCGGCGCGTGTTGTCAGTAAGCTATAAAGACAGTAAGTACCCTTTCTTTTGCTAAATTTTTTGTGTTAAATCTTTTCGGTATACTATAACTTGTGTATACTTTCAAAGTCTCTGTTAACAATAAGCATGTAAACACAGAACTGTGAAGTAACCAAAAATAAATCTTTACCTTTCTGTCAGATGTAATACTAAAATTTCAATTGTTATCAATAAAACGATAACTGATTGCTTAGATAAACTAAATCAACTTATAAAGTTTTCTCATTACATTCTTCCATGTAACTATTGGCCTGATTCTAAAATTTTCAGAACTTTGAGCGTATTCATAATTTTTAGTTATTATCATATTGTAAATAATCATATATTACGAATATATCCATCAAATATACACCGAATTTCAATAATTCTGAGGTTATGAATATTCTCATTTCTGATAATCCAAGGTTTAAACGATCCCTATCCACCGATTGCAGTTTAATTTTACTGTGACGTAATCTGAAAACTAAATATTACTGGCATTATAATACAAACTTTCTTTCATATTCGTAGTTTAATCGGGACTCTGCAGTTTAATCCGATATTATAAAACCGGCTCTTAGCATATTTATTTTAAAAGTAGAGGAGGAACTAACTTATAAATCATAATATGTTTCGTATGCTTGTCTGTTACATTATTCTGCTGTTGTATATATCTGGAATTCAGAAAAAGTGGAAAAAAATATACGTTCCTAAGAAGATTACCGTTTTTTGCATTCAGTAATTGTTTTGTTTTCTTTAAGAATTTTATTTGTTATTAACTCAATATTATTAGCGTCTATTAATTTTTTGTAAAATGTAGTGTCTGTACATAATAATATTTATTATTTCCAGTACAATATATTTTATGGTTTTTATTTTATTGTAACTTATTTAGATTAATGTCCTGGCGAAGTTTAGCATTAGCTATTCCACCACTCAACCAGGACACATACACATAGACATTTATATAACGACGATTCCCTACGACATTGCCATCTGCCGCAGCTGAGACTCGAACTCAGGAGTGGTACGGCAACTAACCGTGCTTTCCCTCACACAACCTCGTCTAATCCCATGCCACCAACTAGGTAACACATGAATTACACTACTAAACATCCATACCCTAACCAGGATTCAACCCGGAATTCCTTGATGCAAGCCTAACACGTAAGCGTTGAACCACTAAGCCAGTTATGTTATGTTATGGTACATTATGACCCTATTTATACTCGGCATTCTCTGCATTTATCATTTTAATAATTTTGTTTGTAATATATTATTCCAAATATCGAAGCAAAAGTTCATCAGTTTCAAGCAAAGTTGCGGGCAAAAGCTAATTTATTTATAAATAACATATTAGAGGTTTGTTTCTGTATCAAATTCGCAGTATTCTGAAAATTGCAAATTTTTCATTAAACATTTTAGACCTTTTCATCATTACTGCAAGCAATGTAAATAAATATTCACATTGTAATCTGCAAAATTCATTGATAGAACTAAATTGAATTATTTTCTTACAAAACAAATATACTGTAATTCACTTGACAGTTATTGTCATACTTTTAGTTAGCCAGTACCTTATCTTCTGATTTATTTAACTATAAGATAGCAATTACAATGTTGTGCCAGCTACCCGAGCCCCAACGTAACCTTCCGCTGTATCACTATGTGAAGTGGGGAAGGCTAAGCAGGAACCCCATTGAAACAACTTGTACTTTCTTACTTTATATTTCTGTAAGAAGGTGTCTACCTAAACGGCCCTAGCTAGCTCAACAGCAGGGGGGAGAAAAACTGGATTAATGAGACACAAATAATGTAAAATTCAATCCTATATTATAAAAATAAAATTCGTAATCCTGAGGCCGTGGAACATAAAAATACATCAGTGTCAAAAACATTCTTTAAAATATACGGTATTCGAATACGCAATCAAAGTCATAGAAAAATAACTAAACTCATACATGGAATTTTTATAGTAACAAAAGGTAATTTCCAAACATGAACAAAATCCGGACTATAACAGGAGTCAAAACTCATTTAGATACTCAGACAGTAACACACAATTATAATTTTTAAAGTAAAAATCACGGATTTAATTTTTTTGTAAAAAGTCGATAACCATTGAGTGAACTTAACAAGAACGTACTTATAGTTTATGATGCACTTTGTCACATGAAACAATAATTGGCACTGACGGAAATCTTCCCAATACCAAGTTGGAGGGTGTAGTGTTCGAAAATTTACCATTTATCCCCTAATTTAGAAGGATTGCACGCACGTTTGATAAAACAGTACAGTATATGGACCAATACCGTAAATATAACAGAACTTAACGTGGAAATTTTGTAATATGGCGTACTTGCTATTTACAGTATCAATAAATGGCGTCTTTCACTAACCAAATAAAACTTCTCTCTAGAATGAAACTTATGAGAGTAATATTGCCAGATTTTAGCATCACGATAAATCAAAAACTATCTAATACAACTTTACACACTTGCAATCTTTCTTTTTACCCATTTTTAATCGTCGTTCTGACTTGTTGTTCTCAGCGTACCATCACATCAACGTGAATGTCCCTCCGCGCATTCTCTATCTCTCATCAAAACGATGTTAAATACCTAAACCATTCAGGGAATTGGATCCAAAAGTGCACCAATCATAGCCTTAGAGTTGAATACGAATATACCGGGCGGTTACAGGTTTTATTTTTACCGATTTATATATGCTAAATTTACACACGATAAAAATAGAGCGTTACACTATTGCTGCAGTGGAAGACGACGGCATTGGCCACCACACCGTGTGCATATGTAATTTAGGGTCTTCTAACCATCGTATATATAGAGCCACTGCACCCTGGTTTGAGTCCCCAAGTCTTTCCATAGATTCGTATAACTACTGTTAAGGTAATTTCCGATTTCCGTTTTATCCTTTTAATGTGCTGGTTATAACTAAGTTTGGAATCGATTATGACTCCAAGGTACTTCACCTCCCCTGACATTGTTAGTTCTTCACTTGAGAGTCTTAAGGGTGTTAGTCCCTCTAAATTTCTTCTCCTGGTGAAAGGGTTGATGATGATTTTTTGTGGGCTGTTAGTCCCTCTTTCTCAACTCATGATTGAGTGACGTTGAGGGCTTTCTGCATGAGATTCCTGACCGTACTGTTAACTTTACTCCGTACTGTGATTACTACGTTATCAGTATAGCCTTGGACGGTGCAACCTTTGGTTCTAAGTGTCTCCAGGAGTTCGTCCACTACAAGGTTCCACAGAAGATGAGAATGTACCCCTCCCTGTAAACACTCTTTCGCTACTTGGGCTCCTAGGGCCCATCGAATATAGATATAAATACCACTCTGCCTTTGAGCATGTTGTCGATTCACCTACAATAGGTGGAATCCATTCCATGCTCTCTGGCAGCCCTGATGATAGAATGAAAAGAAGTATTGTCGATTGCCCCCTCTATATCAAACACAGCCAACAAACCACCCTAACTGGCTTCCAGACCCTTGGTGTATGGCCATGGGTACTAGCCCAAATTTGCTGAATAGTAAATCCGACAACATTATTAGTATAATGCCGCCAGCTTCCGAAGATTGGTATATTTCTACTTAAGCACTTCGAGTTTTAGCTCCGATCAATTTTTTTAGGAAAAGGTTATGTTTATTTGTTGTAGAATTACTAAAGTAACAAATATATTCCGGAGTCCGACGCCTCTTTTTTAAAGTGATTACTAACAGACTGAATTTTCGTGAGTGGTTTCGTTTTGACGAGTCTTCCAACTTTTCTCTCTGCGAAAATTCTCGGTATTGTATGCAAAGTTCTACGCAATCGCTAAACATGTTGATCGTAGGACTGACATTTTCATGGCGTAATTCTGGAAAACTTGCCAGAAAATTTATAGGATAATTGACCATTCGATTTCAAAAAGATTAATTAAACAATAGTGTAAAAATCAGCCCATTAGTAATACAATTTCAGATTTCGTTATTTTTACGTTTTGGAGACAGAGAACTCGCCGGTTCAACCCATGGCTTTTGTAGGACAAGCGCAGCTCCCTGTTTTTACACTAACGGGCCGATTTTACACTATTATTTAATTAATATTTTAAAATCAAATGGTCAAATTGTTTTACAAATTCTCTTGCAGGTTTTCCAGTCCTACGCTATAAAAGTGTCAGTTCCACGATCAACATGTGTTATATACCTCTACTGACAATTTTTGTAGAGAGAAAAGTTGGAAAACTCGTCAAAATGAAGCAAGCCACTAACTAAAATTCAGTCTGTTAGTAATTACTTTAAAAATCGGAGCGTCAGACCCCGGACCAATAAGAGAATTCTATTGTTAAGAAATATATCAGTGGCCGGCAAACAAATTTGTACTACATTTGTCAAATGATTTTTAATAATGTAAGTTTATACGGAACACAACCATTGGATAAATTGCTTATTTACTTACGATTCCTCAGTGTTACCGCTTACCGCTAAGTTCTGTACAATTGCCGCCTATTTCGCCACTTGTCAATAGGTAAGAGTTTCTTTAAAACTTGCATAGACCATTGTCAAAATCGTCACATGATGTTTTGGTAGAATTTGCCGGTTTGACTACTAATTTCATCTTAGTATACAATATATAATTAGTTTAAAAAGTTTTAGAGTACAATTTTTTTTACCATCACTCTGAAAGAATAAAAGAAGAGTGACAAATAATTTTCTATAAGTTTATCTACAAATTTCTAAAAACCTTCCTCTAAAAAATATAGTCTCATAACATTTTGTTTAACAAAATAAAGTTGCTGTTTTTCATAAGACTATTTTACGTATATTAAACTTTTAATTATTTAAATGTATTAAAATTCTGCTATTTGAACCTGAAACACTCTGTAACTACTAACATCCACATTAAAGCAAGTGCTTGCTTGTAATTTACGGAACCGGAAATATAATTATGCACATTTCTGAATCTTGAATAATACCACGCCAGTCAACGACTTAGACGTAACTATTCCATATATTTTAATTTACAACGTATAAATATGTGCTAGTAGATTTGGGTGTGAAGCAGAAGGAAAAAATAAATTAAATGCACATGTGTTAAGCATTCTTTTAATTAAAAGAAATGTGTAGGTAGAAAAAAGTACTTTTATTAAAAATTTTACTCATCGTTGTGAATGTACCAAGACTTTTATTCTAATTTAAAAATAGTCAAGTAAATAGTGAAGGGTTATGATAACAATATTACATTGTAGAATACTTTTAATGGGCCGAGGCCGGTCCCCTTGCAATCAACATAATGGATTTTGTAAGCGACGAGGGAAAGTTAATAATGTTATATGCACACCTCCGCCACTGTCTCATAGAATATACGAGAAGGACAAGATATGCCGCGAAGGATAGACTGGAACGTTCGAGAATAAAGCGCCTCAGATATATAAGGATTGGATTCCGCGCACGGAGTACAGTTTTATTTTAGACGAACAAGTGAACAGATGGAAGAATGACAGTAATATGTATTAATTGTGTTAATGTCTATAGTTGTACTTAGTGTGTTATAATAACGATGAATTATTTTAATTAGATATTAAATAAAGTAGTGGCTAGTAAAAAGTCTTGTTGCAATTATTTCAACTTACGTACAGGGTGTTTACTGGAGATTATCAGCACGTAACAGTAGTTTTTCTTTTACTTGGTAGAAGGTACTGTTACATGTTTACTCCCTGTAGTAACACTATCAAATGTAGATTCAATAATTGCAACGAGAATTTTCACTAACCATTGACTTCACTAAATTACAATAATAAGTCCTTGAAATAAAACACTAGTTCTATCTTTGATCTATTTTAGTCTCAGTACTATAATTCACAACTTGCTGTTCTTTATCTTATCCGAACACTCTTCATCTAATAACTGAACTGTACTGACTGTTCACGTGCGTTGGATCCGCCTCTTATATATCCGTGGCGCTATTCTCAATTTGTCCATTTCCCGCCAGATTATTCTAGTCAACTTCACCTTTCTTCTAATCTGTCATTCGAGACTTTTCTACCGTTTTCTATCCATCCATGGTAATGGTAGTTCGCCAGTTGGCCCAGGGATGGTGCCGCTTTGCCGGTAGCCAACTAGGCAGGCGTTTGTTCACTCTGCTACCGGGGATTAATTAAATCTCTCTTTGTTAAAGGGCGGCACATAACAGTACCTTTGTTATCACGATTTCTTATTGCGATTTTCGTATTGGTAAATAGTTGGTTTAAATTTTCATGATCTTTAGGCAACTGAAAACACAATTTTTTGCAAATGTGTAAATCTTTACTAAACGTTATAAGATGTAACCTACGCAATTTCAAGAAACGTATATAAAAATTAAGGAGAGTTTGTTCTTACCTATATTTGTTAATTTTTAATTTTAGTATAATTGTAGAATTATTTATGTAAAATGAAGTTTAGCGAAATGAAGTTGCGCAAAATGAAATTTGATATCCCCATATATTCACTAGTATATTAAATAAAACAAGCAACGCGATAACTAGGGAGAAAAGGATATAAATACATTTACACAATAATAGACCATTCTCCATTTAAATTATGCTCTCCGCAGCGTCAGCAATATAAGAAGTAAATGCGCTGAAGGATATTTAACGATGGCATCATGACGAGCATAACCAAGGTACCAAAGTAAGCTACCTACATATGAACATGTACCTAATATATTACTTCCCTATTTGCTTGTGCAGTAGTACCCTACAATTGGTACTTCTTTGGTATCAACTTGTAATTAATCCGAAGATGAAATTTAGTAGCATTTTGATGCCTCGATTTTGTCCTTATTCTTAACAGCCCTTACACATATGAGGTGCCCTAAGATATTCTAAAGTAAGAACAGGAAAATAAAGCAATTGATTTTCCTTGGAACCATTGAAATTTTGAATTGGAGGGCAGTGGCAGAAAAATATTGAACCACAGCACTTAGGCCCCATGTACTTCCTCTCTGTAGGCAGATCCTCCCCTAGGCCTCCAACTAACTAAGTGGTAATGCTGCCTAGGGGCATCTCCCTTACATCGGACAAATCACCCAAAATGGATACTCTGATTAATCAGACAGCAGAACAGTCACAGGGTACATGTTAGACCGTCTCATCCTCTTATTTACAACCTTTGGAGAGAGGTGTTTCACTTAATCTAATCTTGTTTTAATAATGTTTCCTAACGTTTCCGCTATAAAACGTAGATTCCTTCTGAAAATTGCCAGGTAGTTCATTGCTGTCCTCTTCATCCCATAGCTTCTTAAATTCATTGTGGGTGTTCTCTTTGATTATTTGTAATAACACTGCGATCGGTAACAGACTAACCGGGCCTGGCCCAAAGTTATTTAGACCTGCTGCCTTCTTGGCCAGTCTGTCGGCTTCTTTGTTGTCACTGCACTGTGCATGTCCTTTACCCAGCATATTGAAATGATATTCATGCTGGAGACGCCCACAAGTACTTGGTGACATTCCCATACTGCTCCTGTGTTAAAATGGAAACCATCTTAGAAGCAGTTCCTCTTCCTCCACTCTTATTTACATATATGTCATTATTCGTAATACACAAACAAATTTTAAGTTAATAAATAACTTGTTCATAGTGTGGATTCCTGTATTGTTGTCATTATTGTACTTACGTATGAAATGTTCGTTGATATGTGGCACTCCACTGTATTCCACAATATATACAATAATTGTGAACCATTTTTATTAATCAATGAAAATTGAAAATCAAATAAAAAGCGCTGGACGAAAATAACAAAACAAACGTTACTTTTCGGGCATCTACCTTACCGACATTTCGAAACTTCCACCAACCAACATGGCCACTTCGTAACACAGGCGATCGTGGCCTAAGCAACATCCAGTTATATAGATCAGTGACTACGGGTCATACAAGTCAAGGGAGTTCTCAGATAACTTTAGCTCTTGGCCTATTATTTCTCATCGTATACAAAAATAATTTTTTAGCTTTTTGCGCGCATGCTTTTTATAATAAATAATTTTCACCCCGCATTTAAATTAGGAAAATGCGAAAAACTACACTTTTGCTTTTCCTGCGCAAAAATATTTATTTACAAAAAACCTGAACAGAACTGAAAATGTAGTACAAGTCCAATGGTTTTTTAAAAATCTAATGTGAAAACGAGGCTGAGATATTTAAGCACGAATGTGTTCAACCCTGTTTCAAAATTACTGCCACACTTTTAAACATTTACACATTTGGCCCCCATCGACTCTTTAAAGGAAAAAAAATTGTAATCGTCTATTTCCCAACGTAGGCCATTTTGAACTCCTACTGACTGGACTATATACGATTCAAGTAATTGCAATTAAACGCAACGGTTTCAAATTAACAGGTTATACTAAATACAGTATAAGGACATTGCCTCCTGCAAATAGTTATTATTTCACTTCCATTTATCTGGTAATTTGCTCAAACTCATTTGATCTGCAGAACCTTGATATGATATTATATACCACATATACAGCTTGTACCACATGTATACACCCAGATATTTTCTTTGTGTTTGAAAGTAGCATTAGTAGCAACTTCAGGCAGTAAATCAAACAATACAAAATTGCTTTTTTTCTTCAAACTTCAGGAAAACATGATATTTCTTAACTCATTTCGTGACATTAAAGATGGACATTTCAGGCGGCTGTGCATTGCCATTAGCAGCAGAGGTAAAAACACATTTACTGAAGCTGTGAGCAGCAGAAAAAAATGACGGATTGCTAAATAACGATATATTAAATAACACAAAACCTATATGCTTTAATTATTAAATAAAAACACACCATTTAAACATTATATTAAACCAACAATTATTAAGAGTGGCCCCAGAAAAATTGATCGCACCACGTCCGGAATCTTCTAAATGCAGTTTGTGAGTAATAAATTATTCCGTCATTGTGATCTAGAACGAGTGTGGTTTAAAAGAATAATATCAAAAGAATATTTATTAAAATACTTACAATATCACTCACTTCGTTTGTTTAATCCTAACAAAACAATATACTATAGTTTCATACTACACATAGTGAGTACGAATTTCTCGTGAAGTATTGTTTCCAACATATATCCAACAATTTTTAATACAGCGATCGACTGAAAAAAAAAATCACTCAAAAATTTTGTATTAGCAACTTTGAGGCTTCTTATTTGACAAGCTAATCGTATTTATTTAATTAATTTGTATTGAAGTCCTTGTAACGCAACAAATTATAGTTCATGTTCAGGAAAATGATGATTTCCATGTACTCCATACATAATCGAATACGTTGCTACCTCTGGAGTACCGCAAGGTTCGGTTCTTGGGCCACTGTGGTTCATCATAATTATCAATGACAGCGGGCGATTTAACACACGAGGTTAACTATTTAATGTATGTTGATGATTTAAAGCTTTTTTTCTGGAATTCATACTATTAGTGATGTTCTTCAACTACAGGATAACTTGAACAGAATTAGTAATTGGTGCACTAAAAATAACCTTTCATTAAACCTTAAATAATAATATACTTCGCCAGCCTGAAACACTGCCTGACTTAGGCTTTAACTTTGACAAGATCCTTGCTTTTAATATACATATTAACACCATAGTCTTGGAAGCCAGCAAGACATATGGATTTATATTTAGAAATTCTCATGATTTTTCAAGTCCTGATACACTGAAGATGCTCAATTGTTGCTACGTTAGATCGAAACTTGAATATGCGTCACTTGTTTGGGCCCCACACTATAATATGCATGTTAACAATCTAGAATCGGTACAACGTAAATTTCTGAAATTTATGTATTTTAAATCAGAAGGTACTTATCCAGCAATCAGTTTTCCGCAAGAAGACCTGCTGGTTAAGTACTCGTTAATTAGTTTGCACCGTAGGCGAGAATGCATGTCTCAAATATTTCTTTTTAAAATTATTGACAACATTATTGACGCACCACTATTACTATCAAAGCTGTCTTTTAATACCCCCAGAACAATATCTCTCATAGTTTAATATTTTATTTAGCTACGCCTCGCACAAATATCTTGAAATTTTCACCTATTTATGTAATATGAGACAATCACAATGCAATCTGCCGTGATATAGATATTTTCAACTACTCCGTAAACATCCTAAAAACCTATTACTGCAGGCACCGATTTAACATATTTGTTTTTCATTTCTATGATCTCTCATAATATACAATGTAGAAAATCATGCTCTCTGTTTTCTTTTTTTTTTAATATATCTTTTATTAGTTACTAGAGTCTTTGTTTTATAAATTTTTTTATATGTTAGTGTTATTACATATCTGTATTAGTTTACTGTACCTCCCTGTCCTCCAATTGGGTCAAAAACTTGTTGGACAGTGTAGCAAATAAATAAATAATACTTAACGGTTAATGTACCACAAATCACTGATTAACTAAGTGTGAGTCATTCCAGCGTAAAACACGAAATTTAACCATACAATACTTACTTACGTCCTTGACAAAATCACATAAAATTTTCCTCAAAGGTTTCCTTGAAAAGTTACAAACCCATCCCAGTAACAAAATGTATTTTGAATCACAATATGACTTTTTGGGGTAGTTTCTAAAAGGGGTAACGAAAAATATAGTTTTCGTTGCAGTTCCTAAAAACGTAATTAATCTTGAACTTTGTTATAGTTTCTGTGAACGATCCATGCTTTGATGGAAGTCTGAAGGACGTATTTTCTGCTCGAAAAATAGGAAAAAGAAAAAATTAATTTTCTTTTTCCTCAACCTTTTCTTAATTCTAAAACGTTCACAAAATTTTTAGGGTTCAACACGACTGTTTCAAACGGAGAATAATATAATAAATCATACTTACTGTCGTTTATGCTTAACTGCGGCTCTGATGGTATCAATTGGAAGACGTCGTAACACTATAAATCTAACACTGTCTGCTTCACACTCTCTTAAAATTAAACCTGAAAAGGAATTTTGTTAGAAAACACAACTAAAAGACAATATAAAGTTCAAAATATGGATATTAAATCTTTTAAAAATTTATGTTTTTACAACAACTTCTTTCAAGAGAAAATGTTAACAAACAATGGTCTGACCCGTGTACAACACATGGTGAGGAACGGGACGATTCATACGGTACCAACTACCATCCAATATGCAGATTGATACGCTAACGATGCACAAATTTTGGTGGGCTTTTGCTTGCCTGTCTTATAAACGTATTTATTAATTCACATAAATTTTGGTCGCTCCTCGGAGCTTAAAATTGCTTGAAGCGTCTCTACTTCGTTTGTATTATGCAATAACAAATTTTATGTTCAGGCAAGGCAGATCCCATGCACGTGTGAGTACATGGTATAGATACTTTTTTGACTCCGAATCACTGAGGAACCGGTTTAGGGCAAACCCCGTCAAAATACATCATTTCCCCGTCAAAGTCGACTGCTAGGAAACGATGGGGGTCCCATGTCGCTAAGGGCTATTTTCGCTATAACTTCCGATATACTTTGAATAGTCGTTGGACTAACTTGTCCTCATATTCAATACCTCGTAAGAGTTGCAGTGCTTGACAACGTGGATTCGTAAAAGGGTTTTTAATCTTGGAAATTTTGAAGTTCAAGTCCAATTTTAGTATACTTTCTAAAATTGGGTGGTCGGGGCGACATTACGTCCCTGTGCAGCGACATTTACTACACTTTCTAAATTAACGCTCCTTGAAGAGTTAGCGAAAATTTGGCATAAAAAATGCTCCGAAGAGCAAAAATATGTTTCCAAGAATTAAAAACCTCCTCCACGGCGTTTTTACGTGAAGCACGCTTTTCTTACGAAATATTTCCTAAGTCGGATTTTGTTACAACGTCGAAAAGTATATCGGGGTTATAGCGTTCTTTAACATTTCTAAAGGGAATAACAATGATTCATAAAGGTAAAGATAATATGATTTTCATTTCAGTTCCTAAAGGAAACAACAAAGACTCGATTTTTGTATTACTGTCAAAAATTACTGTAAGTTATTTTTAAAGTCGCAAAAATCTCTTTTGAGGAAGATTCTCAGGATATTTGAAAAGGTCTAATTTTTTGAATCTTTGGTGGGTTCTACAACAGTGTCACCGAAATTAAGTCTCTTTTATGTATACTGCTCAAAAAATACTTCAATGGCAGTCGGCAAATCCTAACTACAGATTTCACTAGTTTAAATATATTTTCAATATCTTAACAATTTTAATATTTATCACCTTCAAAACATATATCACCTAAATGATAATTGTAATATTCCCCTGGTGAAATAACACCTGAAGTTCAAACTAAATTTATTATAAAGTGTAAAATAACATTTCTTATAAAATATGTTACCACTGACTACTGTTACTGAAACTATAATATAATAAAATCAAAAGATATGACCCGTACGCCTTTTACAGACAACCCAAATTGCCGCCAGTAAACTAATGAATTCGTTTTATTTTCAGAGGAGCCGTTTACTATCCTGGCCCCGCAAAACTCGGCGACGAAACGTGCAGAAAACGTGCTCCATCAGCCAGAACTCGTAAAAAAGTTACTTCTAGACCATGTGGTACTTGGCGCACGTATAGATCTGACGAATATAACATCTGACACCTCCTTTAAAACATTAGGAGGGCGCACAGTACGAGTCCGTCCAACAAAAGAGGATAACAGCAAACTTAAAGCAAACGACGCTAACGTCGTTGAAAGAAAAGTGATTGTTCCAAATGGACTATTAGTTGTTCTTGACAGCTATCTCTTTCCAGAGGAGCAACTAATAAAGAAAAACGCCTCTCAGGGAAAGCTCGTGGATATTGCCGCATACTCTGTAGTTACGGCAAAGGAGGATAGTAAAAATCAATCCAATACCACATTTGTGGAGAATATTATGGAGGTACTTTCGTTCCTGAAGAGCGGCGTTAGGGTCTTTCAACACTTCTTATCGAGATCGAATGTATCTCAATTGTTACGTGAAGGTAGGTAATTTCAATTCGAAAGTAGGGGTTTTATGTGTTGAGGAAGGATGTATTTTTGATGAACGTTATGGGCTGTTCTAGTTTTCCTTTACGGTTTGAAATCAATTTCATAAAGTATTCATAACGATCACGTCGGGCGTTGCCGACTACAATTACTTATTTGACTAATGGATTAGACTGAGAATTACTCAGGTTTAAGCTTAGCGAAAATACCATATATAATTTTTCCGTTAAAATAAAAAATTATACATTTTACATGATTTTAGATGAAGGTAAATGGCAGAAAATATATTGTAAGACAAGATATTCAAAGCGTAGGCGTAGGTTGCCTAATATGTCATATTATACAGTGTACGTTCCTAAGAAATATTGCATACTATGTTGTATAATAGTGATCAGATTTCTTTATTTGTATGTTTAATTTTTTTTGTAAATCAATGAAACATTTATTTATTTCAAAAATGAATATATAATAAAATACATACTACGGTAGACCAAAAATTCCCCTATTTCTTGTAAAAGAAACTAAATGCATTACCGCCCATCAATTACGACTTCCATCGGAAAATGCAAACAAAGTCGCCACCAGATGGAGCCATTTGACAAATTGTGAACGCCCTTTTATCTGTAATTTGATAGATTGGAGAAGCAGTGTAGGGTTGTTGTGTATCCACTTATACCGCACTGATGAGAGCTAACAAGCTCGAAACTAGTCTGTGGCTCGAGATACACAGCAACCCTGTACTGCAGTCCTTTCTTTAGGATTAGTCAGTCTGCTGGGGACTTTTTTTTTATACATTTATTTAACGTCGGCCTATTTCCGCTACTGAGGCCTAACACCGACGCCTGTAGACGAGCTACCCCCAACCAGGAATTTTGCCGAACCTCTTCCCTTAAGAAGAGTAGGGATCTTTAACTTGCCTAACATTTAATAGACAAGGGACCGACGGCTTTACATCCCCTCCGAAGGATGGTATATCTCCTATACAACCCTCGCCTAAGGTTGTATAGCTTCCGCGCATACACTGATATACAAGCCGCTGGAAGATGTGTGAGGCGAGAACGCGGTTTCCGTTGGAATGGTCACCAATCCAAGTACTAACCGCGCCTGTCGTTGCTTTACATCGCATACCGAAGTATGTACATAGTAAAGACGCACCTACGCTCGCCCTAATGCTGGGGACTTATTGCAATCAGATTTTTGTTTGTGTTTATCTTCAATCGTTTTGGAAACGCACATTGTGCACCTTGACGAATGGGAATAAATTTAATTACTTTTGTAGGAAATAATGGAATTTTTAGTCTATATTTATTTTTGTAATAATTAATCCACTTCGCCTTGGCCTTATATTTTGTTATTTATCTATTTATTTAGACCACAAAGTGATTTTGAAGTGCCGAAAATTAGGTTTTATATTTAGAGCTTTCCTAAAGTAAAGTACTCCAGTATTATAATAGTTTTTAATAGACACATTTTTTATTTTTTTCTTTTGTTGATTATTGAACACATTTGCTTTTATTTTCAAACTAGAACCAAGCAACAAAAACACGGAGTGTCTCTTTTTCTTTAGTTTTTCAATAAGGAATAAGAATAATTTATTTGAGAAGTTACATAAAATAATTGCTAATTACAAAATGCTATTAATCGACAGCTGAGTTTATGAAAACCTCATGTTTGTCGATGTCAACAAAGCATGTTTGGATTAGTTATGGTTATTAGTAAAAATGTTTTAATTTTTATACGAAATTCTCTTTTATTACCAAGTTTTTTAAACTTAAAGGGATCAAGTTATAGAACTTAGATCCATAAAAGGTGATGAAATTTTGGCAGGCTTCATTAGAATGCCTAGGTATTTCAAGGAGATTTTCAAGGTTAGCTCGGGTTAAGTGTTCATGATTGAGGAATTTTCTTAAAGACGGGAAACAATAATGGTGTACCTTTGAGACATGTGATGATATATAAATTTTTAATATTTAACTCTTTTTTAATTTTCTAAAGTAGATTCGTGGGGTGTCTAAAATGAAGTTTAATTGTGATTTCTAAGAGTTTATTTTGTCAAACTTGCAAAATTTTTGCGTATAAATTCCTCCCCAGATAGATATACCATACCGAAGAATTGATTCAGCTAAGGCATTATGCACGATTGTCAGTGTGTCGTCTTAAAAATATCTCTTAAATTATAGACTCTAAAAAATAGTTTTCTAGTTCTTGAAACTTTCTCAATGTGGTCTTTGCATTTCAAATGTAGATCAATAATAGTACCTAAATATTTTATTTTTGACACTTTAGCCATATCTGTAGTGCAGTGCAGGGTTTATTGGTGTTATATTTTGAGCTGTGCAAAGTAATCGTGTTTTTATTAGAAGCACCAGTACTTGAAATAGAGAATGTTGTAAATTTAGTTTTATCAACATTAAGGGTCAACATGTTACTGTCCAAGTATTTTTTAATGTCTGGAGTTCCAATTCCCCATCATCAAGTTGCTGTTCTGAAATAGTAGAACCGTATCTCCTGAATAGGATATTATTTTATGGGATATGCTTAATTTTTTAATATCGTTTATATACGTGGGGAACAGAGTTGGTCCCAGCACCGTGCCTTGCAGCACACCCATTTTTTATTGTTTTGCTAACTTATGGACTTATTGATTTTTACAATTTGTCTTCTGTCGGAGATATAATTAGTGAAAAGTTATAAGGCTCTACCATGAATACCCATCAATTCAATATTTCATAAGACTCTGTGTTAAATGCCTTAGCCAAATCAAGAAAAACAGCAAGGCATTTTCTATTGCTATTTAAATAATGTTTATATCATTAACAAGCTCAAACATGTCATGTTCAATTGACAATCCATCTCTAAAATCAAATTGTTTTTGTCTAAAAAAGTTATTAATCTCTTTCAAAATTTTTTCAAAAATTTTGACAAAATTGCAAATTAAAGATATATGGGAGTGTAATTATTTACTTGTTGTGAGCTGCCAGATTAGAATTGACTTTTTCCATGAATTTGGTACAATTCCATTTATAAAAGTTAAATTTATTATGTTTTATTGGTTTTAAAATATATAAGTGAATATGTTTTATTAGACCACCATGCACCAGATTATCATAACCCGGGATCGAATTATTTTTTAATTATGATATTGCTCTAATTATTTCATTGTCCAATTATTGTCAAAAAGGATATTTTACAGTTCTTGAATTAAAGTTTGCTCAGGTTATTTAATTTCAAACAAGATACAGTTTTTAAACAGAAATTAGTTAGAAAACATTTATAATTAGATTTACAATAGAGCTTGTAATATTAATATAGAATTTCTCTAAAGTGTACAATTGTCGCTTGGTTTCTTTCAGATAAGATGTATCCATCTCAGAAACGACTACAGTGAGTTTTTTGAAATTCGGGTGGTTGGTCATTGCCCCCAATTAATTATAACTTAATGACGCAGTGAAATTTGAGGCGCACCTTGACATAAGCTAACATAAAGGTGAATTTTCAAAGTTTATATTAGCTTCTTTTTAGAAAGAATCGAGTCAGATATTCAGCAACATCTTGAGTTCATTGAGATAGACGCCATAACCACAAAAATATATATAATATATTTCAACCAAAAAAAAAAAAATTATTTGCAAAAAATTTGAGCAAATTAAAAAATATATATTTTTTAAATAAGGCAATTTTTCGAATATTGTAAGAAATATAATACAGTTACACTTTGTTTCATTTACTTTGCAACACGGATCTGGCTGTACAGTCGGATGTATATTTACTGGGCAGTCAAAAAACGCAACAAAAACTTTACGAGCCAATTATTAACGCCGGCCGGTGAACCATTCGGCATGGTCTCATCAAACAAGCCGACATGCTTAAAAACCTATAAAATAAGTGATTTAATTTGCAGGCGAGATAGTACAAAGAGTATTTTAATAAAGTCGTAAAGTTTTGTTGTTTTTTTGACTGCCCTGTAAATATACATCCGACTATAACACGTTATAAAAAAGTCTATCCGAAAAGAGTAAATAGTAGAGCCAGGGTCGTACTATTTCGACGAAAATTACGCCCGTCATTAAAAATTTTCTTAAAAGAACTTCAGTTTTCCTTTTGGGCTGAGTTGAGGGTAAAAACAAATTTAATTACATTTATGTTTTTGTTTTATTTTATAAAATATGAATATGATATATTCTTTTATATATATATATATATACCTACATAAATATATGTGTAGCGCCACTAGATGACGGGCAGTCAATAAAATATTAGGTATAAATGCCGCACGTTCACACATTCAATCCATTTGGTCGACTATGGCAATTACACAGAATGTCCTAGTAGTGATTTTCATTTCTGGTAGAAGGCAAAAACGGATGAAATTTAATATATTTCTATGGTAGAACGAGGTGCCGCTTCAGTATTAAATAACAGCTATATCCTTTGACGAGAATGCCGCCGATTTTTTGGTCTACTATGTACCCTTTTTGGCTCTACTTTAGTCTTTGCTTGTCACATTTTTAAAGTTATCATAATGAAGCTTTTAAGTGAGACACAACGAATGAACCAGATTAATGTGACGTAAAAAGCCCCTGAAAGTAGGCAATCTTATAATACATGGAGTCATAGTGTGTTCAATGAAAATTCGTCAAGTATTATTGTGAACTGTATGTGCATTTCACATAAAGGCCAAAATTAAATCGCATAAAGAGTCGTTTCATATTTCATATAAATTCATATACAGTGTGGGGCGAGTTCGACGATAGCTAGAAATTTTTTAAAAAATTGCAAGTAAACTAGATGAAAAAGTCTATAACGAAAAGACAAAATTACAGGACCAAGTGCCTTTTTTTTAATGGAATGCTATGTATATCAGTACATTTTTTGAAGCTTCTTTCTAGGCTCTATTCATTCCTATATTAGCGTTGAATATCTCCCAACCACTTAAATGTGAATGAATTTTTCTGTTGAAATAATGCAATCTGTAGATCGATATTGAAAAAATCACCACAGTCACAATTATGGGTTTTAAGAAAAACTTATGTGAATACCAGTTACAAGACATCTAATTAATATTATTGAGCCATTTTCATTTCCTAAAAATGTACAGAGTGGCAAAAATTATTTTTCAATTAAGAATATTTTAAATTGAATTTTCTCAATTTTCTCAAATGGAATACCCTGTATATTTTTCGACGGTGTGATGTAAAAATGAAAAACGAATACTTTTTGCAAGGGCTAATTGCAACCAGTTTCGTTTTATAAATAGATAAGTGTCAAATTCAAGAATAAATTTTAAAAAAGAGGTTCTCTGAAATAATTCATTAGAAAAATTTATAGTAGGTGTTCGACGTGTTGCCCATTTTGGTTGACGTACGTCTTTATGCAATTTTGAAATGAGGCCATTTAGTGGGACCATTTCTTCTATTGAAATGAGTAAATAGTATTTAACCGGTCCTTTACAGTAATGTTTTTTGTGTACATTTTTTTGCTGTTTTCGTTATTCGACAAGCAATAAAACCTCAGTCTGGTATAAATTGTAGTGTACACAGGAGCATTTATCACGCTTATCTGTACAATTTGTATTGACTTACTTGTGGCTGTAAGCCTTTGTGATCTTTCTAAGGCGTCCGACTGTGTCTCACATAAGTTGCTTGTAGAAAAATTAAGCTTTTATGGCATAAGAGATTTACCTCTGAATCTATTTAATTCCTATCTGAATCTTTGACAACAATCTGTTGCTATTAATAACTTTAATTCAAAACTTTTAACAATAAGGCACGGGGTGCCTCAAGGCTCTGTGCTGGGGCCCCTATTGTTTATTTTATATATGAACGATTTCTTTCATTTTATGTCTCCAATAAAATTCCTTGCTTATGCCGATGACACCTCGATTTTGGATTTTAATTCTAACATCAGTAATTTAAGTAGGGACAGCATTAGTTCAGTACAGCAAGCTAGTCATTGGTTTTCTTCCAAAAATTTTAAACTCAATAAAGATAAGACTCAGAGGCTCATTTTTTCTACAAACAACTTGGCAGTAAAAGGTGACAGCATAAGAATTCTTGGCGTTGTCTTGAATGACACCCTCAGCTGGTTCAATTATGTCGAGATATTCTCCAACAAGCTGTCAAGGATTATATTTCTGTTTTGCAGACTGAAAAATGTACTGCGTTTTAGCACCTTAAGAAATTGTTATTTCGCTCTATTTCATTCTCACATTAGTTACGCAATTCTGCTATGGGGTGGCTCAACTCATGCAGTAAAAATATTTCGGTTACAAAAAAGAACAGAGGTCAATTGACAATGCCGGCTGGAGTGACCATTGTCAAACAATTTTCAAAAAACTAGGTATAATGCCAGTTCCCTGTTAGCATATATATGTGGTGTACATTACTTGAAATCCACAAGGACATAGATTCCTCTTCGATTAATTCTGATTTTCATAATTATGACACGAGGGCTGCCACTCAACTCAGAAAACCTAGACTTAGACTAACAAAATCAATAAAAAATTCGTTAAATCTCAAACTCTACGATCATATTCCTCCTGACATAAAATCTCTTAATTTTAATTCTTTTAAGTACAAAATTAAACAGCATTTTCTAAAGTACTGCTTTTATTCCGTTGAGGAATTCTTACTACCCAATTTTAATTTTGTTATATAGCCAACTTACTAACTATACTATAAAATTTGTCCTCCAACTTGTTTGGAATGCTCTGGTTTCACGTGTGGTAATTCTGCCCCGGCTTTTCTTTTATTTTGTAACTTCCTGATGTTATACTTTTTATGTTTGTTTTACTCTATATTGTATGTTGTTTTATACATTGTGACTGTTTTATATATTATACTCATATATGTGTTTATTTATGGTGTTCTGTACCATATATTCTGTGACTTGCCAGAAATAAATTTTTGTACTCTAGGTAAAATAAATATATTCTATTCTCCCCTATCCTACCCTATCCTATCCTAACCTATCCTATAATATCCTATCCTATCCTATTCTATTATATACTCTATTCTAAAATATTTGGAATTTTACAATATGAATTTTAATAAAGCGGAACTTGCAGACATGACTTTTGTTTTGGGCGAGTCAGACAGAAATTATTTACTTGCCAATAGAATTTATCACCAACGTTATCCTGAAAGAAGGATTCCTGATGTTAGCAACTTCCAAAAGCTTCTTGATAGATTTCTGGAAACTGGAAATGTAGAATATAAAAAAAAGTGAAAGAATGAAACGTGTTGTGAACGAAAAAAATGAGTTTTCTGTGGTGCTGGCAACGGTTGAGAATCTCCATGTTAGTCAAAGAGAAGTGAGCTCATTAGTAGGAATAAGTAGACGGTCTGTGGGTCGAATCCTAAAAACAAATATGTTGCATGCATATCATATTCAAATGCACCAGGAATTATCTGATGACGATTTTCAAAAGCGCCTACAATTTTGTAATTGGATCAGAGGTGAAATGCAACATGATGTCAATTTCTTCAATACTGTTTTATTCAGTGATGAGGCAGCTTGTCATAAACCTGGATTTGTTAATAGGCACAATTTCCATTATTATGCTTCGGAAAATCCTCACTTTTTTATGCAAGTTGATAACCAACACAGATGTTTTGTAAACGTTTGGGGAGGAATTATTGGAGAACATGTAATAGGGCCACATTTCTTGATGGTACATTGACTAGAGCTATTTATCTTCATTTTTTGGAAAACTATCTGCGACAACTATTGGTAAAACTCCCTGAAAGGATTGGAAATAGGATGTGGTTTCAGCAAGATGGTGCTCCACCACATTACATAAATGCAGTTAGAGACCACTTAAATAATACCTACCCTAATCAATGGATTGGAAGAAATGAACCCACCAAATGGTCTCCTAGATTCCCAGATCTTACAAAAATGGATTTCTTTTTATGGGATACGTGAAGGAAATTGTTTATAGCGACACACCAACAACAGTACAAAATATGGATGAAGAATAATAACTGCCTTTACATCTATCACACCGGCAGTTTTAGGAACAGTCGGAACCTCATTTCAAAAGCGCATAGAGATGTGTGTCAATCAAAATGAGCAACATGTAGAACATTTATTTATTTTTTTCTACTGACTTATTTGAAGCTCTTTTTTAAGTTTATTTTTGAATTTTGTAATTATTGCTCAATAAAACGAATTTGGTTGCAATTAGCCCTAGGGGGTACTTAAAAAATATTCGTTTTGGCCACCCTGTACATTTTTAGGAAATGAAAATGATTCAAAAACATTAATTAGATGTCTCATAACTGGTGTTCACATAAGTTCTTCTTAAAACCCATAATTGTGACTGTGGTGATTTTTTAAATATCCATCTGCAGATTGCATTATTTCAACAAAAAAATTCATTACATCCAAGTGGTTGGGAGATATTCAATGCTAATATAGGAATGAATAGGGCCTAAAAAGAGGCTTCAAAAAATGTGCATTCCATTAAAAAAAGGCACTAGGTCCTGTGATTTCGTCTTGGCTCGCGCTGTACGTTCGAAAATAATTTCCAGTTATATAATTTTTATCTAGTTTACTTGCAATTTTTTTAAAAATTTCTAGCTATCGTAGAACTCGATATATCGAGGTCCGACGCACTATTGCCCCACCCTGTATATATGGAATATTTAAAGGTTTTACTCACATATGATGAATTCCACATCTGTCTACATTATGTTGTACACAGAGATAGTTAAATGTTTTGTGTAAGTTCGCATTTCAATAAAATGTAGAGCTATAATTTTATAGTCTTAAAGTCGACCTAAAATACATACTGCGTCAGAAGGTTCAATTTGTTTGTACTTTCCACCGCACTATACACTCATGACTCGCTATATTGTGTGTTTACATACATTCAGGGGCTTTTAACTAGTCTTGACGTCTTCACTAAACAGATTCATTGATATTTTCATGATAATTGGTTATGGAGACAGGCCACGAGCACAAACTCTGGATTGTGAGTTATTTAATAGTAAATACCCTAATCGACCTATTATACAATAAATTGTTAGCAAAATAGAAGAGAAATTCTGATTTAGATGTTTTACTGAGAATGGAGGACAATTCTCACAAACCAAGTCGCAAAATCGCAGCAGAGCAGTCTGTTAGTCAAACGACTATTTTAAAGTATTTAAAATTTAACTGCATTTAGTTCAAGAGCGTCACGAAGATGATTTCCATCGCAGAGTAGAATTTTGCGAGACCATGATGGAGATGTAATACCAATTCACATTTCTTAAATCAAGTACTTTTCTGTATTCATATGAACTTTTCTTCATAAAATGACCTAAAGAGTCACACCCTGAAATATTAGCACGTCATTAACAACGCCCTATATATTGGAATATAACGAGTTAATCTCATTTTCCAAAACAACTATATTCAATATACTGCCGTGAGCAGAAAAATAATAGGACAACTTTTTTTTTCTAATGTAAATCTGTCTCTATTTGAATATGTAATGAGTAGCCGAAATAAAACAGATATCACTTTTCATTTATTTTTTATTTTAATGCTGTAGTTATTGCTATAGTAAATTATGGATGGTTAATGAGACAAATTGCACTGCGTTATAACATTAACAAAAATTTGGTGTGTAACATTTTAAGAAAGTGGAGAATAAACGGTACGATTGGTAGAAATCCTGGATCAAAGGACAAAGGATATCCTACTTAACAAGAAACTAACTATTAGTATTTCGTTATTGCACCATTTCTATTTATAACTTCTATAAGTCTTAAACATAATATTTTTAGTCGCAAACTCCTCTATGAATCCTTATTTTACTATAAGGAAAGTAACCAGACTGCAACCAAAGTTACAAATTTGGCGCGTTAAGTGTAATAATTGCATATTACCATCAAAACGCTAATGCTTCGATTGCAACAAACACCAGCCGAAAGACTGATCCTACATAAAGGAGCTCCCTTGCCAGTCGTCACACACCACTTGCAGACTGCAATTTCGAGCTGTTGGCTCTCGTCAGTGCAAGGTAGGCATGCGACGACCGACATGAGAATCCTTTGACTATAGTACATCCCGGTATTTTTACAATAGCGACATGTAAAACAGCCAGCAGGCGCCATCCAGCGGTCCAGTGTCTGTTGCAATCGAAAAATAAATAGCCTGACTTGGCTTAGCATAGTTCAAGTGTGCTTTTAGAGGGCGGAATATTAAACATAATATTTTTAGTCGCAAACTCCTCTATAAATCCTTATTTTACTATAAGGAAAGTTACCAGACTGCAACCAAAGTTACAAGTCTGGCGCGTTAAGTGTAATAATTGCATATTACCATCAAAACGCTAATGCTTCGATTGCAATAAACACCAGCCAAAAGACTGATCCTACTTAAAGGAGCTCCCTTGCCATGTTTTATATGTCGCTATTGTAAAAATACCGGGATGTACTATAGTCAAAGGATTTTCATGTCGGTCGTCGCATACCTACCTTGCACTAATGAGAACCAACAGCTCGAAACTGCAGTCTGCAAGTGGTGTGTGATGACTGGCAAGGGAGCTCCTTTAAGTAGGATCAGTCTTTCGGCTGGTGTTTGTTGCAATCGAAGCATTAGCGTTTTGATGGTAATATGCAATTATTACACTTAACGCGCCAGACTTGTAACTTTGGTTGCAGTCTGGTTACTTTCCTTATAGTAAAATAAGGATTTATAGAGGAGTTTGTGACTAAAAATATTATGTTTAATATTCCGCCCTCTAAAAGCACACTTGAACTATTCTATAAGTCTGTTTGGCATAGAATTAAATAATCTTATACAATAATCATTAGTAATAATATTTTCCCATGATTTATTTACTATTTCCAGTAATTCTTCGGCATTCCGTGGTCGCACATTTCGTTTTTGGATACTTCTTACGAGTAGTCCCCATACTCCTTCCATATGGTTAAGACCTGGACTATGACTGGGCCAGTTAAGAACATTGATATTAGTTACGGTATGAGCAGTATGAACGAAACAATTGTCTTGTTGAAATATGAACTCATTATTAGAAAATAATTGTGACACAGAAGGGAGCATAATGTTGTCTAAAATCCTAATATACGTTTCACTATTAAATCGTTCCTCAATATGCCACAAAACACCAGGACCACGTGCCGATATCCAAGCCCACATATTGACGGAAAATTTACCACTTTTATCATTATTAGATATATATCTCTCATTGAATCGAGTATTCGGAGGGCGTAAACACGAATACGATCGCTGTGTGTTAAATGGAAAGTTTTTTCGTTCGAGATTACATTGTTTCAAGAATTTACATCATGCGCTAAAAATTCAAGCGCAAATCCTACTCGAGCTTCTTTATGTTCAGCTTTAAGTAAATATTTCTGTGCTGCTGCATGACAACGTAGCTCCGATTCTCTTACTCGCCGGCGACCAGTACTACTCGATTCAGGCAAATTCGTTACTTCAGCAGCCTGAATAACTGAGTAAAATGGATTTTCTACTAAAGCATTTACCAATTGCAAATCTTATTGTTGAGTTGATATCCTTCGTCGCCCTGATCCAGGATTTCTACTAATCGTACCGTTTATTCTCCACTTTCTTAAAATGTTACACACCGAATTCTTAATATTATAACGCACTGCAATTTGTCTCATTGACCATCCATCTTCTGCTTCATCAATAACTCCAGGTTTAACTAAATCGCTTATATGAGGCATATTAGTTTTTTGCACACTTAATATTATGACAACTGACAATGTCACAAAAATTAAAGTTAGATGTACACAACTAGATTTTAGCAAAATGCCGTTATAAGACATCCTATTTTTTTTGCTCACTACCGTACAAAGCAACTGAAATAATTACTAAAATTAATATACAAGTATACATACTTAAATTATATAATTTGAATTTTTTACAGATGAAGAGTACACAGTATTCGTCCCTACAGACCATGCCTTCCAACGGTGGCACCCAATCGACTGGGGTTTTTATCCATTCAGTGTACCGGAATTTACAGAAAACGTCATCGTTAACCATTTCATAAAAGGCCGACTAAAACAGGAGACGATAACGGATGGGCAAATAGTGAAGACTCTAGGGGGAAAGGACATAATTTTTAAGAAGACTCGTAGGTATTTCCCAATTAGGAACGCAAAAATTTACTGATGAAATTATGCGATATCAATTTGATTAAATACCGTTACCATAGTGTCCGCCACGTTGATTACTGTATTGGGTAATTGGATAGATGCTAATATAACCGCAGATAAAGTTGGGAAAGTCGGATCTTCAACGGCGACGTTGAAACTTCGACAACTAAAACTTTAAGGATCAAGTTAAAGTATTGAAAGCTGATCTTTCGGATATTTAACGAACAAGTTAAAGTTCCGATAGTTAGTTTTTAAGTGAATGTGATAAAGGTTCAATTAAATAGCTCTAATTATTATACAGTGGAGTCAGTCTATCCAAATTTGTTCCGAATATGGAACGAGGAAGTTGCATGAATGAATGGTAATCGATAAAGCATCGAAAAACATTTATGGAAATGTATAATTTAGGATTTTTAAAATTTTAATAAACCGAAAAAACATTTTCTTCAGCGAGGGGTTTGAATTTCGGGAATCAGCGGTTATTTGTCGCCAGTAACTGTGACGTCACACGTCATCATTTGTGCATTGTTTACTAGGTCAATCTCCTTTAATTTCTTGTTTGTGGTGTTATTATTTGGTTAATGAGCTAGTGAATAACATAATTATTGAGTTACAAATATTATATTGTGCCTAAATGTAAAAGTGCCACGATAAAAACTACCAATAAAGTATTCTTTAGTGTTCCAAGATATTCCAATTATTCCAAAGTTAGACAAAAGTAGTGCACTGCTATGAAAGGTGACACTAAGAAAAACGCCAAATTAGCAGAGAAAAGGTCTTTATGGCGTTATGAGGATCACTTTAATGTAAGTGTAAATTTAATGCATAATAAATAGATATATTATGGTGACATATACCCTAACCATGCATTACAACTATCTTCATACCTACAACACAGTATAAATAGCACTGTCCCTACAAGTCACCACATAACTTGTCTGTTAATACCAATATGATAATGTTATAAACTGGATTGCCTAAAATCATGTCAATATAAAAATCATTGGGAATATCAACTTCAAGGTGAGGTGAGAATATGCAATAACAAATATCCAAGTGATTATTTCACACAAATCACACAAACTAAAAAAAAAAACATTGATTTTTAATAAATAATAACTTTTTTTCTGCAAAATTTGACATATTATTATGTTCCTTACAATATGCGAAAATCAAACAAATGAACCCGACAAGGATTTATCTTGGATACACATTGGATTCACGTACACCGAAAACTTAAATTGGTGACAGCTGAGACTTGTCCATAGTATACTCGCTAAGTAACAGGCTTTAAAATTTAACATATGTAGTTACAGAATAGCCACTAAGATTGTACAAAATTAGTTCGTTGACAAACGTCAAATTCTGCAAGGTTAGGACATTTTAATATGAAAACTTTTTGATTGCACAACAATTAAAACAATATCTATTAAAAATAAACGTGCATACAAACCTCACAGTCTTTGCCCCTTTACCCAGATAGCACTACGATATATCAAAGACGTCTTAGGGACCTCTGCATGGAACATTCGAGACGTCTTAAAAACGTCCACTTTAAGACGTAGGTCGTACAGAAGACGTCTTGGGGATGTCCATTGTTACTAATCAAAACGTCTTTAAGACGTCTTATTTTAGTCCATTTTAGGCCTAAAAAAGGCATTTATATGACATTACGGAGACGTTGTTAAGACATTTTATTCTGTTCCATTCTAGTCCCTAAAAAGACCTTCACGGGGTATTATTGAGATATTCACAAGTAGGTGAAAAAATGTCATCTTTATTAGCAGCGATATAGTCAGGTAATGTCTAATTTGGCATGTGAATGAGTTGATAATATATGCATGCGATTACATGTGTGGCACACTCTGTAATAGCTAAAACTTATTGTCGCATATGTCTACTGAATTTTTCTGCTATTGCGATAACTTTGTGTGTAACACATACGAAATCGTACGCATATTATCAACCCATCCACACATCAAAATAGACTTTACCTAATTATATACAGCTTGGCTGCCAATAAGACGAATGCAGCATTGTGCGATGAATCGGCCTTTCCTCTGCTTATTGTGCACTGCCTGCCTGTCTGCCATATTAGTGGTCAATTTGTATACACCAGTTACACCACAGAGACTAGAAAGGTTGAATTAGAGGCAAATTCTATACCCAAGAATACTGCCTCGACTCAAAAGTTTACACAATTTTCATTCTTTTTTAGAGTTGGTACTGGGAATCAGGAAATAAAACAAAATTCTGTTCTTCTAAATTTTAATTTTGTGCCAGAAAATGAATGATATAATCGAAATAACTTGCCTTACTTATTAAGTCAGGACAATACTAGCCAACTATACATAAAACAGAGTTGTGAAATATAGCAGAAAATACGTTGAAATGAAACTCAACTCAACTGTCAGACATAAGGCCAACCCGAAAACATGACGAAGTCAAACGAATGCGGTCGTGCCGGAATGACATTTATCGCTGGAAAAGCGCAGTAAATTCAAAACTTAGAAGTTATTAATTTGCAATATTTTAGAATTTCCAAGTTCTACATCTACGACGAAATTCTTATTTCACGCAAAGAATTATTGATGTGGATATGAACATATTATTTTTCAAAACACAATATAAAAAGCTAGGAGGCCTAATATGGATATACTAAAGACGTACATTTTTTGATGTCCCAAAGACGTCCCACTCTGGACGTCCATTTTAGGTGCTAAGACATTCAGACCAAATTAAGACTAAAATTGGACGTTTTGTTGCCAAAAATGACTACATCTACTGTGGGCAAATTGTCTGACTGGGCTTAAAAATCCCGTGTCCGTCATAGCTCAATTAAATTAGTCTTAAAAACAGTCAAAACACCACAATTAGTCTTCTTGGATAAGTAAAAACACACTTTTACGCACTTTTATCATATAGTCGAGGCAAGAATTCAAGCGATGCACGTCACAGGTCGATTTTATAAATAACACAATACTGCTAAGAATCATGAAGCCCCATTAAACTGTACCTATTTCTGAAAAAAGCTTAATAACTGGGTGTCAAGAATTACTCTTTTTAACGTAATTAATGATTAAAAATTATGTTAGTATTAAAATTTCTTTAACGAGATCACTCGTGACGTGCATCGCTTGAATTCTTGCCTCGACTTTAGTAAACTGTACTTTTCTAATGCCGGTTCTATTGGCATGCCCGTATTTTGCCGTGACTTGTGACGTCACGCCAATAAGAAACCCGTTTTCAGTCACGTGGTTTACATAAAAATTCAAATTTTAAAGTCGAATATTTATCGAGTAAAATTTTTAATAAGATTTTTTTATTATATTCTCAACTTATACAGTACATATCATGCAAAAATAATAAATTTAAGCATTTCCAAAATTCATGCATCTTCCTCATTGTTTAAAAAGATGAATTTTGTTGAAAAGTATTTTGCACATACGGAACACCATTTTTTTAATTTGTTCTTTGAATAGCGTTTTTCTCATTTATCGTTGAATATCTCAGGTTGTATTTATCATATCAAAAAATAAGAATACGGGCTTCTTCGCAATAAAACTTTCATAAAATTAGGTTCAAAAATTGATTCAGTAAAGTTGCAAAAAATAAAAATTAATAAATAGCTGATTTTTTAAATTTGTTATAGCTTAAGTTAGTGCAATCCAAATTCATTACATTTGGTAAAAAAGGCCCAAAATATCATACAAAATTTGAAGGAAAAATATTTGCTTGAAAGCCTTATAGCAAATTATAAATTTGAAAATTCAACTCTCATTAGGTGAGTTTGACAGTAGAAGGATTTTCTTTTGTTATATAATAGTAGGTATATTTTTCGACAATAATAAAAAATATTATTTTAAACCAAAAACTTTACGTTACTTTTTTAAATATAAACTGTTTTCATTATAACAAATTAATATTACTGTTTGGAATTAAAATGGAAATTAAAAACATGGCTTAATAAGATTTTTAGAAGCATACAATTTTAAAAAAAATGTTACGAAATATTAATTTGGAATGGAAATATAGATCTTTTTAGATTTTTGTGGTTTATAAATAAACAAGTTGATATTTTAACATAAAATTGTACTAGTTTATTTTACATATCTTCTGTTAATATAAAAATCATAAAGAAATATAATCCCTTTCAATTCTTATTACAAGAGATAAAATTTACTTTTTGAAGCTCTACCGGCACAAGTCATGGGAGAAAGTTCGCCGCTAGAACAATTATATAACATAACTGTTATTTTTCGTCCTTATCTAGTAACATCACAGAACGTTTTTTTCTTTTCAATCAATAGACTTTCTCTGCTCTTTTCGATTCACTTATCAAATATTACTTCCAACCGATCACAGCATTATGCATTAACGAAAATTCAATTGGAGGCAATCAATTCATATTTGTTCCAGATATTAAATTGCCTAAGAAGACAATTTTATGAGCCCGAGTGGAAGTTGTGGAAAAATATTGCGTACAATAGTGACTCCAAGAACGCTGTTTTTTAAATATTTTATTTTTTGAACTACGTACTTCTTTGTTGAATTTTTCTATTTGTAATGTCGAGAAAACAAAAATTCGGACTGTTTAGTTATTAAATTTCTCATAAACTTATGCAAAGAAAGTTCCTTCTGTTAATTTGTAAAGTTGCAAAGACAGCCTTATTTAGCAAACTAAAAAGCTGTAAATTCAACTCTGCATCCTGTGAATTTGACAGTAAATAGTTTTTTGGCCTTAAGAATCAGGTTTCTACATGTATTTTTCGATAATAACGAAAAACAGTTTATTAAACAAATACGCAATTTTTCTCAAATAATTTTTTTTAGTTATAAACAAATTAAGATTACTCTTTAATTATATAGCTTAATAATACTTCGAGCCACCAAACTTTAAGAAAAATAAGTTGCAAAATATTCACTAAGAAAAAAGTACAGACATTTCCATATTTAAATTGTTTCTAAGTAAAACAGGTATTTTAGTGCAAACTTGTAATAGTTTACTTCATAGATCTTGTGCTAAAAAAATATAAAGAAATGCAATTTTGTTCCTTTCAATTGCGGAAAAGAAAGCCGGACACTAAATAACAACTATAAATAAATAAATACATTTATTGACCCAAAAGATCACAATACAGGATATAGGGTAAGTCAAAAATGAACACTTGAAAAATTACAAACATATAAACAAAATACGAGTAAAGAATATAAACTTGTTCGTCTGACTTCAAAAAATATAAAAACAAACAATTACAATAAATAATTAATTTAAAAACATGGGAAAGAAAATCATTGATAGGATAAAAAGCATTGGATATTAATAATTGTCCTACAAAGGAAGTAAATTTGTTTAAACTAACATTTTTAATACCAGTGGCTAATATGTCATATAATTTAGCCTCCATATAGTATGGACTTGATTTATACAGTTCTAACTGTTTATGTCATATTGCAGTTTTAGCCGTGTCTAGTATTATAATTGTGATGCTCATTTTGTAGGTTAAAACAGAATGTATTTTGTTTCACAAATTTTTGAATTTCCAATATATAGATGCAAGGAAAAGTGGGTATTTGCATGTTCTCTAATAAAAATTTGTTTACAGGACTCTCGGTATTTTAACCCAAACATACAGCGAATAGCTCTTTTTGAATTATGAAAACTCAATTTGGAGCTGACGAGCATTCATATGCGATAATTCCATACCTCATAACAGATTCTAAATTCGTGTAGTAAAAGGTCTTTGTGGTATTTTTATTGGTAATGGTGGGCAGCCTTTTTAATGCAAAACAAATACTTGTATATTTTTTACATACATAGCTTACATGATCTTGCCATATTAGCGCTAGGTCTATATGTATTCTAACTAGTTTGAAACATCTTTTTAGCTCAATAGATCTTCCATTCAGCTGAATTAAACTGGCAGCCAGTGAGTGAAATTGTAAGATACGTATTTTTTCTTGGTTAACTTTTAAGTGAAGACTACTATTAAGTTAATTAAACAATGCTACTAAGTTGTTGTTCAGTATTTGCGTTACATTTTCTTGATTTTGGTTGTATGCAACCAGTGTCATGTCATCCGCAAATTTACAGTGAGATGTAGACAGATGATCATCTATATCATTACAATATGATAAAAACAGCAACTGGCCCAAAACACTTCCTTGTGGGACACCATTGTCCAACAGAATTTCATGATCTACGCAGTCAAAGGCTTTCGATAAATAAACAAAAAGAGCCACCATATTATTGTTTTTGTTCAGTTTTCTATAAATTACATCGAATATATTTAATAATGCCGTTATCATCGATCTTTTATGTCTAAAACCATAGTCAGTATTTGCTAAGAGACTATTTGTTTGGCTAAAATTTTTTTAATCACTTTAGAAAACACCGACAAGAGTGAAATTGGACGAGAGTTGGCGAGTAATTTTTGATCTCCTTTTTTGTATAGGGCAATAACTTTAGAAGTTTTTAACGCGTTTGGAGAGGTGCCTTGAGACATAGAAATGACTACATGACATAGCGTCTTAGCTAACTGGATTGCATTTTTTATATGATAGCGGTAGAGAGTTTATCTGAATATGTGAACTTCGTGTTTTTTAAATTTCTTAGTATGCTAACCTCAGATTCAGTACCTCAAGAAAAATAGTTTTATCCGTAAAATATGATCTCTTTTATATATATTTTGGTATCATCTTGTTTGTTTATTTTTATTTCTTTTGGCAAATTTACAAAGAAATTATTGTAGGCGTCGGCTATTTCTTTCTTGTCTGCAACTTCAACGTCATTTACAATTCTATTACTATCTGTTTGTGGTGTAAAGTTTTTTTAATGATGAATTTATAACATTACATACGACTTTTGATCTACTGTCAGTGCAGTATCTGATTGTTCTAATACATTTGTTTGGCGTGTCTAATTGTACGTCGATAGATTTTTTGGTATGTATTGCAATGATCTAAAGTAATTAACCCCTGTTTTTTTCTTAATATATAACTCTTTAAGGTTTTCTGCCGACACTTTCAATCCTGGTGTTATCCAGTTTTCGGTTTTGCAAAAATTGTGCCTTGTCGGGCACTAAGACATCCTCCAGTAAACACACCAAGCCTAAGTTCAATAATCGCAACACGAGCTCTCACTAATCACCGATTTATTTAACACTAAATTGACTTAAAATAATTAGTTATCGTTATAACGTCAATAACAACATTCAACCATTTAACTCACTCTTGTCACTGTCCTTTCTCTTGGTCCGATCGCTTCACATTTTTAACCTGAACTGAACTGCTCGATGCGTCCGTCGGTCCCGATACTTATATAGTCCATCATGCTTATTGATCCATTTCCTTCTAGTCTGTAACTAGATGGTTCTCCTCTTTTCCAACACTCTATGATGAGAAGCTAATATACCGTTATCTCTGGGTCGACTGATGAACTATCATCCTGTGGCTAGCTTCTTTCTATCAATAGAATAGATTAAACCTCTATTCGTAAGAGGGCGTCGGCGTGCACATAACACAGCCCCCCTCCTCAAGCCTGAACGTACCGGTCAGGCAATTCATCGCGTTCAACATACTTCGCCAGTCTGTCCAGGTGCACGATTTTTATCTTGGACTTCTTACTACGTTGAATTTGATAAACAAGGTCGTTGATCCAGGTGATGACAGACGGCCTTTCCCAAGGTGAGCGATCATTCGAGAATCTGTCTTTCCTCCGCTGTGGGCTGTACAGTGTACAGCCAAATCAAGTCTCCCAACTTGAATCCTGCTAAACTGACGTTACAGTCATAACGAGCCTTAATTCGGTCACTACTCTTTGTAGGTAACCCCTTGGCGGGTGCATACGCATAAACCTTGTATTTGCGACACCAAGCCTCTATATCCTGATAGCTGTTTATCCAGTAAAATCATTCCCGTATTTTAGCCAAGGTCTCATTTTTACCAAATTTTTTTTTTCGTTGAATCGAGAAATGTCTTAAATTAAATTATTCGTCAGAATGCTAGAGGTAGCTTCAGTGACAGTCAAAAAACAAGTTCGCCGAATCAAAATTATAAAATAAAAATTGTTTGAAGTGTAAAATTGCATCGACAAGACATTTTACAAATTTCTCGTCAGGGCACCAGGAGTCGAGGAAGACCTAAAAACAATTTTTTGTCGAATCCTCTCTCAAAAAATGTACGTAATTTTAAAAAATATTTCAAACAACATTTTTCTAATATAAGAAAATGTAAAATTGTGGAATTGTCGAATCAAAAACTGTATGGAATGGTTATATTCAAATTTCACTTTAGAGCGTCAGGGGTGTCTCCATGGAGGGCTGAAAAAAAATTCAGCCGAATCCCTTCCCTTAAATAATTTTCAAAAGAAGATATTTTTAAAATGACAAGTTGTATTGAAAACGCCCTTTGTAATTTTTCGCCAAATTGACCTTGCCAAGAGAAATTACGTTTAGGTTAATATTATATTGGACCAAAAAGTTAAAATATACTCATGATATGGGATGATGAGAAAGTACCATCGAGATGCATCTACCCGAGACTAATTTTTTTAAGTATCAGTGACATTAGAAGATTCATATAGTAAATCTTTAACAAGGATAATAATAAAATATGGTCACCATGAATAAAAGTATTTGCAGTAATGAAGTTTGCAATAAAGCAACACATTTTATGTAGAATGTAAAGTAACGTTTTCTTAATATTGTCTGAAAGTTATTTGTGGCATTCTACGAATATTCTTTCCTATTATTTGGGTTTTCTACCACATGTACTATTATCCTCTTCAAAACAAATCACCGAATCTACAAAATAATAGAATTATTGGAAAAAAAGCCTCTGCGCCCGTGACGTTTACGCCAAAGGAAAAGTCAGAGGTTATGTTTTGCAAATAATATAAATCGGAATAAACACAAAAATAATGTATTTTGCTGACGTTTCGGAAAGTAATCTCTTTCCGTTTTCAAAGCTATTTTTTGAAGAACTCTTATTTTGCTGTGTATGTCAAATACACAGCTTTAAGATTCTGTTTATGTTATTTCCATAGATACTTACTACTTACACAGAACATAGAACTGATGATATTTTTTAGATAATGTTGAGTTTGTTAAGTTCTTCTTTTTTTGGTATCTGTTTTTGTTAAAATTTTTGCCGAGTCCCAGTTTATTCTATGTCCGTTTTCCCAAGCATGTTCACAAATCTTTGATTTCTGAATTTCATTCTTTCTAATGTAGTTCTTTCTTGTGCTCATCCAACCTCACACTGAAAGGTCTGGATGACTCACCCACATAACGTTTTCTTATTGTAGGATAGGTAAACATGATGCCTTTAGGCAACTGTCACAAAAAATAACGTTTATCGAATCTGACAGCATTCTTGCAGTGTCATCTTGTTGTACTCATTTGTCAATTTTATTTTTTTGGTCGCCTATACTTCACGGCCGCATGTATTACTTGATCATCACTAATATTTGAAATATGTCACGGCTGTCAGTGAACTATCTAGTAACATTTTCATTTATTTTCGTTGAAAACGAATTAAAACTGTCAGCTCAGTAGCCTTCTCGCAAAATTTTGTCAATGTCTCAGTAAGTCATACGAAACAATTTTAAAAATACTTTGTGAGACAGATGCCTAAAAAATGTTGTGTGCACCTCGACCAAATATCTTTCTCGGTCTTATCCGAAGTTTGCTTGGTCTCGAACTTCGAATTCGGCCGAGAAAGATAAACTTTACAGCCTTGATACTCAAATAACCATTATGCTGTAATAAACTTAACAGTCTCAATATTTATAAATAGTTTGAGCTACATATTCAATTTCTTTGTCATAATAATATGACGAATATTTGCCTTTAGTTAAATATAAGACATATCCAATGGCAAGTTTGATATTAATTTTGTTTATATATTTTTTCAGCAAGCCTTACTGTAAATGGAGCTACGATAGTAAAAGGTGATACCCCCGTGGCAAAAGGAAACATAATGTTCATAGGAGAAGTTCTGTTCGTTAGTGAATCAGTGGTTTCAAAACTACACCAACAGCACAAAGACAAAGAAACTCCACCGCTACTGGCCTTTCCATGGTTTGGAGCGCAATTTTTATCCCACGCTTTCCTAGCGCTTGAAAGAGACAAACGGTTTACACATATAACAAGGTTCTTAAATCTTGCCGATCTAGCACCACACGTTTCTGGTACTGGGTACACATTTTTCGTGCCCACCGATACAGCGTTTGAAGAATTAGGATTAGATAAAATGCCTGATAATTATTTATCAACAGGGGATGGCTTACAAATATTACTCAATCATTTTGTAAAGGGAAGACTGTATGATAAAGATCTGAAACATGGGAGTTTGCTGACGACACTAGGAAATAAGACAATCGATGTGAAACGAACAAAAGGTACGTATTTTGACATCCAGTGTACTTGTATACATATTATAGTGAATTTTAACATGACCATAAAATAAATTTGGGACAGACAAGTCCTAACGGCCTTAAAACTATCTCCTAGATGGATAAGTAAATGAAGGAGCTACATAGTTCTCTTCATGGTACCTCATCCAGCTTTGTCCTTTGAAAACCTAATTATCCTAAAACTATCCCCTACGGTGCAACTTATCAGTCATTGACTTTTTCTAAAATCTTTAATTTCGCTTTAATAATTTTTAATTTTTTAATTAATCTTTAATGCGCTGTTTGTTTTCGATGAAGGGCTATAATAGATCGAAAGACGAGGTATAATAGTTTACATATAATCGGAGATATGTACTCCACTTGATGTATGTTAGTTTTCTATTATTTCCTTTAAAGATGCAACTTTAATTATAAAAATAATGAAAATATATTGTCTATAATTTCTTAAGCCATCACGCATTGGATGCATATATGAGGAAAAAGACGAAAAGGTAACGTTCATGACTTTGCAGAATAAAGTTATTCAAAGAACTTCTAATATTGAAAAGTCCCAAGATCTAGTTACTTTAACAAAGCAGTGGAAAATTATAAGTTAAAATTGTATGGCAGTTGCGGAAACGAAAATTAAATGAATTTTGATGGCATAAGTATAATCAAGGGGCGAGCGTAGGTGCCGTTTTTACTATGTACATACTTCGATATGCGATGTAAAGCAACGTTAGGCGTGGTTAGTAGTTGGATGGGTGACCGTTCCAACGAAGACCGCGTCCTCACCTCACACACCTTCCAGGGGTTTGTATATCAGTGTATGCGTGGAAGCTATACAACCCTAGGCTAGGGTTGTGTAGGAGATATACCATCCTTCGGAGGGGATGTAAAGCCGTCGGTCCCTTGTCTATTAAATGTTAGGCAAGTAAAAGATCCCTACTCTTCTTAAGGGAAGATGTTCAGCAAAATTCCTGGTTGGGGGTAGCTCGTCTACAGACGTCGGTGTTAGGCCTCAGTAGTGGAAATAGATCGAGGTTAAATAAATGTATAAAAAAAAAGTATAATCAAATAATTGCACATCAAGAGCAATTTCGTTTCCCACAAAATACTCCCCTCGACTACATATTAAAACGGTTTAGGTATCTTCAAAAAATTTAATACCAAACGCATGTAGTAATGGTGTAGGATAATACTGTAACAAAGCTCATCAGCCTTTATATGGTTTTTACTTTCAGATTCATGTAATATTCCACCATATTCTCTATAATAGCTTGTTTTTGTATTGTTTGTGACAATTAGTAATGTAGGTATTATTCTAAACCGCTGAATCTACTACACTGGTGACCTAAATTAACGCACCATAAACAACAGAAAAATTAAAATTTAGTTTGTGACCTCATCTTTTCTTAACATTTTCGTTTTTGGAACACTTTCTTATTTTTGGATGACATTATTTTGCTACTTAAATTCTATTACGATCTAAAGTCAGGTTAAGCAAACGAGGTCCCTTATCTTACGAATCCTTGTAGTGAGAGCGATCAATAAAAATGAACAAGTAAAGACAGATACAATGTATTATAAAATTAAACAAAGTACACTACAAAAATTTAAAGGTAAAAAAAAATCTTACAATAAAATATATCAAGATATCAGTCTAGGGTTGTTAAGCTAACGCTAAGGAAAATAATTATTAATTTAAGCTATTTTACAATGAAAAAATAATATATCTGAATTACTTAGCTTTAATATAATTTGGAGAGGTTCCAGGCGCTCCAGACTTGAAGGTTATTGATCGAGGTCCTTGCTGGTTGTAGAAAAACTTCATAAATACTTCAAAAGGGTTCTTCAGAAATTTTCACCAATACTAAATAAGGCTTTTCAGAAATCTTCACAGATGATTAGATAGAGTTTCTCTAACGTAGAAGGCAAAGTACATATACCAAAAATCGTGTACCAAAGAGTAGCAGAATGATCCAAAAGTCAAATTCAAATTGGGGAATTGGGGGCTGTCTAATTTCTGTGATGTTTATTTATTTATTATTTTGGCTCATAAACACAAGAGGATATGATTTAAACTGATTTAAGTACCAACTTGAGAAATTTTAAATACTAAATTGACTGTTATGGATTTTTCGATCATTACTACTATCTTTATACTATTAGTTTATATACAATTTTTATGCACTAATTATAATAATAGTTTACATTTAATATATTTATTTATGATATACATATATATATTTAACAACTTGGTGTATTTTCCTTGTGGGAGCCATCTGTTGGTGGAAAGCCTAATTTAGGTGGTAATTAAGGTGAGGTGACGTCTATCGATAAAAGTGTAATTTATTAATGTAGATGAGTGAATTGATCGACTTGTTACATGTTACTATTAATTTGTCGAAACCAGTAAAAGATGGCACGTGACAATTCGAATAAATTTCGCGTTATTAGGTAGATAATTCAATAGGCTACATAGCATTTGGTTCAGAATGGCAGGAATGTTTTTTATAAATTAATCCATTATGAATGCAGCTCCTTTAGGTTATGATACTGTACAGGTATTTTATCGGATATGTTGTCCCATATTTGCTGCCTACATTGGGAATAATTGCGTCCTAATGCACGACAACCTAATAACGCTCTCAGTGCGAACCAATACTTGGAGAAATTTAATATTGAGACCATCTATTAGCCAGCTAGTAACCCTAATATGGCATTTATGGGATATACAGGGTAAGCAACTAAGAAATCTGCAAACGAAAGCGTCGGAGACAATTTAATATGATTATCCTTTCAATAAAAATATATAATTATTTATGTCATTACAATTGATAATAATTATTATTTAGCATAAGTTGTTAGTAAATTATTTTCAATAAAATCTAATGTGCCTGTATTATTTAAGGTTTCTTTAATTTATTTCACTTTTTGGAGCTTCTGCCATCTTCAAATTAATTTTAAAAAACTTAATTTATTTACAAATTCTTTATAAACAACTTCGAAAACTATAACAATCATTAATTTCTAAAAAGATATATTTAAAAATTCCGATAATTGTATTTTTCGTTGATATATAATCAGGAAAGTAGTAAAATAATGAAATCCAAAAACCAAAAATGTTGTATTTTCCCCCCACGTCCCCCAATATCAGTGTGCATCGAGAGGTGAGCGAGTGCAGACGTACCGAGCCAAGAAAGTGCACAGTGAAGTGGCAGCCCCACAGTTAGTGTCGTCGTCGACAGTTCTAAGAAGAGGAAGTACACACGTCCCTTGGAGACACCATTTTTACTGTTATTAATCATAATTTTTTCCCATAATATTATAGGTATTCCCTTGCAGGACACCCACAGCGACGTTACCGTGGAGGACGGTAGCATGGACTACAGCGAAGACAAAACGTCCCAGAGCGGTAGCTCCCGAGGGGGTACCCCAACCCCAAAGGATGACAAAGAGACGATAAAACGTCTCACAGAGGAGAACAAAACCCTCAGAAAGAAAATAGAGGAGCTCACCGAGAGGTTGGAGCTAATGCAGAGGGAGCAAAAGTCCCAGCACGAAGAACTTCTGCGTGCGATTCGAGGAGAATCGCAAACGCGGAAGCGGAAAAACCCACCCGCCACTAATACGGACTCCGACGAAGAGGCCCCTAAGGCGGCAAAGAAGGTGGCTGAAGAGCCCCTCAAGTGCCCCCCAGAGCCATCCAGACGAAGCAGATCGGGATCTAGAGCTCCCCAGCAGGAGGCTAACGTCCCCAGACAAAACGCCAGGACAGAGGAGACTGAGGCCCCTCAAACAAAAACAAGAAGCCAGCGCATACCGCCGGTAGTGCTGAGAAACAAGGAGACATGGACAACGGTGAGCCGTCGTCTAACCGAAACCGGCATTAACTTTAGCAAGGCTAAAGTTACCGCGGAGGGAATCTCCATCGAGCCCGCGACATCCGAAGATTATCGCAAGATGACTAGGATGTTCGCAAACGAGAAAAGGGAGTACCACACGTACACCCTGCCAGAGGAACGGCTGCTACGTGTAGTCATCAGGGGGATCCCGAGCGGCGTTACTTGTACAGAGGTGGCAGAAGACCTCCAAGACCAAGGTTTCGCACCTACCGCAGTGCAACGGATGACGTCCAGACGGACGAAACAGGAGGTGCCACTCGTACTTGTCCTAGTCCCACAGGACCAGGACAAGATACTCCAAGTCACGAGGTGCTGCTCTCTAGTCGTAAGGACAGAGAGACAGAGAGCCAAGGTAGCGGCATCCCAATGCCACCGCTGCCAGCGTTTCGGCCACGGACAATCCAGGTGTACCGCGCAGCCGAAATGCGTGAAGTGCGGCGAGGCACACCGGACGACTGACTGCAAGAAGAAGGCAGACGAACCGGCCAAGTGTGCGAACTGCCAAGGGGCCCACCCGGCCAGCTACAAGGGGTGTCCAAAATACCCCAAGCAATCAGCCAGCGCCACTCAAAGGCCGGTACAAAGGCCGACGACGACCTCAACAAAGAAGGGCGGCGTAGCGCCAGGCACTAGCTACGCAAAAGTAGCCCAGAGCAAGGCAGGACAGAACACCGTCCCTGCCTCAAAACAACAAGCATCGCCAGAGGCCAAAAACCTCACAGCGGTGCTAGCACAGATGCAACAAATGTGCTCAGCGATGAGTGCATTTTTTGCTCAAATGCCAAACTTTACTAATCTGTAATGCCTTTACAGATTAAACCGGAATTCCTGCAGATGGCGGCCTGGAATGTAAACGGCCTGCAACAAAGGAGACTTGAAGTCGAAGAGCTCCTGACCAGGTACGATATAGACGTCATGGCACTGCAGGAAACCAAGATGACCCCGGCCAAGGAGATCAACTTCCCAGGATACCACACGTACAGGATGGACTGGGTAAACATACCTCGGCGACCCGCAAGAGGAGTGGCTCTACTCGTTAAAAAGACCATAGCCCACCATCCGACGGTACTACCTGAGCTAGAAAATATGAATGCCACCGCCGTAGTAGTGTCCACAGCACGAAACGGCGACGTCCAAGTGGTTTCATGTTACCAGCCACCCCACAGCACGCTAACCGAGGGGGATCTGGACGCAATTCTACCCGCTAGGACACAGGTCGTCGCAATTGGCGATTTTAACGCCAAATCCCAGCAATGGAACAGCGGCGTAACCAACACTCGAGGACGAGAACTGCTGCGGTTCCTGAGACAGCACGCCGGCGAACTGCTGGTGGTAGGACCAGTCCAGCCCACCTTTGACAACGGTAGAAACAGGCCAGACGTACTGGACATAGCCATCCTAAAGGAGATGACCCTCGAAGCGGAGATCTCCACCAGAACGGAGGGATCTACCGAGCACAACCCGATCTTCCTAACTCTAGGAGGACAGGCGGGTGACGACAACGCTACCTTCACGAAGCGACGAACGGACTGGGAATCGTACCGGCTGCACCTGCAGCAGTACATTGCACAAATTCCCAGGCTAGATACCGTGAGGGACGTTGAGAGGGCCGTCATTACCCTAGAGGAGCAGATCCTGGGAGCAATAAGGGCCAGCACGACAGAAACAGAAGTAAGAAGACACCCAGCACCGATGGCGAACCTACAAGAGGTCACCAGGCAGCTGATAAGGGATAGAAGAAGCGCCAAGAGACGGGCTCAGAGGACGAGGCTCCCCGCCGACAGAAGGGAGTATAACGTCCTCAGCCGAAGAGTGAAAGCCGCCCTCCAAGAACACCGTCAGGAGGGGTGGCAACGCCACCTTGAGTCACTCGATCCACAGGACAGAAGTATGTGGAATACCCAACGTGCCCTGCGAAACCGGAGGAAACCTATACCCCCGATTCACGGAGAGCGAGGGAGGATCGTCTACACTAACCAGGAAAAAGCCGAGGCGTTTGCCGACAGCTTAGAACTGCAGTGTAGAGAGAACGAGCTCGATGACGAGGACGAGGACTGGGTGGATGATGTCGAGCGCAGAGTACGTAGGATCCACCGCCTGCCTGATGACGACCACATCCGCCCGACTACCCCCGAGGAAGTCAAGGAAATCCTTAGGAGCCTAAAGCCGAGAAAGGCTCCGGGATGTGACAAGATAGGAAACATCGCTCTCAAAAAGCTACCCAGGAAAGGAGTAGCGGCGCTAGTCAACATCGTAAACGCGATGTTAAGGTTACGGCATTTTCCAGCCAGGTGGAAAAAGGCCGACGTCATTATGATCCCTAAACCAGGGAAAGAACTAATTTTCCCGTCTTCTTACAGGCCCATCAGCCTCCTCCCAGCCATGAGCAAGGTTGCAGAACGGGTCATCTTGAAGAGACTCACAGAAAAGACAGAAGAGCTGAATATCATCCCGGATGAACAGTTCGCGTACCGAACAGGACATTCCACCGAACTCCAAGTACTTCGCCTCACCGAGGAGATTACTAAGGGGTTCAACCAGCGGCAAGTCACCGCGGCGCTGTTCCTAGATGTTGCCAAAGCGTTCGACAGGGTCTGGCACGACGGTCTCCTAGCTAAAATGATGAGTATGGGTTACCCCATCGAACTCGTCAAACTAGTGAGGTCCTACCTGCACCGCAGACAGCTAAGGGTCAAAATCTCGGACCAACTCTCCACTTACAGGACCGTGGAGGCGGGAGTCCCGCAAGGTTCGGTGCTGTCACCGCACCTGTTCGCTATCTACACCTCAGACCTCCCCAGGACCGACCACACAGCCCTGGCCCTGTATGCAGACGACACAGCAATAATTGCCAGATCCTGGAAAGCCAGGAACGCAACCAGAAAACTCCAGGAAATGGCCACACTCCTGGAAGAATGGTGCACGAAGTGGAAAGTCGCCGACAAAAGCCAAGCCATACTCTTCAGACGCGTGCGGAAAGAAATTCCCATAGGACACGTCTCCATGAACGGCGAGGACATCCAATGGCACGACACCGTCAAATACCTTGGCGTGGTCATGGACAAAAGCCTAACGTGGAGACAGAACACGGACGCTATTACAGCCAAGGCGCGGCGCACAAGAGCCCTCATCTACCCGATGATGGGAAACGGTAGCCGTCTCAACCTGAGGAATAAGCTCACGCTTATCAAAACCCTCATCAGGCCGCAGCTGACGTACGCCTCGGTAGCGTGGGGTTACCAGGCAAAGTCCTACATGAAGAAAATCCAGGCAGTGGAAAACATCGCCCTCAGGACGGCGGTCGACGCACCATGGTACGTGAGAAACGCAGACATCGTCAGAGACCTGGAGTACACCACGGTCACTGAAGTCATCCGGGAACGAGCGAAGAAGCTGTACGCCCAAGCAGAGGAGCACGGGAACCCGCTAATCAGACAGGCCACTGATTACGACCCTACCGACGCCCCGAGGCACAAACGGCCGAGGGTACAGCTTCTGGACAACGGGTGAGTATAACTTATATTTCCCGCTAACCGATCTGTTTCAGATACCCCAGGACGGATCACCACTACCAGAGACATGACGTTTTTCTACCCAAACCCAACCTCCTTGCGGGCGTCGGACAACATACCGTCCAACGCCCGTTGTCCTACCTGCTCCGTGGAGTCCGAAAGTGCTAAAAAAGCACTTAGGGTCTCCACATTCCCGAGCTACACAGCTCATATCCTTACCTTTCCGATGATCCGGGGTAGGACACACCTTTACTGTGTCCTACGTACCGGCAGTCAATCCCAGCCAAAACTTCCTAAAACCCAACTAGACCGATGACTACCCACGGGGGTGACAAGCTGGCGAAGAAAGAAAATATCAAGACAAGAAGAGCGCCAGAAGAGACCTCTGCCAGCGAGGTTGAAGAGCCAGGACCAGGGGAGGTCCGCAGAAAATACCACGACACATCTCGCATTTGCGGGCTGGGTCTGGTAGAAGTAAGCGGGCCCACCTATCACGAAGGCCGGTCCAGGTCTACAGAGATAATCTAGGAGCAAAAAGTAGTAGTCCTACTCGGCCCTAGTTATCGAGACCGTCATCAAGCCAATGGATATTGGCGCGTCCCCCAATATATCTCCCTTAATAGCAAAGATAAAAAACAAAAAGATTAAGGTAAGATAAGGCTACAAATGAGATGTATGTACAACTAATAAATGTAGAAATATTTTCAGAGCTGCTTTCACACAGTGAATGTTGTTTTCTAATTTTTTATTTTCGTTTCCTAAATTCATTAGAAAAAAATAGGGCAACGATCAGTTTTAAAGGACATTTAATATAGTTTACTAATATGACCTCACTCTTTGTAGAAACATGCATATTAGTTTTTTATTCTTATTTTTGTAAGAAACGCCGTTGGTTGAAAGATGATCATGTAATAAAGTGCTATTTGTAGGAGAAAGTTTAAAATATGATATACTGAACATGAAAATGTACTCCTGAAGGTATTTTATCTTCTGAATCGAATGGTGGAGTTATCTTTAGTGTAATACTACCAGCGGGGGGGAGGGGGTTACTAGCAAAATTTTAAAACAAGCAAAAAAAATTGTGGCTCCCAGGGTTCCATAGGTAATTTTTATGATTCCAAATGTGACTTGTGGAGTTTTAAAACCCTTTAATGCTTGATCGTTTCATAGAGGTCCCAGTTTTAGACCTCCGAAAGGTGTTAACATTAAGCGACGTGTTTGGTCTGTTATTGCCTGTTAAACATCATAGGTATTCACTTTATTTACAGAAATCGATGTTCCAAGAAGAGTGATTTATGAAAAATGTACAAATATCTACTGTTACAAAATTTTAAAGAAGGCACTGAAAGGGTTATTTTATATGTAAAGTTAACTAGGTACTAATTTGATTGAAACTATTGTCGAATTGATAGAATAAGCAAAGCAAGAATAAAATAAAAGTGTCAGCAATCATAGAGCATGACTTCAAAGCAATCAGTCGAAATGGAATACCTACCTGTAGCCGTAAAAAGCTAAAAACCACGTTTTTTTACTTTCTAATTCGCATACCTCTAGCGGTCTAAGCGGTTATAGCATAGGAAAACAGGAGTCACAAATTCTTTTTTTATCTAAACGTATTATCATTTTACCCAAAATATTGTTCAAAAAAGGGTAACAAAAATTGAAGGAATGCAAACAAAAAGATAAAAATTACAAATAGTTCATTTTATCATAGGTTTTTCTGTTCGTATTTCATTAGTTTTCATATTTTTATCGTGTAGAGCAACCAAAAACTTAAAATAACAAGTTTTCAGCTCAAAAAGGTCATTAGTATGCTCATAGTGAATAATAACTTTGAATTTAATGGAAAAATCCACTAAAATTACAATATCTCCAGAACGGATAGCCTTATGGAGCAGTCTCTGGTTTCATCAGATTCAGCGTAAAAAAATACATAATATTTGATACCCCACACAAATTTTGAATTTTTGGAAATCAAATTTTGAAATTATATTGTCCGATCGGGCTGGCTAACAAGCTCCTCCTTACAATTGGGGAATTTGATTTTTGTGCCAAATTTAAGGTTTCTAGGTCAATCCGTTAATTTTGTCTACCTAAATTAGTCAATCTGCCCACTGTTCCGGGGAGATATTCTCAAACTGACAACATAATGATAATATGGGTAATCGCAGCCTATGGCAAGTTGGTTGCTAAATAAATTGTGGATATTGAAACTAATAGTTATAAAGACCATAAGAAAGCAATTAAGCGCATATCTATTATATGTTAAACAGAAAGTTATATTCTGTTTGTGCAAATCTCGACAATCACTGAACCAATTTCGTTAAAACTTTCACTATTCGATAGATTATAAACATGTGCTGTCATATGATATCATGATTATGAGCAGAGATAGAGAAAAGAAATTTTAGTGTCGGCGAGATGGGTAAATTTTGAAGTTAAGCAATTTACAATAAAGATCAGCTATCTATGTTGCCTCGATCGCTCATTAACGTTCTCTGAAAATCTATTCATGCCAGTGAAGCCACGCGCAGTCTTTAGTAATATTTAAAATATTTGCCAGTACATGGCAAAGTGAAAGATTAAATTTTCGATTTTATATTTTCTATTACATTGGATATTTTTCAAGACATGCATTAATTGTAAGTCTTATTTGAATACAAAGTATGTTGATTGAACACCTATACGCCTCTTTTAGTTGGAAAAATAATATTTTTTTGTGTGAAAAATTAAAGCTGAGACTCCTGAGGCCGTAGATGCACTTTATTTGTTTTGAATCTGAAGTTCGGGGGGGCTGCCTTAAAACTTCCGGTCAGAGTGAAAAGCTGTATATAACCAGAATGGTTGGATCACTTTTTGTTTAATAGAATTATTTATTTAATTTTTTAGCAATTTTAAAAGTCACTGGTAGGGCCGAGAGCAACACCTTGTACATCAAATAACGACATTTTGGTTTAAAAACTAATTTACAAATTTTATTTAATCACTTGAACAGAGTTTAGAACGTGTTTTATTTATTTTTACAATAGATTATTTTTTAAGTAACGTTTCGACAATTAAATTTCGACTGGAAGTTTGTTTAATTATTTTTTTAATTTATTTAAGTTTTTTATTTCTGAAAAAATTCGCTTTTAATTTATTTATGCGCGAGGGCAGATTATTATTATTTAAAAATTTAGCACTCTTTTTTACAAGGTTTCGGCCGTGGAAGTAGCGCGGGTACTGTATTAGATCACCAGTAACACCGAAGGAACTAACTTGATTCGGGCTCGCGGAGCTCGATTATTTATACTATACCACGGTTGCGTTTTTCGTGCCCCGTGAGTCAGGCACGAACGTTTTTACCCCCTATTTCGATCTGGATCTGGTACCATGTAGTCTGAATCGGCACGATTGCGTAATACTGCAAAATATTGCGCAACACTTTTGCAAAAGTATAAAATTTCGAAATAAAAATTATATGAAAAAACCGGCATTGAAAAGGAGACATTTTTGATATCAAAACGAATTTTGGATCTATTGGGGTTTAGAAGTTATTTAGGTTTTATTATCTGGAAATTAAATGTTTCTGGAATGACCCCGTAAAGTCGAAACGAAGGTTAGACTCTTACGGTTGCAAGATATGAATAAGATATGAGAATGTTCCCGATAGGTGCCAGATGAATAATAATAATAAGATATGAAAATGTTCTCAATATGCTTGGAACGAAAATAAGATAAGATATTGATTGCAAAGAGAATGCCGATATGGTATGCAGTATACGAGGGGCGATCGAAAACGTGGGTAGTAGAATTTGGTGAATCGAGTCGGAACATTGTTGTTTGAAGTGCGGAGAGTAGTTTGATGTACATGAGGGGCGGTTGAAAACTAGTGAAATTTTAAATGCAAAATCTGTTTATGGAAAATTAACGAATCGAGTTAGAATGTTGTGATTATAGGTATGAATAGTGGTATTGATATATTTGGAAATTATTTGTGACTGATATTTTTAAGATAGGTTTTTGAACGTGTTCGAGTCTTAAAATGGTGAATTCACATGTTTGGTGGTATTTGACGATGAATGCATGTTATTTGAGAATTATCGATTATACGTGAATTTTCCAGACTTATTTTTGAAAAACTGTATGTTTTGGCTAGCTTAAGTATTGTAATTACTTTTTTTATTACTTTTGACATGGTGCACGTGAAGTTTTATTTATTTTCGAAATTTTGAAACTTTATATTTTTTATAGTGCTGAAAGAAACGAAGTATATGATATGAATCGATTGTAAATTTTATGATATATAAGTACAGTATATAATAAATAATATTTGCCAAGAAATCGAACATTCTTGATGATTAAATTGTAAAAAGAACTGAAAATTGTTCTTTTGGGGTAATTAGGCGATTCAGATTTTTCGTCAGCTAACAAATACGTTTTCGCATTGCAGTTCCGCTAACGTCAGCTTGTCCAAAAATTGTTTTAGGTTAAACGTTCATTTTGCTGTACCATTATCTCAACTGGCTTTATGTTGTCTTACAACACATTGTTTATACACATCTGGAAAAAGTATACATTCTGTAAATCTTTTGTCTGAGAAATTCTATTCTACACGACCGGCTACGTTGCATTCTCGCGATCACGATAATAGCAAATCGTAAAACATTCAAGTGAGGAATGAAATAGCTTTTACCGACGTTCCGCACTGCTTACAAATTTTTCTAATATATTGCACTGACCTATAGCCAATGGTTTGCTCAGTTGTCACGTGGTTATAAGTACAGTTGCTAGCAGTTAAGAAAATTGGAAGTAAAGTATACTGGTTTATGTAAATTAGCCACATGGCTATAATGAAATTGGCACATTACAAAAATGTGTAAAATTTTCTCATCAAATCTTGCTACCTAGCAATTTAATTATAAATATTACAAATTACTACTAGTGGAGTCAAATCGGGACTAGAAAATCTGAATTGTGATTTGTCTAGTTCGGGCAGTTTTTTTATTATCTTAACCTGTTTGGGGGATCAAATTGAGTTCACAGTTCAGTTTGCAGTTTCTGCAAATTCGGTGCATTATTTATTTAAACAATTATATTTTTTAAAGCATCTTTTCTTTAAATATCTCAAGATCTATAAGTCCTAGGGGAAGCAATAGAAATGAAAAATGCCTGTTATGTGTTGTTCAATAAGTTGTACAAACTAAAAGTTCAGATTTTTATTATCGCTTAAAAAAATAATCGAAAAATTAAGTATTTTTAAACAAATTATTAATATTATTTTAATATAACTTAGGGAAAGTGTAGCTCTTAGAAATTATAATCTTCACTAATAATTGTAAAATTTAAATACGCATTGAAATCGCTGAAAATGTTAATTGTTAAATTCTGCCATCAGAATCAAGAAGTATGTGTGATGGCTCAAATTGAAGTCGAGAGAAAAATTTTACTTCAATTCTTGATTACCTGGGATCAATGCAATTCAAAAAAAGTAAAAAATACTGGATGGATACATCAGAGGAAACATCCTGAGCACTCATCCCCTTAATGTTCAGTAGTATGCTTATCAGCCGGGTACATCAACAGAACCTTTAATAACCTAGTCGGAAAAATTACTCAATCCCTTCAGGAAAAGGAGATTGCAGTGACTGCTTTTCTCGACATTGAAGGAGTATTCAATAATGCACTGCCCGACTCCTTGTATACATCAGCAGCTTCTAAGGGAATCGAGCCAACCATACTGTCTGGATTTGAGCTATGTTGGAAAACAGAATCATAACAACAACCTTACAGGGAGAAGCGGTCAGCTTTAGGGTCATAAAAGGGTGCCCACAAGATGGGGTTCTATTCCCTCTTCTGTGATCACTACTTGTGGATAACGTGGATGACCGGCTGGACATTTTATCTCTGTAAGAAGCCCAGATTCAAGCATATGCAGACGACCTAGTCATTATGGTTAGAGGCAATTCTGAAGAGGTACTCTCTCATACCCTTCAAAAGGTACTAGATGTACACTGTGTACATCTGTTGTGAGAGGGAACATATGTCTGCTAACCCCCACAAAAGTTTAGTAGTACTCCTCACCATGAAAAGGGAGCTGGATATAACTTTGAACCGCCTTCCCTACTCGGTGAAACCATTTCATTCTCGAGGGAGGTGAAATATCTAGGTATCACGCTAGATAACTCGCTTAACTGGAACTGCCACCTGTAAAATGTAATCCACAAAGCAAGGCTGTCCTTATGGAAGTGTCTTTTTTTCGTAAGGCCATTCAGAACCGACATATTTTCAAAAAAATTATTTTTAAGCGATATTGCCCCCCAAAGAAAATTAGTATGCCTAAAAAGTTAGTAAGTATGTCTAAAAGAGGCTTCCAATGAACTAGTTCCAACAGTAAAATCTTTTGTCCGATTTAAAAGGATGTTAATTTATCTGACGGCTGGCTAAAAAGGCTAGAATTTTATTAGCTTGTTTTTTCCACAATTAAAAACTTCTTGTCCGGTGAACTGTTCAGCTGCTAATAAGTTAGTATTTGGACCAAGAATTCGTCCTGAATCGAATTTTTGGAGGTGATTCTCGGAAGCTGTTTGCCAACCCAACATGATGTTTATTTTTATAATACATAGCTGTCAGTAAATTATTACTAGCTTTCTTATTATTGATAAAATTCTGAAACTTATTGGAATTGATTGTAATATTATTTTCACTGTCACGACAATATTTTTATTATTAAACATCAATTTGTTCATCGATTCAAATTCGTAATAGTTAAGAGGTTTTCATGTGTCACAGAATAAATAAGAGTGAATCAGCGTTTGCTTCAGTGGACTGTTGGTTGGTTTTTATTTTTTTATATAATAAATGTTTTTATTTTTCAGATGGTGTACACATAAACGACGCAACAATAGTAGAAAGTGAAGTTTTTGTCTACAACCTAGGCACAATGTTCTACATTGATAAAGTTTTGTTTACTAATATAAATAATCTCCCAGTTACCAGTACTGAGGCGGATTTGACCACGTCAATACCATTTACAACTTCTTCAAATGCTGAAAAAGTACCAGAAGAGCTTGCTCTAGAATCCGGATCATCGCCTGATGTACTTTTCGCAGACAGTGCCGGTGTAACCGAAAATCAGACAGAAATTATAATGTTAGCTCGAAATAATACGATAAAATAATAAATTGTTCCTAAATGGTGTTATTTCATATTTATATAAATACTATTTCATATTTTGAGTCATTTTTTGTTAACAGGGTTCGATAATACTAAAAATTTGTAAATGTTTTGTTAGAGTTTTTTTTGCATTGTTGTATTTTTTCAAATTTTAAATAAATTTTTGACATGTATTATATTTAGTTAGTACAGGGTATGCGCAAACAAAACTTGTCTTTTACTGTATAACATATTTTAAATATATAATATTGTATTTTACATATTTTACTAATTACATTATGAACTAAAAACCGTTTTATAGTTATTACACTAATAAAAATGATTTTGGTAAAGGAAATTTTAATAAAAACAGGAAAATTAAAAGTGGTCTAAAAATCGAGTCCATATCAATTTACTCTATAGGGCTTTTGTCTGTGCAAATATGAACGATTTATAATAAAACAAACAGGACTATATAAACATAGAAAATCTGGCAATGCAATCCACATTATTTAATGATATAGCTAGAAAAACTACCTACGTTGTAAATTACTATGTGTATATAGTCGTATTGATAAAAATATTTATGTACTAAATTTAGTAATTAATATTAAATAGAAAAAATGACTGATGAATGTTAGAAAAGCAATTTGCAAATATTTTGTGAATTGGTTTATATTTCTATAAAAATAAATTAAAATATATCTGTTTACTTAGTAAATAGATGAATGTTGTGTAATTCTTGAGCTTTTAATATAAAATTTATGTTTAGTTTTAGTGGACAAAATTAAGAAACATTCCATTTAAGGTGTGATGTTTATTAATTTATAAAAAAATTATTGTTATTTTAATACAAATGTAAAAGTTAACATATCACTAAGTTTTTTAGGGTTGTAGTTTTAAGTATTTTCACAGGGCTAGTTTCAAAAACTTAGTGATTTGTTTTGATGACCTATATTGTTAATAAATGGATTTTACTCCAGTCTTTATTTTTATCTATTTTGAATCACTTTTCACGTATCTGAACTCTCCGGCATATAACTTTTTTATAGCCTAAGAATTCTACTGATAATATGGGAAATAATTAAATACAGAGACTTCCCTATGGAAATGTATTCCTTGGGATCTATGTTATAACATAAATATCCCCTCAAATCTGTTGGGCGCACATTACAAGAATAATGGCCGCTATCTTGAATGTTGGCACTTTCTACTAATACTTGCCAATAACTAGAATAAGACACATTTTTTCGAAAAATACTAACAGTAAAAAACATTTAGAAACAGAAAATACTTCGATGTGACGAATTTACATTGTCTACAGGCGGGTGCTCGTAGATGCCGATCCATTAGTCTTAAAAATCAAATATTTTGGTACTTTTTACAAAAAATTGCTAATAATTCGCTGGTAGTGTTAGGAATAATATTTTAGACCTAGTTATTTTCACATATTTACATAGCTCTTGTAGGACAAGCACAGCTCCCTGTTTTCTTACACTAACAGGCTGATTTATACACTATTGTTTAACTAATACTTTTGAAATTGAATGGTAAAATTATCCTACAAATTTTTTGGCAGGTTTTCCAGTCCTGCGCCATTAAAATGTCAGTTCCACGATCAACATGTTTAGCGGCTGCGTTGAACTTTGCATACCTCCACCGATAATTTTCGCAGAGAGAAAAGTTGGAAGACTCGACAAAACGAAGCCACTCACGAAAATTCGGCCTGTTAGTAATTACTTTAAAAAAGGGGCGTCGGGCCTGGACCATGTGCATTTTTAGGATATAAGTAAAAAAAAGATAAAAAAAATTCTGTGGAGATCTTCGTGGAGCTTACTTTGTGGTAAACTATAGATCTTTAACCTGAATCAAATAATGAACAGAACTGGACAAATATTTATTTTGAAACTTGTAATCCAGGTGTTTTAGATTTTTGCTGCCAAATTCGTGCTCTGCGATTTTTTTTTTATTGTGTCTATTTGGACGTCCTTAATAACACTTGGTAGTTACGCCACGATATACTTGGAGGAAAATAATAATAATAATAAACGTCTTTATTAATGAAATAATATTATACATTTCATTAAGGGCGAAGTTTGTAGATTAGTATCTACATTCTTCCACTTCCACGAAAATCGCTTCGGAAGGTCGCGGAAATCTCAGATTCGCGATTAACTCAGTTTTTATGACCCGAAACGGGAACAATACCTATTATAAAAATTGTACATCTATAAATTCTCTACCTTAAAGATCTTGTACATTTTTTTCGTACGCCTAAACGTTTTGGAGATATGACGCGAAATAAGTGAAAAATGCATTTAGTTCTTTTCTTTATATTTTTAAAATATTTTTGTTATATTGGACAGCACAGAATTGTTGAGGCAAACACGGTTGGGAAAAGACACTGATCCTGAGCAGTGGGGCTGGATTAAGATGAACGATATTTTGCTGTCAGTACCAACGGAGTTACCACCAGGACAGACAAATTGTTAAATTAAATTTTTTGCAACTGTACTAAGGGTTGTGCAGGAAAATGTAGCCGTAGGAAAGTAGGACTGAATTGTTCAACGGCTTGTGGACATTTTCACGGTCACTCCTGCTTGAATACCGCACCTATAATTTCTATGAATGAGGAAATGGATGACGTAGAATCTTATCAGAATGAAAGAAAAGGCAACGATTTGTCATTGGACAATAACGCTTCAGATACCGAAGAAGTCGCAAATATTGACTAATTTAAGATCAGGCATGGCTTAAGGCTCCTGGGGAAACCATGTAAAAAAGCTCTAAGATGGTGCGGAAATGAATGCATTTTTTGCCTTATTCACTGTAAATAAATGTAAATAAAATGTATAAAATATTTTAGTGGAGAATAAAGATCACCGAGCTCTATAACAGCAATATTTAATATTCATTCTGAGACATGGAAAGCAAGATAATTGCGAAATATGTGGTGCAAGAGTTTTGGCGGAATTAAATGCATTTTTCACTTACTCCGCGTCGTATCTCCAAAACGTTTAAGCGTACGAAAAAAATGTATAGAACATTTAAGGTAGAGAATTTACAGATGTACAATTTTTATAATAGGTATTGATCCCGTTTGGGCCATAAAAACTGAGTTAATCGCGAATCCGCGACCTTCCGAAGTGATTTTCACGAATTTCTCCAGGTGTATCGTGGCGTAACTATCGAGTGCTATTCAGGACGTCCAAATAAACAGCGGATAGGGGGCCAGTTCAAACTAAAAGTATTGTTGAAAATCTTTATCAGATTGCTTAGCAAGTAAAAGTATTTGAAAGAGTAGCGTTGAGTTAACTGGAATGGCATCATCTTGTATTGTATTCATTCATATATAGGAAGTAGAAAGCGTGGAAGTGTATAGGAAAGTGTCAATATACAGAGTGACTGCGATACGATGCTTGACTTCGGCCGCCTATAACTCCAAGAATATTAATATTACGTAAAAATATGTCTGAACCATTTCGATAGAGAATTTACTTATCTTTAACTTTCATTATCATCTTTTTTTTTTTTTCGCAGAACCATTCAGAACCGAGATATTTGCAAATAAATGATTCTTAAGCGATATTGTCAAAAAATTGTGTTCCCAAGTGTTCCGAGAGGCGAGCGAGGGGGAAAAATTAGTATGTCTTGTCTAAAAGAAGTCTATAATGAACTGGTTCCAATAGTAGAATCTTTTGTTCGATTTAAAACGGTATTTATGCATTCTCAACTCCCTAACGACGACTGGCCGACAAATCCAGTATTTGATTTTATATTTATATTGCATTGCGCCCAATCTGTATCTGCATGCTGACGGAGCTTCCTTTGTGATTTTCCCAACTTTAGTTGTTGATTAGATGTCCCCTTTAAATATCTTAGTATAAGCTTAGCGTCAGTCCACGCTGCTTGAGTTGGCGTTGCATTATATTGACTAAGGATGCAAACACTGCTATCTGGCGAGCGTTGACTGCCACGTATGATAATTCTCCTATTAAACTCTGATATTGTGTTTCATCTTCAAAATATATGTGCCCTTCATCAGTAATAAGACCCCTTAAGGCAAGAGGTATATGTGATATTCTGGCATATTCCATCTTCATCCCTTTCAGTACTTTCTAGATTTAAGTCCATAGATAGATAGTAGATAGAAGACTGTCGTCATATCTCTTCGCTCTAAAACTCAAAAAACTTTTTGGTTCTTCAGAAGCAACAATTTTGAAAATATATTTTAATATTTTCTTTACTCCTCTGTCAATAGATTCAGGCTATGTGTGGTAGCTAAAATAAACTCAACGTAGACTACCAAGTAAATTGGGTCGTCCTATCTTACCAGTTTGAATAAGCAAACATCTACATCACTTTGTATGTATCCAATCTTTTCTACTTCTCGTTGTCAATTGTCATTCCAAGCCTTGTCTGCTTGATAGATAAATCTTCTTTTACCAGCTTTTAAGGAAACTTTTCGCTGTCACCTGTTTGACAACAGAAGCAAAGACTTCATCGTAGTCAGTGCCGAATTTTTGTGATAATCCTTGTGCAACCAGGCGAGCTTCGTGTTAGTTTGCCAGAACTGTCGTAATTAATCTCAAACAGTCATTTATTTTCAACAAGATTAATTCCTTGGCAAATTTTCGAATTTCCATGTATTTTCAATGAGTGACCGAATCTCCTTAACCAACCCCGCCGTCTTTGCCCGGCCTAGCCAATCCTTCTTGTGGAGTCTTCGTCTCATGTGTATCCACTGCTAACTTCGCAAAGTCTCCATTAATCTCTGGCTGTCGACCTTCTGTTAAACGAGTAGAAATCCTTACGTGAATATCTACAATTTCCGCATCCTCGAAATAGTCTTTTTTCCCAACTATCGTTTTCAAATTTCATCTGCTCAAACAATGGCTCGTAGATATATGCGATAATCTTTATTGTCCATTAGATCATACAAGAAAATGACATAGGACAAGTCAAATACGAACAGTAGTAAATAAGATAATAGTTACAATGTAAATTACAAACAATAAATTTAGTAAAATAAAAAATATAATAAAATAGCACGGACAAATTTTGTACAAACAAACTAATACATGTTTATTATAGGATAAAAACAGTTAAAACACATGATTTAAACATTCAGTTACAGTATAAAAACAATGATCAAGCAGTAAAATCGATAGTTATGTCGTTTAGTTCAAGATTCGAAAAGTGTTCATTCACAAACTTTACATCTCTGCTTATCTTAATCTTCTTAGCCGCTATATTCAACAAGTTGTTGGCTTTAGATCCTTTGTATCCGTCAAAAATCAATTTGCTTTCGGGTCTAATTTTCCCTTTTGTTATCTTGGAAGCATTAAGTGCTGCAGATTTGCCTAGAGTCTCATAACTCAAAAGGAGTTTTCCCAGTTTACCTGGTAGCCAGTCTATTCTAAACATAATTCGCAGTATGAGCCACCCATCCCCAGAAATACTTTCACAAACAAGAATCCTCGAGTATCATTCATACCATCCATTTCAAATATCCTCTCTCTGTAGCCCCATTTTGATGTGGCGTATAGGGTGCAGTAAGTTGTATTTGGGTACCCTTACAAGTACTGATTCAACTCACCAACGATATATACTCTCTTCCTCTGTCGGATCGAATAACTTGTCCTCTGAAATTTTGCAATCGCCATGTCGACATAGTCCATAATCGCGTCGACAGTTTCTGATTTCTTCTTTAGCAAATAAATCATCGTAAGACTAGTCATCAATTACTGTTAGATTAGAATGTATCTCCTTGCATCTGGGGTGACAGTTCGCATAGGTCCGCAAAGATCTGTATGCAGTAAGTCTAATATAGTACATCTCGATCGTGTGCACGTGCTGAACTTTATTTCCTATAATGACCATTTCTTAGGTTTCCTTTTGCAACAATTCGATTATTGTGTGTTATAAAACACCCAATTTTCTTAAAACCAAATTTATTATTCATTTTCGACGAGCCTTGTTACCTACAGATAAAAGACTCATTCAACGTCGACGCGTACAGAACATTCACAACATTCAGACAAATAGCTTGTCCTTTGCACCGTGCGCATTTCCAGCATCTTCTACTTTTGACATATGGCTCGTTGCCCCAGAATTTATACAATTTTTAATATTGATATGGATCGGCATACATGAGCACGCTGTAGAAATAAGAATTATTTTGTAATTCTCAACATTATCTTAATATTTCTTTTTGTGGTGTTTCCGTATTATTGTGGATTTTATGTAAAAAGTGGCAAAGTGATTAATTTTTGATAATGTTGGATATTATAGGCACGTATAGATACAATAAAAGAAGAGTAATACAATAGATGCAATTAATAGTTGAGAACATTAAGAACAATTATATTGTTGTAACTCTTAATTTTTCCCCCAAAAATGCGTCATTTTCGAGTTAATAAAAAGGTGCCAAAATGCAAAATGGCTGCCATTTTTTTACAATTTCGCCCAACGAATTTGTGGGGTTTTTAATATGTCACAATACAATCCGAATAGAGCACATTTCCGTTGAGAAACCTCCGTATTTAATTCATTCCAGTTCCTAAATATAAAAGTTGGTACAAGTCCTGGAGCTACATTTATACAAGCTTATTTAGTCGAGTCAAATAAGCTGAAATAAACTACTAAAGAAAAAAAATCATATTATAATGTGAAATAGCATAATGTGCAGCCATATATACCTTTCTTGCATAAAAACGCACTATAATATAATTCTTGTGGAGCCAACATCTTTTAAAAAATGGCAGAAATTATCAACTTGTCTCAAATATCTCGAAAAATATCAAATTTCTAACAAGTTGGTTTCTTTTTTTACTTTCTTACGATAAAAATTGACCGAGTCAGAAGCAGAATCAAAAATATAAACATTTTCATTTTGGCTCAGTTAAAACTAATAAAATTCCCCAAAAATGTTCGGCCCCGTTGGCAATTGCCGACCTGCCGACCGAGTCAATCCGGCCTTACACCGAAAAGGTGTTTTATAAATTATTCGTCAGTTAAATAGAGAAGGCTCCAGTGAGGGCCTACAAACAATTTTTCGTCAAGAAAATGCTTCATATGAAAATTTGTACCTATCAGTCTTTTGCAAACTTTTCATCAGTGAACAAGGGAAGACTCCTATCCAGGGGAGGCCAAAAAGTAATTTCTCATCAAATCAAAAATTCTTTCAACCTCGGTTTCAACTGAAAATTACTCAGAGTGGAAAATGTAATCACGCAAAAGCCAAGAGAACTTAGCTCACAATATAATATAGGTAGGTACATATTATTTTTTCAACCAATGACTAATACTAAGGAGACAAAAAATGTATTTACATTTATTAAAAACGACAATTCGGTGTTTTCACAAATTTTCAAACCTTTTTGACTGGGAAGATAATACTTAATTACAGTTAAAAACACTTGAATTTGTACACACGCTGATGACGTCATCACTCTGACTGTTGGTGAACAAACACCTTTGATTATTTTATAAATGAATGTTATTTTGCAGTCTTAATGTTTTCTAATGGAAAACAAGTGGTGTTTTGTACCAAGATGCAAAAGTACATCCAAGAACATCTGGGAAAGTTTTTGTGACAGTACCAAAATAAAAACAACACAATAAAAAGTGGTTTAAAGTTGCCAGATGTGTCCACCTACTGCCTTAAAATGATAGTACATGAATGCCAATGATATTAAATACGCAGGTACTTACGTTGCAGCTGTAGATACACCCTCACCTCGGCTATGTTAAAATAGTCGTCTTTTTCACAAATTCGGCGATCATAAATACGTCCACAGCTGGTAAATTTTCAGAAGTAGCTATTACAAATCCCATATAAACCATTTCTTTATATAATAGTAAATACTTTTGTGTTTACCATTTATTTTGATACAATTTCTGCCATTAATGCAAACGATGACGTCACACCAATCCCAGTACGTCCTTTTATTACTCAAATTTTGTGTCTTATTTGTTGAAATTTTAATCTAGTACATGATAAAAATGATGTTTAAATGTTGCCGAAGTGCTTTAAGGGTGCGTTCTTAAAAACGAGCCAACATAGAATTCAGAATTGATTTTATTATGTAAACTAGCAAACTTAAGACAAGGGCCTATTATATTTTATAATGTAATCCTAGGTAAAATTTAAGTTTCCAAAATTTTCTCCTCCTTTATTATTCAACGCGAACGTACTGTTATTCGTCCCAAATCGCCATAAATTGTTTTATATTCTACAAAGGGACTTAAACATTCAAATAAGATATAATACGATGTAGTATAAAATAACACGAAAAAAAGTGAAAAATCTGCATAATATTTGCTCCTATTAAAGTATTGTGTCGAATAGTTGGGCGTTTTGTTACTAGAAGCAGCATCATAGCGATGAAATTGCTAGACGTGTGTCAAAGCAGGGTCGGGATCATAATTTTTAATTTATTGAGAGCTTCAAGTGCCGCTATCATATATAAATAAATATGTTATATGTTCCTGATAGCTAAATTCGGTGATTTACTTACTAATATTTCGTCTTTTATGCCAACTAAATATGCGCAACCCACAATACTTCAAGATATTCTGTGTGTCACCGAGGCTTTGTTTGTAATTTGTACATATAAACATAAAATCGTGTCGCGATTACAGTTCGTACGGTCCTGTACGCCGCATAGACTAGTGTCGCTTCTGTGTTATTGACAGGTCGATGTAATCCAATTACTTACAAATTTACTCGCGATTGACTGGTGCGTGCAAACACACTCTTAATATAGTAAGTACTTCATTTTAATGATATCAAAAAAGCAAATTTGCATATAGTGAAAACACCGAATTGGCAATAAATTTTTCAAACTCTAATTATGCACTGCTGTGAACAATATTATAATTTATGGTAAAATTTTGGCAGTTTTGTGTAACTAAGGGTTTATTCTTATCACTAGCTATAGCTGTTCATGAGGTTATAGCGTTCTTTTCAATAATTGAGGGTCTACACTGATCAGACTGAAGGTTTGATCCTAGAATTTTACGAAAAATTCCTATCTTGATTTCTAATAATAAGAAAAACAATATGTTTTGAGCTAGGGCGTTTCATATTTTAATGTAAAAACACGTAAATATCTAAAACATACATTAAAAATGGCTATATTAATTAGAAAAAATAATTTATTAAATATAAATAGCATACTAACATTAGATAAGAGTAACCTACATCACAAAGTATAATGTTTATATAAATAATTATAATTAAATTTTTACTGTCCCAGACGCGACTGAGTTACTTCATCCAAAGGATTTTGATGATCTTGAGCCATTGGTCGAGCTTCATATGTACAAATAGTCACTCCATGATGATGGGCTTCACTATATTCACCCCTAAGGCCTATGTAGTAAATTCTAGTAGTTTCGGCACCAAAATTGCTCGGAAAATGCATCGTTAAATGATGCACGTTGTTAAAAGTGACTACCCTACAAAAAAATTCTTATGTTCTTATACTTTTATAACCGAAGGTTAGTTAATTACATGCTAATAATTAACTAGTAAGTAATAAACTTAAATCCAACATAGACAGCGTTATTCCTATGTTTATTTTGATTTGCTAATAACTTATGTATTTATCAGAGTCAAATTAGGATTTTAACGTGTACTGTCTATTCGAAGAGTCAAGTTGAGTTGCCGGTGTGAAATCATCCACAACCACATTCTGATGTAGGACTATAATCGATAAAAACGTGGCAATGAAATAATATGAACTATTTTACCTGGTTTAATTTAATTACAAACAGTCATTTCTTGTCTCTTAACTAATGCAAAAATGTAAAATTTCACGAAATTTGCTTGCTTTAAAAGTGAACATGTTTTTGTGAAAAGGGTAAATAAGTACATTAAATAGTTCTAAATTTTTAAAATTCGTAACTTTCTAAATAATTGTTGATGCGTCAAAATTTTAACGTAGACTTGTTACTAATAGAGCAGTGGATTGTTTCTAGTTGATGAAATCATTCGACAGCTCGTCTAAGGGAGTGAAGCGAGGGGATGAAATGTATAATAAATCGTAATTTTCTAAGTGGTGGTTGATGCGTCAAAATTTTTACATAGACTTGTTACTACTACAGCAGTGGATGGTTTCTGCTTGATGAAACCATTCGTCAGCCCGTCGAGTTATTGCAGTTAACAAAGTAAGAAAATAATTCGTCAGGTCGTGTTAGAGGGTGTGAAGGGGTAAAATTTGTTAACAATCGATCGAGTAATCGATAAGTACTTTACCAGTTCTTGAATTGTAAAATCTTTAATTCACATTCGTCATAAATAATTTTATTAATTGTTTCTTACTGCTAAAATCATTCGTCAGCCCGTCTGAGGTGATGCAAGGGGATGAAATATTTAAAATATGGTAGCTGTTCAAATAATTGTTGATACGTCAAAATTTTAACGTAGACTTGTTACTAATAGAATAGAGGATAGTTTCTAGACACTGAAATCATTTGTCGGCCGGTCTAAGGGGATGAAATGTTTAAAAAATCGTAACTTTCTAAGTAGTTGTTAATAAGTTAAAATTTTAACGTGGATCTGTTACCAACACAGTAGTGGATAGTTTCTAGGTATTGAAATCATTTGTCAGGAGGTTTGAAAGAGTGAGAAGTGGTAAAAACGGTATATATCAATAAACAAATTAAAAGATTATTAACCTGTAATAATATTTATGCAGTGACGTTGCAAATAACAAAATAAATCTGTTACAGCTAACAAAGCCATTCGTCAGGTAGTCTTAGAGAGTGAAATTTGTTAATAATCGATGAATACTTTAACAGTTTTTGAATTGTTTAAATCACACTTGTCATAAATAATTTTATTAATTATTTCTAACTGCTAAAATTATTCGTCAGCTCGTTTAAGCGGGTGAAGCGAGGGGATGAAATGTTTTAAAAATCCAAAAAGAGAAGCTAAGAGAAATCGTAGCTTTCAAAATAACTGTTGATGTGTCAAAATTTTAATGTGGACCTATTAGCTGCATAGACCTATTTCATTATTTGCAACGACGGGCTGACGAATAATTTTAGCAGTTAGAAACAATTAATAAAATTATTTATGATAAGTATGAATTAAAGATTTTACAATTCAAGGACTGTTAAAGTATTTATCTTTTATTAACAAATTTCACACTTTCACACCCTCTAAGATGACCTGGCGAATGACTGTTAGCTGTAACAGCTTATTTTATTATTTGCAACATCACTGCATAAATATTTTTACAGATTAATAATCTCTTAATTTGTTTATTGATATATTCCGTTTTTACCCCTTCATGCCCTCTTAAACCCCCTGACAAATAATTTCAGTACATATAAACTGTCAAGTACTGTATTGGTAACACATCTACGTTAAAATTTTGATGCATCAACGACCACTTAGAAAGTTACGATTTATTATACATTTCATCCCCTCGCTTCACCCCCTTAGACGGGCTGACGAATGATTTTATCAACTAGAAACAATCCACTGCTCTATTAGTAACAAGTTTACGTTTTAAAATTTTGACGTATCAACAATTATTTAGAAAATTACGAATTTTTTAAATTTTAGAACTATTTAATGTACTTATTTTTATTTACCCTTTTCATAAAAAAATGTTCACTTTTAAAGCAAGAAAATTTCGTGAAATTTTACATGTTTTGCATTAGTTAAGAGACAAGAATAATTAAACCAGGTAAAATAGTTCGTATTATTTCATTGCCACGACTTTATCGATTATAGTCCTACTTCAGAATGTGGTTGTGGATGGTTTCACACCGGTAGTTGAGTTCAGTTTTACAGTTTCCATGCGGTCCAAACGGAAAAAATGGAAAATATCCATTATGAGCTGTATAATAGATATAAATTAGATTTCATTCCGATACCCAGCAGTTTGAGTTTACAAATTCCATGGCTTTTCCAGGATTTCCAGGATTATTTCAAATATAATCCAGATCAGTTTTTAAATAGTTCAATCATATGATTGTAAATAAATTATAATCTTAACATTATACTAAATTAGGAAAGGCATTAACCTTTATTCGATTTTTGAGAGTATTCTGAAAAATTAAGCGTTTATAGAGAAAAATGCCAATAATTTTTTTTGAAGTCCACCAAAATGTGCGTTAATTTTAGACTGCTCACATTCATTTTCGATAATAATTGACCGAGTACATTTCGTAGTTATGATTTTTTTTCACTACTTTAAAATTTTTACTCCATTTTCAAAATTTACTCAAAAACAATGTGTCCTATATCAAGTACACTTTATAAGTGACTCGATAACTTTTATTTAAGATCTAGGTATCATATACTTAGGGCTAATAGGGGCTACTATGGCCTCACCAAATACTTCAGAAGTAGGAAACTCAAAAAACATGAAGTACATATAAAATCCTTGTTGTGCCTGTATTGATGTATGGTTCAAAAACATGGACTTTCTCTAAAACTGCTAAAATTATTCGTCAGCTCGTTTAAGCGGGTGAAGCGAGGGGACGAAATGTTTTAAAAATCCAAAAAGAGAGCGAAGAGAAATCATAGCTTTCAAAATAACTGTTGATGTGTCAAAATTTTAATGTGGACCTATTAACTGCATAGACCTATTTTATTATTTGCAACGACGGGCTGACGAATAATTTTAGCAGTTAGAAACAATTAATAAAATTATTTATGATAAGTATGAATTAAAGATTTTACAATTCAAGGACTGTTAAAGTATTTATCTTTTATTAACAAATTTCACACTTTCACACCCTCTAAGATGACCTGGCGAATGACTGTTAGCTGTAACAGCTTATTTTATTATTTGCAACATCACTGCATAAATATTTTTACAGATTAATAATCTCTTAATTTGTTTATTGATATATTCCGTTTTTACCCCTTCACGCCCTCTTAAACCCCCTGACAAATAATTTCAGTACATATAAACTGTCAAGTACTGTATTGGTAACACATCTACGTTAAAATTTTGATGCGTCAACGACCACTTAGAAAGTTACGATTTATTATACATTTCATCCCCTCGCTTCACCCCCTTAGACGGGCTGACGAATGATTTTATCAACTAGAAACAATCCACTGCTCTATTAGTAACAAGTTTACGTTTTAAAATTTTGACGTATCAACAATTATTTAGAAAATTACGAATTTTTTATATTTTAGAACTATTTAATGTACTTATTTTTATTTACCCTTTTCATAAAAAAATGTTCACTTTTAAAGCAAGAAAATTTCGTGAAATTTTACATGTTTTGCATTAGTTAAGAGACAAGAATAATTAAACCAGGTAAAATAGTTCGTATTATTTCATTGCCACGACTTTATCGATTATAGTCCTACTTCAGAATGTGGTTGTGGATGGTTTCACACCGGTAGTTGAGTTCAGTTTTACAGTTTCCATGCGGTCCAAACGGAAAAAATGGAAAATATCCATTATGAGCTGTATAATAGATATAAATTAGATTTCATTCCGATACCCAGCAGTTTGAGTTTACAAATTCCATGGCTTTTCCAGGATTTCCAGGATTATTTCAAATATAATCCAGATCAGTTTTTAAATAGTTCAATCATATGATTGTAAATAAATTATAATCTTAACATTATACTAAATTAGGAAAGGCATTAACCTTTATTCGATTTTTGAGAGTATTCTGAAAAATTAAGCGTTTATAGAGAAAAATGCCAATAATTTTTTTTGAAGTCCACCAAAATGTGCGTTAATTTTAGACTGCTCACATTCATTTTCGATAATAATTGACCGAGTACATTTCGTAGTTATGATTTTTTTTCACTACTTTAAAATTTTTACTCCATTTTCAAAATTTACTCAAAAACAATGTGTCCTATATCAGGTACACTTTATAAGTGACTCGATAACTTTTATTTAAGATCTAGGTATCATATACTTAGGGCTAATAGGGGCTACTATGGCCTCACCAAATACTTCAGAAGTAGGAAACTCAAAAAACATGAAGTACATATAAAATCCTTGTTGTGCCTGTATTGATGTATGGTTCAAAAACATGGACTTTCTCTAAAACTGCTAAAATTATTCGTCAGCTCGTTTAAGCGGGTGAAGCGAGGGGACGAAATGTTTTAAAAATCCAAAAAGAGAGCGAAGAGAAATCATAGCTTTCAAAATAACTGTTGATGTGTCAAAATTTTAATGTGGACCTATTAACTGCATAGACCTATTTTATTATTTGCAACGACGGGCTGACGAATAATTTTAGCAGTTAGAAACAATTAATAAAATTATTTATGATAAGTATGAATTAAAGATTTTACAATTCAAGGACTGTTAAAGTATTTATCTTTTATTAACAAATTTCACACTTTCACACCCTCTAAGATGACCTGGCGAATGACTGTTAGCTGTAACAGCTTATTTTATTATTTGCAACATCACTGCATAAATATTTTTACAGATTAATAATCTCTTAATTTGTTTATTGATATATTCCGTTTTTACCCCTTCACGCCCTCTTAAACCCCCTGACAAATAATTTCAGTACATATAAACTGTCAAGTACTGTATTGGTAACACATCTACGTTAAAATTTTGATGCGTCAACGACCACTTAGAAAGTTACGATTTATTATACATTTCATCCCCTCGCTTCACCCCCTTAGACGGGCTGACGAATGATTTTATCAACTAGAAACAATCCACTGCTCTATTAGTAACAAGTTTACGTTTTAAAATTTTGACGTATCAACAATTATTTAGAAAATTACGAATTTTTTAAATTTTAGAACTATTTAATGTACTTATTTTTATTTACCCTTTTCATAAAAAAATGTTCACTTTTAAAGCAAGAAAATTTCGTGAAATTTTACATGTTTTGCATTAGTTAAGAGACAAGAATAATTAAACCAGGTAAAATAGTTCGTATTATTTCATTGCCACGACTTTATCGATTATAGTCCTACTTCAGAATGTGGTTGTGGATGGTTTCACACCGGTAGTTGAGTTCAGTTTTACAGTTTCCATGCGGTCCAAACGGAAAAAATGGAAAATATCCATTATGAGCTGTATAATAGATATAAATTAGATTTCATTCCGATACCCAGCAGTTTGAGTTTACAAATTCCATGGCTTTTCCAGGATTTCCAGGATTATTTCAAATATAATCCAGATCAGTTTTTAAATAGTTCAATCATATGATTGTAAATAAATTATAATCTTAACATTATACTAAATTAGGAAAGGCATTAACCTTTATTCGATTTTTGAGAGTATTCTGAAAAATTAAGCGTTTATAGAGAAAAATGCCAATAATTTTTTTTGAAGTCCACCAAAATGTGCGTTAATTTTAGACTGCTCACATTCATTTTCGATAATAATTGACCGAGTACATTTCGTAGTTATGATTTTTTTTCACTACTTTAAAATTTTTACTCCATTTTCAAAATTTACTCAAAAACAATGTGTCCTATATCAAGTACACTTTATTAGTGACTCGATAACTTTTATTTAAGATCTAGGTATCATATACTTAGGGCTAATAGGGGCTACTATGGCCTCACCAAATACTTCAGAAGTAGGAAACTCAAAAAACATGAAGTACATACAAAATCCTTGTTGTGCCTGTATTGATGTATGGTTCAAAAACATGGACTTTCTCTAAAACTGCTAAAATTATTCGTCAGCTCGTTTAAGCGGGTGAAGCGAGGGGACGAAATGTTTTAAAAATCCAAAAAGAGAGCGAAGAGAAATCATAGCTTTCAAAATAACTGTTGATGTGTCAAAATTTTAATGTGGACCTATTAGCTGCATAGACCTATTTTATTATTTGCAACGACGGGCTGACGAATAATTTTAGCAGTTAGAAACAATTAATAAAATTATTTATGATAAGTAGGAATTAAAGATTTTACAATTCAAGGACTATTAAAGTATTTATCTTTTATTAACAAATTTCACACTTTCACACCCTCTAAGATGACCTGGCGAATGACTGTTAGCTGTAACAGCTTATTTTATTATTTGCAACATCACTGCATAAATATTTTTACAGATTAATAATCTCTTAATTTGTTTATTGATATATTCCGTTTTTACCCCTTCTCGCCCTCTTAAACCCCCTGACAAATAATTTCAATACCTATAAACTGTCAAGTACTGTATTGGTAACATATCTACGTTAAAATGTTGACGCATCAACAACCACTTAGAAAGTTACGATTTATTATACATTTCATCCCCTCGCTTCACCTCCTTAGACGGACTGACGAATGATTTCATCAATTAGAAACAATCCACTGATATATTAGTAACAAGTCTACGTTAAAATTTTGACGTATCAACAATTATTTAGAAAATTACGAATTTTTAAAATTTTAGAACTATTTAATGTACTTATTTTTATTTACCCTTTTCATAAAAAAACGTTCACTTTTAAAGCAAGAAAATTTCATGAAATTTTACATGTTTTGCATTAGTTAAGCGACAAGAATAATTAAACCAGGTAAAATAGTTCGTATTATTTCATTGCCACGACTTTATCGATTATAGTCCTACTTCAGAATATGGTTGTGGATGGTTTCACACCGGTAGTTGAGTTCAGTTTTACAGTTTCCATGCGGTCCAAACGGAAAAAATGGAAAATATCCATTATGAGCTGTATAATAGATATAAACTAGATTTCATTCCGATACCCAGCAGTTTGAGTTTGCAAATTCCATGGCTTTTCCAGGATTTCCAGGATTATTTCAAATAGAATCCAGATCAGTTTTTAAATAGTTCAATCATATGATTGTAAATAAATTATAATCTTAACATTATACTAAACTAGGAAACGCATTAACCTTTATTCGATTTTTGAGAGTATTCTGAAAAATTAAGCGTTTATAGAGAAAAATGCCAATAATTTTTTGAAGTCCACCAAAATGTGCGTTAATTTTAGACTCCTCACATTCATTTTCGATAATAATTGACCGAGTACATTTCGTAGTTATGATTTTTTTTCACTACTTTAAAATTTTTACGCTCCATTTTCAAAATTTACTCAAAAACAATATGTCCTATATCAAGTACACTTTATAAATTACTCGATAACTTTTATTTAAGATCTAGGTATCATATACTTAGGGCTAATAGGGGCTACTATGGCCTCACCAAATAATTCAGAAGTAGGAAACTCAAAAAACATGAAGTATATACAAAATCCTTGTTGTGCCTGTATTGATGTATGGTTCAAAAGGATTGACTTTCTCTAAAAAAGATGAGCAATTGGTCAGTGTTCGAAAGGGAAATTTTACGGGAAATCTTTGGTGCGATAAATGACAATGGTATATAGAGACGTAGGTACAACTAACATAACGATAATAAAGGTGGGAAGGTTCAGATAAGCCGATCAGGTGATGAGGCGGAGAACAATAACATGGTCAAGAGAATCTCTGAATCAGAAGCACTGGGAAGTAGGAAAAGAAAAAGCGCACACCCCAGATGGAAGGACAGACTTACTGAAGATGCTAATATATTTGTTATTAGAAACTGGAAAGCACCAGCACAAATAAAACATAATGTGGAGGAAACTGTGGAAAGTCATGGCTCTGATGGGCTGCAGACTAATGACGAAAACTGAGTTGGAAAAAATTCTTTCAGGTTCATATAACATAGCTGAAATGTTGTAATACAACCTTCGTAACTGCATTTTTGAAAACACTTTAATATTTTTTTACGCAAACTGTAATTTGATTTTTCACAAGATTCAAATCGCTGTTTCCAAAATTTGAATTGACATAAATGGATGTCGTAGCAGTACTGAGAAGATTCTATTTTTTTTTTTACCTGATTCATTATAAACGAGTACCTTAACAACATTGAATTTTCATGAATATACATTTTTTTGAAAGCTTTCACCAATATTTTTGTACATCTCTATGGCAAAGGGATGTGGCAGGCCTCAAATAGGCAATTGGATAACTAACGCCACGGATATATAAGTAGCAAAGCCAACGCGCTGGAGTCAGTTCAGTACAGTTCTGAGATAAGCCAAGTGATCAGATAAGAAAAAGAACAGTAACCAATTGTGAATTATAGTAGTGAGTCTATAGTAGATAAAAGTTATAATTAGTGTATTATTATAAGGACTAATTATTGTAAATTTGGTGATTAATAAATCAGTGGTTAGAGAAAATTCGTGTTGCAATTATTGGACCTACGCTTGGGGGTGTTTACTGGAGAACGTAAACACGTAATACCATTAAAATATCGTTAGAAGTTAAAAATATATATATTATATACAGCGTACGCACGTACAGCAGATTGCACGTCTCGGCTGAAGCCACATCATATGAGACATACAAGGTGTCCAGAAAATCCCAGATAACTTTGGATAAAAATAGTATTCGTCAAAATGTGAAAAAATTCGACAGACAGGCGTTCGGAAATTCTTACTAAGGGAGCTATATAAAGGGCACTTTTAGGATGGTGTCCAAGAATAGATTTTTGTTTAATACTTCAAGAACCTTCTGTACTACAGTAATGAGATTTGATTTTGTCATGTTATTTGGTATAAGTAAGGATTATTTCATAATACTTACTAACCAAAATAAACTAGGGTTGCAAGAAAGGGGAGGTGCCCTGCTTTTAATCCAAAATATTTTTCATCTCTTTTTGCCAAAGATTGGTACCGCAACATGGGTCTCTGATTAAAGTTACAAAAAAGGTCCTCTTGTTAAACAACATAAATAACATAGTTTTGACAAAAACTGATTTAAAATCGTTGTTGCAGTGTCACAAAATGAACCTGGAACAACTGTTTTAGGCCAATAAGTTTTTTTTGTCAAATAGTAACAATAATAGTGTCTTTATTTGGCAGAATTCTGTCAGAAAGACTGCTCTTCCCCTCAACTGCTCTTATACACTCAATATCCTGCACCGCCAAATTTAAAAAATAAACTATAAATCGAGTGTAGCTGGTCCCATAGAGTCTTCGCCAGTACGATGTGCGCAAAAAAAATGGGACAAGTCTTACGTATTTTTGCTAAAATGTAGTTGCGTACATCTAACTTTAATTTTTGTGACATTGTCATTTTCGGCTACCCATTACATATTCAAATAGAAACAAATTTACATTAGAAAAAAATAGTTGTCCTATTTTTTTTATTGCTCACGACAGTAAAGTGTATACGAACTTAATTGAAACCGTATAAAAACTAAAAGAGGGCATCTATTTATTGTACATGGGCGGAGATAAATAGAAATGCTTGTCATAAGAAAATGATAAGGTTTTCGGGCGTTATTATATTATCCTCTGGTTTCAAATAATTAAAATATTTTACCTTTTATATAGTAGTAAATAGTAAATATTTATAAATATGAACAATAACTAACTAAACTCCTACGCTTGATATTATAACAGGTATTTATGCACTGCACTGGCACATTGACAGCACATTTCATAAGTCCACCGTTGACTACTGATTTAAGAGTTTTTTTTTATGCTAGTAGGCCTGTCCGTTTTATTATCTTTAAACCAGTGCAGTCGTAGATGGTACATTCAGGTTGATTACATTGCCAGTCTCGGACTCGCCTGCACAGTTTAAACTACCATTCGAATCTCGATACCATTGCTAAATATATAGGACAAAATATCAAGTTCAGTGCGCACGGTCCTGTGCTTTAACACTGACCAGTTTCAATTGTCCTCGTATAAAGTATACCTACTGGTGTGAGCCAGGAAAGTCTAACTTGACAGGTATATTAAAAACTATGGATATATATAATTAGGATTATTTTGTTCTACAAAAATCCAAAGTGACAGACAGTTACTTAGGTGTGAATGAATGCCATTCTATCGTTGAATATAGTTTTTGTTTTCAAATAATTATGTGGATGTTCATTACTTTTTTATATAAATATGTATTTTTTATTCTTATCGAAAGCCAAAATTCATTCATAAGATGTACATTATTGTCACTGTCACTGACTTCTGAACTATTTATTTGTTATAGAATAAAAGGCATATTATGATCATTATCGCATAGGGCCTCCACAGTACCAATGGCAGAACTGATAAAACTATTCTTTTGAAGATATTGAAGAATTGGTTATTTAACCTAACTGGCTGTATTTTATTTGCCATATAAATATTTAATAAAATAACAATTTTTGTAATAAACTTGAATGATTGCATACATATGATGAATAATAAACGTAGGAGCAGAGTCTAGGATAATTTCAGTTATATGCATTCCTCCATCTCACATATAAATCAAGCTATAATAAACAAACATATGGAAAAACCCCATTTCTGCACCTTGACGATTTAACTACGACACTGCCTAATTCTGAAACTATTTATCACAACAAATTGTAGGTATATAATTGTGTTAATTTTCCTTTTTATATAGTTTAGTTTTATTCATTGTAAATACATTTTATACACATACACAAGGTCGATAGTTTGAAAGTTTCAAGATCATAGTCCCAAAATTACTAAAAAAAGTTTTCCATCATCTCAATGTAAGATGGAAAATTATGTACCTTAGTCGCCTGAATCAACAGGCCACACTTGCTTGACATTGAATATAACAGTTAATGAGTAAACAAGGAAAATTTAGTGTAAAAATATATTCCCAATTACTTAACACTATTTAACTAAAAGTATTTTATTGCAAAATATAATAGATTCAGCTTGGTACTTGTGATCTGCCAATAAAGACCAGAAATTTGGCTGTAACTATCTAACAAAGATTAAAAAACAGGCAAATTCTAAAACTGCATACACTTGACAATAAAATTTATATTAACGTAATAACTATACGAGATGGTAGTTTTTCTTATCAATTAAAATAATTACACTTAACCTAATTTTCAATTTCAAATACACAATTAATTTTATCTAATTTAATAATCTCTTCCTATGAATCCACTAGCATTCGAAAAGTTAGCTTTGCTCACAAACAAGTACACCATTGAAATGCAGTTTCACTTTTAGTAACAGTTCCTCATTTATGGCCAGTTAATTTTGGAATAAACAATTTGCTTACATTGCTTGTGATAAAATATATGAATTGCATTAATAAATATGATATTTTTGACTACCCATATAAACGCAGCTACTCTACTCGCTACTGGAGTTGTCTTACATGACTCACTGCTTTACAACAGAACATGGATTCTATTGAAATAAAATAGAAAATATCACATCAAATATTGTTTAAAGTAGAATGAATGAAGAAAAGAGTTCTCCCAAAAAATTAAAGCCCTGGAGACAAGGGGTAATCTAAAGCAAAGAAAAAGTTTTGTAAACTTTTTTCTTTTTATACGTTTATTTAACGTCGGCCTATTTCCGCTACTGAGGCCTAACTCTGACGCCTGTAGACGAGTTACCCTCAACCAGGAATTTTGCCGAACCACTTACCTTAAGAAAAGTAGGGATCTTTTACTTGCCTAACATTTAATAGACAAGGGACCGACGGCTTTACATCCCCTCCGAAGGATGGTATATCCCCTATACGACCCTCGCCTAAGGTTGTATAGCTTCCGCGCATACACTGATATACAAGCCGCTGGAAGATGTGTGAGGCGAGGATGCGGTCCTCGTTGGAACGGTCACCCATCCAACTACTAACCGCCCCTTACGTTGCTTTACATTGCATATCGAAGTATGTACATAGTAAAGACACACCCACATTCGCCCCGTTTTGTAAACTTGAAACTGAAGAAAAGCATCAAAACCAATTTGTTTGTTGGGAGGTATATTGAGCTGACAGAGCTTGCTGAAAATTTGATGGGCTCCAAATGCACACTTTCGTTAAAAGACATTCAGTACAGTAAACGCCACGAGCGTTGGCGAATGGTAGAGACTGTAAGGGAATATAATCGACCCATTGTAGAACGGCAATGACCGCTGGCACTATTTAGAATGTATACTACACCGGATAGCGATGCGTATGCTAGGTCTATACATACTCTCTACGTCTCTACATACAGCTTCCCCTTTATTCACCATCTCTCGTGGCGTTTACAGTATATACTTATAACTAAAAGTGTATTTTAAATGTTTACTCAGTAAAAATTAAAAAATGTAAATTTCGAAAAAAAGTTTATGTATTAGTTTGTTTGGTAAATTTACTTCTTAAAATCCAGTTCGAATACACCTGCTGCAAACGTTTCTTGCCAATTTTAAGTACCATGCTGTGTTGGTACATTGTTACAAATATATCTCTTTTTTAGCAAAATAATACAGATCATTTTTATCTTGCGGTTAGAAACATGAAGTAAGTTTTATTTGGCATATGTGATACACCATTATGGGTATTTATTAATCAGTAAAAAAATTGAAAAACGTACGAAGTAGAGTGCATAATATAGGATATTAAATAAAAAACAATAAAGAAATCAATTCTGTACAAAAACAAAACTACCTTAAACGCAAAGCTGAATTACCTACTTATTTATTAAGAGGTTAGTAGAATATGATTTTGTTTCTGTATGTAGTGTGAATGAAAATATAATTTTCTCGTAAAATCGCTAACAGATATTATTGTCCTTATCTGTTTTACCTGCACGACTTTAGTTTACGTATAATACTAATAGTATCAATAGGCTTACTTGGTTACATATTCGGTAACGCCTGTATTATCTTTAACCAATTCAAATTCTTGATCTGCCACAGCACATGTATCGTCAAAAGTCATAGATGGTCTATTTTTAAAGCTAAAAATTATATGCAGTTAATAAAATATCAACAATGTAAAGGACGTTCTTGCTTACAGTCTCATTTTAGATGGATGATTATCCGAATCCTCTCCTATGACTTTAATTCCTTTTAATTTAATATTTCCAACAAAAGGAATATTAAATAATAACTCCTCGTCGGCATCGGACTCTACAAACTAGGATATGCAAAATATAATCAAGTAAACATCACTAGTCCTAACCTCACTTACAATATCGAAGTTTAAACGTTCTTCCCAAGTTTTAAAAACTGTTTTTCCTGAACCTTCCGTAGCTTCATTAAGACACTGCAAATTGTCTTTGTTGATTTTTGTATATAAGCTATAATGAATTCCTATTTCTCCACTTTCATGTTCATGACTTGAATCTCCGCAACACTTACCATGAGGAGCCATTTTTATTTTGAGCTTGAGTCGACAGCTGACAACTGTCAGTCATAAAACGGTCACAGAATAGAGCACTTTTCGATTACCTACCTCGGTCAACTCTGGTAATAATGTTGCTTGTGATGGATATTTTGACAATGCCGGCAAAACAAAATATTTAGGCCGAAATGTGGAAATATACTGTCGTTGTGGAAGCTATTTTCAGTAGACAACAAACCGCATAACATATTAATATAGACCCCAAATCCAAAGCAAGCGAGAAGGGGGTTACGGCTTATGAATTACGCAGATATACATGCATTACCTACCGATGTTGCCGATACCGGAGCTGGGAATCGAAATCAACATGACCAAGCACACTCACTACCCAAATACCACGTTTAATTTCTCGTCGTGCCAATTAACACATTATTATTAATAATCTTAGTGTCATTTGTAATGCTTCTAAACTGGGTATATATTTGCTACAGATAGACAAAGGCAGAAATCTGTTATACTATTTAGTTAATGTCGTATATAATAACCGCATCAGAATCAGTATAATTTAAGGGCAAAGAATACAACATTTTTCAAGTAGAAAATTCTTGCCTGTAGTTTAATGCAGTGTAGGATATATGTACCTCTTTATATTTTGAGAACTTAAATCCATGAGAATTCTAAGAAACTTATCAGCGTGGCCCTATACAGGGTGTCTCACCAGGAACTGCATCGATCGATATAGGAAAAGTCCACCAGAAAATTTTGAAAATTTATGGAACTACTAATGACAGCGTGGCCAATCCAAGTAAAATAATTACAAGCATCTGGCACTTTCGGTTATACTGGAAGTCGATACCAAATTGCTTATTTTAAATGGAACACACCCTACATATTTTAGGGTCTTCAAAAAGAGCATAAACGTCAAGAACATGGATACTTTATGCCTAAACCCAGCTGTTTCAAAGATATTTGACATTAAAAAAAAAATTGACAAATGTAATGGTTTAGAGTAACCTTATTTATAAATTTCTTCGTGTAAAAGATACTCATTTTGCTTTTTGGCATGTAGAAAGAAGCCAAGAACAGATGCACTCTACAATTGAATTACATTCAATAATAGTATACCAAGTGTTCCATTTTTGATGTTACATTTTGTAAACTTCAAACCGCGAAAACTTGTTTAGGTCAAATGGAACACCCTATATTTTTTTACAGCATGTTATGTAAAATTAAATTTCTTTTTTTATAATATAAGCATTGTAGGGATTTAAGTTACAAGTTACAACTTTTTGAAATATTATTTTGCTATTTTTTTTTTTTTTGTGGAACCAGGCATCGACTGCTATGGCCATTAGCCGTGGTTACATTGCCTCTAGAACACTTGTAATAATTTCATAGTGTAATTTATAATTTTAAATTTTATAGAGTAAGTTACAATTTTTAAAGTAAGTAAGTATTTAGTATTGTATTTCATTGTCACTAAGTATATTTTTCATTGTATTTTTTAGGTTCATTTTATCTCGCTCTATTGTAAATTTAGGACAGACCAAAAGTAAGTTTTCGACTGTGAGGATTTCGTCACATTCTTGGCATCTGGGAGGTGGTTCTCCTCGTAATAGATGCATGGATATTTGCTATTTTATTAGAAATTCAAGAATTGTTAGTAAAAATGTTATCAAATTGGCCATGATTAGAAAGAATCAATAACGTCAGTCGTTTTCTTACGTCAAGAAATATAAGAACATTTAAATTACAACCACGAAGACTTTTTGAATTTGTTTATTATTTATGGAGAATGTGATAAAGTAATACCAAAAACTTGCAGTACGTATATTTGTTACTAGATCCACAAAAAAGTAAAATAATACTAAACGTGATTCCATTTTAATTTAATAATTGTTCAAAATTCTGCCCTCGAACCTCCACACATTTTTCGCACCTTAGAATTAGTTCTTCATGGGTAGCTCTTGTAATTGAATTCTGTGATAAGTTTACTCCCTGCATACAATCTTCAATAGTTGTTAATGGGCTCTCATAAACTTTATTTTTAGTAGTTCCCCAAATAAAACAATCTAGAATTGGTAAATCGGGCGAGCGAGGCCATAGGAAAGGTCCATTATTGCCGATCCATTGATCGTAAAAAGTTTCTTGTAAAAAATTATTTATCAAATACGCGTTATGTGGGGGAGCACCATCGTGCTGATAAGAAATGTTTCTATGTTTGGCGAGAATAATAAATTTTCGAAACAGTTACTATTAAAATTTTATTAAAACCTTATTTCATCTAGAAAAAAAAACAAAAACAAAACAATTAACTCATAATAGCAGAAGAAATCTTTTTATCTTACTGTTTAAATTTTTCTGACAAAATTCTAATGCCACCACTCTATCGTTTCTTATGGTACACAGTAAACATTAAGCTGCCAACTTTCTTGAAAATTTCGCTCCCTGAACACATACGGATTCGAATCACTCCAATAATGCGAATTGTGTCCATGGTCCACTTTTGGTAAATTTAGCTTCATCTGAACATACATATAATATTTTCCAAATCAGAATCGTCGCCTACCTACAGACCTTGTTATAATAAATTCACAAAAAATATTCTTCTTAGGAAATCTGCTTCTTTTAATCGTTGAACCATTTGGAACGAAAACGGGTGAAATTTATGTTCAATTAAGATTCTGTGAACTAAATCCTAGCTTGCATACTCCTGGCATTTTTTGACCCTAATATACACTCGACGTCCAATGGACATCCATTTCATATCCATTACAGGTCCAGATGTCCACGTACATATTTTGGATATCCACTGGACGTACATACATGGACATTTCATGGACACGTATCCACTGGACATCCATTGGGCATCCATTTAATATCCATATGATTAAATTTCTGGACATGGTATTCAACCAAATGACCATGGACATATTCTGGACGTCCATTTAATGTCCATAAAATTAGTTTTTTGAAATATACACTAAACAGAACTTGACCTATGTTTCTACATATCGAGATCGGCTCGTGATGAAACACATTTTAAAACAACCCGCCGGAACTAAACCTGCTTCACCGGTCGGCAAGACTCTTATAATTCTTTGGATATAAGCGTTATTTTTGAGGACGGCCGCCCGCTAATTTATTTAAACTTGGCGGGCGCGCGTATTTAGTATTACTCCTTACAAATCGGTTAGATACTAGCGCCACCAATGTGCGACCATCTGCAGTACTATTATTACTACCTGTCGAATGTGTTGGAATTAGCCAAAGCCATAAAGCTTCGATTTTGTTAATTAGTTAATTGTATGATATACATTTATTTTTATTGTTCAGTGTACCTGTATAAAGTCATTATATAAGTACGTATTTGTTCTGACGGAGAACTTTAGTAGAGGTAAGTACATTTTATGCTGTCTTTTAATAACCCTGCAAAATGCCTAATGTGTCAAAAAGATATTACAAAATTGCAACGTTAAATTCAGACATGGTCATAAAAAATAACTATTCTATATCAGAGTTAGAAAGTAATTTAATATATGTGATTCTGATATGCGTGCGTCTGCAACCGTGGAAAATTTAAATATTGATTCTGACATTGACTGCAATAATACTAATGTACCATCACCTATTTATACTTCGGATGAAATTAGCATAAATTTGGTAGATACAAACTCGAATGAAAATTATACGGTTTCTGATCAATCTCGATGAAAATCTGCAAATAATACAGTGGGCTCTAAAACATAATTTTTATAAATTAATGATTTTTTTCTTCTTTTAGACTAATCACATATTTTGTTTCTGATTCCTCAGTTGTTTCAGAGGTCCCGGAAATTTTTGACAGTAAAGTAAGAAAGAAAGACATAGAAGAGTACATAAGAAAATGGTTGAAGCGAGCCAGAGAAAGGAAAGACAATGTGAGCCAGAGAAAGAAAAGACAAATGGAACATATTTCAAAGTAAAAACTAATATAGAATATAAAAATGATTTTATATAAAATATATCGGTAATTATATGTGTTCTGTATTTATTGGCACTTACCTAATACCTTTAGAATGTACAATTTTTAAAAATCATTTCAATGTAATTTTTATTTTGTAAATATTAGTTAAAATAATTATCCAAATTTCTAAAAATTCTTCGTAGCAAATAATTGAAAAAAAAAAATGTTTTCGAATTTGCTATATATAATAATAATAATAATAATAATAATAATAATGTTTATTTATCAAAATAGATATTTTTTACAATATAGTGTTACATACACATTTATATATATAAATAAACAGAGGGTTCTTCCCGCTAAGCACAATGTGCCTGTTGCGGAGTAATACACTTTCACTTGTGAGTGTATTTCAATACATATATATATATATATCTGAGTAAGTCACAGTCTAGAGGCTTTGTCACAATTAGGTAAGTTTATGTCTCAATCGGGTAGTTGTTACAGTCTAGGAAAGTACCACATTTTAAATTAATTCTTATTTACTAGTTTGTTTTAATTTTATAGATAAGTCAAGCTAATTAACAGTGCATGTTTTCTAGCTAATGCATTTTTACGTCAACTATTTGATGTATCAGTATTCTCTGTGTGTTTTCTATCCAAAGTTTAATATGCTTTTTGTATAAACTATATGATTTAATATTTTTTATTGAAGGTGGTAGCATATCGATTAACCTTGGGGCTAGATAGGTATGGTTTCTTTGTCCTATTGTTTTTTTTGCGAATGGCTTTTCAGTGAGCACGTTTTTTGCGCGAGTGTTATATGTATGTTCTCTGAATTTTATATTTTGTGTGTTTTTAAATGTGTTAATTAATATTTGCTGACAAAACAGTTGTCGCAAATCTAACTTTTTTGTTTCACTAAAGAGCATTTCTGTCGGATATGTTATATCTTTATCATAAATAATTTTGAGAAACCATTTTTGCAAGGTACTTAAATTTTTCAGATAGCAATTTGTCACTCCACCCCAACCAATTATTCCATAGCTTAGGTGGGACTGTATTAAGGAATAATATAATACATTTAGTTGAGGCAATTCTAGGTACTGTTTTAAATTTTTAAATGTAGGTAGAAAGCACCTTATTTTTCTAGTAATATTATTTATTTGAAGATCCCATTTTAAGTGCCTATCTATTATTATGCCCAAATATTTGACTGAATCCGCTTCTTCTATTAGCATTACGTCATCATCATTCATCGATTCAATGTTTAGTGCGCCAAAATTGGGTAAGCGGTTATGGTATGATGTAAAGGGAAGATACTTAGTTTTGCTGTAGTTTATAGTAAGTAAATTCGTATCAAACCATTTTTTGATAGTTGTAAAATCTTTTTCAGCCATTTTTTTTACTCCACTCCAGGTTTCATCTGTATATATAATGGCCGTGTCATCGGCAAAACTAAGAATCTTTCCATCAGATGGCAGTCTTAGTAAGTCATTAATATATATGTTAAATAGAATTGGCCCTAGAACTGTTCCCTGTGGAACACCGTATTCTGATGTGCCTGGATCGCTCATAGTGCCATCTATTTCAACTCTTTGTTCTCTGTTGTTAAGGTAGCTCTTCATAAGCTTTAAGGAATTTCCGCGGAAGCCTATTTTTTCTAATTTATTTAGCAGTCTTGGGTGGCTAATGGTGTCAAATGCCTTCGCTAGGTCAATGAAGATAGATATTATAGGTTTGCTAATGTCTAAAGATTTATAAAGATCGCTCGTGAGCAAAGCTATTGCATCTTCAGTAGATAAACCATTTCTGAAACCAAATTGTCTGCTAGATATGATTTTATATTTGTCAAGATAGTCTACTATTCTCTTTTTAATAATTTTTTCAAATATTTCTGCAATACTCGATATTAATGTTATAGGCCTATAATTTACTACTTCTGATTTGTCATTTGTTTTATAAATCGGTTTTATTATGCCGGTTTTAAATAATTTAGGGCACTCTCCACTGTTAATAATCAGATTTACTAGGTAAGTAAGCGGTATATTAATAGTGTCATTCAATTTTTTTAGGACATCGGAAGTGATTCCGTCATGTCCAGGAGCTTTGCCTGACTTGAGTTCCATGATAGTATTTTTTATTTCTGTTGGATCAGTAGGTGATAGATATATAGAGTTTGGTAGGTATTGAGTATTACCCACTGTGTCATTAGATTTTTTAATTTTATTAGCTAACTCTTTTCCATAATTTGCATAATGAGTATTAAAGCGATTGGCAATTTCTTTTTTACTTTTAGCTAAGTTTCCATTTTCTAATTTTATATCCGTTATGCTTTTCATTGTTGATTTATTTTCATTATTTATTCTTTTAATGCAATTCCATAATTGCTTTGGGTTATTTTTATTGTTGTGTATTTGAGATTTATAATAGGCAATTTTAGCATTTTTGATTAGTAGGTTAAGTTTATTTCTATATTTTTTATATTCTTCACGCACGTCATTATTATTCGGATTTTTCTTGAGTTTTTTATATATTTCGTTTTTTTTGTCTATCGATTTAATTATGCCTTTAGTAATCCAAGGAGTCTTTTTCATTTTTGATTTCCTTATTTTGATGATATTTGTACAGTTTTCTATGTAGTATTTTAGTTTATTTATAAATATATTTGTTGCCTCATTTACGTCGTTTGTTAAATAAAAATCAAGCCAATTCTCATTTTTTAGTGTTGTTCTTAATTTAGAATAATCGATATACTGTTTATTATAGCTCTCACAGGATGAATTATCTGGCTTCACAAAATTTGCCTCAAAATTTAGAATTATAGGAAAATGGTCAGTTATATTTATATTGTATATGATGGGTGTAAATTTGGTCTGTTGCTCTTTGCTTTTGACAAAAAAGTGGTCAATACATGACGTTTGGTTGCCATATTCCCTGGTTGCTTTGTTTATGTAGGAAATAAAGCCATGTTCCCACAATATATTTAAATACTGTTGACTGAAGTCTGCATTTGAATTTATATCAATATTTATGTCTCCGACTATAACAGTGGTTTCTGATAAACTGAATTTTGTATTTTCTAAGAACAAATTTAAGTTGTTATTAAATAAATAGGGACACGTGGAAGGAGATCGGTATAGAGCTACGATATTGATTTTTTCTTTGCCGCCAAGAGAAATTTTTAAGCTAATTGATTTAATGTCGCCCAATTGTATAATATTATATTCATATTTGTGAGTGCTTTTAATGTAGACAATAACTCCGTCATTTTGATTGATGTTTCCTTCATTGTACAGTATGTCATATTCTTGTTTCTTAAATATATTGGTGTTTGAGATTCTCCAGCATTCAGTGAAAACCAATACATCAAACGTATTATATAAATCCTCTAAAAATATGTTCATTTCATCAAAGTTTTTAGATATACTCCTAATGTTGTTATGAAATATTTTAAAATTAGCGTTACTATTGGTTGTTAATGTACGATACTCAGATTTACTATTTATTACATGTGTTTCTACTGGTGTATAGTTATAATCTCTTATGAATGGATCCATTTCTTAACAGTGTATTAACATTAGCTTTTCTTAATTTTTTCAATGTTTTTGATTGATTATAAATTACATAAGGATGGATAGTCTCTTACATAGGGGTTCATTTTTTGGGTAAATATGTACTTAATACTAATTCTACATTATATTTATATTTGTCTTTCTTACTTGACAAAATCACCAATTTTGCTTACGATAGAATTTGCTTAATTTGGTCTGCTGTGCTTTTGGTGGTTTGGTCAAGTAAAAAAAAAAAAAAAAAGAATTATCTTTATTTACTTTTTCGTGTATTGTCTTGTCCTCGATTGCTTCTGCAGGACTGTGGGTTTTTCGCGTCGATGTTGAAGCTATAGCCCCTCCAGGCGACACTGTATTTTTAGAGCCTGTTTCTTTGGCCGTTGGTTGTTCTAGTTTCTCTTCCCTATTTTTTTCTTTTTCTATTTCTTTTAGTTGATCTACAGTGTAGCTGTTTCCGTCTATGTACAGTAAATTTTTATTTATTTTTGTATTTAGACCTTGGTCTCTGGCTTCTTTTAAGTGCTTTCTGAGAATTTTTTGTGTTTCTTGTTCTTCTTTCGTTAAATCGTTTGATATAGAAATACCGCTGCCTTTTAGCTGGTGACAGTTGCTAAATATTTCTTGTTTCTTGTGTAACGCCACGAGCTTGACTGCTATTGGTCTGTGTTTGTTTTCTGAATTTTTACCAAATCTGTAGCATACACTTATTTCAGATTTTGTTACGTCAGTAGACACTTTATTTTTGAGCAAATTGGTTACTTTGTTATAGATATTTTCGTCCTCGTCTTCTTTGACCCCAAAGATAATAATATTATTTTTTCGTTCTTCTCTCTTTGTTAACTCCAGTTCAATGAGCAGCTGTTTATTAGTGTGTTCCAGTTCTTTAATTTTGTTATTGGCCTCAGTTAGCTGGGTGGTTATACTTTGCTGGTATTTTTCTAGTTTTTCTGTTATGTTTTGTGCTACTTCAGATAAGGATTTATTTAGTAATTTGTAACATTCGGTAATGCTCAAATCATCTGTTATATCGCCAGTCATAATTTCTCGGTCGCACTCACTTTATTATTTTATTATTTAGGGATTGGGTAGACCGGTTTATGGCAGGGGTTGTTTATTATTTCCCAAATATTGGTGTCTGTTTTCTGGTTTTCAATTCTACACGTTGAAATTCTATTCTGTTTAGCACGTGTTAGACATCTGTTTGCACCACGATAGCCACTAATACACTTTAATTTACTACACTTTTCATCAAATTGACAATTTCTAGTTCTTCAATCACACATTGAATTACATCACTTTATGCAGATTTTTTTCAGCTACCGCACTGTTGAATTTTGTCTAATTCGCTTATGTTTTTACCGTTTATTTTTACGTTATGGTCAGGAGCACGTCCCGTTGCACGCTTGCTCTCTAGAAAGCGTAAAGTGTATGGATATAATTTTTTATTTCGTTTTTTGTATAAAACACCAAGAAAAAAATTTAATGCACGAAATGGCCTTTTGGAAGTTAATAAATGTATTTAGCTTCCAAAGGTCATAATTTCATGATTTAGATTTTCTATTGATAAATAAATAAAATAATAAATAACACCACAGGTAATTACGACCCCTTTATCCCGGAAGGCTCTAGAAGAGCCTTGTGTGGGAGGGGGCTACATATTTAGAGACAAGGGACACACACCCAATATGCGTGTATAGTGAAAAAATCCCTCTCACAGTATTTTCCACTGCCACGACCAATTCAATTCAATTCAAAACAGCTTTATTAAAATTAATGTGTACAGTAAATGTGCCTCCCCAGAGCCCATCCCGGGACCGACTCTGCAACCACCGCGTTAACGCGGTGGTGTATCGCAAAGCCGGGCCGAGGTGGGACTGGTTTGGCTAGGTAAAAATTGAAAATGACAAAAAACTTAAACTCCTTTTACATATGTAAATAAAATTAAGTGGTATGACAAAAAATGCTTAAAAAAGAAAGCTTAACTTAAAACTGATTAAAACGATCACTTGGCTTTCGCCGTTCGTGCACTACACTGAGTTTAATTTGGGCACTGACGCTGACTCCGTAACTTGCACGGGGTGCCATCCGCGAATTGCTCCAACTACGGGTTGCGCAAGGCAGGCCTAAACTGTGATTCTAAAAATTTTGATTGTTCTGATATAAAATTTGGATTCTGTTACGAGTTTAATGAAGGAAGGATGGATTTACAGACAAAAATGTACAAACAGAAACGACGAACAAACAAACACGACACAAAAATACACAAAAACAAAAGAAGAGGGGGACAGGAAAGAATTAAAGTGGATGAAAGGTATGAAATATCAATGGAAGGTGGATAGTATTAGTATTAGAGAAGGTATAGTAGGTGAAAGTTTGGCTAGAGTGGCTGCCGGAAGATTGGCAACGTCTGGTAAGGTAAGGGGTGTTTAATCCGAAATGGGGCATTATGCTGTCTAATTTGTGTTATGTTTCTTGTTAGTGGACTATCGCCCAGTTTGAAAGAGTAGAATTTCTGGGAGATATCCTGGACGTAGTCCGCTATTGGGGTTATGTCGTGGCAAAGTGCGTATAGGTCTCTGAGGGAGGTGTACCTTCCAGAATTAGAGATGAGGCGCATAAATTTATGTTCTAACACTTTTAGTTTTCTCATTGTCGTGACCGGTATGCTGCACCACACCGGCGCCGCGTATGTGATAGACGGCCTGACCACCATCGTGTACAACAATTTCTTATTTTGTCTGTTTAGTCTGCTACCCCTGACCATGAGCGGATACAGACTCCTGGACAGGGAGTAGACCGTCCGTATGGTTTCATTTATGTGGGTGTTGAACGTCAGTCTTTTGTCCAGTCGAACCCCCAGATACTTCACGCATCCCCTGATAGGAATTTGGTAGCCCCTGATCGAGATTGGTGTAATTATGCGGTTCTCTGTGAACCGACGCGTGAAGCATATCGCCTCGGACTTCTCAGCGTTGACCCGAATCTTCCACTGGTCGTAATAAGTCGTGGCACGAGCCATGTGCGCCTTCAGCAGCATGTTTGCCGCCTGTGCGTTGTGTGAATGTGCGTACATGGCCGTGTCATCAGCGTACTTGGCCAGCTTGGTATTCGGGAACTCTGGGAAATCCGAGACGTACAAGTTGTACAACTTCGGTGACAGGCACGATCCTTGCGGGACGCCCGCACGAATGTCCCGCCGAGTTGACAGTTTATTATTCACCCGAACCTGCAGGGTTCTGCCCGTCAGGAACGAGTGGATAAGTTTGGTGATGTGCGTCGGAAAGTTATAATTATGAAGTTTGTAGAGTAAGCCCGCGATCCAGACGGTATCGAAGGCCTTCTCAATATCGAGGAGCACCATGGCGGTGCTCTTCCCGAGGTTGTATTGCACCTTCACATCGTTAACCACCCTGACGACCTGTTGGACGGTGCTCCTGCCCCTCCTGAAGCCGAATTGGGACTCGTCGTCGATGAGAAGCTCATCCTGAACAGCATCGAGTCTGATCAGGATGACCTTCTCCACCAACTTGGAGATCGCCGACAGCAACGAGATGGGTCTGTAGCTGCCGACGAGCTGCGCGTTCTTCTTCGGTTTCAGGATGGGTACGACCACGGCGCCCTTCCACTGGCTAGGCCCCACTGCCACGACCGGGGATCGAACCCGGAACTTTTGGGTGAGAGGCAAGTGCGCTCACCTCTAGGCCACCAGTCATGTATATAATAAATAAAAATATATACCCAGCAATTTGCTTACCTTCTTTTAAACTTCATTAAATTTTTTCTCAATTATTTACTCTGGATTATTTCTATCTAATATTTACAAACATAAAAAATACATTCCTAAACAGCACAAAAGATCCAATGGACATCCATTGGATGTCCACCAGACAAACAATGGACACTCAACGGACGTCCAGTAGACATTAATGTCCATTTCTGGTCCATACGTGGACCAGTTTTGGATGTCCATTTCATGTGGCAAACTGTCTCTGCTGGACATCCATTGGACGTCCATTGAGTGTCCATTGTTCGTCTGCTGGACATCCATTGGATGTCCATGATTTTAAATTGGTTAGTCCAGTGGACCTTGTTGTACTGTTTGGGACATTACTAATTGTTTCTAACCATGGTTAATTTGATAAACTTTTTACTATTCTTGAATTTATAAGAAAATTGCAAATATTTCAAAAAGTTGTAACTAAAACCTCCACAATGCTGATATCAGAAAAAAAGGAATTTAATCTTAAAAATATAGGGTATTCCATTCGACCTAAACAAGTTTTCGCGGTTTGAAGTTTATAAAATGTAACATCAAAAATGGAACACTTCGATTGTAATTCGATTGTAGAGTGCAGCTCTCCTTGTGTTCTTTCTACGTGCCAAAAAGCAAATGAGTATCTTTTACAAGAAGAAAGTTATAAAGGTTATTGTAAGCCGTTAAAAACCAATCAAAAACGAAAAACAAGTTTTGATAGTGGAAAGCAGAGAGAGGTCTTCTCTCTTTTTCAAAATTATTGAGAAATCTGATCTATGGGTGTTATAAGAAAAAATGAGATCCCCACTATCGACATAATATTTCAGAAGTTGCAGGTTATGGAAAGATCTATTTCGTTCTGTAAACACACCCTTAGACCTATAATCACTAAACTAGATTTTAAGTTCAAAACTATTGATAAAATAACATCCATAATGAAATATGCACGAATCGCTCGATTCTGTTTTAAGATTATTTGGATCGAATAAAGATGTACAGAAATGAAAATAAATCAGTGTATTACCTGGATGAAACGTGGTAAGATACACACGATTGTTCAAAAAAAGAATGGACAGATGGATCCAAATGGTGTAATGTTGATATGCCTCCCGAATAAACGAATGGGGTTTTGCATTAATTTCATTTTACGTTGCGGATCAGTTAAGGGTTGGGTTCCGAATTGTTTAAAATTATATGGGAAAAATCTAACAAAATGTAACGTTGACTATTACCAGAACAACATGTTCTCAGATATTTTTTAAGTGATTTGAGAAAACTTTATACCGAAAGTGGATCCTAACAGTGTAATTGTCCTTCATGACACACCGTATCATTCCAGACCAATAGAAAAAACACCGAATAAAAGCTGCCGTAAATTCGAAATTCAAGTATTCCTCATTGGTAATCTATATTTTGAAGACAATTACACGAAATCTGAACTTATTGAAGTATTGAAAACAAAAACATTCGAAAAAAATACGCGGTTGACGACATAGCTACTCAAAATTGACATATATTGCTCAGATTATACCATCCTATTATTGTGACTTTAACCCTATCGAACTTATTTGGGGTCAATTGAAAACAAGGATACGAAGAAAAAATACGTTCCCGAAATTTGACAGAAATCATTAACTTGGTGAAAATTGAAACAGATAAAATAACACTGAACAGGATTGGCAGAAAAAAATTGAAAGAGTTATTGAATTTGAAAAAGGGTGCGATTACGAAAACTATATTAATAATGGGAATCGGTTCATAATAAATATAGGGGATGAGAGTAATGAGGATGAGGGGGAGGAAGCAGAGCATATATGATATTTTGAGATTTCTGGTATTTGTTGCAGCGTATTTGTTTGTATTTTGTTAAGATTTATCCGCCGGTATTTAATTCATGATTTATATATAAGTAAGCAAATATTTTCCTAACAAACATTTATTTATTCCACTCGAAGAAAAATAAATAAAAAAATATCCTGTTAATGTTCTGTGCTATATATTTTAAAATATTTCATTTTTCTGCATAACTAGGCCTACACATCAAAATTCCAGTCCGACCCTGAATACAAACAACAACTGTCGGCATCGGTATATACAGTATGTCCCCGGATGGCCCTAACTATACTTGTAATTTTCCTTATTTCATTTTAAGAGAAAAAGTCATTGTTCATAAAAAGTTTTGCTTAACGTGAAAAGTCATTAGCCATACTCAGACTTTCAAAATAACATACAGGGTGGTTAGCAAATAAGGAAACATGAACTTGTGCCAAGAGTATCAGTTTTTTGAGAGGAATATAAAAATTTCGCTGAAAGAAATTGTTTCTAATGTTAATAGTAGTCCAGATATTAAATTTTAACGTCGTATCTTAAAGTTGATATTTTTGCGAAAATTACATAATTTATTGAATAAAATGATAACAAAACTTTTCTATGTGTTGTATCCGTTGCAACATACACAGGCATTTATTTATAAAAAGTCAAGTCCTTGTCAGAGAACTTTTTAAAGAATGTTGACTCTAGAACAACGAATTTATTTAATTAAATGTTACGGTATAAGTGAAATATCCTACAAATATGCAATGAACTTTTCCCGAGGTGTACGTTGCAGTGAACTGTGTTCGAGAGTTGATTTTAAAGTTCGATAACACTGGGGATGTGAAAGACATAAAAAAAGCAGAAACGGATTTATGATGAAATGATGCTGCTACATTGCTTGCTATTGATTCGGTAAGAACTGAACCCAAGAAATCACTAAGAAAAAGTTCACTAGATTTAAATGTTAGTAAGGAGCCATTTGCAAAGAATTCTGACAAATAAGAAAATACATCCCTACAAGCCAGTAAGATTACATAAGCTTGAAGAAGGGGATGACGCCTTTCGTTTAGAATATTGTATGTTAATGGAGGAACAAATTATGATAGTTAGATTTTTCTACAGGAGGATTTTATTTTTCGACGAGCCAGCATTTACTACGAATGGAGTTGTTAGTTACAAAATTGTAGGCACTGGTCAAGAAAATCCAAATTTCCGTATTATTACTAAAAGTTAACGATATAAAAAAGTAAATGTTTGGTGTGTGATACGTTATAAAAAAACCGCTGCCCAAGGAATCACTACTTCCACTTCTCTTTAATAATGGAGTGGAGGTGGTAGAGGTGGTGGCTAATGTAAAAAAAAATTTAGAAGCCCTTGGTTCTCGTATACACACTAAATCTCAATTTAATTGTTTATTTCCGTAAACAATAGGGTGGGGTTGGCAATGGGGATGGTAGATGGGGTAATTAATGCCAAAATAAATTTTAGAGGCCCTTTGTTCTCGTACACACACTAAATTCCAATTTAATTTTTTACTCCCTTTAATAATGGGGGGGGGGTGGCAATGGAGGTGGTAGAGGGGTAGTTAACAGCAAAAAAATTTTTTTAGGCCTGTCGTTCTTGTATACACACTAAATCACATTTTAACTTTTTTTACTCCCTTTAATAATAGGGTCGGGGTAGCAATGGGGGTGATAGCGGAGGTAGCTAACACCAAAAAAGCATTTTTAGAAGTTTCGTTCTTGTATATATACTAAATCAGATATTAATTTTTTTACTCCCTTTCATAATAGTGTGGGGGTGATATTGGGGGGGGGGGGTGACTGATGCCAAAAAAAAATTTGAGACCTTGACTTTTCGTACATACCCTGAATTGCAATTTTATGGACTTTTACCTGCTTGCTTTGCATATTTACCCCATTTACCTCGAACCCTTTAACGGAATTAGATCAAAATATAATCTAGTTCCAGGTCCTGTTACAATACATAAGTTTATCAAATGTCAAGTCAATATCATAAACGATTCCAGAGTAAACGTGCGCACAAAAAAAGTTACAGCCAGACCGACCGACAGGCAGACAAACAGGAAATTTTTTTGTTCAAATTTAAAATCTCGACGTTTCATGACATTTTAAGCCTATTTCAAAAAAAAAATTTTTGCGTTACTATACTTCCATTGGATGTGGAACTATTTATATTTTTTCGGCGCGACTGTAAATCAGAACACTTACATACTTTTTAATGTCTGCTCTGGATGATATAAATTTAACGGACAGAAGAAAACTCTATTATCAACATGACGGATATCCTACACGCAGTGCAATTCCTGCACGTTCCCCAGACATAACCCCTCTTGATTTCTTTTTATGGAGATACCTGAAGCAAAAAGTTTATGTCCATGATTTAAAAGATAATTTAAACCTTTTAAAGGTGAAAATATCAGAAGCAATAGCCGATATAAACGAGGATACAATTCATTTAGTTTATGAATTTTTTTTTTTTTTAAATATTGAAAAATATGTAGCAGTAGAAGAACAATACATAGAATAGTTTTGTCGCAAAAATATCAACTTTGAGATACGACGTTCAAATTTCATATCTGGACTACTATTAACATTAGAAACAATTTCTTTCAGTAACATTTTTATATTCCTCTCAAAAAACTAATACTCTACACTTACAAGTTCACGTTTCCTTATTTTTAACCACCCTGTATGTTATTCTGAAAGTCTGCGTATGGCTAATGACTTTTCACGATAGGCAAAACTTATTATGAAGAATGACTTTTTCTCTTAAAATGTGAAATAAGGAAAATTACAAGTATAGTTAGGTCCATCCGGGGACTGTATACCTTTTCTGCGTACTATATACACGACATTAATTTTGCATGTCCATCATCAAGTCCATATTTAGAAAATTTTGAGAATATGTATTAAACGTGAAAAGCTACATGGGTAAATGTTGGAGCGCCACTTTAACCCGCCATATCACCGTACGGAAAGGAAAGATGAAATGTTTCTTTTTTGTGGTATACCACTTTCCCGTTAAATGTAATATTTTTTGAGATACTTACAAAAAACGATCTCAAGCTCGGTCTCAAGTAAGTTCAATATTCCTATGCTAAAATCGCAACCTTCAAATTAGGAAAATATCAATTTCCATAAAACATTGTATACCATCTTTTATCTTTTTCTTAAAAGTTGATCTCTAACATAATCAGTGGTTATTTTTTATTTATTTTTTGTCCATCCCGTGGAAGGGTAAATTAAAAAACAGATTTTTATTGGTAAACTTCATTGTTTATAATGCACTGAACACATTCTAAAAGGTCTTAGAAAAATCCGTTCAGTGGAGTTGACTTGGGGTTGGAGGTAAAAATAACCTTTGCACTCTGCACTATGAGTTGAATAGACAACGGTAAAAGTAAAATAATACGTGTATACCCTAATAAAAACTTTGGTTACACCACTGCATATCACATTCATGAAGCATTCTCAACTATCCTACAAGATCACACAGGCCCAACCCTATTTTTTCAACCAATCTAATGAAATATTACGAACACTGCACATTCATGCGAATTAAAAAAATCCCCCAAAATTGTAACACCCCCGCATGGAAAGTAATAGTCATATATTAATTACTAGGTCGTTGAACTACTTCGTTCAGGGCTAGCAAATTCATAGAGAGGGTAGTTTTCACATTTCCCTACCCTGTTCTATCTGCGTTGCGCAGATATCATCTAGTTACGTCACTTGTCGCCGGACTCGCCCTCCATGCGCCGCGACGTCGACGTCTCGGCTTTCACAGCGCAGTGCACAAATTTCTTTCGTTTGCAAGTGCTTATCAAATAAGTTTTTAAAAAATATTTTAAAATGACCAGTGTACAGTCAACCAAAAGCGTGGATAGGGAATTCAGAATTCGTCGGTAAGTTGAGAGTTTATTGATGTTTTATCCTTAACGTTTCATTTGTAAAATTAATATTTCTTATCACAAAATAATCGATATAGCAGCCATTGTTATCACCTGCATTAATGTACGATAGGCACAAGTGTTTAGCGAACTACTAATCAAATGTTTCACCTTTTACTGAATTTTAATCAAACAATAAGCATAGTTCATTTAATAATCCTTTAAACGTATAAATAGTTTAAAGATATTTTCGAATTTGCGAATTTGAAACTGTAAAATAATGTCATTGTATGAAAAATACAAAAAAGAGTTAAGTTGCCATTTCATTGTCGAAAAATATTCACAACTTATACTAGCAGCGTAAACATAGATTTATATAAAAGTTGAACAATGGTAAGAATACATTAATAATTTCCAGATATTTTTCGAAACAACCACTGCAAAATACAAATTTGTCCCTTAATTACTTAAGTACTTTTATAAAAAGATGACACACACATAGCTGAATATTATCTCATTCAATGAAGATAATTCTAATAACAAACAGTGGCGGTCCTAAGGGGAGGGGGCCATAGGGGCCCGGCCCCCCCCCCATGGACACATGAACTTTGTAAATCTGACGATTACCAATTATTAAGATCTCTTTACCCTACATTTACTTTCAACAATTCACGAAAAAATATGCCCAGTAGTGCTGTATTAGTCCTGTCGGAGACAGGACAATAATAGAGAAACACACTATTTTGCCGACATTTCGGTTATTTGTCGCATACTTCTTCAGGGCTTAATAGTTATAATTAGGGTGACCATATGTACTTATTTTAGTTAGACAGTACTTCTTTTTCAGATAGTGTCCTGCTGTCTTTAAAAGGTTCATTAAGTACACGTAAATGTACTTCTTTTTCTTGATACAAAAAATTCAAAATTTAAATTGTCATTTACTTTTTGCAAAACTGGAGATCGAACTTAAATGAACTGAATGTTTTTGAACGTGTGAATTTGAGAAAAGTTTTATGAAATCAAGTTTTTTTTGTTCATGTGAGGCTTTTAAGGACCACATATGTCTGGTATTAAATGAAGACGAATTGTTCGGCGAAGTTGGTCTAATTCAAGCCAACGTTGCAGAAGGTAAAACTGCCGACTGAAATTCCGAAAATATTTGCACTATCGCACTGAACATCGCTGGCCTGACTCTGGATAAAATCAAAATAAATTAAAAAATTTGGAGATTTTATGGAGTTTAATTTTTGTACTCATGAGACCAGTGCGTGGATTAAGCGACTGTTCTCCAATATTAATAACTATTGGAGTTCAGAAAAATCGCAAATGGAGATATTCACAAAAAAGGCTATGATGCAAGTTCGCGCGAACATCAAGAGAGTTGCAGCGAAATGTTCTAGTTTCCAAAAGCCAGACCGTAAATTTTAACAGCAATCGTAAGCTCCCAAAAGTGCGACTGGTACCAACGCAATGATTCAAGTGATGTAATTGCAGGCACGTCGAGGGCAAATTGAAGAGCATGTTTGTTATTTTGTTATATTTTGTATTAGAATATGGTCTTTTTAGCTGATACAAATATATTAACTTCTAACTTTTAATTTAAGGCCGTTTGACCTTAAAAAATTTAAAGTTTTCGCCTGCGGCGCATTTTTAAGCCCTGCAACCTCAACTTTGATAAAAAATTACTTTCATCATTGTACTTCTTTTTCTAGAAAAAATATGGTCACCCTAGTTATAATGCAACATCTGTATGTAAAACAATTTCATCAACAGCAATACCGATATTCAACATTAATAATGATGAAACTGTTGTGCTTAAAAATGTTGCATTATAACTATTAAACCTTGAAGAAATGTGTGCCAAATACACGAAACGCCGACAAAATAGTTTTTTTTTTTCTAATTATTGTCCTATCCCTAACTATTTAAGCGATAATCATTAAACCCCATTGCAGCTGACGCTACATGTACTTGTACACAGCTGTGCTGCCCACCGACCGCCACCGATAACAAACATCAATACAACAGGAGTAGGTATATTTGATACAGAACGAAGTTGTCATAAATATACTTGAATATGACCACTGACTGGAGGGAAATTTGATAAACTCTTTGATCGCATCTTTTTTTGCCGGGAGAGTACCTAATAAACGTTGAACATTACAAACACTTGTGTCAATGTTATTTAATTAATATTTTATAAAAAGAAAAAACCTCACATTCAGAACCCTGCTAGAAATACCGCATTATTTATCATTATTATCCAATGGTATCATAATGGTGTGTGTTTTTAGATCTTTTTATTCAGTTAATGTAAAATTCTTGAAACTCAGCTTGCTGATTCAAAATATCATTGTTATTTAATGGGAATGTAAAGTGTTTCAATGATGTATCTGTGTAAAAAGATAACTGTTGGTAATATATGTCATTAATACTATCAATATATTATTGATAGTTTATAACAAATAAAACAAATAATGGAGATTTGTGTTTTGTAACAAATGGTATTTTTATCATTATAACAATTTAATGATCAGATAATGTGACTAATTGTTCAGTCGGATATAATGGTACTTCCATTGCTAAGCAACGGTATAAAATTGATAAAATGACATACTTAATTTTTGTTTTTATGCTAACTTGTATCATTATAGGTCTTTAATATTGATTTACTCTGTTTTTTTATAATGACACAATTATATTAAGAGAATTTCTGCACCCACTGTAGTTTCTTTTTAATAAGTCTAAGTATACTAGTTTTATAACCCCTTCTCTCACAGAATTTCTGCCTGCATTTTGTAAAGGAACTATGTCATATCATAGTGATTCTAATGGAGTACATATTATATATTAAATTTAATGAAAATTGTTCAGCTTCTTCCTGCATTTTCTAAGAGAAAAAATTATTTATTTCTTCAAACTATACCCTCTGCTACACTACATCCTTGTCTTAATTTTCCGGAAGCAACTAGCCATATTGTACTGGTACTAAGAAAGTATCTATGTGCTAAATCTGATCAAAATCGTTAGAAACCGTTTCAGAAAAAATTACTTTAACCTTATTCTCCACAGCCTCAGTCCCTGCATTTTTTTTTTGTATAACAGGTCAATGCCATCTCATACTAGTACTAAAAGAGCATTCGTTATTAAATTTGAGCGGAATTGTTAGAGCAATGCCTCTCTGAATTTTCTAAAAGTAACTATTCTCGCTATCTTGTACTGATACTAAAGATGTGTCAAATTTAATCAAAATTATTGGAATCGTTTTAGAGAAATTTTTTTAAAATTTCTTTTAACCTTTCCCCCCAGCAGCCTCCGTCCCTGCATTTTTCGGGAATATTGGGTTATGTCATTTCATACTAGCACTAAGTGAGTATCCATTCAAAATCATTATCATATATATTTATGTAAAAATTAATTGCCCCAAAGATAGTACCTACCGCCGTAGGTCGGGAAATTCGAAAAATTCTAAATTTACATCTGCTCTTACTGGATTGTTTATAAAAATAAAGAAAAGTTATTTGGTACCAAGATAAACAAGCAATAATATATTATATAGATTTGTAACTGTCGATGTTTAGTGGAGGTAGTGATCTTAATTGTTGTAAGAGTAACTTTAAATTTAAAAAAATGGTGTAGCCACGTGTCTTAATTATTATCGTTTTAGGAAATATCTCTCCTAATCGATATTTGCGCATTCGATCCTTCTTTTTTGTTTATCTAGCTGGTACTAATATCATTAGTACTTCTCCTCGACTATAACAAATCGACGGGGTCTTTTTGAAGAAACATACGCTTTCAAAGACGTCTACATTTTTACAAGCTTTTATTTAACTTGCAATATATGTTTGTCAGTTGGTTTAGGGCAAATCTTGCAATCAAAATTTCGATTAGTACTAATTAAGCTAGAACTTTGAAATTTTGCACGTGTATGTGTCCGGTGACAATACACTTTAACATTTTTATATAAGAAAAAAACAAGATGGCGGACGACTTTATCGTTTATGATCCGATTCGACTCAAAGTCGATATCTGGGGGTTTTCGAGATCGCCAACTATGAATTATTATTGGTCAAAATTTAGACATTCAAAATGGCGGCGCCCATATGGCGGACTACTTTTATCATTTATGGTCCAAATCGATCAAAATCGATATCTGGGGGTTTTTGGGTTCGCCGATTACGAATTTCTAGTCAAAAATTTAGTTCAAGATGATCTTCAAGATGGCGGACGACTTTATCGTTTATGATCCGATTCGACTCAAAATCGACATCTGGGGGTTTTCGAAATCGCCAATTATGAATTCTTGGTCAAAAATTCAGAAATTCAAAATGGCGGCGCCAATATCGCTGACGACTTTTGTCATTTAGATCCAAATCGATCAATATCGATATCTGCGGGTTTTGGGGTCGCGGATTACGAATTTCTAGTCAAAAATATGGCGGACGACTTTACCATTTTTATGATCCGGTTCGTCTCAAAATCGATATCTGCAGATTACAGCATATCAAAAGACTAAAAAGTAAGAAATAAAATTTAAAAAAGTATATTAAAAAAAAGCTTTTATTTAAAAAAATGCTCTAAAAAGTAGAAAATAAACTTTGAAGTAAATCAAATTCAAAATCACCATTTTGTTACATTATATAATTTTTTTTATGATATCCCCTTTACACAGGAAAATCTCGCGACAAGCTTTTATATCATAAAAAATTTATATAATGTAACAAAATGATGGATTTGATTTACTTCAAAGTTTATTTTCTACTTTTTAGAGCATTTTTTAAATAAAAGCTTTTTTTAAAATATTTTCTTTATGTTGTTTATATCGACATAGTTAAACTATATCACTTATTCATTTTGTTTCTTCTTGAGAGTTATGAGATGTTCCAATCACGTCTTATCTATCTGCTTTTATGTTATGCTTATTGCTGATATCTTAACTACCTACTGTTTTGATAAACTCGTTATTGCTTTCAGTTTTTCTTACTTGTTTAGTAGGCTCAACAGTTAATAGAAATAATACTTTTAGTAAATGCAATATATAATTATATCGTACGAATCATACTGTGTTAGTTTTAATGTATACATAAGTAACCTAAAATATTAAGCATGTTTAATTAACTGATTTTATGAATAGTTAGATGGTTGTTTCCTGAACGGGTTCGTTTCTGAGATATAGGGAGTTAAACTTATATATTTTGGTGTTCCAAAAAATGATAGTGGAATTGCTTCTTTTAAAAAAAGACCGGTAGCGCGTGCGCGTGACTAGTGAATGTAAAATTTAAAAGAAAAAACAGACACCTCTGTAGTAAGTATTAATAGAAAACTTTATTGAAAGCAACAGAACATTCTAAGGTTATATTCTATAATTTGTTTGAAAAATGCGTGTGTGTGAGGGAGTTTTTATTGGTCGTAATAGGAAAAATATTTTTTGGGAAGTATACATACGCATCATTAAGCACTTTTATTAGCAACATCCTCTTCTATTTTGAACGACTCGTATTTTTCGTAAACATTTGCATCTCTTGATTTTTTAAAGGAATTTACTATTCCGCCCTTATAAGTCTCAATGAAAGATGATTTTTGTTGGTAACTTGTAATGCTATAATGAATGACACACGTACACACTTCTTTAATAAACTAAAGCCTCAATAGGCGATATCCTATTGAATTCTCTTCTCGGTTTAGAGATCATAATTAAATATTAAAATATTACCTATACAAGTTTACATATGTTTCTCTATTAATAGTAAAATTACAGTTATTATTAATTCCATTTAATTACTAAATCCTCTCGGCTGATCTTCCAAGATAACAATAATGGAGGCGTTCATGTTTTTATTCGAACAAAATGTAGATTTGCAATAATTTCTTAAGCGCTTCTTTAAAATTACAGGTTGCTTCACAAAATCTACATATTAGCTATTAATAATTATTGTTGATGACTCTGCCACCAGTGCCACCTTGAAATTTCGCAAAATATAAAAAATATATTGCTCGAATTAATTAATTATTTTAAACATTTAGATATTTGCGAGATTTTCAGGCTACTAACATGTATAAGTTGTATTATTACCATATTATGAAATAGTTTAAAGGCTGGCTCAACTGAAGGATGATGTTAATGTAGCAAAGGCGCGATTCAAAAATAAAACCGAAACTGGATAGTAATTCATAATCTGAGTGGCTGTCCAAGAAAAACAACTCCATTAAACAACGATACTCTTGTGGAATATATATGGAACAAAATCCATTTTCCCACTCCATTCAATCCAAAGAGGAGGAACTTCTCAGTATCCATTGGACCAGCAAGAAAGTAAATATCCAAGAAAAAAATATATTAAAAAGAACTTGCAAACCGTGTCCATTTGTTATATTTTTTCAATTAATTATGTGATTATTCTTTAATGTTCTACGTGACGGCCCGACAGGGATAGCCGCGTGGGCAGTGCATGAACACGAATAAGGAGCTCTCGAGTTTGGTAACATAAAAAAGTTTGAATGGAGCGTTGAGCCTTAGAGCTTGATAGACACTGAGAGCCCTTTGTGCACTTAATTTTTGAATTTGCGAAGTGGGGGGGGGGTTACTCGTAAAACGTCGGATTCCTATCCGACGTTCTACGAGTGGCTATACCCTGGATAAGCCCTGGAGTAGGTTGCTTCACTTGAAAGAGGTTATTTACCACTTTAATGTAGTGTTGTCTATGGCAAGGTCCAAAGCTTCACCCTGTATATGCTTTTCTTAGATTAAAACACTTTGTTCAAAACGAACAAGAATAATTTTATTTAGTATAACTGAACAGGTTTGGTAAAAAGATTTTTACTGAATAATTATAAATATTCAAAAGAATAGTTACAATACGCACTTGGTTTATTGATTCATTAGTTTTGTTCAGATTTCTCTGACATATGTTTCGGCCTTGCGACCATTATCAAGGAGTCTTAAAAACTGACCTGAAAGTGGTGGTTCACAGTATATATCTTACAAATCCTCTACCCACCTAGAGGGAGATAATAACTTGATTTGCTATTTCTTAAAATTTAACAATACAGGTCGGAACTACGAACTCAATTTTAATTTTATTACTGTGTCTAGTACAAGATTGTTCATAAATTCTGTTTGTGTATTTGTAACGTTTTTACGGTTTCTTAGGGCCTTCTTAATTTCTAAAATTTCAAGCATGTCTAATAAAATTTTTCCTTTGTTTGCATTATGCAAAAGTTTAATACTACTACCGTTAAAAACGTGATTTTGCTCAATGCAATGTTCGGCGAAATCAGTTGATTTTTTATTATATAAAATAGACTGTTTGTGTTCTCTTAACCTCACATCTATGCTACGGCCACTCTGACCTATATATACGGCATCACAGACATCACACTTTATTTCATATACTCCCGATTTTTTAATATCTTTTGTCTTTTCTTTATTATTAAACAACAAGTGACCTAAATTATTTCAATTCCTTGATATTGTATTAATACCTAATTTATTTAATCTATTACATAGGTACTGAGTTGCTAACCTTATTTACACAATTTATAATATGCTAGAACTTGATATTTACAGAAAGCTAACTTTTACTTGTTACAGTTCAATTTAACATTTATACGTTATTAAAAAAAAAATATCTAATTCATTGCTTTATCTCTTACATTTAATGTCTAACGAATTCGTGTTATCCGTCGTCACGCGTAATATTTATTATTTAGTTGTCTATATGAATTCGCAATTGTAAGGAATCTGTAGCAGTTAAGAATAGGCATGGCGTTATACATTTTGTTGTGTAGCGTGTTGCATATACTTAAGCTCTCTATTTCTGTAATTCTTAAGCTAGGCTACCAATAACTTTTAATTAGTTTATAGGTAGATTCCTATAACCTACTGACGATCGGTAACACAGATTTATTTCTTCACAATAGGTTTTGTCTTCCGGTAGTCTGTCACTTTTCACATGTAATTCGCTCGAACGCTTGGCAATTTATTAAGTGGTATTTTTACGTGCTCGTTGCGATTTTTTAAACAAGTAATTTCACCATTTTGGGATATATTCGCAACGTTATATTTTTCGGTTATCCATTTATGTTTGGACGAGTGCATATTTTTATGGTATTGGAAATCGATTGTCTTCATTGGAAGGATCTATACGTAAAAGCCATTTTTGCCAAATTTACACGAGACCAAGGACATCCAAGGTCAACAACATTTTTTTAAGAAAACCCTCCGAAACGAGGTAATTATTTTATTTTTATATTCAAACTAGCAAAATATCACTTGTAGTACATTGTTCAATGGTAAAAATTCATTTTTAGGGTTCTTTTTTCCACCTACGGTTTCGCCTAGGATTTCGTAGTTTTTCTATGTTTTTTTTTTGTCTCCCCTGAAACAAACAACTTTTTTTTTCCACTGGTCTACACGTACTTATGTTACTTCTCCTTGCTGGACTGGAATATCTTTTTTTGTGGAGGAGCCATCCATTTTCTGGGTTAATTGATAGGCTGGAAGTTGCCCATTCCTGAAATATGAGCCGAAGCTGAAACCCTGCTGCCTGCAAGTTGTATCCTTCTTGTACCATATATATATATTGATTTTTTTTTTAAATATATTGTATATTTTGCTGTAAAAAATTTCACCACTGCTAATTTTGCTAAACATTTTATGAAAATATTCTGTCAACTAATTATAACATCTATGATATTTGTTGGGGGTTAAGCACTTACGTAAGACGCGTATACCCAGTTAAATACATTTTTTTTAGTGTTGAATTTATCTGTCATACCATACCCTACGTTATTGTACTGTGGAATGTTATAAAGTTACTTCGTTTATTGTTATTAAAAGATAAAACTGAATTTTAATTTTTCATTATCGTCTCGGTAAGTAATTTATTTAGTAAATTTAAGGTTACATTGTACTTGAGCTGGTATTTGGAGTGAAAAAAAATTTACTTGGCGCCCTGATACATCAAAGTAATTTAGAACCCCGACCATCTCCACTGTCAGTCGGCCGGCAAATACCGTTAGTCAACAGACGACGACCAACTAGTTACGTCAGATTGTAATTTTAAAATTTGACGTAGCATACTGACACTCTTACACATGCAAATTGTAATTATCTCGGAAGTTAAAAGTGTCACCGTTTCATAGCTATGTACACAGACTATTATCTCTAACTTTAAATAGGGTTCACTTTGAAAAAGAAGTTAGAATTCTTAAAACGCTAGCAAAAAACAATGGCTATGATGAGTTACTTATTGACAAATTAATAAAAAATAAACAGAGAAAATTATTACAAAAACATTTTTATAACGTGCCAACTGTAGAAAACAAAAAGTGGCATAACTATTCTTTTGAATATTTATAATTATTCTATTGAATATGTTTCATCAAGAACCTACCGCAGGTTCCATCCAATTGATTTTTACTGAAATATTTAATTCACACAGTTTTAAAATAATAACTTTTCGAACGCTGAAATTCCGTTGTTAGAAATATCAAAATATAAATGTAAAAATATATTAACACGATTTTAGTAAAGTCTGAAAAAATTCACATTTAAGTTAGATGCGCGATGTCAGAATATAATTGATTTAAAACTCTTTTTTACTTGGTTTCGACCAAGGAGCAGCTGTAATGGCACGGTTTGCGGTGCACGTATCGAACTTGGCTTTTTATATGGTTCGTCGAGGACTTGGCGTGCGGACGTCTGGAAATGTCCCCGTCTATTCCGCTCGGACTCGATCGCGCAATATTGCATTGATATATGAACGGAGCTCGAATCACTTTGATTTCGCAAGATATTAACGAAAATTAGTTAAAAAGATTTATTAATTCTGAAACGACTCCGTAAGGTCGTCCCGAAGGTTCTGCACTTAGAGCTGAAATGATATGAATTTGTACCGATATGTCCGCAGTGAATGAATGGAAGTAAGTTTTGATAATAATGGGGGCCTGAATGGAAATAAGTTTTGACGTTGATGGAGGACGAAAATACCGGTACTTAAAAAAAAAAGATTGAGCTGTAGAATGACTAACTTGAAAGATTGAGTGTTTCTGGCGTTGTTTGGAATTTATCGTTAATTTGCGAATTGTTTCAGATATTTTCGTAAAAAATTTGTACTTTTTCATGAAATTAAGTGTCTTAAGAACGTTTTATTATAGTTTGACTGTGTGAGGTGAACGAGTTGATTTTTTGGCAAATTTTGCGACTTTTGCAATTTTTATCTATCTCCCATTTATGAAATATACATAACATGCCCACCCAATTACCTAAGCGATAGTTATAAATTCCTATTTATATTTCTATATATTTTTGTAGTTAACTTATCAAGTAAGGCGGTTAATTGATTTTAATGTTAGGATTAAAAAGTTAATTTTATTTATGATAATATTTTTATTATACACATTAATCGTCTCATAGAAGTCCACATCTGAAATTCGCTAACTTTCAAATTTCTATTAGAAGTGTAACTATATACATAGAATAGTCATTAACATAAAAAGTTTATGACCTTTTATTATCCCTTTGGATTTTTCATTTTTGACCGTTTTTTTAATACAGCTTAAAATCGGAGACCTATACTGCTTCCTGAATCTTGTATTTTTTACTTCTAGGGATAATATTGAAAACAATGAAATCCTGAAGAAAAACAATAAAATAATTTAATAGAGGTTTTATTTTTTACACGTTTGCAATTATTTTTATGTAAAAGACAACTCTGTGGACGTCTACCATTTGTACTTTCGTTATAAAATAAAATAATTTAAAAACGTTTTTGTTGCAATTTTGAAATTCATTTTAGCAAAAAAATCAGCGGCATCTTTACTTAGTTCATGGTTTTTCTAATTTGCGTACATGTAAAATACATTACATACTACTACTGCAACCACCATAAAACCATATACATAAATTGCCACTGCCTTAATACATATAAACTACAATAGGCATAAAGTTCAACTGCAAGATATATTTTTGATTCGTAGTATCGTGTTGTCGTATATAATCAGGTGGTTTTCGACGCCATCGCTAATGTAATCTAATCACATTATTGAATATGTATTGTGTACGCGTACTTGAGCTCGACAACGCACTTCCATTCATACATCCATTCCAAATTATCATGTTTATTACCTCCACTATTGGCAACAGCAACTACTATGCCAGATGTTTGACTTTAACCGAAACAGATCCGAACCTGATGGGCTTTATTCTTCTTTAAAAAATCCAACACAAATAATACAATTCAATTATATTTCGTTTTATGAAATTGAACTCTCAGTAGTGAGTCCTCTTGATTAGTATGAAATTTTACCCTGAAGTAAATACGGCTCTGCTGATGATTTTAAACAAAACAATATCAAAGCATACCAATTTAAGAAAAAACAGAAATTATTCCTACTCTTGAGAGACTCGCCAAAAATTAAAAAAGTTTCTCAATAAATAGCTTTATATTATTTTTATTGGCATTTTCGCTAAAATATGAAAAATTACGGAACATGCAACAAAATGTGGCGGACACTACCTACATTGTCAACCTAGGTCGTTCTTGTAGCCCTTTATACTTTTTTTTTGTAAATAACACTTCAATTCAAAGAAGTTCTAACCTCAATCTGTACTCTATTATTTAAATTTTTCATAAGTGGTTAGTGCTCGTGAATTTAAAGCACTTTAGTAATTGCGATCATTTTACTATTAAGAGTGCTTAGCCCTCAAAACATAAAAGTACTTTTTCGAGTCTTTATTGTTGATTGTTCGCGAGCAATTTTCATCGGTGCCTTCGAGACCTTCCAAAATTTTTGAAAATTAAGTTGTAATTTAGTGGAAAATTTAAGAACGTTACAAATTTTAATTCCTGCTTAAGCTGAATTATTAATATTACAAATGTTTATAGGGGGTGGGTTACATTTAAAAATTTCATAGAATTTTTTTCATTCATCTGCACCTGCAAAAGTTTCTCTTCAGATTATATTTCGCCATAGCGGCAACTTTGAATTTTGATCTAATTTACTTGCAGTTGCTCCATATCCACTTATTTATACGACACTCTGTAGATGGAAAATAATGGAAACGATTGAGATTGATCATTTTAATTTTTAGAATGTCTTACACTAAATTTTGCTTTAAAGACACAATTTAATAATCAATAATTTTCATTTTTTGGAGTTTGAAAATTTTGGAAAATTATAAAATATTTTAAATTAAAAAAAATAAAAATTATTATACGATATCTATTTAACTTCGTAATCACTTTTCGCCCTCTTTTCCACTTGAGCGAAGTATTCTTTACCATTATCGATTCGCATATGAGTCATGTAATTCTAAGGGTAACTACACTTTTCTAAAGTAAACCCCGTTCGTATACGCGATTCTAATTTAATGACTTGTATGTATACTGCATACACAGACCAGCATGCACGCAGACAGCAGAAAAAGTACTGTACAAGGTACAGTAGGTATATGGTAATACTCACGTAATACATTACTTTTAATTTAAAAACAACACGCGAGCAAAACATTTTCATTCTAATTAGCCCTTGAAGTTATATACATATATGTAAATACCTACATACTCCTGCAGAATCCATTCGGCCCGCGAGAAATAAGATTTCATTTTCGAGATGCTTAGTGTGCTTTTTACCAATGTATTGTGGAAAAATTCGAGCAAATTTATTCTATTTACAACATGGAGAGCAACAGACATTCGAAATATTTGATTTATTGAAAGAGAATAACACACTCCTAAAATTAAAATGTAGATCCCACTGCAAGAAATCTACCCTCATCTGTTTTTTCATCAAAATGCGGAAAAAAAGCAAATTAAAACTAACCGACTAGCTAAAAATATACAGAGGATTTAAAAAATAAAAGTGGACGTCTCTTGTGGTTATTTCCAAAAGAGATAACATGTTTTGTGTACATTTTATAAATAATTTAAATTCATATATCTAACTCCAAAAATGCAAACTTTCTAATATCAGTATTTAAAAAGTGGAATATATGGTAGGTATACAAAATTAGTTTGTGAAGTGAGATACAATTATCGGTTTAAGCGCCGAGATCTCGATCAGCGAAGTTAAGCAACGTTGGTCGAGTCCGTTACTTAGATGGGTGATGTTATAGTATGTTTCACAAAATTTCGAAAAAATTAACTCAAAATACTTCAAAATTCGAATATTAAATTAATCTATCTGGCCAACTTGTCAAACTAGAAAAGAAGTAGTCTACCTACAAATCCACACAAAAAACCACAGTTTTCAAAAACAATTCTTGAAAAAATTCACGGCCCTTCGATAATTCACAAATATGCCAAAACCATCCAAAAATACTTCAAAAAGTTCCCCTAATTTTCACTATGCTACGATCTATCGGTACATAAATAAATAAATACGTTGGATAGTAAGGGTTACAAGATATTACAGAAAAGAAACTCACTTGGGCTGCTGTGGCGTAGCAGATCGCAGATACTACCTAGCCCGGACAAGCGATGTAACGTGCCCACGATAAAATTTCACTAGCTCGGACTATTTCAGGGCGTTAAAGTTCAAGTTAATATAAACTATTATAAATTATTAGTTTACTTACTTACACAAATCGCTGAGGGTTCCATTCGCAGCGGTCGCAGAAGAAATAACGACACTAGCTTTAAACATGAAATGCACTATATTACAGAATTTACAAAATAATGTCTGGTTCTCTAGCATGAAACCTGGCGATGTTCAAAAGGTGTGGCTAATTTTCCGATTACTAGGTACCAGCATAAGTAAAGATGCCTCGTATAGCTACACTTGGTTTAAAACATAATAAGTAAATTAACATAAATTTGACCGCAACGGGTCTAATTAGAGAACCTCCTTAAATAAATATAAATGCTTAAAATCTTAAAATGTATACGACTTAAAATGCAAAAGTAAGTATAAATATATATAACCACGCAGAACCACTGACGGTGGTCCCTGGTAAAAAAAACAACACACTTATCTAGGATGGTACGATACCCAGACTTCGACTATGCAGAAACTGCCCCCTACGGTGGTGGTCTTCGGGAATAAAGGAATTGACCAGGTGATGGGGTCGATTACAGCCTCTCCAGCTGTGGAATTTTATAGTCCTGTGGGTGTGTGTGGGCGTTCGGGCCCCGTCCGTAGAACTTTCTACCCCTGGTGTGTACGTTCTAGTCCCGTCCGTGGAATCTTAAAGCTATACCGATTTAATTTGCACGGTCGGAAATGCACGTGAAGCGTGCCTAATGAGAGCAATTTAAATCTGACATAACCCACAAAAGAAATATAATTTACCTCTTACTATTGAGGGAAGCAATCCACCAAAACTCCTAGAGAAGGCTACAGCTGAATGAATGGGATCGAGTCCGTCTTACAAACCAGCGACATACTTCCAAAGGAAAGCCTGTAAATTTGCGAAACATGTGGATAGAGATCGGGTAATATGGCGATAGTGAGACTAGCTCACTTATACACTTAAATCCTGCACCAGCAGTTAAAATTCGCTCCCAGCAACAAAGTATTCGGCTCAACAGAACAACAACAAATGGAGGAAATTTTCTTGGTGTTGATAACTCCAAAATCCACAAGGATGCCTTGAATAACACAAGTTTTCAGGAATCACCAACCGTGTACATGCCAACACAACATCTCTCTTCCTTTTGACAACATACGGAAGTCACGTGACCGTTCTTCCCAGCTGGGAGACGCGCAACCACCCACTAGCGGCTGTTAACGATACACGACCCGCAAAACACACATGTGCGTTGCGGGTCGCATATGCAACAGGTCCATAACAACTAATTAAAATAACATGAAAATTATTGCCCTGTATATTCTTAAACGTCACCAAAAGCACTTTCCGTAACCCCTGTATAATAATTTAATTCCATATCATACATTTTCTATAACCGGTTTTCTATCCAAATTAAGCATCCATCTACCCTATTTTCATCAGTTATATTCCAAAGCTCACAAATCGTTATCAAAACTCATTTCCGTTGCCATAGGCACATCATATTATCATACCGACTCTTTGCCGCTCCGTTCGAAACATGAACCCAACTTCACCTCTGTCAAATTCGTCCCGTACGCACTTAGCATGACTTAACCATATAATGACCGACGACCGGCGATAGTGCTGTACGAGGATGAACCAATAAATCACTGACCATTTTCCGATTAATTCCGTAAATAACTCCCAAAATAAAATGGCTTTAAACTAAAATTATATATCAAAAGATTCCTAATTTTATGGCCGATTCGATGACATACATTTCAATTTTGAATTTCATCAATTTCATTTATTACGCAGTTACGTCGCACGCACGGAGCGACAAGTACCGTAACCGGTTTTAGACCGCGCCCGCACGGAGCGTTGGCTCACACAAAAACGTTCGTGTCTGACTCGACGGGGCACGATTAACGCAACCAATCAGATAGTATATAAAGCCGAGCGGAGAAAGGCTCGAGCAAGTTAGTTCCTTCAGTGTTACTCACTGATCCAGTGAATTTTTCCAGATTTTTAAAACAATCTGCAGCTACGAGTTATTTTTTTCTAAACCAAGACGAAACTTTCGTTGTCGAAAAGCTACCTTTTCACAACCTTATAAAAATAACATCTTAAGTTAATTTTAAGTGAATCAGACTTTTGCTCTTCTTTAAATAAATCGTTTAAATTCCGCTTTAAACCCAAGTGTTTCATTCGACGATATACAGGGTGAGTCAAGAAGTACCCTTCCATAAATAATCCTAAAAAATCAAAGTGTGTTTGAACTCAAACTAAAACAAAGTGTTCTCTTCCAACTTCTAGTCTATATACAGGGTGGAGCAGTAACCTTGTACGAGAAACTCAATTTTCAAGATAATTTCAAATAAACTCTTATAAAACTCCGAGCTAGTAGCCAAATTATATTTTTTTTCAACACCAAAGGCTTGTGCGTGTTCGGTGACCGGTATCTAATTTCGCCGTCCTGGTTGAGTGGTAGAGTAGCTGTAGCTAAACTCCGCCAGAACGTTAATATTAATAAGAACATTAAAATAATAAATAAATACTCGGTACATCATAAAAAGACAAAAAGTATTATACTATATATTACTTACTTACGTATATTTCACATAGCGTAAGATCATTGCTACGTCATAAAGAGGTAAAAACTATACATATCAGTTACATATATATTCAGTACCGTGTGGTCACAGTGTTACCTCTTTACTACGTAAAAATCATATGCACATGTAGCTGACATTTCGCAGAGTATGCATATATAATTCAACGTCACATTTTACATAGCATGTTACTTATGCGAAACTAGGTTTACGTAACATTTATATACGTATCTGCTATATATTTGTGTTTGCTGGGATATAATCAATCGGTATCGTTGACATTAATAGAAAATATATTTTTACAAAGTCATAGTTTCTAATCAGCAACAATATATCTTATTTGGACATGTATATTAAACAAATAAAATATAAAAATAACTAATTAACCATTTGAAAATAACTAATCATACTAGAGAGCCAACTCTCTGAGTCATACGAACGTCGACTCGTGTGCTTAAATCGCTGTAATCTCACGCTTTCTTCGCATTTTTAGCAATAAAAATCTTGCTCCCCGATTTAAAATTGCTTTTTATGGCAAAACCGATGATTTTAGCAAAAACCCGATTAAATTTTGAACATTTTCACAAAAGTCACTAAACTGAACTTTTACCGAAAAGTTCTGTAACTTGCCTCAATCATTAAATATTCTTTGTCTGATGCTTCCTGGATGAATTTGTTGGTTTCATTTTTCATTAAAATTTTGTTTTTTTTTTGCTTAACTTTTTGCCTGCCGTATCAATAATGAACATTTAGATAACACTATTTCTACATTATGATTAATTACAATGGTTGATCACAACATTGAATGATTGGCTTATAAAGTTGAAGATTTCGTATTTGAACAAAGCTTTAAGAAGTATGCTATTACAATATTTTCTGAGAAAGAATTCGTATTTATATTATTACGATAGTCCATCCATAAAACGATTGTATGGATATTCGTAGTTTTCTCTTGATTTTTTTGGTAGTAAATCTAATGCAGCAGTATTTACTGCCTCCACCAGTTCCGGGGAAGTTCCAGGATAGAAAAATTCGTTCATTATCATTTCGTACTTTTACTTCCTATAGCTTGAATTTTCAAAAAAACAAACAATCAAATTTCTGTACGTCAACAATATGATAATGATATACGTTTCCAACGCAACAAATTTTACGAAAACTTTCACGGAACATTTATTTGTAAATAAAATTATTAATCTTACTTTTTTCTTTGATTTTTAAATCAAATGTTAAATTGCACAAAGAGTGCCAATATATACTTTACACTTTGTTATACTTTACGCCCCTAAATAGGGGCCAAAAAGTATTATTTTACGATTAGTCGTGTAATAAAATATAATACATATTTTCTCAAAATTCAGTTGGAGTCAAGTTGAAAGACACAAGGAAATGATAATATAACTAATATATAGTGGTTTCTGCGTCTCTTGGAATAAACAGTAGTTGCTTGTCATCAGATCACCTGGTGAGAGACGTGCTATTGGTAAAGTGTATTTTGCATTTTTATTTTGTGTTTGAACCCTAAATGTTGGATATTTACCAACTAAAATTCTAATTATTTTATGTCATAATTTCGTTTGTCTAGATGCAGATAGCTGCGTTGTCAATGCCATTCGAGCCTTTCTCAGTACTCGTGTAGTGAAGTAAATTCACGCAATTCCATTATAGTAGCAGAATCAATTTTAATTTAATCTGCCAAGTCAACATTATTTCCATTACAAAGTACTGGCAATGCTAATTTAATTTTTTTCCCTCAGTAAATAACCATTACTGATCAGTTAATAACGCAGTCGGCCGGCACAATTTGGTATGTGAAAAAAAATATATAAAATAAAAGTTTAAAGAGAAAAGCACACACTCTACAAAATTAGAAGTTCCATGCAAATTGAAAATAGGTCATACAAATTCCACACATTTTGCGAATTTTCACACACAATGGCAGTATAGGCGACGAATGTGTGTTTTTGATGTATGTGTTGGTACCTACATATGTGTAAAAGTTTGTAGAAGATTAGCACAACTTCCGCCAACTAGATGGTGCTGGATGGTTAGCTCATAGAGCATCGTCATGTGTTATTGAGTGTAAAACTAATATATTTTTTATATTGCTTGTTGCGGAGGCCCGTTTATTTTTTCGCTTATCTAATACGTGTTTATAGTAAAACTGACTACGCAAACAAATTTTAAGTATCCGATCTGCATTAAGCCGTGTTCCTGCAACATGCAATTTAATAGTTTAGGTACCGCCATATGGTATATATATTGTATATTCTTCTCAAGTATTCAACTAAATACTGGCTCTTAGCGATTATTACCAGCACATATAATGGGGGCAAGTACTTTTTAATGGTGGCTTTATAAACCCATTTTCATTTAGTATCTTTGATACAAAATGTATGGGTTGAGTGTAAGAGCAGTCTTTCTGACTGAACTCCGCCAAATAAAGACATTATTATTATTATTATTGTTATTATTATCATTATTAAAGCAAGGATCAATCTCACAAAATTCCTTTTTCATAAAAAAAAAATATGAGATCTATTCTTGTTTTTACTTCACAAAGAATTACTACTATTTTTACTACTTGATATGAACGTCCTGCGGATCTTCGGATGTCCATTGTGTCTATTTTTCAAACGTGCATAGGACAAGTTTTTGCTAAGAAAATACAATTTTGTTCTAATTAAATGTTAAGAACTAACTTAGTTGGCTTTGAAAACAATGAAATATTTAGCTTGCCAAACATTTGTTGGTTTAACGGTGTTTTCATTGTCTTTAAAAATTGTTTAAAATTCTTGTTAATTGTGTTCAAAATGCCGTAAATTTATACAAGAGATGAAAAACTGGACATGTTAATTATTTATGGGGAATGTAAAAGAAATGCAGTTGCGGCTACCGATCTTTATGCCCAACAATATCCTGATAGACAATGTCCAGCGAAAAATTATTTTAAACGTGTTGTAAACCAATTCCTAAGAGAGCCCTACAATGGTCCCAAAAAAAAACTTCATTATTGACAAAGGAACGGAAATTAATATTTTGGCTCGAATAGAAGTTGATAAGAGGGTTTATTTAAGGCAAGTTGGGTTTGAATTGGACATCAGTCACCAAAAGTAAGCCGAATTTTGCACAAATACCACTATAAATCTTTTAAATACCAATTGCACCAGCATTTGTACGAAAGTGATTACAAACGTAAGATGGAATATTGCAATTGGATTTTGTATAATAACGTGCAGCCAAACAATGATTTTTTGGGATTGATTATATTTTCGAACAAGTCTAGGTTTACTAGTTTGGGATTATTTAACCGACAAAATACAAAATATTGGTCACCAGAAAATTAAAATTTATTACGGGAGGATAACTTTCAAGTGCGGTTCGGTTGCAATGTTTGGCTTGGAATAATCGGTAGTAGAATCATTGGTCCAATATTTGAAAGGGCCTCTGACTGGTGCCAAATACTTGAGATTCCTGGAAAATGAGATTGATTTTAGATGAGTTACCTTTAGATTTAGGACAGGGAATGTATTTCGGAGATTAGGAGAAAACGTAATTTCGATGAATGGTCACCTGATTTAACGCCCCTTGATTTCTTTGTTTGGGGTCATTTAAAAAATATTGCAACCGCCGTTACAACCCGTGAAGATCTGCAGTTACCAGTAAGACGAGCAATTAATAGCATAACGGCCCAGCAATTGGCGAACGTTTTTCGAGAAACAGCTACGCGATTTCAGAAGTGCACTGACGTTAATGGACAGCATTTTGAACAACTGTTGTAATGTTTTGTGTTAATTTTTTGTATTCCAAAACCACCTTATGTGTAACAAACTAATTAGAACAAAATTGTATTTTCTTTTAGCTGTCATTTTATTTGTATTTATCGCACATTTTAATACGACGTATGAATACATTCCTTATTAATAGTACTAATAAATGGTACCACGATACCGATATGGTTTCATTTAAAAAAATTGAGTTTTGCCCCAAAAACAATTTTGGTGAATTTTATTTGCTCACGTAATTTAGTATTTTTAACGAGATTTCGATTTTTATAGCATTACACGGGTCATTTAGAATAAATCGGAACCGCATAGCACACCTAAATGGAAAATAAAACTAAAAATTATATTATAAAAAAAATGATGTTTGAAATGTCACTTATTTGGCATCGTTGGATTCAGAAAATTATGCAGAATTCAAAAACAGGAAGTGAAAAAAATCAATTGTATGTCAAAAAGTGCCGCTTATTATGTATGTAGTATATCCCAAATTTCAATCAATTGTCTTCAAAATTAAAAGAGAAAAGGGGGTATACCATGATCCTGTTACACCCGGTATAATAATATATCATATTTTATATAATTAAAATATTGTTTCAGCGTCGATGACTCTCCTCAGGTGTGGAGCCCTCCTTCGGCATAGCAATTGGGGGAGGCCTCTGGAGGCGAGACAGAAGACATGGGATCAGACACAAATCCCTTACGCAACGGCTGCGATGACCTCTGGACATGGGACCGAAGGGAAAGGAGTCCGGAAGTGAGACTGTATGGATCCAATTTTCGTATCGCTCACTTTCATCCCAACTGGAGTAGTGGCACTGCAGGGGTAAGAGGAACCAGGGTACTCAATAACGGACGATATTTCTGGGAACTTCATTTGTCCAGAAGGATATTTGGGACTAGCATGATGTTCGGTATAGGTAAGCTAAATATAAAATTTAATTTATTTCTTTATTACCTTTCATTCTTGTCCACTAAGCTAGGTGTAGCCTCAACATTCAAGAGAAAAAGTGGGTCAAGAAAAAATTGTCAAAGAAAATAATGCTAGGAGTTCGTAGAACTGGTTCGATTCCGGGGCTCAATCTGCCTACTCCCCAGATCTCACCACGATCCGTCCCTAAGGCCTCAATCTGCCTACTCCTTAGAGCGAACTCGCTGACAATATCGGACGAAGTGTTATTTATACGAAAGCTGTCTGTGGGTGGGAGAGTGGTGGGGGGTTGAGGGTCTGTTGATGGAGGCATCAGAGCAAAACGGCTGCTATCAGAATTATGAGGTGTGGATGAAGATTGTGGGGCTAGCCTGGAGATCAATGATTTCCAAGCGACTGGAAGACGATGACCGTCATCCCTTTTGTTTAGACAATTGGGACGTTTTTCAATCTCAATTGCTTCGCGGATGATTCGCGGCTTCTGGAAAAATAATGGTGCTATGGTTTTATCGAAGTCTATATTATGGCCTGTTAGGAGGTGGTGTTGGGCAAGTGATGATGTGGGATCGGATTTTATAACTGCAAGACCATGTTCATATATTCTATTGTTAATCCGTCTATTGGTTTGTCCAATGTAGGTTTGGGGACAGTTTGAACAAGGTATTGCGTATACACCGTGGGAATCATTAGGTATTTGGTCTTTTGGGGTTCTGATTAAATTGGAAATTGTTTGGTGTGTTGTGAATATGGTTTTTATGTTATTGGATTTCAGGACTTTTGAAATTTTGTCTGATATCTTTGATGTAGGGTAGGAAAGCTTTTTGCTGAGAAAGAGTTTCTGTCTGTTGAATTTGGGAAGGATTTTGTGCTTTGTGTATGGATCGCGTTATATGTCCTTTGTCGTAACCGTTTTGTAGAAGTGCTTCTTCTAATGTTTGTAGTTCGGATTGTCTGTTGTGATTGTCTGTTAGTCTGAGGGATCTGGTTACAAGAGTGTTGACAACGGAATTTATTTGTGATGGATGATGGTGTGATTTTGAGTTACAAACCAATAGACGGATTAACAATAGAATATATGAACATCGTCTTGCACTTAGAAAATCCGATCCCACATCATCACTTGCCCAACACCGCCTCCTAACAGGCCATAATATAGACTTCGATAACACCAAAACCATAGCACCATCATTTTTCCAGAAAACGCGAATCATCTGCGAAGCAATTGAGATTGAAAAACGTCCCAATTGTCTAAACAAAAGGGATGACGGTCATCGTCTTCCAGTCGCTTGAAAATCATTGATCTCCAGGCTAGCCCCACAATCTTCATCCACACCTCATAATTCTGATAGCAGCCGTTTTGCTCTGATGCCTCCATCAACAGACCCTCAACCCCCCACTACTCTCCCACCCACAGACAGCTTTCGTATAAATAACACTTCGTCCGATATTGCCAGCGAGTTCGCTCTAAGGAGTAGGCAGATTGAGGCCTTAAAGACGGATCGTGGTGAGATCTGGGGAGGCAGATTGAGACCCCGGAATCGAACCAGTTCCACGAACTCCTAGCATTATTTTCTTTGACAATTTTTTCTTGACCCACTTTTTCTCTTGAAAATGGCTCCAAAACGGGAGCCGAAATGATCAGATGTGCAGCAGTTACGACAGAGCTATTGGCTTCTAGGAGAGAAGTTTTCCAGGGAGATTCTCGAGTCTGCTGTTATCTCGCTGGTGCCAATTTGGGCCACCCAGCAACCGGAGGCATAAGGTCACCCACCTGTTCTATATGGATGACCTCAAACTGTATGCCTCTAGAGAATGTGAACCCCAAAACGCTCTCAGGATGTTCGACGAGCACACAGAGATCACTGGTATGAAATGTGGGCTGGTGGACACATGCGCAATCATCCATGTTAAAAGAGGGTGCTGCGGAGAATTTTCTGAAGAGTTCCAGCTCGCAGATAGAAGCCGAAAAGACCTACGCATATCTGGATGTGCAACATCTCATCCCGGATGTACAATAAATAAAGGAATCTCTCCGTGGCAAGTACATCAGTCACCTACTCCAAAAGATTTGGTCTTCCGAGTTTTTGGGGTAGAACAAGGTATCTGCTACGAATGTGTATGCCGTTCCTGATCATCTTTACTCCTTTGGTGTAGTGAAGTGGACGGTAGATGAGCTGCTCCAGTTAGATAAAGATACCTGCAAAATGATGAATATCCACAGGAGCATTCATCCTAGATCGTCCGTTCCTCAAGACACCTCCCATATTAGAAAGGGATGTTTGTTTTACCTACAAGCCCTTTTTGACCGTTTTAGACAAGTTTTCATGTGGAAATTTCCTAACCCTAAAAATTGTAAAACAATACCAATGATTTAAAACTTAATTTTCTTTTACCCTGGATACTTTAGAGCATAAAAATTAATCTTAGATTGAAGTTTAAGGTATAAACAAGCTATATCTACAAGGATTTTTTTTTAAATTAGTATTTTATTTAATAATTATGTATTAATATAGAGTGGAAAAAAATGATAAAGCTTAACTTTCACGTGCAATTTATAAGAAAAAAAAATTAAAAGTAAGAGTAAGTATACCATTGGAAAGGTAAATTCTTCCTCTTCAATATTCTACCTTTGTTTTTTTTCGTTTTTAATGGTTGCAAATGGTCTTTATTATGTAGGGGCAGTTGAGAAATGCTCTACCAACAAAAACTAGCCTTCCATGAAAAAATTAGCGAGGTAACAATTAACTCCGACTTAAAATGCCTGGCAAGGCTATCTTCTTTTGGGGCAACTGAGTTTTCATATACCTTGTATAACAAGCCGGAACTCTTGAAACATTTTATCTTCCTAATCCTCGGACTAATGTATTAAAGTATTCTCATAAGTAGTGTATCTAAATAAATCAATAAACAAACAAATAAATATCTGTAACATTTTCTGCGAACAATACGAAAAACACCGGTGGATCTAGTGCTATTAAGAGTGAAGCGGCCACTTGCGCTTTGAGAACACTTTTGCTTCTAAAAACTAACCATCTTGCGTGAATACTTTCTGTATCAAAATATTATACTTTATTACCCCTATTTTTGTTAATAAACTATAAATCCATATTATCACAAATTTCTCATTTACAGGTACAAAAAAAGCTCGCCTCCATGCAGATTCGTTCACAAATCTATTAGGAAAAGACGACCAAGGTTGGGGTCTTTCACACAAAGGTCTCTTGTGGCATGGTGGCAGGTGGACCCACTATACGAAACCGTTCCGAGAAAATGTAGCCACCAAAATTGGCATACTCTTCGATGGTATTGCAGGGACGCTAACGTATTACAAAGATGAAAAATGTCTGGGTGTGGCCTTTAGAGGCTTAAACGAAATTAAGGAACCACTTTATCCAATTATTTGTTCCACCGCAGCCAAGACTGAAATGTTCTTAGACTCAATGAAACGCGACTTTGTTAATCTACAAGACAGATGTAGGGCTGTAATTGTTAAACGAATTAAAGACAAACAAGACTTGGAAAAACTATTTTTACCACCGAAAATTAGGTTATATCTCAGCGAAGCTATCGTAGACACGGTTGAACCCTTTAAACCGGTCAATCAGAATGTATCAAATAATATTGGAACGATTTGATTTTTTACCTTAACGAAATTATCATAAGTGTATATAAATTTTAACTCGTGGATTTCAAATCCTGTGCCATATTTGGGATCTTAGCTCGGACGCCAGATCTTTAAGAGTAAAAGTTCAACAAGTACCAACAAAAACAAACAGGGGAACTCATGTATTTTAAGGCAAGTAAATTAGAATTAAGCAGTCACTATTTTCAGCTTTCCTGGAAAATCAAAAATGGAAGAAATGTAAAAAAATGTGGTTTTTCGAAATTATCTACGTTAATATGCGTAATACTTAAAAATATGTTCCATACAAATCAAAGCCCCTAAAACTACCCCAAACCCTAAAGGGTTTATTAAATTTTTCGCAAAAATGTGACCATTTACGAGTAATTCACGATCGAAATATTGTTTCTTCTTTCCTTCCACGAAACGCACTTGTAGCGAATATGTTGACGTGGATAAATTGGAGCGCGGTATTGCACAAAAATAATTTTTTTAAAAAGCAAGTTAAAGATAAAAACCTCTAGTTTATGATCGTATGCCTTATATTTTATTTTTTTGCCACATTTTCAATTGATTTGGAAACGCACATTGTGCACCTTGGTTGGTGACAATGAATCGATGTAGTTTCATAGGAAAGAGTGGAATATTGCACTTTAGTAGTAGGTATTTTTACTTTACTACACATTTATTATTTTTGTAATGATTTATCCATTTTGCCTTGGTCACATTTTCAATTTATTTGGAAACGCACATTGTGCACCTTGATTGGAAGCAATGAATCGATTTCCTTTCATAGGAAACAGTGGAATACTGGACTTTAGTAGTACATATTTTTATTTTACTACTCGTTATTATTTTTCTAATAATTTATCCACTTTGCCTTGGCTTATATATATTTGTTAAATATAACTTAGTCCAAGTTTATCGCCAACTTTGATTGTAATAAGTCGCCACCAGATGGAGCTTTCAACAAATTGTGGACACTTCCTGTAACTTTATGGCTAGAGGAATTTTTTCTAATTTAATTAAAAGTTTATTGTGACTTAGACTGTCAAGTGCCTTGGAAAGGTCCAGGAAAAGTCCGCAAACAATTTCCTGCCTATCCAGCGCACTTAACACTGTTTCAACAAAATTAAAAAGGGCTGATGTTGTTGACCGATTTTTTCTAAAGCCATGCTGAAAGTCATTGAAAAATTTACATCTATTGAGAAATAGCAGCCATCTGCTGTGCATGAGGGTTTCCAGGATTTAGGATAGGTCCCAGAAACTGGTTCAATTTCGAGTTATTCACGAAAAAGTATCAATTTGTGTATCTAATTTTATGTATTTTGTGAGTAGTTTTTCTCCACCCCGAACGGTGACATGACGTGGAGAAAAAGGGCCATTCTTTGACACTTGAGCTTCGGAAACGAATTTTCGGATTGCTCGGGTGCCAGTCCAAGTTTAAGTGATAGGACACACTACCCTCAAGCCGAGCACGCGAGGCTGAGTAGCTCAAGTGGAGGAAGCATGCTCCAGTGGGTAAATATTTGGAAAATTAGACGTTCACACACAAACAATAAAACTCAGAATTTTCAATAATAACAGTATATTCAAGTAACCTTACATATACAAACCTACGGGCTTACTAATTGATTATCTGGACCAAATTTCACAGGTTCTAAATCTTGGGATGAGGGCAAGCGACCCAACGATGAGGGTAGTACCAGATGACTCAGACAAGGATAGCAATCTGCAAAATAGTAACACAAAATATACGCGGTAAAGCGTTAGCACAGAATAAGCGGCAACACAGGGCAAAGTTATATATAGTACTTGGCTAGTACATCAGTTTCACTTACTCCTCCTGGGACTTACTTACTTTCTGTGACTGGAATGGCCAGATCGGACTGGACTCCAACTGTCGGACTCCTCAGATCCTTTTCCGAAAATGAATCAACTTACTATCGGAGTGGAAGCAGACGCCAAATAGATGCGCTGCTGGTCGATGACTTGGTACCGGCTTGACCAAAATCCTGCTGCTCGAATATGAATTATGGCACCTGCGTTCGGATCCCGGACTGGACACGTCTGCTGCCGATGGGTCGCTCTGGCTGACTGCCAACACAGGACGAACGACGAACTAAATTATTTCCTTCAAATACTTACAAGTGTGTGTAGTCGCCAAATGGATGCGCGGCTGATCGATGACGTAATACGGACTTTGCCAAAATTTTGCTGCTCTGAAATACATAACGCTAACGATACCTAGGATCGGTTCTTGGAGTGGGCACGTCTGCTGCCGGCGAGTCCCTCTGGCTGACTGCCAACACGGTATGAATTTAATATTTTCTTCGAATACTTAAAAGTGGGAGAAACGATGGTAACAGATGCGCGGTGGATCGATGTGATGTCAAAACGGAATATTTCGCGACTTAGTAAAATAATTCAATTACCTTAATATCTTTCTAGACTGGAGCAAGCAGCAGGACACGTGTCTTACGAATGAAAGCCAGCCAGGGAACTGAACTATCGGATATTTTAATTATTCCCTTGCACCGAAAGAATGACGTCACACGGGTGACGTCAAATCGACTTATCGGAATATTTATTACCTTGTTTTGCCACTTGAAAATATTTCTCGGTTGGTTTACTCAGAATGGCAGGCACTTACGTCTAGCTCCCGGGACTGCTGGCTGTCGACTGAAAATATTTACTATGGGCCTGTAAGGTTATACACGTTCCTCACGTTGTTCCCCACTACCCGAGTGCATCTGTATTTACAACTGGTATGTTTATTCGGTGCTGCTGCAAATTAACATAAACTTTACAGCGTAGAACGATATAGTAATTAATATAAAAGATAATTTATATAGAGGGTATAAAATACAGATCCTGGGCACATTTTGGTAACAAAAAAAACCCTTCGTTACAATTTTGATAGAAAAGAAGAAACGATCAATTCTATAGGGGCCGAAAGTTTCTCATGAATAATTCGAGATGGAGCCACTTCTGGGAACTGGGACCCACGCCAATCTAGCCGGCTTATCAACATACATAAAAGTGGATATTAATATTTCTGTACAACTCTAAATAAAATGCAGGGAAATACAATTTTTACCAGTTTCTCGTACACAATTCGAGATAGGACCACTTCTGGGACCTGGGATCGACCCAACGTATAATAGTACATAAAATATATTACAGTGCGCTTCAAAACACAGAACCATTTTTTTGACACGTTTTCCTGAATAACTTAAAATTGGACCATTGTTGAGATCTGGGATCTATCCCAATCAATTCTGCGGAGTACATCAAAAACTATTATAAAATCTTTGGACATCTTAAGGTCAGCAGAACCCCCCTTCAGAGCTTAAACTTACAGGTTTTATATAATGGGGCGCGTTTGCCAAAGGAAAATTTAATAACTTTTTTGTTTACAAATGAACCATCTTTAATTTTGGATACAAGGTATTTTTTATGCTACGCATCTGGAATTGGTTGGAAGGGTGGTCAATAAAAATTATTGAACTATGCATATTAATGGATATAATTGCGGAAAAATGTAATTCTATATATTTCCGTTATGTTCTTTTTTGTAGAAAAGATGCAAGTGGTGACTTATTTTAATTTACTTACCTTAAAGTAGTACATGGACACGTGAAGTTCCTCCCATTTGTCTTTTTACTTAAGCGAAAATCTCTGGCGCCTGAGCGAACTAGTTTGTTTCTCAAAATCGCAAATTACTAGTTGTAAAGTCATTTCTTGTAGGGAATCATCCCACCTACATAGATCATTTGTGATTTAGTGGAACAAATCAATATGCTGTTCGTTTTATCAAGACCAATCAGGATATTTCTCTTAATACCAATTGCACAAAAACATTGTCTTATAAAAAACATAGTTTTTTTCATGACCTTCAAGAAAATGTAAAACAGCCTATTTAATGAATTCCAAAGCAAAAACTAGAAAATGAATATTTCGTTAAATGGAGAATATGGGGGAAAATGTCTTCTACGCCAATATGGAAATTTTTTCATAAAAACGAGTAATGAAAATACGCTTTCTCGGAATAAACTTAATCGGCGTATGGAAAGTATTCATTTTCTGAGCAAATTTTAAGAAAGGAGGAGTAAAACGATAATAAATGAATTTTAAATTTCAAGTTTTAAAGCTCATGGGAAGTGACATTTTTTCTGAAATCGATTACGAAGAAGATATAAATGTCCTTTCAAGCCCTGATAAAATGAATAACCTGTAAATGAGTGTCCCCAGATGTTGTAATAAGTTTTGTATATAATAAATATTTTTTGTACACTTATCGGGACAAAAAGCCAGTGGTGACGCGTTACCTTAAATATAATAGAGTAGAGGCATGCGCTTTACAAAAGTGTCTCTTCTGTGTTAGTTTAATATGTATAAAACATCTATGCTATAATACCCTTTGGTAAGTACTACCTACATATGACTAATTTCAAAAATTACAAATACTCGAGAACTTAAACAAAAAGAAAAAAATGACAAGAAACTTAATATTTGGAATAGTAGATAAATAATGTTAGCATAAATGCCCCACTCCCTCTAATTGGTTATTTCTGGATCAATCTGAGAATTTAAAAATTAGATTAAATATTTTTTTTAATGGAAAACCCAGTATTTAACTAAGAAATCACAATCCCCATTTTTCTCTAATTTCAACAAAATATCACATGGCTACCACCCATAAATTGCCCCTTAGGAGTCCCGATTTCACGCCAAATTTATAAAAATTTCTGGACATAATTATTCTCCAAGATATTGCTCATATTGATGTAATCTATTAAACTAATATTTATTTCCTCAATTTATCAATAATCAGATGTTTTCATGAACTTCAATTTTCATATGGCCCCATAAAAAAATTGAGAAATTGAGCATGACATCAGGATTTCTAGAGGGGCATCTATGGAAGATGGTCGTATGAAATAGTATATGGTTTAATAATCAGGAATGCGGCTCTCGAGCCAAATATAATGGTGTTTCATTTAAAAGAATCAAGCATAACCCTGTTTCTCAGTAGATTTGGTGATCATTATTTTCTCAATGTAAGGGTACGGAATCTTATAGGAAAATGATTTCATCTAGTTTTTTAAATTCTTGAATCAGTTCAGAAATACGCAAGTTATATAGGTAAATCACTCTGTACCTAATATTTCATGAACCTACTTTAGTAACCAAAAAAGACTAATAATTTTGACGAACCTGAAGAGACTATTGAATAAAGGTGCGATTGTTATTTTATACTGTTTCGTTTCAAATGCTTTACTGAAAAAATATAAAATGGAGCAGTGGAATATGGAATATGAATTATAACAAATGTTAGAAATATTATCGACACGTAAAAGTGGATATTTCCATTCGAAATTATTCATTATAGTTCATTAAAAGTATATAGAGGGTGATTCGCGAGAAGAGGGTCGTGCTTTACTGACAAATAGGTAACATTGATGTGATCTTAAATCCCGATGCAGTAATGACTAAAGGAGTCCCCGTTTTCGAAACACAGGGTGTTGAAGGTTATTTTAAAAAAGTAGCTACAAATGCCAACAACTTTTTTCTTGTAAAAAAGAAACTTGCATCTTACTTGATGGCCGGTCATATATTATACATACATATATTTAACCGGATGCCTACGATATTCTTATCCAGCCTATAACTTCCTTGTAAAAAAAGATATTACTTTCAAATTTTGGGAAGTTGTTTAGAATAAGACGCACATTTTGATTGTTCTAACATCTGATTTTTATTTTCGGTTTAACCGGAAATAATAAAAACTATGTTATTTTTAATGAGCCACCCTGTATATTATTTAAAATTTAGATTGCTTGGGAAATTCTGAGTACAAAACCTGTATGTCTTTGGACAATTTGTGAGAAAATGACGATGATTGGAAGTGTTATATCGATCATAAAATCCATTTGCACATAAAACAAATGGATGTAGAAAAATTTATTACGGTTATTTAAGCCTTTTAGCGAGTAAAACTTAATTAAATCATAACAATTTAATTTCCGCTTGAACCGGAAGTACTAAAAAGTGATTCAGACTCAAATTACCTTGATACTTTTAATGGAACACCTTATTAAAACTTCAATTTACATTCCAAAGCCAGTATACTTTATTTAACTTGGCGTGTGTGTGAACTTACATTGCGCGTAAGTCATTTTCAGTGTTAAATAGTGGATATTCATTCGACAAACCGGCATTGTCAAACCACTAAAGATAGGTAAAGGTTTTATAGCAGAATTGTTGTCCTCGTGTAGCTCAGTGTGTAAAATACTCGATTCTCCGTCAGCCTCTGTAGCCAATTTCTACTTACTGCAATTTTCGCAGGCCTACCCCGTCCACCTTTCCTAAATTTCGTATCTATACATTTTTAAACCTCTTTTCTGTCCCCCTTCTCTTCTGTTTGTACCGTTTGTTCTCGTGTTCCGTTTTTTTTTCTTTTGAAATTAAATTGTTTTTTATTATATAATTAGATATTAAAACTCAAATAAAACAAAATTTTGATGTGCCTACCATGAGATTAGGCAAGCCTTTGCACAGACCGGCATTCTGCATCTTGTTGACGGGTTCTCTCGTTTTAAATTGAGGTACCCGCACGAACTACGAAGTTGTTTTCATTTTTCAGATACTCGAATTAAATTAGCAATAAAATGCATCCGAGTTCAAATCCTGTTGGCTTTTACAGTTTTTTTTATTTCATTAATTCGCGTCTTGACTTTCGTTGAAACTTTCTTTTCCCTAAAAATGATTCCTTTAGTATTCCGCGCGAGAGATCTAATCTCTAAGTAAAAAAACTTTCGGACGTTTAGTGGCTTCGTTATTTATCCGATTGTCAGACAAATATCCACGGCTTTTATTTTTTATTACTTTATTAATATTTAACGATCGTTACAGGTATAATATAATCATTCGTGAGCTGTTTGAGAACCACTGGACTGGCATTTCTGACCCATCAAATACATTCTTAGTTCAGAGACAATCTTTGGACCCGCCAGTTTTAAAGTTTTAAAATATGTTTGACTTTACTAACATTTCTGGATATTTTTTGTTCCCAATGTGCTGTATCTAAACTTAATGGTTTTTGAGATATCAGCAGCCTAATGTTTACTTGTACTGTAAATATCACAAGTACAAGTGAACAGTCAGTTACCGATAACTTAAAAACTATTAAGTTTAAACACAGGCCACTATAGAAATAAAAAATGTTCACAAATGTCAGTGGAATAAAAATTTAATGTTCAATACAGGCTCCTCCATTAAAAGTATCGAATAATTTAAATCTGAAAGTCACTTTCTGTAGTACTTTCCACTCGACTTTCCAGAAACTAAATTGTTATAACTTTATCAAATTTTACTCATCTTAAATAACCGCAATTGATTTTTCCTACATTGATTTGTTTTATGTGTAAATGGAATACTTTATGATCGATATAACATTTTCAACCATCTTTTTCTGGAAAACTGTCAAAGATGGTGACAGGTGTGCTATATGTTGTATAATTGGAATTTTTAAGTAATATAGAGCATGGTCCATTAAACATAATAAAGTTTATACTGTTTCTTTCTTACAAGAAAGTCATAGGGTAGCTAGTAAAATCACAGGCACCTGGTATAAAGAGTGCCTATTTTAAAAAATACAGAACGGGTACAGAAAATGAACTATATAATAAAAATCAGTCTTGTCTATTCTTAGTCAACTCATCAACTAGTCAGAAACTGAAAAACATTAATTTCATCATACATATAGAAAGACGCTAACCCATTTAATCTTCCATAGAAAGACAAAATTTTATACAAATTCTTAAATATTTTCTTTCATACTTATTATTATTATTATTATTAGCCGTTACTCGAGTCCGAGTATAAAAATGTTACAGTCGATAAATTGTGTACAATAAAAAACAAGTAAAAGGTGTGGTCATACAGGCACACAGCTTTCCTCATGTTTTTAAATTATTAAATGTGTCACTGGTGATTGCAGAATATTCAATAAGTATGCATTTCTGGAGCATTATTGTACAATTGGAGCATATTTAAACCAGAATTTCTGATTACTGTATTTTTTTCTTAATTTTAATGTTTTAATATTCCTCACCCAGGGCTTCGCTCATACAAGTCAAATTTTTCAGACCGACTATAAACTAGAGATATATTTTTTTGGTATGTTTTATAGAGCTGTTACAAATCAAGAAAATACGAGAATTTTAGAGTAAAAACTAAATACTTTAAAATTATTAATAACCTGATTACATGAATATTGTAAATTTTTAAATATGCGGTTTATTAAATATTTGTGAGTGACTTAAGCGTTTGTAAATTGGAGGCTAGATATGTCTAAAATTAAAATTCCATACTGCAACCCTGATATAGGATGACACAATGTCTTTAATATTGATGTATGTAAATGATATCTTCGGTAGTAGAATTTCCAAAATGATCTCATGAATTTTATTATTTTAATTTTCTTCAATCAATGTCAAATTTCTGATCTAGACTAATGTTCTCATAGAATACAATACATGGATAGTGACGATGTTATGAAATACATAAAAGTCAAGCATTGAAATCGTTCATTGTTATCAGCATTATTTGATGTGTTAATATGTTTTTTTTTTAATTCTAGTCGAATTTTATTTGTGATATTTGTTTTAAAATAAATGTATTATTATTTATATTATAATTATAGCAATGATTAAATGTATTACTTTACTATTTTGCACAAAATTATTGTGTGTATATGTTTTGGCCAGTTTGTGCAATAGATGTAAATAAAAATAAATTTACCTGCCCCCTTAAAACAGCAGGTGGATTTAATAGGAAAAATATAAGACGGTGTCATGAATCATTAACGATATTTATTGATATAAACTAAGATTCAATGTATTAGGTAAATTATTCAATAAATTATTTTTTACTTAAATATTGTTTCTTTATTCCAGTTTACTTCCAATGCTGTTTTCTATATAGATCAGGGATATTAAGAGGTTTAAGTCCGAGTTATTTTAGAAAGGATGAAACTCACACTATTCGATAAGTTATATCGAATACTTAGGTCCACTTTGTACATTTCCTTTTTACGATGATATTAAATTACTTAGGTACACAACAAATTTTATTCAAAAGACTAGACTAAGTCTGTCTAGGTATTTTGACACGCTGAAATTGCATTATGGTTATTTAGATAACTTCATACTTTTTAAAGCATTAATTTAATGGCTAGCAAAGTTAGTGGTGGTGAAGACATTTCAAAAGTTATTTATTTATTTAACAATACTCTGTCTAACGGAACATCTCAATTACTGGGCAGGAGACTAAGTAAGTATTTACAAACATATGAGGAAGGAGTGTAGAAACTTAAGAATACAACACACACACATTTTAAAAATATTAATTTAAGCAATTAACCCTCTTATCACAGCTACACTGCAATGGGAGAATCAAACTGGTCATGAAGATTATATAAGATATTTTATAGTATGACAAAAGAAGTATTCATTATGTCATCCACCTAACAATTTAGGTGTCGACGACTTCAGCTAAAAGAAAATCGACCAAAGCAAGTCGAAATTAGGTAGGTAATGTTAAAGTTCAATAGGTTAAAACCCTATATTCCCTATTAGGTACACAGGTAAATTATTAGTGAAATTATTGTCCTAATAAGTTACGACAAATATTTTAGGAACTATTGTCACCTAATAGGTAAAAAGTGACTTATTTGAAACAATTTGGTAAATAAGGGGATATTTGTGACCTGATCAGTAATGTTTTCGTTAAATAACTTATTAAGTCATTTTGTTGACATCATCAATATATCCTGATAATAAGAGATGTTAGTGAAATATATTAAAATGACTAAATAGGTGATGGTATATACAGGGTGACTCAGAGTAAAATTCAGTTTTCAAACGATCCCTCTATAAATACCATAAAAGTTACAGATGGCGTAGTAGTGTCAATACGTAGCTAATACATGTGGATTGTTAGTAAACATGGAGATGTGGTCATGAGAATAACTTAGTGAAATTATGGGTGAAACGATTTCGAGAAACGGGTTATGTGGTAAACCGCAAGCACCCGGGTCAACAAAAGTCTATTAGAACACCCGAGAATATCGAGACTGTATGGCGGGCTGTGACACACCACCCGAAGCGATCCGCACAAAAACATGCCCAGGCCCTGAATATTCATCGGTCAAGTGTGCAAAGGATTTTAAAGGGCGATTTTCACTTTCATCCATATAAAATTCAACTTTTGCAGTTTCTAAAGCCCGGAGACTACGAATTAAGAAAAAATTATTGTGAGACCATGATGAATATGTTTTGGGATGAAGGTGGATTGGACAAAATTTTATTCAGTGGTGAGGCTCACTTTCACTTAGAAGGATATGTCAACAAGCAAAATTGTCGTTTCTGGGCCCCAGTTAACCCAAAAGAAAAGCACGAGAAACAACTGCAATTCTAAGAAGGTGACTGTTTGGTGTGCCATATCGTCTTCTGGAATAATCGGGCCCTACTTTTATGAAGATGCCCGTGGCCGCTCTGTTACTGTGAATAGCCAGCGGTACTGTGAAATGATTCGCACTTTTTTTATTCCGGCTCTTCAGAACTTTCCTGCAGCAGCATCAATGACCACTCTACGTGAATTGTTTCCAGATGTGCTTATTTCCAGATTTGGTGATATCCCCTTCCCCCCAAGATCACCGGACTTAACTCCCCCGGATTTTTTTTTTGTGGGGATATTTATAGAGTATTGTTATTTATTACCAATATTCCTGTTGAAATGTGTCGACGAGTTTTCCAAAATTTGAGAACCAGATTGGAGGAGTGCTGGACGCAAGATGGTCGACATTTGGATAACATTGTGTTTAAAAAATAAAATCTGCATGTATACAGTTTCTTATTTTTAAAATAAAATTCTTTTTATATAAAAAAAATTCCAAATAGTTACATCTGAAAGATGAAACATGACTTTTTTGTACCATTTTATGCTTTTCCGAGGTGAAGAATAGTAGCTGACCATCTGATCATTACGATCAACTCCTGACATACTATCATTGTATTTTGATCATAATACAAAGGATGTCTCGTCTGTCCTTCCATTTGGACACATATACTTTTCCACATCTCTGCCACTTGGGTTCCCCCTTTTTTAGTTTGAATGTTGTCACTGACTCTAGATTGTTTTGCCTGTTTGAACGTAGGATACCGGTTGTGTGAGTCTTTCTCTTCAGAAGTTTCTTAACCCTACACTGTTATAAAAATTATCCACAAAGACATGGTGGCCGCGATCCAAATAGGGCTCCATTAGAGAAATTACCAATATCTCGAGTTTAGATGGTCTTTTAGCTTTTTTACTTTTCCCGAATAAATTTGCAAATTTAGAACATAGCTATCTGTCGTACATAAAGAATAACATTTTATTCCGTACCTAACTTCTTTGCCCTTTATGTACTGCCTAGACGCCCACGATAAAGCAAAAGTGATCCGTCAAGTGATAAATCTTCCGAAGGGTAATAGGTGAGTCTGAAATTGAGAAGTAGTCTATTCAATAAAGGGCTAATTTTGTTTAGTTTATCACTAGGATCTACAGCTTGACCATAGGCTGAAACATCTCAATAACTGTTCAAATTTCCTCCCAGACATATTGTAATGGAATATGGGACAATAATAAAGAGGGTACATGCTCAACATTTTTCTAACTGAGGGGAATTTTATTTGAGCCTGTAGATTACGCAATGCTAAAAAATGCACATGTAAACAATGATTTTGAGGTTACATGCACTGTAAGGTATACAGGGACATTTTACAAAATTTTATGTTTTCTGCTGGTACAGTAAACTATAAGCATGTGGAATTCCTATGAAATGTTGTCGCCATTCACCGCTTTGAATCCACAGCAGTAAGAAAAGTTGGACGGCATACACCGTCTTGTCCCTAAACTAGGAGCGGCATATCCCGATTTGTTCACCAACGTGTTAATGTATTCTCGACACTGAAACTTGCCTAAAAGGTGTCTGGCAACTTAACATAATCACATAACATAGCCTAATCAGCTTGTTTTCGATGTCCAATCGACGTGTCAAAAAAGACCATTTAGGTAGATTCGACATAGAATTTATGTCATTCATTCATCACAACGGGCTGATTTTTACACCATTGTTTAATTAATATTTTCGAAATTGAATGGTCAAATCGCTCTACAAATTTTCTGGCAAATTTTCCTGTCTTACACCATGAAAGTGTCAGTTCCACAATCAAATGTTTAGTGACTGCGTAGAACTTTGGATATCTCTACTGAGAATTTTTGCAGAGAGAAAAGTTGGGAGATTCGTCAAAACGAAGCCACTCACGAAAATTCGGCCTGTTAGTAATCACTTTAAAAAAGGGGCGTAGGACCCCGGACTATTAATATTATTAGATATTTTCTACAATTAAATCCGTATAACTTCAATAATTTTAGTGTTCATCCATATCTATCTCTCCATAATACATAACCCTGTTGAGCAGAAAACTGTTGTGAACATCATATTTTTGGATGTTTTATGTATAATAATAATAATAATAATAATAATAAATCGTCTTTATTTATATTTCTGTCTTGGCGAAGTTCAGCAAGCTGTTCTACCACTTAACCAAGACAATTTACAAACATTTTAACAACTTTTTAAATACATAGCAACTAGATAATATTTACTCTATAACTAACTGATACACTGATAAAAAAATTTGCAAAAAAGAACATAATAATAAAAATAGTGTCTGAATATGCAAGGTCACTGTTCGTCAAGAAATAATTTCTTTATTGTTTTCTTGAAGGTTAATTTTGACAGGGCTTTAAAATTATTTGAGTGAGAATTATAAATGGCTACTACTTGATAAGAAAAAGATCTTTGAAACATTGTCGTAGAATGTCGAGGTATGGTAAGTTGGTTGATATTTCTTAGTTCTCTTTGATATACATTAGCTCTTGGCACTAGTTTAAAAAATAAATATTCAGGAATTTGAGTTTTTAAAATGTTATAAATAAAGCAAGCTAGATGTACTACTCTACGATTATGCATTTTTAACCACCCTGTTTCTGATAAATACCTGCTTATATTATGATCTGTACGATGTAAACCAAAAATAAATCTAATGCATGAATTTTCTATCTAATCTGTTGTATTCTAGTGGGAGATTTTAGATCTAGGCATGGGCCATAAACAACGTCACAATAATTAAACAAAGATAATATAATGGAATTGCATAACATAATTTTAGTATTTTCATTAAGACGGTGCCTGTTAGCATATAGACTTTTAAGTAAACAATATGATTTTCTAATCAGGGAATTTATATAGCTAACAAACCTAAGGTGGACAACAATATTTATGCCTAAGCATTTAACTTCTTCCTTGTATTCCAGTTTTTGTCCATCCACAAATAATGAAATATCATCTATGGCCCTCAGGCGGTCTTTGGCTGTACCAAATACAATAGCTGACGAGTTATTAGGGTTAATAGTGAGGCAGTAATTTTTTGAAATACCTACCAAATTAGCAATTTCTTCATTTAGTAGATCAACTATATTCTTAAGATGTTCAATGTTAGAAGTGCAGTACAATTGAGTATCATTTGCATAAAAATATGTCATAAAGTGTTCTAAATAACGATGAAAATCGAAAGTGTAGATTATAAATAACAGCGGGACTAAAATTGACCCTTGTGGAGCACCATACATCACATTTTCATCATTTGATATGTTATCATTTATAATCACACACTGCCTTCTATCGGTGAGAAATGATTTTATTAGATTAGTTGCAGTTTGTCAAAGCCATAATATTTGAGTTTGGTACATAGCATTTTATGGTTCATAGTATCAAATGCTTTACTGTAGTCAAGAGAAAGAAGTATCGTGATATTGCCGTTATCCAACCCGTTAATAATATCGTCAGTTATTTTTAGGAGAGCACTAATTGTGCTATGATTCTGTCGAAAGCCAGATTAACTGGTGGGTATAATTGAATTAATTTGTATAGTTATATATTTGATTATATACCAGCCTTTCAAGAACTTTGGACAAAGCTGGCAGTATATTTATTGGTCTCAGATCAGAACTTTATTTATAGGGAAGATGATAGATTTTTTCCAGGCTAAGGGATATTTTGCAGTAGCTATGGCCATGTTTATAATATATGTAATTAAAGGAGTCAGATAGGGTATACATAGCTTCAATATTTTTGCACTAATTTTATCGTTACCTACCGCATTAGATTTAATGTTATTAATAGTATTTTTGACATCTTCCTCATTTACAGTTACTAATTGAAAGATATTGTCAGGGTTAAATTTGTTAAGACTCATAAAAATCGATAGATGCTTGAGGAGGTGAGGTGACAATTTTGGAAACAGAGGCAATGAAAAAGTCGTTAATATTGTTGTTGTATAGTGCCGGAAAATATTCTCTTTTAGTGTATTTACCATATTTTGTCATTCATAGAGGGAATGAGAATCCTTCATCGAATAATACCAAAAAAACGTGAAGAATCGAAATTTGGTCCTGTGATTTGATCATCTCGATGTTTGTGCTGCCACATAATAGAAGAATGGTACATATACCTCAATAAATAATATCATAGCACCTTCTTAAAATAGCAAATTACTAAAATTTGACAATCCAATCGTTTGTTTGACAACCCGTCGAATCGTTTGACATTTGTTTCTATTGTTATGTGCTGCCCTCTAATGGGGAAAGATGTGATTAAGTCCCTGGTCAAAGTGAGGGGAAACCTGTTATTCTGTTGATGGCCAGTAGGTGGGGTGGCGCCATCTATGAGCCAATTGATGAACAGTCATCTAGCACATAGTAGAAAACTCTGTAGGATTCTAGAATGTTATGGAATAGGATTCTGGTACATTCTATGGGTGGATATAAAGAGGTGAATCCAGCAGATGGGGGAACAGTTCAGTGAAGTATACAGTACAGTTCTAGTATACAGAGAGAGTTTTAGGTTAGATAAGAGTTGACAAGTGATTTAAAAGTAAAGTACAGTTGTGATTTAAAAGTAGTGAATTTATATTAGATTAAAGTTATTATTAGTTGTGTGAGTTTTAAGAATTAACTATTGTAATTTAAGTGATTAATAAAATAGTGGTTTGTGAAGATTCTTGTTGCAAGTTATTTGAATCTACAGAGTGTTTACTGAAGACTGTAAACACGTAACACTATTATTTTGTCAAGAGGATAGCCATCGTAATGTATCTGTTTGCACGAGGTTTGCATCTGTCTTATCAAGTGGGTAAAAATTATCGATATTGGTAGATACTATAACTGATTTTTAAGAGCAAGTCAATAAATTTTTGTATCTACCTCAAAATAACCTACTGTAGTTAGATTATTTTATCTACTGAGAATGGTAATACTGCCATATATTGGATACGGTACGAAATATAAAAGTAAATATGATTGTATTGTAAAATGATGCAATTTAATTTACTTCCTCCCATTAGAAAAATTACTGATGCAAAATATTTTAGTATGGCGATGTTCAACTGCGGAAAAGACTTTCCTGAGGACATAATAAAAATATTGGTACAACTCAAAAAATAGTAAACAATCTTCCCAGATTTCTTATTCCACTGTAACGCGTGTCACTGCCAGATTTTCAGTAAATTAAAAAAACTGTTTTATACATCATAATATTGTGCACTTTCAAGCATATGACCCATTCATTAAAATAAAAATTCACTTCGATACAAATAACGATATATTATGATTCTCGCATTTATCTTAGATATATATAATTCTCACATTTATCTCGAGCACCTCAAATCGACCTAAAAATTAACTTCCGACTGTTGATTTTGACGAAAGATCTGTTTACTAACAGAAGGGCGAATAAACAAAAATAAAATATTAAATATTCTGAATCTTCTTTAATTATAACACCCTTGTGATTATAAAACAGTAAATAACTTACGGATTCGAATTAGATTCTTTTGCGTTTTGCAAAGCTTGCGTAATATACAGCTTGGCTAAAGACTGAGAACAAAATTGTGAAATAGCCTGGCTATAGGTATTGATCTGTCCAGCAATAATCATTGGATTTAGCCTTGGTGGAACAGGATGAGGTCTGAATAGCTTATTGATATCTTCTTCTGGAAGAGCAGGCTCATCTTTAGCAGCTCTTGCAGCATTTTCTTGAGCCCTTTTTTGCAAGTAACGGTGCTTGTCTTGCTGTTGTCTACTTACTAATTGTTGATACCTATTGAACTTAATTGCTTCTTGATTAAGTTCATCAACACGGTCCATTAAACAACGCAACTGACCTTCAAGTACAGAGGCTGTACCTAAGTCCAAAAATTTAGAACCTTCCTCTTCAGGAACCATCTCAGCCAGTTCGGACATCATTATATTACACAATGGAGAATTTTTAATTAAGAACGGCACTTCAGTAAAAAGGTTTTCAAATCCAACTTTCAATTTCAGCAAAGCTTCTGGAGTAAATTCACCCTCCTTGTACATATCAATAGCTTGAGGTGTTAAACGGTAAGCTTTAAGAGTAAGAAACCCTCTAGAGGATTTTTGAGTGTCATAAATTACAACGACTGATTCCTCTATTGATGTTTGATAATGGAATTGTGATTCTAACATAGGAAGGCTTAAAAAATTACCAACATCCGCACTCTGATACCATCCAACGTGAAAATGGTCTACATTTACTCTTCTCAATCTGCGCATCATAGCTAATTGATATTCATCTTCATCCATTGTTTCGTCAGATTGTTTTGGAAATGGAAAACAATTTGTAATTTCCAATCTGTTATCAACAACTAGGCCTAATAATGCACCCTGGGCGATGTCCATATTAGTGGTCGATTCTTCATGGCAATGTTTTACTATTTTCATAACAGCCTAAAATAAATAAAACGTGTAACTTTAGTATAGGTTATGGTCTACGTATGGATACTAAAATCCTTTAACATGGGCAACATATTTTTGTAAACATTCATTAATTAAGTAAATAAATTACCAGTCCATCGGCTTGAACGTAAGCGATAGTTGATTCATTTTCGGGCACACGCCTTGCAGCACCTGAACGACCAGCCATTTTTAACCAAAAAGGAGTCTGTGAAAAAGGATTAGAAAATAGAGAAGCCAAAAAAGATTGTCAAAAACTAACCACAAGGTAATCCTCCAACAACTTTGGCTATTTTAGTCTAGTTATATTTGATGACTTCAAATTCGTTGTGGCATCACTGACTAATAAATGGAGCGCGTTCACCGGATAACAGAGCAGCTGTGCGTCTGATGGTCTGATTTCCTCTTTCGTTCTTGCTCACAACAAACATATTACGGGTTCTTTGTAGAGGCAGGATAACCATATTCGGTGGATTATTCTTAAGTGGCTATGCCCAAGGCTATACTTTCATCTAATTATTAATCAAATTATAAGTAAATCTTCAGCGATAATTGTTAGTCACATTATTATCAGCATTGTTATTAATCTTCAAGCAAGTAAGTATAAAAATATATTTCTCAGAAACTCTAATAGATATATAACCTTCTGAGTATACATATATAGCCTTTACCCTGTAAGAACAATTTTAATAAATATACGACTATAATTTGGGAACCGCTCTGCCTTTGGGTCCAGTAGACTTGTAATTGAGGTCCGTTGATTGCTAGCCCGGGGACCTGGGAAAATGATTATTGGTGCACCCCCCAATGGCAGCGCATCTAGCAAAAATGTTTCAATGTTGCATAGCCTTGTGGCCCTTTCAGACACTACACGCGAGTCCCACGAAAAACTCCCCGCGCCGCACTCAGCAGACCTGCTTGTGAACAAAATAAACGAATTAATATATCGCTTTGAGGTTTTATCATGAAAATTAAATTTTATAGTCCAGCAGTCCAAGATACTGCAATATATCATACGAACTACATTCGCCCGATACTTGATCGATTCTGTATTAAATTTAATTGAAAGAGCGAAAGTCGGTGATCCTTATGCTTTTTTTTATAACAAAGTAATAAATACCGGTACATAAAAAACGGTGGTACAGTATTTAAATAGGTCAAATAATGAAATATATATCTGACGTTTTCATTCGCGTTTATTCCTTATATCATATGCAACGCGTCTATTAGAGAAAGGGAGATGTAAGTTGCAGAGGCCTTGAACTTAGTTCCACGGTTGTTACTGTACCTCGTCAATATTATATACGCACACTATGTGTGGCCAGAAGTTTTCAACCAAATTCTTAAAAATTCCTTTTTTATTTATTTATTTTTTTTTTTTTAGAAAACTATATATTGGCTTCAAACTCCATGTCATTTAAGATTCCTCGTTTTTCTGATCGATCTCAATTACTATTTTTCTAAAATGATATATGAAACTATAAACAATTTAAATTTTTAAAAACTAAATACATAGGTACCCTCTCTCTGTATGTCAAAAATTTATTACTATAGTCTGTTTTTTAACCAGGAGCAACGTTTCAAATTTGCGGTTCCAAAATCTACACCTGTGATTGGTCATGACCCTGCCGGTTTTACACAATACTAAATTTATATATTCATTTTGAAGCATGTTTTGACGTATCAGCTGTTCGAAGTGCTTGTTCGTCAGGTATCAATTATATGTTCTTAGTTAATTTCAAAGTAAAAATCTAATTCCTTTCAGAACAATCTTCAGTATTGTTAATATGTCGCATATATTTTTTTATAATTGAAATTTACTGGCAAACATTTTCAGTACATTTTCTGGTGACTTTTATAGTATAAATATGACTTCCGTATCCGTATTTACTTCTCCTGGTTATAAAAACAATACAGAGCTGTATGAAAACACAATATAATTAAATGTTTGCGATCTCGCGGCTCAAGATTCTCGCGGCTTACACTAATGCTTTAATTTTCTAGCGCGATACCACTGTAAGTGCTAAGATCCATAATTGTGCAAGTGCGTTTAAGCGTGACGTCATGACTTATTAGCTCGAATGGCACCGCTTTAAAAAAGGCCTCTTCCCACTGAACTCTATTCTCTTCCCCACAGGGCGCGATCCGAACGCTTGCGATCTCGTATTATAAGTGTCAATCATATTTTGTACTCAGTATATTCCCTCCAAAAGATTCGAAATTGATCGTGATGATCTCGGTGGAACGAAAACGCAGATTGTGCTCTGTGTGGAGGGGATATACTGAATACAAATGTGATAACTATAACACGAGATCGCAAGCATTCGGATCGCGCGATCAGCTCGCGCCCTGTGGGGAAGTCCTTTTTGTGTTGTTTTTAACTGTGGTACCATATTGCAGCACGAGATGCAGGAGTAAAATTTTTTCGACAATAAACGAATTTTTTAAGTGTTTATATATGATAAATTGCTCCTAAATAAATAATATGATATTTCTGAATTAATAGATTCATCCCCAGGTTATATCACAAGCAGGAGAAGTTCTAATGATTTCAATCATCGTTAACATAAGATACGTATATTATTGAATTCCTAAAGATATCTTTTCTAATGTCATCTGTCTTTAATAAACCGAACTTTCACCTTATTGTGTTACTTTGACTCTGTTTTGGTTAGAAAAGTTAGAATACGTTTAAAAAGCGCTTTATTGATCGATTATATAATTTTGGTTCCGTAAAATTTGAATCTAGGCGTTGAGCCTTGAGAAAGAAAATATAATGAATGCCTTATTCAACCAATTAATACTCAACCAAAAACATTGGTACTAATAACTTATGGATATTTACAAAAATATGATCCTAATTAAGATAATAATGTTTTCTCCACATTCAGATTTAACTTATGATAAGATAGGAGTAGGTAAATGTTTAAATGAAACAAAATTTTATATAAAATATTTTATTAAATAAACAGGATAATTGTTATAAATGCATTATAAATAAAAAAGTTAGGTAATCTTAGATCATTCAATATGCTGCTTACGCTTAGCGGCACATTGAATGATCTAAGGGTACAATACTTACTTTTCCTAAAACTAAAACGTTTGAATCGAACTGCTTTACGCATTTTTTTTTTTTCACCCTACCAGATACTGGTTGATTATATGCCTCGCGAATTTTTGTTATGCTTTCATTTTGTTCATTGTAAAAGCACTTTTAGAATATACAAGACACATTATTATATCAGGATATAATATTTCGGGAAATAAGTCTTCTAATCCGCAAAAAATCTATATCCAACAGAGATATTTTTGAAATAAATCTTGATGAATTCTATCAAGCTGTAAATAACTACTCATGTCCATGTTTTTACAATCAATTGGTAGAATATTTTAACTTTTGAATAAATATGTAATTATTTCGCTCTTACCTTAATATTTTATTAAAGTATCACGGTTATCACCGATGTACAAACAAATATAAGCCAAAAGGAAAGTCTCTTCACATGTGAACAAGCCCAAAAAATTTTAAGGTTAGTATTTGTTTATCCTCCAAGGTATGAATGTGACATCACGTGCGCGTCACCTATGTAGTCGCAAAAACAGGCCTGATTAAAACAACCTGTGCAAGAAAAACCCTATTATGGTGATTTGGAAAATTTTGTCAGCTGACGATCAAAAACAGTGAGACGTGAGTGAAATAAACTTTTGAAAATGGCTCGACCAAGTAATTTACAGTGTTTTACATGTTTACTAATAGTGGGTGGTCTTTCCTTATTAGCCTTTAGTAATAACCCCACTGCAGAAGACGTGCCATTATCAAAACTTAGTCAAAATGTAGGAGCACCTACGTTAAAATTTTTATATTGGTAAATATAATCTCTTAATTTAATTATTAGCTTAATTTATGGACTGATTTCTAGTTATTCATGTGGATATCGAAAGATGTTTGATCAATACACAGCAATAGTTAATCAAAAGTATCCATATATATTAGTGGATGGAGCCAATTATGATCCTCCTGGAATAAACATGTTTATAGCAAGAGCAATAGTAAGTATTTGGATAAAATATTTATAATGAAAGTCAGCCGTCTTTCTAGAAATGTCTACAGAAATCTGAGATTATAGTTATTGAGATTGTTATCATTACAAGGTGAACTGTCATGGCACAACTCTTGATATTTAATAATAAGTATGTTTCATATATTTTTAAAAATGAATTAGTTAAAATCTTCTTTCACGGTGCTTAACAAACTATATTAATTTTAAATAAAATATAATAATTAGTTATACATATTTGGAATTAAAAATTTAATTACTTGAATATGTATGCCTTCCGACATTATTTTGGTTGCAGGAACATATTATTATCTACTTCAATAATTTAACTGTGTAGGTACATAAAATATTGAATATGATGGATCACACAGTTTTTGTTTGGAATAAAAATTTTGTACTAGTAAAAAGTGCCTTTAGTTTCACCAATTAGAGTTCTAGTGCATTGCAGTACAACCTCCTAACCCTACAATTTACGGTACTTAGAATGTTATGATACATCAAATTGTACAATTAAGTGTATTTATTTTGTTCAGAATCCATGACCATGTGCATTGCGTTCTAACCTTTTGCAAGCAATTGTATTCAAGGGTTTCGAACGGTCGAAACTCTTGTTACTTATTGTTTGATTTCCACGTATAGTGTGATTAGTATTTAATTTGTTAACGTCACTAGTTACTTTGGATCTAAATATAAAACATAATCTAAGATCTAATATTTGCGAATGAATATAACAAGAATAGAAAATTCTGTGCAGGACGTAGGTTTACTTTAGTTTAATTTTTATCTAATAATCCTCAAAACAATCACTAAATTGAATAAGAAATTACAAACATACAGAAATATATACTTTCATTTGGTTAGTTAGGTTTTATTAGGATAAAGTAATGAATGATAGTCATAGAAAATATATCTTGTTAATGCTAATTAGGGAGATAAATACAGGCCCAAAAGGACAACAATTAAAGAGAATATATTTTTGGTATTTTATTTCATACCTCAGAATCCAAAAATATAGGCTAATTTATCTGTATATCCATTTACAAATGTTTTGGACACTCTGTCACATGTGATTGAATCAAAGCATATTCTTAAAATATGATATGCATGTTTATTTCACTTTTAGCCCAACCAGTGTAACAAAAATCCTTAACGAGTCCTTTAATCATTATAAGTATAGTTTATCTGTTATTGGCACTCAAAAGACGCAACAAAAACTTTACGACCTCATTAAAATACCGGTACTATCTGTTGGCATATTGACACGCTTACTTTTATAAGCTTTTAATGTGCGTCGGCTTATTGATGAGAGCATGCCTCTTGACCCAACGGCGATAATAATTATGTTGTAAAGTTTTGGTTGCGTTTTTTGAGTGCTGACACAGACGAACTCGACTTTACTTAACGTACTTGTGAAGTCTTAAACCCTTACTACCAGTCATGAGCAAGTGCATGTGCTGTACTATAAAAATAAATTGATACGAATCGTATTAGAAAAAACAAATTTTAAATGATTTCAAATTGCTGGAAATAGGAATGGGAAATTTATTTCTTTACAACTTAGAAAAAAATAAATATATCGAATTGATTTCAGTATGTTAATAAAAGGTTTATATAAAAATGATAAATATATAAAATATAACCGTACCTCAAATTCGGATGATGTAAACAACACATACCAATTGATTTATTAAATATCACATTGCTAATATTGCTATTGGCCGATCGGCCACAAATTGACGTGTGTTTGTTACATGATGTAAATTTCAAATGTGGATTATTATAGGTGTTAAAATTATTTTTCCATATTATTACTTTTCTATATTTACTGTATTGTATTCTGTTACAGTGCATCTGAACTGGGATATCAATAATCATTCCTTTGTTTTGGGATTTTCTACCACATATACTCTTCTCAAAATAACCACACAATCTACAAAATTACATTATTATCCTTGGTGACCATTCCAATGGAAACCGCGTTCTCGCCTCACACATCTTCCAGCGGCTTGTATATCAGTGTATGTGCGGAAGCTATACAACCTTAGGCGAGGGTTGTATAGGAGATATACCATCCTTCGGAGGGGATGTAAAGCCGTCGGTCCCTTGTCTATTAAATGTTAGGCAAGTAAAAGATCCCTACTCTTCTTAAGGGAAGAGGTTCGGCAAAATTCCTGGTTGGGGGTAGCTCGTCTACAGGCGTCGGTGTTAGGCCTCAGTAGCGCAAATAGGCCGACGTTAAATAAATGTAAAAAAAAAAAAAAAAAAAAAACATCATTATCCAGTATCTTACTGGGAAATAACCTGTAAGCATGTGATGTTTACTCCAAAAGAACAGTAAAATAGTGTTTTTGCCAAACAAAACAAACCAAAACAAAAACCAGAATAAAGTATTTTGGAGATGTTTCAGAAACGAAGTTTGTTTTTGTTTGTAAAGCTTTCATAAACAACTCTTGTTTGCTGTGTATGTTAAATACATAATCTTAAGATTATTATTATTATTATTCCGTTGATGTTATGTCCATAAACCGGGTCATGTAAAAATCTACAGAATATCCAAGAAATATTTTATCATTTAGTAATATTGCCGATTTTTTAATTTAAAGAGACAAATAACAGTTATTTCTTGCTTCAGAACTCTTTTTGAAATAACCAGCTGGTAATAAGAAATTTTCAAATATTTTTCGTGTGCTAAAACTTTCTGTACTGCTGCGGTCACATCATGCTTGCTTTGTTATGTACTGTCATACTCACGGCTGACACCATAACCATTATTGCTTTTTTCTTTGATAATTTAGTGTTGCATTTCATATTAATTTACATTTTATCTTAGTCGGGTCAATTTAGATCAGCGTTCATATACAGTTTGTCTCTCTCAAGAGTGTAACATAATAATAATTCTTTTGTTTTTTGTCGGACTTAAATCAAACTGATCTCAAAAGGCAAAGGTCTATTTAAGATCACAAAATCACTTTCCATCTTTAAATGCAACGCCATCTATGACGTTAAATTATATGAAAAAAATAAAAAAATCATAGTAGGCATTTTTTAATAAAAAAAAATTTATTAACAAAATTTGTTCGAAATCATTCAAATGCTTGAATCTGAAGTTCTCTGCGCCCGTGACGTTTACGCCAAAGGAAACATCAGAGGTTATGTTTTGCAAATAATATAAATCGGAATAAACACAGAAATAATGTATTTTGCTGACGTTTCGGAAAGTAATCTCTTTCCATTTTCAAAACTATTTTTTGGAAGAACTCTTATTTTGCTGTGTATGTCAAAGATCCACACATTCAATAATTTCATCCCTACTCACTTTCTCGTTGAAAAAACTTGAAAATCATTCAAAACATCACTGTAAACATTGGATCTCCTGGATATCTCAGATATGAGTGCATCACATATCACATGTTAACCATAAAAGATTGCCTACCATCGAACCGTGTTTCATTATGGACGTTTTCTCTAAACTGCAATGTTCTGTCCAAGTTTTGGCGCTTTGGAACCAAATTGGCTATCTTTTTTGTTTAATTTACCATGTTTTCTTTTTAATTGGCAACAATGACCATTACTCAATACACACTATGAAAATAGGTTTTAGAAGGTATTCAAATTTGCTTACAATAATTATTTTATAAATCTCATATTAACAGACTATAAATATTTAATTAATTTTGGTTTTTGAGGATGAGGCACCCAACGATTCTGAGGCCCCCACTTTGCTGAGGCCCCAGGAATGCGCCTCATGCACCTGTGTGGTAATCTGCCACTGCCTAATCATGGACCTTAGATACGGGAGCACCACATATAGTTCAAGAACAGTCTCTATGTAATTTATTATATTTTAGATAGTTCACATATGAACATAGAACAAGTGAAAGCGAGCAAATGGGAAGCTGTATGTAAAGGGTAATATAGACCTAGCGTATGCACCGCGATCCTAATTGGTGGAGCATAAATTAAATATTGTCAGCGGTCTGTGTGCCGTTCTACGATAGGTCAACTATATTCCTCTACAGTCCCCACCACTTGCCAACACTCATGGCATTTAGTGTATCTTTGTGTGTAAGAGAAAATGAAATCGTACGCACAATACCAACTCATGCACATGCCAAGTTAGACTATATACATGTATTTATTCGTAATTTTTCTCTACTTATCGTATACTTGTGTGTATAAAAGTGATGCTTTGCCACATAAGTGCAGAACAATATATCTGTTCCTAACAAAAATCAATGCAAATAGTAGACTGTTTCCATACAACCGTAAGAATGATTTAAAATTATACCCCTTCTGGAAGGTACATCACTGCTACTGAGGGAATCTACCACACCATAGGTTCCTCCTGCATTGCTTATACAAATTTCAAATATTTTGCTTATAATATAGGCTCTATGCATCATCTAGTATTTAAATGGTTGAGATTATGAGGTTATGTTTTGTTGATGAATGTCAAATCATCATTGGTTCTGTAATATCTTCTATAGGTGAAATAAAAATTAATTGCAAAAAACTGCATGTGTTCACGCCAAAGGATTAGAGATTCACTACTTAAGAACGTTCCCAAAGGGCAGTCTCAACCTACAAAAGAATCTCCCCTATGTAAACTATCATGCTTACAATAAAAACTTTTTGACAAGCACAGCACTTTTTCGCTCTACTCCCTCTGCTCATAAGCACATAAATAAACTAACAGCGTCGCTTGACTCAATCTGGCAACGTCTCGTTTTTATCCTCATCAGAACTTGAGCTGTTGCTTTGGTTTAGAGTGTGTTGTCGTATTTTGTGAGGTTAATAATATATATGTGATTCTTAATAAATTATAAAAAATGCAGTTCAAAGCTTACAGTGATAGAGGTCACACCTATTTTTGCTGCTCTTTGAAATCTTTGAAATTTGTGATTGATATGTCATCAGAAAGCGATGGAAATGAAATGGAGTGATACCCAAGAATGGACACAGGCTAAAAAGAAAAGGCGTAAAAATAAGAAAATTTGATTAGAACAGTACAGCCAGGATGAAATTAACAATATTATTTCAGGTAATATTCCACAAAACAGCCAAACAAAAACTGTTGAGATAAATTCTACCACAAAAAACATAGGAGGTAAAAACTCGCAGACAAATAAAAACACCACACCAAACAAAAACTATTCTCCTCATATGAATGAAATATACCACAAAAAATATAAACATTTATTCTACATAACAACTGAAAGTAGTTACACTAGATTAGAGCTCACAAATATTTGGAGTAGGATCTATCCTAAAGCGAGAGACATAATAATACAAACTAAAAAAGGATTTTTACTTAAAACAGATACCCCAGAGGAATCTATTATACAAACTCTAGACAAAATGGTCGCAGTTGGAAGGGTTCTCAACTATTATAAAACGTATCCCAACAGAAAACCCCCCACACCTACTGTTAGTGCAAGCTATTCAGTTATTATAGCAAACGTTGAACTTGAGATAGAGGACAAAACAATCAGTGAAATTCTGAATGTATATAAACTAGAGCATCGATACTGTAGGAGAATCTTATCACGTGCAACAAATAAACCAACTTCTTTAGTACGAATAATAACTGGTTCGCAAAATTCTTTTGAAACACTACTCACCGAGGGTCTTTACTTTAATTGTCGTCACTATCCGGTTTACCCCAGCAAACCACCACCACCAACACCAAAACCATGTAGTAGATGTCTAGCATTTGACCACACAACAGAAATTTGTAACACTCCCAGCAAATGTTCCAAATGCCTTGGAACTCACTCTACTAATAAATGCTCTTCCACATTACCACCTAAATGCACCAGTTGTGGCTCAGAGGAACACCAGGCATGGTCATTCAAATGTCCCAATAGACCGAAAGCACCAATTGATGGTATTCCTAATGTACAAATAAAGTCACTGAATAAAAAATCCCACGAAATTTCACAGAAAAACAAAAAACACAGAATCCACTCTCCTGTCACAATTCACGACATGATAATTAATACTTATATCAATGAGATAAACGACCCAATCAATAAAAGCAGAGAGGAGCTCTTAGCCAAACTGCGCAAACGTTTTCTAAATAATTTCAATGTGGACACAACAGCAGTATTCTCTGGAAACAGAGTGTATATTCTAATTTTTGAAATAGACATGGAAAACCCTTATTCGCCCACCGAACCAATCAACCAATCTACCAATGTACAGCATGAGTATGTCAGTAATTAATATCATATATGCAAACATCAATAGCTACACAGGCAAAAATTATCTGGTCAACAACTATATAGAGAACAATAATATACAATGTGCAATGTTTGTTGAGACTAAAACTAAAAAAGATAGCAATACTTCCTACAGGAATTGGAATACCCTCCCGCCTTGATGGCAATCAAATACATAACCATGCAAGAGGCGGAAGCCTCATTCAAATTCATCCTGATCTCAAGATGGGAAAAGCAAACCCTCCCAGAATCAACAACCCTCTCAGCGAATGTTTACATTTTACTATCCCATTCCTAGATGACAAATTACACATCTTTTTGGTTTATATCCACCCACACGCCCGAATCGAGGAAAATATCTTCACTATGAGCATGCTTTATAAATACTCATTAATCGTAGGAGACTTTAATGTAAACAATAGAGTAAAAAAGAGACAACTGAACAACTTCATCCAAAATACCGGTTTTTGCAAGTACGTCACTCCACCCACATTCTTAATGCAACATAATAATGACTCAACTCCAGATATCCTACTTCATACCTCTAACATAAGTAATAATTTGAAAGTTGAACTTACTCCTGATTTATGCTCAGACCATCTCAGCCTACATATTTCACTTGATAAGCAAAGGCCAATAACCAACAACCGATTGTGGAGATACAACTTTGCAAAAACCGATATTAACAAAATTAATACAACCATGGCACAGTTTATAAACTCGAGACAGGACCAGGAACTAAATGAAGAAGTAATAACTCAATTTAACACAAAACTCTCTGAGTCATTCATTAAAAATACACCTTTAAAAGAGATAAAGTACTACACTTATGAGCTGCCACCCTTTATAATACAATTAATTAAAAGAAAAATGTACAGAGAATACAGAAGCACCAACAATCCCGACGCAAAGATGGAAATGAATAAACAACAAAAACATACAAACTTTAATTCAACAATTTAGATCACATAAATGGATTAACACATGCAACGAAATAAACAGGAAAAAAGGCAAAAACTACTGGTCAGAAATAAAAAAACTATCAAAATATAAAAATAAAGGGACATCAAGCTCTAGTATTAAAGTAAACAACATAATATATGAAAGACCAGAAGAAAAGATAAAAGTATTTGCAAATCATTTTAAAAAAGCCTATGCAGAAACACAGGACTTGAATTTTAATAATAACCATTACAGTGGCGGCTCGTGGTTTTTAGCTCTGGGTGGGCAGGATGGGGGATAGAACCGAATAATAATGACACTTCTCCACGGAAAAATCACGCAAAAAATATTCAATGATGCCTCTGTCCATTTCAGTCAACTTGTATGTTTTTAAATTATCTATCCCTGTTGAATTTCACGAACTATTACTATTTTTACTGAATAACATGCAAGGCCAGCAAGAGAATAAATCATTACACAAACCTAACCAAATAACAACATCTTCCAATTTTAAAACAGCAACAACAATTTCCAACGTTTGAGATTCGCGAATACTAACTTGACTCCACACGTCCGAAAATGAAACAATTCTCGGCGAAATATCACGACACTGTAAAAGAAAAGGGAAGGGATGAGGGTGGCAGTGTCCACATCCCACCGAGCGCGAAGTCCCATATTTGAATATTATACATTTATTCATTTACATATTATATTAATTTCACATCTAAAACTGCTAAAATAAAATTAAACATTATTTTATAACTTTTTGGGTAATATAGAGCCATATGTGTTCTAATACATTATACCTTAAAACGCAAAGAAAAAGAAAATTATAGTTATATAGGTAACTTAACTATATGGCACCGCTGATATGTATTTTAACTTCTTTTTGTCCCTATTTATCAAATTAGAAATTGCTATCACATTTGATATTCATAAAGTATTGATTAATCAATTTTAACACATTAGTTATTTTTCCTGTTTGATATCTTTTCAATTGTGAACATATTCTATTCTATATTCATATTGTTTATTACAAGTTTTGCTCAGGGATGGCATGCCCACTCTAGGTTGTAAATAGCCTAAGCATGCACGACGTACGTCTCGTTTTGATATACATTACAGGCGTAAGATCGAAGTGAATAACCAACATGCATGTAGACGTATTATGATTGAATTCACGATTTCTGAGCGATGCTATACCTTTTTAACTAACGCTTATGTAATTGGGTGGGCACTGCCTACCCTGCCATCCCTGACGGGCCGCCACTGAACCATTACCAAAGTGTCCAAGAATGGTACGATACATTTATTAACGAACCTGTGCCAATGGAATGGAATTATTCAATTGATGAAGCCGACTATTTTGCTATAGTAAATCAAGGTAAAAATACAGCTCCAGGTCACGATTATGTCACAAAAAAATTTGTTAAAAAACTAGACTTAAACACTCACTTGTATATAATTAAAATTTACGAATACTGTTTCAAACATCGATATTTCACAAAAGAATGGAAAACTGGAACGATCATTACCATACCCAAACACGGCACAGATCACACCAAAGTAGTTAACTATAGACCTATTACGCTACTGCCAGTACTGGGGAAGAACTTCGAAAAATTAATTAACAACAAAATTCATGAAAGCATTGGTCACCAGATACCAAGTTATCAATTTGGATTTAAAATGAACAGCTCTACAACTCAGCCTTTAGCAATACTAACAAACAATGTCGAAACATCTAAGCTAAATGGAAACAAATCGGTAGCATTGTTCATGGACATCAATAAAGCTTTTGACATGTTTGGCATAAGGGTTTACTATACAAACTATACACACGAGGATGTTCTAGACATCTTCTACTTTTCGTTAACTGCTTTCTGTTCAACCGGAAATTAAGAGTGAAGGTCCAGAACGCCATATCTTATGAATTTACCCCTGAGCAAGGCCTTCCACAAGGATCGCCGCTTTCACCACTCCTCTACAATATCTACTGTTCAGATATCTACCACGATAATCCACAACATTTTTCACATCAAGCATATATACTTCAATTTGCAGATGATACCACCTTGATAGCACACGACAAATCTATAAATGGAGCAATGGAAAATCTCCAAAATCTCGCAGATGCTACATCTTTATGGTTTAACAAATGGAGTCTTAAACCCAACCCATCTAAGTCCCACTTAATTATATTCCAGCATACACCTTCTAGAAATTCCCCCTCATTAAACATATACAATCAGACAACTCATGCAGAAGTATCTGCAAAATATCTAGGCATTACCATCGACAATAAAATCAATTTTAACAACCATACAACTAATATGAAAAAAAAATAATTTCAAGAGCCAAACATTTTAGAAGATTATCTCATAAAAGAGATGGAATTAATATAACCACTATGGGTAAAATCTATAAATTAATTTGCAAACCGATCATAGAGTATGGACACGTAATTTTCTCTAATTTAAAAAATCCTGCTATCAAAAATCTCAAGGTAGCCGAAATGAGTGCCATCCGAACAATAACAAAAATTCGGCATCCCAACAATCCTCTACATAACCCGCCAAACCACCTCTTATACACTGAAACTCACATCCAGCCCATTCAAAAAAGACTTTCCACTCTTACACGAAGATTTTGCCAAAAGCAACATAACAAAAATTCAATCGATGAATTTTGTATAAGGAGGATCGACGGAATAAGGAGATGCACACACCCTGCTAATTCCCTTTGGGAGATAATTGTATCTCTAGAATAATACAGGACATTCATACTATATTGCACACATATTTATAAAAAAAAAAATTTTTTGTATACCTATTAAAACTAGATTTTTTTTTTGTATAAAATATGTACTACATAAATCACACATTACCTGTACATTGCTATGGAAAAAATTATATTAAGGTTTATAAACTAAAAGCTGAAGGACCTCGGTCAATTGCCCTTTGGAATGAAATGTAATTCTCATTTCAATAAAATTCTTTTATTATTATTATTATAAAAAGTGTGTTTGAGAACAAAAAAATAGTAGTTTTGTCATAAATATCAACTTTTATTCTTACGATAATATATATTTTCTTAATATCTGTAAAAGGCTTGCATTTATTGACATAAACTATGCGTTGACAGTATTTTAAATATTACCGCGTAATTGCAACATTGCCAAGTCGCGAACTCCTGCTCACCAACTTACCCGAGGCAAGCCGAGAGTGACCGAAAGTCACGAATTTTCAACATATTTTGCATGAAAACGAATACTACTTGCAGTAAGAGCGAGTTTGTCACTCTACTGACAAAAACGAACTTCACCCTTTCATCACCGAATTAACATATTGTTAAAATATATTAAGTAATTTTGTTTATTATTAAAAATATTCCTCTCTCCTTCTTCTAATAGCTCTCAGATTTTGAAGAAAATTGTAGGAAAATTATCATTGTAATTAAATAAAATTTAGGTGAATATGGGATTTATAAGACTTTAGTATGTTAAAATGGGAATTTTAGATGATAATATTTACAAATTTAATACCACAACAGCTACTCAAATTTTTTCCATGTATACAGAACATTAATAAAAATATATGTATACATTTTGAAGATAATCATAAAAAAACATTTTTGGCGGGAACGTCCTTACATACGTGTTGATAAATTAAACATAATTCGATTGTATATTCATATAGGAGGTATTTCGAATAACATAAGTTTAGAAAAATATTTCTCACCTGATTGTTAATTACAAAATGATTATTGACTATCAAGTTATTTCCACAGCATCATTAGAGTCTCACGTTTTAAATGTGCTGCGGATGAACTCAGACTTATTTTTTGCGGCAAAGTCTATAAAATATTACTTTATGTAAGCAACGTCTGCAGGTATTCCCCGCATTACTCTATTACCTAAAGTAATACCGGGGATATCTATGGCTGAAGTCATTTTGACTCGATTGGCTTGTGAGAGGGTTTAATTTGGTTATTAATTGAACACTAAATAAATTAAATAAATTGGTAGAAATAACAAGACACAAGTTTATTAACAAAAATTGAACAGGTATTGCACGCTAACTCTCTAGGTGCCACTCATTCCGGGAGGGGTGTTGGCCCACACCATTCACCAAGGGACCCCTTCCTCTTGAATTTCAAAACTCAATTGCTTACATTTTCGAGTTCCTTCACAGCAGTTATCTTAAGCTTATTGCCTATTTTGCGATTCAGCATTGCCCCCTTAGCTACTAAGTAACTTGGGTGAACGTTCTGGTTTCCTGTTGACTTGACAGTTCCTTTGTACCTGGTACAGTTTAAAATATTTTATAACTTACAGATATATTTTTATACAAGAATAAACTAACATACTGGGTAGTTCAAATAAATCATAAATAACTTATGTTACTGCGTGACAAGAGATGCGAAAACCATTGGTGTCACAGTAAATTGAATTATTTTTATCTTAAATATGCATACTCACGAAAAATAAAAGAATACAGGTTCACTTATTCTTAATTGATATTCTACTTTTGAATGTTTAAATATGACGGGAATACCCATTGTCTCACCTATTTGAATTGGCCAATCAGAAGATATAAATGGTGTGAATTCTTGAGAATAAAGTTGCCTTTCAGCCAAGAACAATTTGTTTTTGAAATAAATCATATGCTCATTTAAGGAATTAATGTTCTTTTCAATCGCTTTTCTTATATGATCATAGAGTGTTGAAAATTTTTCGTCTTTGTCATCTCCTTGTAAATATATATATTTTGAGAGAACTTTGTTTTCGAAATGTGTCTCTAGGGGAAAATAATAGTGTGTCAAAAGGTGCAAATAGTTTGAGCTAAGATATATTTTTAATAAAGACAGAATAGAATCAAGAAAAAATTGCTACCATTAAACGCCTCCAATTTTCTTATTTATATTTCACAACACGTGCATATTATTCTTTTTTTAGACATGGACATACCTTGAGTTTTAATTCAAATGTATTAAAAATGCATTCTATAAACAATAAGAGATACATATATGCCCTCACTGACTTTTTGTGGATTATTTAATTCTCTACTACATTGTTATAATATTTTCCACATTACCATTATCGCAGCATTTTCGCTTTAATGTCAGCTTTATCTTTTTTATCCATGAACATTTTGAGACAAAAATTTTATTTATTTTATTAAATAATTATAGTGAGAGGACTATCTTTTGTTTTTAAATATCATTACTAGTATATCACCTCTCTATTCCAATTCTATGCTTTTTTAAAAATTTTGAGTATATAGGTACTGTTTATTCACCATTTTAGTATACAGGGTGTTGCATCATGAGAGGGACATAGCTTAATAGGAGGTAGAGAACATCAGTGGTAACCGGAACCTCCCATAGAAATGTCTCATTGGGCCTTCATTACGAAGTTACAGGGTGTTAAATATTTTTTGGCCAAACCTGTTTTTTGTCATAACTTTGACAGGGAATGAAATAACGGATTCATATTTGGTACAGCTAATGTACTAACGAGCCCCAAGAGGTACATGTATAAAAAAAATATATCCAGGTCCGGACTCACTATAATTTATGTTTCTTCTTTGCATCAATAAAACATCACCCTGTATATATTTTTTTGAAATTTCGATACGATATTCAAAAAGAGCAAGAAAAAACAAACAAAATGGCCTATTTCATTTTTTTGTTACACCTTCGTGGTTATTTAAATATGTTGTTAAATGTGCAAGAAAATGGATTACAGAACCCTATTAAATGAGAGGCACGTGAAATAAATAGTTTTATAACTAAAATTTGCAAAAATTCTATTGAGCCTAGGTGGTCTGGGTGAATCCTAATTCCGGCACGTTTTAAAGGTCCATTTTGGTAAAAAACTGTGGTCCTAATAAGTAATCGGGTATGAAATAACAAAATTTTTAATCAATCACAGTAGGCTTGTTCAAAGAATAAAAGTGACAGATAATTTAAACCATTTAGGCCTAAGCAACCAGTTACTTTGATCAAGAAAATCATCAATATTTTATACTTAATAAAAATTGGAAAAGAGAACAAACTAAAATCTAAATAAATAAAATATTTTCCATTCAATTAACAATAAATAACAAAACAATAACTAAATGTGTTTAAAAATAAAACGTAATTGACACTAAAGTAAATTTTCAAAATGTCCTCCCCCACATTCTGTGCATTTTCTTGCGCGTTTAGAAAGGTCACCAATTGCTCGACGTATCATTTCTGGATTATTCCGTATTTCGTCGCAGGTTGTAACGATGCGCTGGATTAAATGTTGTCTACTTTCAATTTCAATGCTATAAACCTCGTTTTTTAAGTGGCCCCATAAAAAGTAATCACAAGGGTTACAATCAGGAGATCTTGGTGGCCATTCATGTGGACCCCCGCGTCCAATCCACCTATTAGGATACACATTGTTTAAGTGTTCTCTTACTTGAAGGTTAAAATGTGGTGGGGCCCCATCATGCTGAAACAACATGCCTCTTATACCGATATTTTCTAACATATTCGGTAAAATGTTTTGAAGAAAATCAAAGTAAATTTCACCATTCAATCTTTCTTCAAAAAAATGTGGCCCTATCAAATGTCTATTCACAAGTCCGACCCAAACATTTACAGAAAACCTGTGTTGCGAACGGCGTTGGCGTACCGCATGTGGGTTTTCCTGTGCCCATTTATGATTATTTCGTGAATTGTTTACTCCATCCCTTGTAAATTGTGCCTCATCCGTAAATAAGGTTCTGTAAATGACTGGGCGATGGTTAGACAACCAATGACAAAATGCCAGGCGGGGGATATCGTCGCCTTGTTGAAGACGCTGTACCTGCTGGATATGATATGGATGGTAACGTTCTCTTTTTAGGGTTCTCCATACTCGCCAATGAGGAATACCAGTTGCCAAACTGATTCGTCTAGTGCTCATATTTGGGTTTTCTTGAACTACGTTTATAATATTGTTTTGTTCCTGCACACCTTGTTGTAAAACACGCTCCACAACTGCAGAAGTAGGAAACTTTCCGTGTTGTCTTGCATACTGGAACACCGTACTAAATGTTTTATGATTAGGGCATCGACGACCAGGAAAACGCAGCCGATATTCTCTTTCCGCCGACCTACCATTTCCATTACAGAAACCATAGATGAATATTATGTCAGCATATTCCACGTTTGTTAATTTTACTGGCATAGTTAAAATATTTTCACAAGTTTTCACTAACTAAATGCGGATTATTGACACATTAAATTACTAACAAACAATTATTCAACTGTTTAGGAGATTTCTTTTTATTATCTGTCACTTTGAACAAGCCTACTGTGATTGATTAAAAATTTTGTTATTTCATACCCGATTACTTATTAGGACCACAGTTTTTTACCAAAATGGACCTTTAAAACGTGCCGGAATTAGGATTCACCCAGACCACCTAGGCTCAATAGAATTTTTGCAAATTTTAGTTATAAAACTATTTATTTCACGGGCCTCTCATTTAATAGGGTTCTGTAATCCATTTTCTTGCACATTTAACAACGTATTTAAATAACCACGAAGGTGTAACAAAAAAATGAAATAGGCCATTTTGTTTGTTTTTTCTTGCTCTTTTCGAATATCGTATCGAAATTTCAAAAAAATATATACAGGGTGATGTTTTATTGATGCAAAGAAGAAACATAAATTATAGTGAGTCCGGACCTGGATATATTTTTTTTTATACATGTACCTCTTCGGGCTCGTTAGTACATTAGCCGTACCAAATATGAATCCGTTATTTCATTCCCTGTCAAAGTTATGACAAAAAACAGGTTTGGCCAAAAATTATTTAACACCCTGTAACTTCGTAATGAAGGCCCAATGAGACATTTCTACGGGAGGTTCCGGTTACCACTGATGTTCTCTACCTCCTATTAAGCTATGTCCCTCTCATGATGCAACACCCTGTATAGTATGAATTTGAATCGAAGATACACCTTTCTGTGATGTCACGCAAAAATCTGGTCCATCCCAAGCAACACCAAATGGTTTAATAAACGTTTTGATTTCGTTTATACGACTGTTATATATAACATTTGTCGCAACCTATATTCAATGTTCGAATGTCCGCGCAAAAAACGTATATTTGTCTTATCATATATTAAATATAGAAGTTTTAAAAAAACGTATATATATATAGTACATCATATTCTAAATATAAACGTCTTAAGAAAACGTTATATTGTTGTCATATCATGTACGAGATATATACGTTTATGTGGAACCTCAAATAAACGTATTCGATATATGTCGATAATACGTATGATGTAAAAATAAATCTTTATTAGTCACTGTAATTCATATATACACAGGGTATTCCTGTATGGAATATCTAATACTTACAAACTTTTTTTGAGAAAGTAATTTTTTATAGTGTTGCTTCAGTTTGCCAAAATTTAGGTAAAGTATTCAGAGAATATAAATATCTGACTTCGCGTCAGGTGAAAATATTTCAAATTAAAAATGTAGAAGTTTAAAGCCGGTGAACTGTAGTTAAAAGGAAATTAGATGTAAGTAATTTTAAATTATGATTTTTTTATTTTAATTTTTTTTTTAAATCTGAACTTTCTGAAGAATTTAGTTTCATTCAAAAAATTTGGAACAAAAAGATAAAAAATGTCGAGAGGTTTTTTAAAGGGAATCCACCCTTGTATCTTTGTTAACGAACATACGCTATAAGTTCTTTAGACTTTTTTTTATATTGTTTTATAAACTAAGAGCACATTTAATAAATGATTTAATAGTTTCTTTCCATTACTTCATTTTTACCACAATTACCTTTCGAAAAGCTTTCAAAATTTGAATGGGAAATCCTGTTATACAATATATAGACTAATCGATTTCAAATAACTTTGCAAGTCAAATCATGTCTTAAATCAGAAATCATTTGCTACTTATGATAAAAAAGTGTTAATTTATATTGCTGCGTAACAGTAATGAGATGACATTGAAACAAATTAATTTCTAAGTGCCTCATTTTGTAAAATATATTAATTTTTCTTTAATTATAACAGGGAAACTAATATTACAGTTTTTTTTTGACTTGCGATACATTTCCCTTTGCAAAATTGTTTAGAATTGATTGGTCTACAATACTATAAAAAAGATAGAAGGTACCCGTTTTTAAATTCGATATTCGATATTATAATAGATATCAAGGAAAAATAATTCAATTGTATATGTATGTAGATAGTAATTTTAAAAAAATATTATTTAGTACTTGCTTTTTTATATTATATTAAGCTTTATTCTGCGGGATTGGCTAAATACGTAAAACTATTTTATCATTTACTATTTCACCTTTGGGCACCTAAGATGTTTGACAACGATAACAAAACACAACATTGTTCATTACTATTTACTGAAATCCAAAAATATAGTCTATTATTATTATTGTAACTATAGCGGCTTTTGGCAAGCTTCAGCCAATCTTGAATTGCCCCTCTAATTTTATTGTCGTTGGTCTCACCCATGCCTTCAACGCTAGCTATGCAGAGTTTTACACCTTCTGTGATAAAAAAATGCAGTTACTACGAAAACTCTCAGATAAACAATAATTCTTACCAATCACAAGGTTCATTCTTGTAATTTTAACGGACTACAACGTTATAACTCAAGGATAAGGGCGGCTCATCAATACAACATTTGTTGAATTTCAATCAAATAATATATACGCAAAAAAAAACCAGTAAATATTCTGTGTTTCAATCACAAGGCCACACTACTAAGGCTGACTACCACCACACGAAACAGCAATTAACACGACGATCCACGGTTGCTCACAAGCTGGACCGTTGATGAGAGAGATGCATATATTTATGAGAAATGCTGTATTCTGCAACAAAGACAACAATACTAACCTGGTTGCTGGCGACTGCGGAATCGATGCAAATTGATATACGTTTAAAAACCGTATGTTATAAACTGCAATATTACTAAAGAAATATTTTAATTTATCTATCTATTACAGGTTTTGATTAATGTAAATATTTTACTCATATTTTCAGATATATTGTTATAATCTTCGAACTTTTAGTTGCAATCAATGACTTCAGAATAGGATAGACAAAGCATGTCCTATACATTAACACATGAGTTGTTGTGTTTCCCTACGATCTGATACATTCTATTATTAAAAAAAAATGTAGATAGTTTTGTTTATGTTTTGGAACTCTTTGCCAGTGGCGTATATGTTAAAGAGGGTGATTATTTCGTATAATTAAGGTAATTCTAAAGGAGAATGGAAACCTCAAATTTTTGCGTGATTTTTTCAGGATACCCTATTTTGGGGTCGTAGAACACGAATCTGAAATAAGTTTTGCATGCATATGAACCGTTTGTAAAAAAAAAATTTTTTGAAAATTTTTCTTATAACGCACTTTTTCATGCACTTATTTATACACCAACAGCACTTATATATCGTCTTTTTCCTTATTAAGATCACACTATGGCCTTTATAGAACAATAAACCCTTCACTTATGGCAGAAAACTTATTTTCCTTTAATAAAAAAAAAAACGGATAGTTTGTAACACATCATAAGACAGCTGTACAACTGTCAACCCGATGCGCATGCATTTACAAATTTGTGTCTAAAGTACCGACACTGACCAATATTATGAGGCGATTTTTCACATTTTCAATGTTAAATTAATATTCCTTTTGAAACCGGTATGGGTCATTCTATAGAACACTCCCCCTCTTCTGCCGAAAAAACAGAAATACTAAACGGCGCGGATTTCGAAACGTCAACCGGCCGCGAACGTGTCTTGACGTCGCATAACTAAACCCGTCGTCCCTTTAGATACCAAGCCTTAATATTGCACACATGCGCAAATAACGCATGCAAATATATGTAATCAAATGACAGATGACTGTTCATCTAATACAATTTCAGCGAATAAAATTCTGATTTTTATGCAAAAGAAAGTGAGTTTTCTGCCATAACTGAAGGGTTTATTGTTCTATAAAGGCCATATTGTGATCTTAATAAGGAAAAAGGCGATATACAAGTGCTGTTGGTGTATAAATAGGTGCATGAAATAGTGCGTGTCATAAGAAAAATGTTAAAAAAATTTTTTTGGACAAATGGTTCGTATGCACGCAAAACTAATTTCAAATTCGTGTTCTACGACCCCAAAATAGGGTATCCTGAAAAAACCACGCAAAAATTCGAGGTTTCCGGTCTCCTTTAGAATTACCAAAAACATTTTCTATACTTCCAATATTATTGCACTGAACATTTACAATTTTGCTTATTTGTCATTCCAACCCGAGGTTACGCTTATGAGATAATTTCACCTACCTGTGAAAAGATCGATTAACTTCAATTTTAAAGAGACATCTACATACAACACAATATTTTCCCATTGTTTATTCACAATAACAAATTCTGTCTTCAAAGACACTACAAAACCACTGTAATTACAATGTTTAACTTCGGTTTATCACAAACACTTTAATGGCGGCCAACGCTGCAACTGAATTGTAAACAAAACGTGTTGAGAGGGACTGCGTGCGCATATACCCACGTGCCTTTAGCTAATAGAATGCTGAGTAGCAGTATTTATTTTTAAAGCAATGTAAACAAATAAATGATACACAACAAACCAAGAGGATGCTTTGTCTATCCTATTCTGAAGTCATTGGTTGCAATTGTTTATGATATGCCGATAAAAAACGTTCCGCAAATATATATTTATCATATACATTTAAAAATTATATATTAAAAACTATAATATGGCTGAAAAAATGCAAGTGTCAATTTCACCAATATTTGACAGAAGACACTTCTGTCTCAATTAATTATTTTTCAAATATTCTGCGTTACTCCGAAACTTTTCGGAAAAATACATTTATAATATACGTATAAAAATCGTTTATGAAATAAACGCTCTTCATAGACGTTGATTAAATATACGATAACAAAATTTAAACCATAATTTCATATAATAAACGTTTATTAAACCATCATGTGTTGCTCGGGATGCTGGAACTCGTAACTGAGTGTATCTTCTATTTTCATAGTATCATGGTCCAGATAAAACTGTTATAGACTTCTTTTTATGGGGTTATTTGAAACAGTAAATTTATGCTTAATGTCTATGTAATAATGTGGATGAACTAAAGTAAAAAATTACACAGATTATTGCCACAATTCTCCGTCAGCACATACAAAATGAGAAATATAGACAGTATATTAATTGAATCGAATTTTGCGCAGAAATAGATGGCAATAGGTACATTCGAATTATTTTCTATACTTATATCCTTAATTTTTTTTTATGCAACACAGATTTTGTGATATTTTAATTTACCAAATACATATTTATTTTCTTGTGTTAGCTTATTGAATTTATTTTCGAGAACATTTTTTATTTTCATGAAATAATAGAAATTGTCATCTTTAATCATTTTTTTCAATACTGAACATCATTTGTAAAAAAATGTGTATCGATATCATTAATGAGTAAGTAATGATTCGATTTTTAAAAATGTCTTGAAACTGAGCATCCTGCACTAAAAATCAAGGAAATATCATTATTTTTAGTGGTTTTTCGATTTATTGTCGCTTTATAATCTTAATTTATTTATTTCAGGGGGCCCTAAAAATGGTGGTAATTTTCTGCATACTAGGGGGCATCAATGTTTTCCAATATATAAATCAACCTGCACCTTCGTGGTGGACATGGTGCACTGAAAATAAACTTTATGCCTGCATGATGTTATTTTTCTTAGGAAATCTTGTAGAAGGGCAGTTAATACAATCTGGAGCCTTTGAAATTTCTCTTAATGACGTACCTGTCTGGTCAAAATTAGAAACTGGAAGAATACCTCAACCAGCTGAACTTTTCCAAATTATCGACAGTCACATGCAATTTACCGATAGCACGATTGAATTGAATGGATTTGCTAAATAATAGAATCCAAACTGTGCATTACGATCCAGGTCTGGAGTCATAATTGGTACTGTATATTATAAGAAACTGTTATTTTATTCCTTTTTTTTTTAATAAAAATATTTATTAAAGATCATAAAGTTTAATGAGACTTTAGTCAAGATGCTGTTGTGTTGTGATAGAAGTATTAGCCTAGACACTAATACTGTTATCGCAATGTTGTTATAAGTGAGAATAAATGATATAAACACATTTAACTATATTTTGTGATTTTGTGTTAAAAACGGTTTTATAAAAGACTATATTATGTGACATCGCAGGAACAGTTTGTGCATATGTGATGAGTGTAAAAATTAAGAAAGAAGGAAACATTTTGTTTAGTTATAAAGTAAAACTAAAAAATTTAAAGAAGATTGTATTGGTGGAAATTGCAGATGCTGTAGAAAATCAGCCACCAGTCAATGAGAAAGTGTCAAATATCCATTATAGTCATATAGACAAAAACGATATGGCTTTCTGTGAATTATGAAATAAATTAATAAATTTTATAAAGTAACAAATATATTTTAATCACTAGTAGTAAGTATGTATGGCTTGAGTTGGGACATCGAGAGGGGGAGGGATAAGCCCGGTAAGGGGCTCATCTGATCTAAGGAGCCCGTGGTCCCTTATTTTGCAGACCAGGTAGCCTGAAAACATTTAATCAAGTTAATTTTCCAACATGACAAGAAAGTTTTAAAGTTTCATATCATTTTGGCCTTGTAAGTAAAATAAATATAAGAGAACCTGTTAAAATTTGGGAGTTGTCCTTTTATTATGGATTAGGGAGGTCCGGTGCCTCTCCCGGTTCTCGACTTCCTTGGACTTAACCATAAGTGTTAAAATCTGGTCTCAGAAACCACCTCAAAACCACCCCCACAGTTATATGTTTTACATTTTCTGAAGTTTCCTGGTAAACTATTGATCTTTAAGATTAAAGTCGTCTCTGCCAATTTAAAAAGCAAAATATCCTCTATCGATTGATGTGTATATTACCAATATTACCTAGATAAAAAATCACAAGATACCCAATCTCAGTTTCATTCTAAAGAAGTTACATATAACAAGGTAAATGAAGTTATTACCAATCTAAAAAAGTCCAAGTCCAATGATGCTTATTTTTTAAATATAATGATCCTGTATACAATTAGGTACATAATATTGATATCACTAACAAATTTAATAAATGTTAGCATACGTACGGGACATTTCCTGATATTCTCAAACTTTTAGAAGTCATACCACTACACAATAAAGATGTTGAAGACTTCAGACCAATCTCAATTTTACCTTTATTTTCGAAAATTCGAAACTCTTAAAAATGCAGTTAACTTATTATTTTGAGTCAAATAATCTATCTAGCTCAAGACAGTTTGGTTTTAGAGCTAAATCATCCACAACTTTAGCCATAAATAAATTAATTGAAATAATAAGCAATGGTTTTGAAGCTGGTGAACATGTATATGCTCAATTCTTGGACCTTTCTAAGGCCTTTGATTGCGTCTCACATCATGTATTAATTGATAAACTAGGTTATTATATTTTCCATGCAAATAGTATAAAGTTAATTCAATCATATCTAACAAATATTTCAACATATTTCAACCAAAGTTAGTATTCATTACTCCAGAAATACACGTATATAAAGTGCTCCGCTAAGTATATCAAATTTAATAAAACAAAAGTGCTTAAAGTAAAATGCCAGTAGGCACACGTAACCGCAAAGGCTCAATAAATACCACTGAGGAAGAAAGTATGTCTCAAAATCAATTAGACATAGATAACGTCAAAGATATCGTACAGCAAATAATTCAGAATGAAACCAAAAACCTTCTCAAGACCATCGATGACCTCAAGCAAGAAGTGGTAATGTTACGGGAATCCAACATAGAGTTGGTCAATTTATTGACCAACATTAATCCTAATACACATAATATGAATACAAACAAACAACCAGATTTGCAACAAATTCGTGTCAATAACAAACATGAAGCAGTTAAACCACAAAAACTTTTAAATGGACAAAAAAATAAACCCGATAAATATCCGGAAAAAACCCAATCTGCCAACAATATAGTGGACCAAACAAAAACCATTAATCCTATGAAAAGAACGGACACTACTAAAAGTAATATTAATCAGAAGAAAAAAAGAGCTGAAGTTATTACCGGTTGTCTCGCAAATATTTCTAATACCAAGCTCAGTGGCGTGGCGAAAAAAGCTTGGCTACACATAAGCAAATTTGAGCATAATAATATAGAACCGCAGGACATCTTGGACCATATAAAAAAAAGACGTAGATATTAATCAAAGCAGCTGTGAAAAACTCCAAACCTTCCATGGTAACCATACATACTTTAAGTTGGGGATTCCTTACGACTCACTAAACACAATATTCCAATCCAACTACTGGCCCCACGGCGTGGAGTTGAAGGAATTTCTTTTTCGCTCAACAAGCAAATAATTTCAATCTAAAGCAAAAAAGCAGTCATATCACTCCACTTCAAAATAGGCCAGTTAACCTAAAAATAGCACATCTTAATGTACAATCTATCAGCTACAAGATAAGTGATGTGGAAGTCATGCTGGAAAAGGAAAAACCTCACTTCTTGTGCGTAAGCGAACATTGGATGTCCACAACACAGGCAAGCGTAACATCAATTCATTCATACAAATTACTAACCCATTTCTGTAGAACGGTTTCTATACATGGAGGAGTCGCAATCTACGGTAAGAAAGGCATGGAATACAAGACGATCAAGATACCGAATACTATGTTAGAAGAAAAGACCTGCGAGTGCTGTGCTGTAAGTACTAATCTCAACAATGTAAAAACTGCCCCGCTTTGTGTTTACCGCTCACCCAGCAGCGATTTTCATAAGTTCTTATCACTATTAAACTGTATCTTGTGTAAGATTGCGAGGGATTTTCAAAAAATAATTATGTGCGGGGATATAAATGTAAACTATTTAGTAGAAAATACCCAAAAGTCACTAGTTAACGATCTATTTGAAAGCTTCAATATAAAATCGTGTCTTCCATTAGAGCCTACTCGCTGTCACAATAACAGCGACAGTGCAAGAAGAGAGACCTGTCTGATGACAATTTACGTAACTTAAACCTTTCTCTTCTAAATACAGATTTTCGTAAACTGTATGATATAAAAGATCCTCAAGAAGCCTACGATTACTTCTGGAGGTTATTTTACTTTTGCTTTGATGTCTGCTGCCCGAAAATCAAAGTTAAGTCTGCATTAAACAGTAAAAAATGTTGGGTTACTAGAGATGTGCTTGATGGCAGCGAGTACTTAAAAAACTTGTTCTGGCTATATAAAAATACAAATTCTCAGGGGGTCAAAAATATCTACTTCGAGGAGAAAAGAAAATTTAATTTAAAAATTAAAAATTCAAAAAAATCGTTTTACGACGATGTAATAAAAAATTCACCCAATACTAGTAAAGCATGCTGGTAAATTGTTAGAGATATTACTAATCGTAATAAATATAAAAATCTAGATAACATTAAACTTTTGCACGAACAAAAACTAGTAGATAATCCAGGGGAAATAACAAACCTATTTTGTGAATATTTCTCAACCGTAGCCGGAAATCTCATTAAAGCTCAATTTCCTTCAGCTCATAACGATTGTACTGCTTCTAAAACTTCACCTCAATCAATGTTTTTTAGAAAAATTGAGCCGCAAGATATTTACGAGGCATTTGAGAATATAAACAATCGAACTTCGACTGGGCCCGATGAACTGAATTTTACTGTTATTCGCTCGTGCATTCATACTATTGTTGAACCGCTATGCTACCTTTTTAACGAGTCAATTTCCTCTGGTATATTTCCCAATCACTTAAAAACTGGATATGTCACACCAATGTACAAAAAAGGTGACGAAGAACTCATGGAAAATTACAGAGCCATAACCCGAAATTCGTTTATATCAAAAATATTCGAAAAAATAATTCATGTATGAGTTTATGATTATTTAACATCATTTAAATTGCTGAGTAATAACCAACACGGTTTTAGGCCGAAACATTCAACCATGACCGCTGCATATGAGTTCCTACAATTTATCTATGAATCTTCAGATAAGAGTACATATGTACTTAGTATGGTATTTGATCTCACCAGAGCATTCGACTCTGTTAACCACGACTTTCTCATAAAAAAAATTGATGCACTAGGAATTAGAGGGAATTTGAATAAATGGATAGCATCATTTATAAGTGAGAGAAAAATGTTTGTTAAAATAGACAACAATTTCTCCCTCCCATACAACACGAACATTGGTCTACCTCAAGGCGCCATCCTTTCTCCATTACTGTTTGTTCATAATGTTTGTCAACGATTTAGAAACATACATTAGTTCAAATATTAAATTGATATTGTACGCAGATGATGTTTCAATCGGACTCGAAGCCGATTCGCCTGAAAAATTGAATATAAAGGCAAATGAGCTATTAGCTGAATTTACGTCGTGGTGCGCGCGGAATCAATTAATACTGAACTTAAACAAGACTTCGTATATACAGTTTTATAAAAGACAGGAGCCACCAGTTCTAAAGCTAACAAATAGTCAAGGGACTGTCACTCGTTCCGCAACTATACAGTTTTTAGGCCTTACATTAGATGAAAATCTCACCTGGAGTAATCAGATAGAAAATGTGTGCAAGAAACTAAATTCAGCATTTTTTGCAATTCGTAATCTAAAACCAATATTGCCCAAGGCGCAACTATGGAATGTATATTACAGCCTTGTCTATTCACACCTCAGATATCTAATTATCCTTTGGGGGGTAGATACAGAATCAGAGAGTTTTTATTTTACAAAAAAAAATCATACGACTCATGTTTTCACTTATGCCTCTAGATTCGTGTCAACCTATCTTTATCGAGAACAATATATTGACATTTCCCTCAATTTTTATTTTTGAAGCTGCTGTGTTTGTATACCAGAATAAAAGTAAGTTCTCCCTGAATTCAAGCAAACATACACATAATACCCGCACGGCAAATCAGATATCAATTGAAAATTAGAATCTTTCTCTGTTTAAAAAAAGCCCATATGTATGTTGTGCCAGCATTTTTAATACACTTCCAAATAATATAAAAACGCAACAAAATCTGTGTAAGTTTAAAAGTAATCTAAGGAAATATTTAATAAAACAATGCTACTACAATATCCAAGAAACTTTTCACAATGTGGAGACGAACGGTACTTCATGATCATGGTGTACGTTCTATAATACGTATTTGTATTTTATTATCTGATTGTTGTGATATATGTATTTTATTATTTTAACTGTTGTAATATTTGTATTTTATTATGCCATTTTATCTTATATAATTATACCTACCTATTCTCTTGTTTGTGAACAGACTTTAAATATTTTATATGTGATTTTATTAACTAGCATCTAAGTTCATTTATATTTGACTTATCGCATCTGTACCCAAGTATAGCTGACGTGAAGAAAGAATTATTATTATTATTATTATTAAATAGACGTCAGTATGTTATATGCCAAAATACAAACTGGAACTTATTAAGTATACAATATGGAGCACCGCAGGGTTCTGTATTGGGACCTATTCTATTCTTAATATATATATTAATGATTTGAGTGATATATCTCTTTCGCAATTCGTGCTATTTGCAGACGACACAACCATCATTCAGTCACATCAAGGTATAGATATCTTACGTACAAATATGAATGAGACGCTGTCAGAAGCCCAGGAGTGGTTTGCAGCAAACCAAGTGAGTTAAAATGAATCGAAATCTGAAACCATGGTTTTTAGTTTAAGAAATGTAGCAGACAGCATTAAATTTCTTGGGGTATACTTGGACAAGAAACTGTCATGGGAACAACTTATGCACACTTTGTCTAACATTTACCTATTACGAAATCTTGTAAATGATGTTTCTCAAAACACATTAATTACAGCTTATCATGGCCGGATCCATTCCTCATTATCATATGCTATTTTAATCTGGGGACATTCTACTCACAGAGCTAATGTTTTTGCCTTATAAAGAAAAGCCATACGGATTTTAGGTGGCGTAAATTATAGAGACAATTGTAGACAAGTTTTAAAAAATCTAAGTATATTAACCTTGCCCAGCGTGTATATAATATATATAAAAAACGCAAAATATAATTTTATCTACAAAAAGAGAGACGGAGAGGTTATCGTTGAAATTCTTAGGCTTAACATTAGACAGTAAATTAAATTGGAAAGGCCATATTGAAGAGCTCTGCAAAAAACTTGCCGCAGCTATTTACACCATTAGAATACTAAAAAACGTATCCACCAACCAATCCGCAAAAATAGCATATTACTCAAATTTTCATAGCGTCGCAACATATGGAATACTACTATGGGGAACATCATCTGACGCTCAGAAAGTCTTCATCCTACAAAAGAAAGCCATTAGAACATTATGTGGCATGAATTATAGAGAGAGCTGCAGAGATGCCTTCAAAGAACAAGGTATTCTCACTATGCCAAGCTTATATATACTCAGTTGCCTTAAGTATGTGCATTCACATAAAGATAAATTTAGTCCAAATCTTGAAAATCACCACTATAACACAAGAAACAGGGAACAGCTACAAATTCCGCATCACCGACTGAATATAACTCAGCAGGGAGTGGACTACTGGGGTCCAAAATTGTATAATAAAATTCCTCTCGAGATAAGGAATAAAAATTTTAAGGCGTTCTCCAGTTGGGTAAAAAACTTGTTGACCACAGAAGTGTTTTACTCTCTGACAGAGTTTCTAGAACATTGACACTTTACTGATTGCTCATTTGTTACTTATATATATATTTTTGTTTGTTTGTGATTGTTCATTTGTTACTATATATATATATATATATATATATTTTTATGTTTATATATACTTATATGCGTGTATGTGTCGTGACAAAATACAATAAGTTGTATTGTTATTTATATTTGATTTCATATTACTGTATTTTGACGCTTCCTGTAATATTCTTTTTACAGAATAAAGTACTATTATTTTTTTTTTTTTTTTTTTTTTTTTACAAAAAACCAGTCACCCTACTCTGTGGCTCCGACCCTCACAGAGGGGAGCTGGTAATACCAATAGCCACTCCCCACGCCCGTGGGGTGAGTGACTACCGGGTCCGCGAATCGTGTGCCCTGAGTAGACGTAATGAACCGAGGATGACAGCCTTCTGCATTCTGCCGGCTAAGATCTCTGCCGAATCTCGGCATGCCGGTATGATCTTTAGTTCTGAAAGCAGCGTCTGTCTCATTCCACCGAGGGCTCCTATAATCAGTACCACTATTTTAACAGAATGGCCTGGATAAAGCCTGCGGAGTTCGAAGAGCAAATCTCGATATTTTGTCCGTTTTTCCTCCTCTTTCAAGACAATGTTGCTCTCAGCGGGAGCTGAGAATTCCACGACATACATTGTCTTGAGTTGGTGGTCGAGGAGTACTATGTCAGGCTTGTTGGCTTGTATTTGCCTGACGGTGGGAAACGAGTAGTTCCAATAAATTAGGCACTTCTCATTCCCCACAACGGACTCAATATCCCCCGGAACGTAAGGCAGCACTGGTGTTTCGTCTATCCCATACGAGTGCCTTAGATGATAGTAAAGCACTCGTAATGCTGCGTTGTGTCTATGAATATAGGCCGAGACTGCGTAAGTCGGGCAAGCCGACAGTAAGTGCATTACAGTCTCCGGCGCCCTGCGGCAGGCCCTGCAGCTGACATCAGGGACCTCCATACCCATGACACGACGTCGATAGACGAGAGTGTTAAATACACCATCCTGGCAAGCCATTATGAATCCCTCGGTCTCAGACTTCAGCCCAGCTGACCTTAAGAAGGCGAAGGTCAGCCTTTCGGATAAGCCGAGGTCTTCTATATTTTTATAGAAGATCCCGTGCAATGGCTTATCCTTATGGAGCTGCAGAAGGATGTTGTGTTCTGCAGCTCTAATGTGGGCTTTTAGTCGAACGGGTTCCAACTCGGTGACAGAGTCGGGGTTTACCCGCTCGACGTCGAAGATGAGACCAAGTTCATCGGCTGCTCTGCGTGCTGCCTTAAAGAGAAAAGCTCCTACCTCTGCATTTTCATGGTCTCGGACCATGCAGAGGAGGGGATCCGAACTCCTGATGACCTTACATGCTCCCTCCAGAACCATCCTGCTATGGAGACTCTCCAAGCTCAAGAGTCCACGGCCTCCCCGATGTCGTGGGAGATATAACCGTGGAACGGACGATTTAGGATGCAAGCTCCTATTGAGATGCATCTTCTTGCGGGTTACTACATCGAGTTGACGCAGCTCTTCTCTAGTCCACTTCACTACTCCGAAAGAGTAGAGAAGGATCGGAACGGCAAGCATATTTGTAGCAGACACCTTGTTCTTCCCCGACAGTTCTGAAGACCAGATCTGTCGGAGTAGGTGCTGATACTTGCCGCGGAGAGCGTTTTTCACTACACTCACTTCTTGGGTGGAGCGTTGCTCGACACCCAAGTAAGTGTACGACTCTCCGGCATCTAGATGGTGTAAGATGCTTCCGTCCACGAGCTGCGCGTCCTCTCCATAGTCACCGCATCGTCCTCTCTTGAGATGGATCAGTGCGCATTTGTCCAACCCGAACTGCATACCGACAGCCTGCGTATACTCCTGTACCACCCTAAGGGACTGTTGGAGATCCCTCTCTCCAGAGGCATAAAGTTTAAGGTCATCCATATAAAATAGATGGGTGACCTTATGCCTCCTGTCGCCGGGGGTACCGCAGTTGTAGCCACGGGTTTTCCGGAGCGAGACGGATAATGGCAGTAGTGAGATGCAAAACAGAAGGGGGCTGAGGGAATCTCCCTGAAATACTCCTCTTCTGAATGTTACCGACTCTGTTTGGACTCTATCGTTACCCGATGTTATGGTAAAGCGAGTCCTCCAGAGCGGCATCAGTTCTTCAATACACCTCACTACGGGACCGGGTACCACAAGACATCGGAGCAAGTGAACAATGAGCTCATGCGATGTCATGTCGAATGCCTTGCGGTAGTCGATCCAGGCCATAGAGAGGTTCCGCTTATACTGCATGGAGTCCTGCGTGACACATCTGTCAATCAACAGGTTCTCCTTGCAGCCAGCGACACCTCTCTTCGACCCTCGTTGCTCATATATCCGTTCGTAAACCGGTTCAACTGCGTGGAGCACCCGCATGTACAAAATGCGTGTAAACACCTTGTAACATGCGTTTAGACAGGTTATCGGTCTGTAATTCTTTGGGTTGGACAAATCTCCGTTCTTGGGGATCAGCACTGTCCGCCCCTCAACAACCCAAGAAGGGATTTGCTGCTCCCCATTTAACCAGGAATTAAATATTCTGGCCAAATGGTGGTGGGTGCTCGATAACTTTTTCCACCAAAAGTTATTTATCCCATCGGGACCTGGAGCAGCAAAGTTCTTAGAGCCATCAAGAGCCCTACGAACCTCTTCTGGGGTTATTGGTTCGCACACTTCCTGTGGTTGCTGAAGCCTTTGACAAAAGGCTTCAAAGTGTGCAAGGGCCGGAGAATCTCGGTTGAGTGGAAGCCTCTCCTCGTACAGCGTTTTCCAGAAGTTCTCCACCTGATCTGCAGTCGGCGGATTGTCTACAACACGCGGAGGCGGTTGGAAAAGGCGCGAGGGCTTCTCGCAGAACAGTTTATTTTCCGCAAGCCCCCTCGCCCGCCTCACTAATGACTTTTTGCAAGTCACTAGCATCCGTATCCTGTCGAGACAGTGCTGTTTGGTGGTTCGCAGCACTGCCTCATTGAGTGTGTGATGGACGCGTCTTAAGTTGGCGGCTAATCGACGCACTTTAGGCGTGAACGGCCTGTTGGCCGCCATATAGTCCATCACACATTGGATACGGGATGCGTGTTGCCTCGCCGACTGGATCTTGGCTTCCATCTTTTGTATGCGCCGCTGCGCTCTCTCCTGTGGGGAAGAGGTATTTCGCCTCTCCACCTGAGACGAGCGTTGAGCAGCGGCATACACGGCACAATTTATGTGCCAGATGTCAGCCTCTTCTGGTAGCGCTGTACGAAGTTCAGCGTCCACTCTGGCCAGGTCTTGTGGCCCGGGGGTTTTCAGACGGTGTAACCCCCTTCTGGTACTGAGGCCCTCTGGTATTGGCGGAACGAGGAGAGCCACGTCCTCAACCGGTGAATGTGGCGGCTCTTCGGCCACCTCATTCACCGGCCCAGGAGCAGCCCTCACGTAGCCCCTACTACGAAGGTGGGATACATAGTCACGCAGATTTTGTGGCGTGAAGGCGCTATGCTCTGGTAGCCTCTCACACCACAGAGCATGCATCCGCGCCATGTACCCCCTCCGCGCGGGCTCACTGCTTTCATAACAATGCAGAAGCTCATCCCTCAGTTCATCTGTCCACTCAAAGCGTCCTTGTTCGTTGCGTACGTCGTCAACGGGCGGTCTATCCGGTTGGGCCCCACCACCTTGCCCTTGACCCCTATCCGAACGGGGTCGATCGTGGGGGCCCAGTCTTCGGCCTGCTGGAACCAAAGGTTAGAGCCTGTGGGTGGTTAGCCCAGCAGGCCCACGACCGACACCAGAGGGGAAGATGCTTTCCCCTCCCGGGTGCACAAGGGCTGCCGGTTCGGTTTTGCACCCCTAGCTGGAGTAAGTGGTGGCGCTACTCACCAAAGGCTTAATAGATGGAGGTTAGCCCCTCCTGCTAATTTATTATTATTATTATTATTATTATTATTATTATTATTATTATTATATTGCAGTGTCTCTTGTATATTAACCAACATGAGTCTGACTACAAATCTCATAATGAAGTGCACAGATACCCCTACGAGGACTAACAACAACAAATCTCGTAAAGGCGTAAACTATCACGCTATAAGTTTTTTTAATCATTTGCCAGCAAAAGTCAAAGAACTTGACCATACATTATTTAAAGAGACAGTTAAAGCTTTTTTAACAACCAAGGCATTCTACAACTTTGAGGAATATTTTTCCTCCAATTTTAGTGATAAAAGTATAATAGTGATTTTAGTTTTAGTGATTTTAGTATAATACATATTAACGTTATTACTTCTAATAACGTCTGCTTTCTGACTTGTGTAAATAGGTACATTTGTATTATTGCACCAATAAATCTGTATTCTTACTTGTATATGTATAATTTTACATACTGTTCATTTGTTTTACATTGTTTGTTTTGTTTGTTTATATTTTTTGTGCTTTATATTTTATATACACTATGTTATTTATATATTTCTCTTAATGTTATTTGATTAGGTTAACCACTGTTTTTTTTTTGTTTATATTAATTATATGTCTGACTTGTCGAAACACAATTTGTGTACATATGACCAATAAAGTTCTATCTATTAAATAAACAGCTAACCAGGAAATGAACGCTAGAAAATAATGGCATAGTCTCTAGAAACAATTTTGCGAAATTAAATTGGTAGAGGACAAAATGGTAGGCCTACCTGCCTACCTGCACAGCGAATTTGAAAAGTGAACATAAATTACAAGTAGTTTTGATCATTCTAATAGCCTGCATTGTTTGTAATGAATATCTCCGGAACAAAGACTACTGATTTAAATCGAAATATGATAGTATTTGTAAAAAGTGTAGGAAATTAAGGTTTCTTTATTTAGGGTTTACCTTGGCTCACCTACAATTTAAAACCCATGATCAAACAAAAAAATAAAGCTACATGCCCACAAACAGTATTATATAGACTTAAAAAATATAGTCTCCACAGCCATTAAATTCCATAGTAAAAAGTAAAATTTAGCCCTTATTCTCAATTTCAGCTGTTGTAAAAATGTATTATGGAGGGTTACGGTCAGCATGTATATGTATTGGCAATTAGGCAACCAACTATACATCGTTCATCTTCTGAGTGCTGGTCCATTCCTACTAGGAATATGCAGCTCATAATGACCAGCGCTGTGGTAGAGTAAACTTGTTTTGGTGGTTCTATGAGGATTTTTCCTTAGATATATTTTGTATCTAGGTGGTATGATGATTATACTATTTCTAGATCTTTTTATTCTACCATCATCCGTTTGAAGTGTAATCATGGCAGATTCCCTGATCACTTATTTAAGATTTAAGTACAAGACAATAATTTATGTGCTTGTCAAGAAAGTGATATTAACCACATAATATTTAACTATGTACTTTACACACAGCTGAATCATGGATCTTAGTAAGTGAACTAAAAAATATGGGTTGTCAGCTACCACTGAATATAAACTATGTCTGTCAGAGTAAAACTATAGAAGCATACCGATTAATTTCTTGTTTTCTAGTTCAATACAGCATAGTTGTTTAACTGTTTGTATTCGAGTTATACATATTGATTTGTGTTATTACTTATAATATGCTTTTGTTTCTGCATCCTTTGTGAGTTAACCTAGTAGCCGTGGTACAGTCTATGTGTTACTTTAAGTTGCCCTGAAGAACCCCTGGGCGTGATATGCATGCATCCTTATTATCTCCTGTTCCTTTCCTTATCTGTGATAAGGATATCTGGCTGATAGTTTCCAACCAAGGCCAAAACATTGGAGAAAAAAACTACTATTTTGTGTAAGTGGGCATTTCAACGAAATGTACTGTTCTATTTTCTTATAGCCTTAACTTAAGTCTAAATTCCCCAAACCTTAAAGTTCAATTTGTTTACAGCATCCATTGCAGGTTATGTTTTTTAAATTCTGGATAGTGTGACTACATAAAATGCCATACATTTGATTAGTGTTGATACTATCATCATTAATGTGGTATAGCATATTATTTGTCCGGCCATTTAACAAGTTGTAATTCATTGTCTTTATCAAAATAATGATTTTGCCTAAATTGATTAATAGTTTTTAATTTTTTTTTTGCAGAATATCAATTCACAATTAATTGTGCTTTAAATTTTATTGAGTACATTAAGGATAGTTAAAAAGGCTAATTACTTGCTACCTGCTTTTATTATTCAGCTTCATGCATTGTGGCTAATATTGACTCATTACATCCTAATTCGCATACAAAATTTACATGTTTCGTCGATAACTGACATGTAAGAATAAGAGTTGAGCGTCAAATGTAAAAAGGGCTATATGATATTGGCAACAATTTTTTTGAGGTATTCTCAAAAACCCAAGTCAACAGATAACTACTAACATTGGGGCAAGTACCGACGTGAACTGTATTTTATCGATACACATGTTGATGCCAGTGTGGAAAGTTGGCATAATGTATAAAATAGCTATAAATAATTTTTGTAGGAACTCAATTAGATTACTGTGCTATAATATAGAATCCTTATCAGCAGAATGTTTTTGTATTTGATTTTATGGTTCTCATTGTGTTGAACATATCACTGCCCACTTATCTGTGTGACTGATAATTCTACACAGAATGTGCCGCCTTGTTTGTCTGATATTACTCATCTTCAATAAAGTGTTATAGAGCGATTCTGCAATGTTATAAGTTAGACTTGCTGGAATATGTCATTAAAATTTTTGTTGACATTGACAATTAGTCCGTCATATATAAAAGCAATATGCTGAAATGAATTTGGTCCAGAGAACACAAATTATCTTACATACAATATTAAGTGCCTATTAGACACATTTCTCATATAAGGTATACAAGCAAAAACACAGTACTGAAAATAAAACAGATAGGAAAGACATTATACACTAAATATATACTAATGAGCAGATTGGGTAGAGAGGCATTGGATTCAGCGGAAAATATGTCAATAATTACGACAGGTCTGGATGCTTTTTAGTGAATGCTGTTACCTAGCTCTTAAAACATTTTCCTAATACTTTTATTTTGCAATATAGGAATGGGGTCATTTAACCAAATTTCATATCATACTTTTTATTACATCTATACAATGTAATCGTTGGAAGTTATAATACTGAAATTTTGAAAAGTGGTTCTAAAAATATACTGCTTTAAAATCAATTGATATATGCTTGAAACTTACCACTTATTCTCGAAGCTTGCCTCTAATAATAGAAGTCACTGTTCAGGAAACATGTTTATTATGTGCCATCCTGGCTATTTCAAAGCAATTTCGGTGTCGAAGAATTAGGGATTCCAAACCCAAGTAGCACTCAAAGTTACGGGAACTGGCATCAGTGGTATCGGAACTTTAATATAGTAAGAGTTACATAATTGTCACTAAATTTATGACTGTGGAGTAACAATTAAGTAGATGCTACTGAATTTTGGCACTGTATAATTGTTACACTTTCGAGTAAGTGCTGCAGTATGTGCAATGTCACCGATACTACTCGAAATTACTTTGAAGCATCCTCAACTTTAAAGTGAAGATTGGTAGAAATGCCGACTGCACCACATTACCAAAGAATCACTTCATAGTAATGATAACTGCAAGTGTTCTGTTTAAAGTTCCTGTGACGTTGTTGGGACATTTTCAGGAACCTTAAAGTTTTGTAACTTATTAGTGACATCTTGAGTAAAAATAATGTTAATTTTGGTTTTTATCATAAGTAACAAATACATTGTTGACATATAGTACTATAAAGTGACTCGAATTAAAATCACCATTTTACTGATATCGAATAAAGACGCCGCATAATGACATAAATAAAAGTATAATTTTATCAAACATTATTTTTTAAATTATGGTAACATTTTACAAAAACCAAGTGGTAGTTTTAATTTTTACACTCGGAGCAAAATATATTTTGCTCTCATCAGAGCTGTTGCAGATCACAGAAGTTAGTAGATTTTACTACTTGGTTACATTCCGGTTATGTAATAACCAAGTCGTCAATACATAATAGCAGAAGTTGTGGAATAGTTGTAAAAATTACTATCCCCATTTTGGTGAATACTTCGTAAAATTAATATTCCCAATACTTAACAGTCATTAGTTGCGGAAACCTTTACAGTCCCCCGATGGTAATGTAGTATGAATACGATTGGAAACAACCTAGGACGAACTGAGCAATGATCCGGTGCTAACAAAAAGTTTTATTTATCAGTACCTCGTCAACTTAATGAAATTTTAGAAAGACGGGGGACTATGGTGTGATTCTCGTATAAAAAATTCTTTGCTATTTTTAGTTTGTTTTTATTACAAATAGTATAAAAATAGAAGTTTATAGGTTGAAATACATTTGCGATTTCACTCTAGGAATATGGCATGTGTTTATTAAAATCTTACATCTTTTTGAACTTTGGAAAATGGTCGTTAATTTTGCAAAGCACAGTCACTGTATAACACTTTATTGAGCACGACTGTACACTCCAATTGCTAAACATCTTTTACCAATAATTTAGGGGTGTGGTCCTCATTAGAGGGAAGTAATTTCCTAAACTATCGATGAAACTTGTTACCAGTTACATATGTGGTGAAAGTTATGCTGGATGAATGGGGCGTAGTACCTAGTGCCGAATCACCAGAATCAGATACACAAATAAGTCAGCAGTGGAAGAATATCTTCATCGCAATAAGAATCATAACATCAACTATGAGAATGTCAAAATATTAGACGGAAGTACGCACTATCGCTCAAGAAGTATTAGAAAGTCACTGGAGATTATAAAAAATGGACTGAATAACACATGGCTTTGCCAAGTAGTAGTAGTTGTGTAGCAGCACTAATGTATATAATGATCAGCGAAACATCAAGTCAAGTTGAACGACTGTGGCAAAATCTGGTAAAAACTATTTCACTAGACAATGGTCGTAAAAATCTGTAGTGTAATGTAGTAATTCATTAGTGAATAGTAGCATAACCAAACTTGAGCTTTAGACAAGGCACTCAAGTAATATGAAGATTTTAGCTTATGACAATTATATTTGCTCGCTTTGCTTCATTATGCATTGAAACTGACTTGTCTGCAGGTCTTCCGGTAGGTCCCTTATTAAGGACTTGGCCCTTATTTTCAAGAAAGTCCCTGAAAAGTCTGTAATTTCACAGTATGGTCTCTAAGTCCCTATTTTCAATGAACTGCATTGATAATTACGTTTGAGCACGGAGTATTTGTTAAAAAACCGTAATGAGAGAATGAAAATTATAGGCCAATTTCCTTACTATGCATTATATCAAAAATCCTAGAAAAAATAGTCTTTAATAGAGTTATGAACTTTCTACTAAAAAATAAATTATTATCTAATAATCAACATGGTTTCAGAAAAGGTAAATCGGTGGAGACAGCGTCAGTGCAATTTCTTCAAACTATCTATGATGAGTTGGATAAAAATAAATACGTGATTGGACTATTTTTTGATTTAACCCGAGCATTTGACACTACCTCTATTCAGTTTGTTATCCAGAAAATGTTTTCCTTAGGCGTCAGAGGCACGATACTCGAATGGATAAAATCTTTTTTAACAGACAGAAAACTGAAAGTGAAAATTGGAGATGTAATATCGGAAGAGTATAAGGTCAATATAGGTGTACCCCAAGGTTCGGTCCTGGGTCCACTTATATTCCTACTCTTTATAAATGATCTTCCCAAAAATATACCCCAAACAACGGTAACGATGTTTGCTGATGATACGTCGATGGTAGTAGCAGCAGCTGATGTTGAAACACTGCAAATCATGGTCAATATCATAGTGAACGAATTTTATGAATGGTGCAATAAGAATATGTTAATATTAAATTTAGCTAAAACCGAATGGATATTTTTCTCCAAAAAAAAAGCCTTACCTGACGATTTTGTGGTTCAAATTTCTGAATTAAATTTAAATCAAACGAAAGTAATAAAGTTTTTAGGAACTTATTTGGATAGTAAGCTGTGTTGGGATAGCCATATTAATGAATTATGCAAGAAACTGAATAAGGCATGTTTTGCATTGAACCAACTTAAATCTACTTTGGACAACAGCCATTTATTAAATGTTTATTATTCGTTAGGTTACTGCCATCTAGCCTATAACATTGTATTATGGGGCCAGAGCGTCGACGTTCAAAGGGTGTTTATTTTGCAAAAAAGAATGCTCAGAATTATTTTTAAAATCGGTCCAAGAGATAGCTGCAAGCAATATTTTATTAACAACAAATTACTGACGATACCATCTATTTATATTTTTTCTGTATTGAAATCTGTTAAATTAAATCTAAATAATTATGAACTTAATGGAGACTATCACTCTCACAACACAAGATGTCGAAACATATTAAGATATCCATATCATTCCACAGCTCTCTACGAGAAATCGCCTTATTATAACGGAGTTGTTCTCTATAACAAACTGCCGGATGATATTAAAAATGTCAATTCGTATAAAATATATATATAAAGACAAAGTTAAATATTTTTTAATTGAAAATTGCTTTTATAGTGTAAATCAGTTCCTCGATTTGTAATTCCTAATTTATTGTTCTTATTATTAGATATATTTTTCTTATTTTTTAATATTTTACTATGTACTTTGTTTTTTAAAGTACACTTTTACATATTTTAGTCATGAGACATTTTTTAAAAATTGTAAATATCTGTTTTAAAGTATAAACTGTACATTCTCTGTACCTATCTTGACGATCACATCAATTATTGTAAAATTGCACAGTGATTAAATAAATTATTATTATTATTAATGGGGTCTTCTGCAGACTGAAATTAATATTGAGACAAATGATAGAGTTGACGAGTATTGGGCTCAGTTTTGGAAAAGGAGAGATCATTCAGGTGCTTTAAAGTACCCTAGGTTACACCAGGTTGTAAATACTGCTCTCGCCCTTTCTTATGGCAACGCTTTTGTTGAGCGTGTGTTTTCTAGCTCCGGGCAGACACTCACGGAAGAAAGGACATCAATGGGTGAGTGTATGCTGCATGCTACAAATGCAGTTAAATCGGGCCTTAAATTGTTCAACAATAAACCATCACTTGTTCCAGTAACAACGGAACTCTTGACTTTAGTCCATGGTGCTTACAGCTCCTATGAAATGTACTTAGAGGCCGAGAAAAAAAGGAAGGATGTTGATGCACGCAAGAAAAAAGAGGAAGAGGAAAAGCATCAAGCTAAGGGAATAGCACGACAAAAGATGGAAAGTGATAGAAAATTCCTTTCCGAGGATGAGGTGACATTGCAGGTGCTAAGAAAAGAAAAGCGAGAAAAGAGGCAGACAGCTTAACTAGGGAGGCTATCAACCGTTTGAAAAAGGCAACGATATCGAAGGATTACAAGGAGGTAGCACTGGCTCGAGCTATGTTTGAAGAAGCTGAATCAGTTAGGAGAGAAGCCAATAAGAAGAGAATGCGATTAGGCAGACTGCAGTCGTCAGTGGAAAAAAAGAATTCAGTACTGTTTTCTAGGTTTCTAAATAAGAAATCCAAGACATCTTAGTAAATGTCTGGTGTACATATTTTTTTAAATATTTCGTTTCTAATTAACTAGTCAAAGTCATAATAGTTGTACAGCAAATTTTATTTTGTTAATAACAAATGAAATTTTTTTTTTTTTTATTACGTTAAAGCATTAATGTATCAGTCAAAGTCGTATTAGTCATAAGGCAAATTTTATTTTGTTAACAACAAATAGGGCTTATTTTTTGTTTATTACGTTACGTTAAAGCATTAATGTATGTATTGCATTTAAAGAAAATAAAACAGGGAAAATTATACAAATGATACATATTTGGCCCTTATTTGTTTCCTATTTGGCCCTTTTTTCTTTATGATCCAGGTCCCCAAGTCGTTAATTTGAGGGGCAATAGCCACTAGGAACCCTGACTTGTTCACAATGCCCTTCCTTTAATCTATTTTTAAAAAGTCTAGACACTATTTTGATATTTCCTCTCTTTTTCTTTTCATTTAGAATCTTGAATTAATCGTATTGTAAAGTTTTTTCCCATTATTATAGAGTAAGGGATGTGTCAAAATTAAAATTAAACCATACATATTAAATTTCAAGTAGGTAGGTCTTAAAAGTTAACGCAGTACTTGTTTTGTGAAGTAATTAAAACAATACAATCGGAAGGCAGTTATTTATTTATCGTAAACCTTGACTCTGGTACGAGAATTTTACCTGGCAGCGATTATTATTCTTTACAAAAAGGCACTTATCAGATCACATAAATTATTATACAAGCTAACACTAAAACTAAAAAATTAGCACCACAATGTATAAAAATAAAAATATAGATTATTCTTCAGTTATTTTCGTGATTTTTTCTACAGTAAAAGAAATATTACAAAACTAAAATTAAACAGTAATTATCTCATAACATATATATCGTCTATAAACAAAATATTAGTCTATAAGGAAAACCTTATCTTGAACACAAAAATATATAGAGAATTTAAATTAACAGTGATACAGTTGAAGTTTAAATTAACCATACCTCAGTATTAGTACATGAGACCCAAATCATACTTTGAGCCCTAACCACACTAAAGGCAAAAGATATTTTGCGAAAAAAGTTGCCTTTTAAATTTGCGAAAATTGAATTGACTAAAGCAGTTTTGTGTCAAAATATTTGTGATACTGAATATAAAAATACATGTGAAAAACTAAAGTTAGCTTATTGATAATTTTTCAAAATAGTATAGACAGACTCAACATTTCTCTCTGATATCAGAAATGTAAATAAACACCTAACAGGTATTACGTTTAACTTCACATAATTAAGTACATTACTGGTGACATCGGACATATTTATGTGGGTCATTTTATCTCAACACATGTAGATTAGATCTATATTGAACCCAAACAATTTTATAGTTTTATTTTAAGAAATAAGGAAATAATCGATCGTACCAGCTTCGATATCACCAAATATAGATATTTTTAATAATATTAGTTTTGGTTGATCTGAAGTGTGAGAAAATTCTAAACCCAGCAGTTATTACAGATAAAGCCTAGAGGCATGACAATCACATGGCGCCTAAAATACAACTATAACCCATGTGGGGCCCTTATCTCCTTCCTCTTTTGCTCTTAATAATCATGCCTTGGGTACAGCTTGAATCCCATGCACTAATGCATGGTTAATTTAAATTTCAAAAACCGCCACTATAAATTAACATAACGTCACTTTAAATAAATTGATAACGGCATTTGTACACAGATGAACTTGCAAGATACAAGGTTATAAATTTAATTAAAGTTATTTTTCGTAGAAGTTTAGGAGCAATAATATGATACAAATTAAACTATACACAAATAATTACAGTATTTTTCTTAATAACTGTTATGGCACGTTAAATCACGCTCGGACTTGCGGTTTCCTTCTTCTGTAGTGACCTTGCCTGAGTCTTTGTTTTCTTCTCTGTTCGTCTAAGTTTCGATAACCCACATTGGGAGGTTGCTGTCCACTCGATGTATAGCTACTAGCAGGTGCAGGTTGAGTAAATCTATTGGCATTATTAAAAGATCTAAATCTATTACTAAGTTCACTTGGCGGAAGAGACGCCTCTGGTGGTACTTCCGGTTGAGGTTCAACTACTAATCTCCTTCTTATACAAACTGAACAACGGCTTATTTTGGATGTAAGAAAACCAGCTTTCAGGGTTTCGGGTCGTGGTTTTCTGAACATGGCATAGTCCTCAATCGTAGCCAGCCAGTAAGAAATAGCAGTGGTATAGTAGTTGCATCTACCATGTGCGTGACATTCAATGAATGGTTTCGGCCTGAATTCTTCTAGACAGGAGCCGGGAGACACCAGAGATTGCCCTGATCCATCAGCTCCCGCGTCAGTATGCTGAAATGTCAAATGACTGATTAAATAAGTAATTATTGTTATTTATAGGCATTTTAATATTTAGGTAATGGAGCAATCAGCTAATTACATTCATTATTATAAATATTATAGTAAATAAATAGTAAACATTTTATAGATAAAATATATGAAAACGATATTCATGAATCACACCTGATGGTTAGTTTTGATGTAGTTAGTCTTTTTACAAATGTTCCGGTAGATGAAACCTTAAAAATAGTTAAAGACAGGTTGCTAAATGATAATAATTTGGAAACTAGAACTAAATTAAGTGTAAATAGCATAATGGAACTCTTAACACTGTGTATAAAAACAACCTATTTTCAATTGGACAATGAGTTCTATCAGCAGGATTTTGGTATGGCTATGGGGTCTGCATTATCACCAATTTTAAGCAACATATTTACGGAGAACTTTGAGAACACACATGTTCAAAATTGTATAAACAAACCGGTTGTCTGGTATAGATATGTTGACGACAATTTTGCAATTTGGCCACATGGCGTCGATTTACTAGATAGTTTTTTAGAAAATATAAATAGTAAGGAACCGTCTATTAAATTCACATTAGAAGTAGAAAGAAGGAATGAACTACCGTTTTTAGATGTTTTAATTAGAAGGGTAAATAATACAATTGAAACAAGAGTTTATAGAAAACCAACACATACTAATAGATATCTAAATTTTAACTCAAATCAGTCAATAAATGTTAAAAGGGGTGTTGTACGATAGGGTCAAAATAATTTCATCTAATAATGAGAAAAAATTTATCAAAGAGGTTCTAGTACAAAATCAATATCCTGAAGCCTTTGTTGATAGAGTTTTCATAAATGTTGAAAATAGGGATAATCAGGTACGACAAAAACCTGAACGTCATTATACAGCAATAATTCCTTATGTATACGGACTATCGGAAAAGCTACGCCATATAGGTGACAAATTTGATGTTAGGACGATATTTCAAACGGGGAACACTTTAAGATCTATTTTAACAAAAACAAAGCCGATAAACAGAGAGCAGAATTCAAAAAACTGTATTTACCATATCCCGTGCGAATGTGATAAGTGTTATGTGGGTGAGTCATAAACTGGGACTCGGCGAAAATTTTAACAAAAGAAACAGATACCAAAAAAAGAAAAATTAAAGAAACAGCAATAATCTCTTATTAAATGAAGATAAGTGCGTATCGAATTGTTCTGTAGATATTTGTACAACCTGGCTACCAATGTTAAAAGAAGAAATTAACAAACTCAACATTATCTAAAAGAAAATATCAGTTCTATGTTCTATGTAAGTACCTAGTAAGTATCTATGGAAATAACATAAACAGAATCTTAAAGCTGTGTATTTGACATACACAGCAAAATAAGAGTTCTTCCAAAAAAAGCTTTGAAAACGGAAAGAGATTACTTTCCAAAACGTCAGCAAAATACATTGTTTCTGTGTTTATTCCGATTTATATTATTTGCAAAACATAACCTCTGACTTTTCCTTTGGCGTAAACGTCACGGGTGCAGAGGCTTTTTTCCAATAATTCTATTATTTTGTAGATTCGGTGATTTGTTTTGAAGAGGATAATAATACATGTGGTAGAAAACCCAAATAATAGGAAAAAATATTCATAGAATGCCACAAATAACTTTCAGACAATGCTATTACTTGCTTTGCAAATATTTGTAAAATGTAGGGATTACGTAACGCTTCCAACCAATACTATGTGCATATGCACAACAATTAAAATCACTTGTTCAGAGTCATTTGTGTAATGTTTATAAACTATGTATAACCTCTTTTTTATTAAACAATTGGTTGCCAGATGGGGGCGGTAGTTTGGGGGTTAGCGCATCTAGCTTTTTTTGAGTGTATATAGCGAAGTTAGCATCAGCTAACTATGAAACACGGGATCCTTTTTTAATAAATGCAATAATATACAGGATGTTTCAGTTGAAAATTGAAAGTCAGTGTCACTTCTGGTGACAATTTTGGTATAATGTAAAATTAACCTGAACGCAATTTTTCTCGGCAACGTTTAATCTGACTGGAAATTTGCAAAAGGTTTTTTCAATATAATTTCCTGTATTAAACAATTTTTTGATTCTACGGAACAGTACTTTTGGGCTCTCTGGAGCTGCCTCTGACGCTCCGAGGAGAAATTTGCAAAAAAACACTCCATACAATTTTCCACTTGAAAGAACCTTTCAGTGGATGAAAACTTGTTTTAGGCTCACCTGGAGCCGTTCTGGTGCTCTAACGTAAAAGTTGTGCAAGATCTTTCGGTTATAATTTTTTTATACTATACAATTTTACTTTGAAATAGTTTTTAATTCGATGAAATAATGTTTTAGACTCTTCCTTGAACCGCCCCTGATGCTATGACAAGAAATTTGAACAATACATTTTCGATACAATTTTTCATCCTGTTTAATTGAAACAATTTTTAATTTGACGATGCCTGTAGTCCTGGGTTGTCTGAGGAGAAATTTAAAGGACCTTTTCCATTCAATTTTTCATTCCGAATAATTTTTATTTGCAGCATTTTTTTATTTGCTTTTCGGGCGCACTCTGGAACCTTCTCTGTTTCACTGAAGAGAATTTTACGAAAGGCCTACCAATACAATTTTCCATACTGAAGAGTATTTATTCATTTCCTTATCTCGGAGAATTTTGCATTTTTTATTATACTCTACTTTATTCTAATTCCCAAATAAAACTATAAAAATGTAAAAGCCGGTTAGAGTATGGATGTATAGTGGCGTTTTTAAAGTGCTATCGAGTTGGTAACAGCAGACTAGACGGGGTTACGTGAAAGGCAACACAGCTAGTCGTTGTACCACTCCTGAATTCGAGTCTCAGCCGTGATAGATGCAATGTGTCAGGGAATAGTCGCTGTGATAGTATTTGTGTATGTCTTGAGTGGTGGAATAGTTAATACTAAACTCCGCCAGAACGTTAATCTAAACAAGCCGGATCATTTTGTCGTTAACAACACCAGGCTACTGAATTAAAAACGGAAGTTACTTTTTAAATTCTATGTATTTGGTCCACTAAAACATTTAAGATTCAAATTTGTACCTGGTTATAAACTGATTGGAAAATATATTTCCTTCTTGGATTAACAATAGTTAAAATATATGTTTTGTTAAAATGTGAACAGTTAATTTATGCTTTTGAAGTGGTAAATACAATTTTAGTGGATTGAGAAATTATTTGTAAAAATTAACGAACATATAACGACGAGATCGAAATAAATACTCACCATCATAAAACTGTAACCAACCCAGAGTTCGTCCCATCCATTTGGACACTGTGGAATAGTCGTAGTTTGGCTGTGAATAGCTATTACCCTTGTAGGTGCTTCACAAACAGAACATCTAAAATAAGTTATGCAGTAGTAGGTATCTTCGCTAATCTATCATAAAAATATTACCTTGAAATATATCTCTGTACTTCATTGGCATATATAGGAGTCATCATCATTGGCATCGGTTCAGTAGTAGATAACCAGTAACTATATTCATTTCGTTGTGCATAATCGCACACATCGTTTAAGTTACAGAACAAGAATGGCATGGTATTGAATTTCCGCAGGCAACTTCCTGGCGCACCTGTATAATTTTATCATAAGTTTGTATTTTTTACAAATTAATAAAAAAAATAATTTACCCAAATCCTGTCCATGTGACTTTTCATTACCCATTATATGTAACAAGGAATAACCCTCCCACATTCTAATGGTGTTTTTAGGGCAAACAGGAACAATTTCCGACTGAGAATGCCTTGTGAAATAAAATCCTCTACTTCTAGGACCTGGCTGTTGTAGAGCAGGTTCGCCTTTAAATCCTTTTGGTCCTCTGAAACCCTGTAATCCAGTCCGTCCTCTAAGACCTGGTAACCCTTGCATTCCCTTTTCTCCATTAAAGCCTGGTATTCCAGCTTCCCCAACGTCTCCTCTTTCTCCTTTTCTACCTTTTATTCCGGGTATTCCCTGTAATCCTGGCAATCCAGGCAAACCTGGGACCGCATTAAATCCTGGTAAACCAGTATCACCACGTTCTCCTGGCAAAGCATTGATAGCCCAATCTCCTTGTTCCCCTTTTTGACCTTTGGTACCCGGTCTTCCTGGTATTCCCGAAAAACCAAAATCTCCTGAAAGACCTTTTTCCCCAATAGGTCCAATTTCTCCTGATAGTCCATCTAAGCCTGGTTCACCATTTTCGCCTTTTCTTCCATCGATTCCTGGTAGTCCTCTAAAACCAACATCTCCCTGTTCACCCTTAAAGCTTGCAGAAGCATAGCCGTAATCTCCTTGGAGTCCTTTTGGACCAGTTGTTCCTCTCCTACCATCAAATCCTGCTATTCCCTCGGGTCCTGGTCTTCCAGGAATACCCGAAAATCCATCATCTCCATTTTCTCCCTTTATCCCAGGCATTCCTAGACCGGAAACACCTGCACGACCCGGTGGTCCGTCAAATCCGACTTCTCCTGGAGCTCCCTTTTGCCCTGGTCGACCAGGGCGACCTGGTATGCCATCTAATCCAGGACGGCCAGGTTCACCTGGTTCAGGATTTTGTCCAGGTATCCCCGGTAGTCCTTGCAGTCCGATATCACCGCGGAAACCTTTTAGTCCTGGATAACCAGGTTCACCTCTTAGGCCCGGAAAACCGACGTCACCTATTTCACCCTTGCGCCCAGATATGCCGAATGGGCCAGATTCTCCTTGTATTCCCTTAAAACCTGCATAAATAATAGTTGTAGAAAATACTAAACATTAAAAGCAATAAAATTGTACCTTGTAATCCATGCATTCCAATGTCACCTGCATCTCCTTTCTCGGCAAAACCAAAAGGTGCAAAACCAGGTAAGCCTTGATTTCCCTTTAATCCTTTTAGACCAGGTGCCCCTTCTACTCCTGGATATCCAATATCTCCTGGCATACCAGGTCTTCCTATAAGTCCTGGTTCACCTTCCATCCCTAGTTCTCCCTTAATGCCGGTCTGTCCTTGTGGCCCATTGTCTCCTCTTTCACCTTTCGCGCCTGGAATACCATTTAAGCCAGGAGTTCCAGGATATCCGGGGGTTCCTGTATCACCTCGCTCTCCTTGTGGCCCGTTTAAGCCCTGATCTCCCCTTTCTCCCTTGAAACCAGGCCTTCCATATAAACCGGATCTTCCGGGTTCACCCATCTCTCCTTTGAACCCAGGTAACCCTACAATATCTGCTCCTGGTTCTCCTCTTATTCCCGGCTCTCCAGGCAGTCCAACTTTTCCGTCGAATCCTGGTGGACCATTAAAACCGAATTCTCCCTGGTCTCCTTTTTCACCACTGAAAGCAGATTCTCCTTTTTCACCATCTAATCCAGGAAATCCATCATCTCCTCTGCGTCCCGGTAAACCGGGTTCTCCCTGAAAACCAGGTGGCCCACCAGGGCCGGCATCTCCTGTTTCTCCTTTCCTGCCACGAGGTCCTATCAGCCCCTTTGGACCTGGTAGTCCTGGTGTACCTGGATAACCTAAGTCTCCTCTTTGACCCTCAGGGCCAGTTAACCCTGGAAAACCTAATCTTCCAGCATGACCTGGATAGCCAGGAGGACCTTCGTCTCCTATATTAAAGAAATAATTGATATAGTCTTATTGAAATAAATTTAATTAATTATTAGTACCTGGTGATCCCCTTAGACCTTCCAATCCCGGTGCACCTCTAGCTCCTACAAGTCCTACATCTCCTGGAATACCATCGTCTCCTTTTTGGCCAACGGCTCCGAACTGTCCCGGAAATCCTGGAAGACCAGGGGCTCCAGGCCGTCCAGGAGGCCCAGGTAGCATAATTCCTCTTTGTCCTTTTGCACCTTTTAAACCAGTAAATCCTGTATGTCCCGGCGCTCCTTTATCCCCTCTTCTTCCCTTAACTCCTGGACGTCCAGGTGATCCGGGATATCCGTCTGGCCCAAATTCACCAGGCTCACCTTTAAAACCTTGTGGGCCAAGTAAACCGATTTCTCCATTCAATATACTTAAGCCATAACTTCCACGTTCTCCTTTGGGACCAGGACCTCCTGGAATGCCATCAATTCCTGATAGACCATCTTTTCCTGCAGGTCCTCTGGGCCCTTCATCTCCTGGTATACCAGGATAACCTTTAAATCCATCAGGACCTGGACGACCTTCATATCCTTTAGGTCCTGGTGGACCAGGAAAACCTGGATATCCCACATCACCTTTGCTTCCTTTTAGACCCTTCATGCCATCAAATCCTGAAATTAATAGTGTATTGTTTTATAAGGAGTAAAAGAGACATTTTCAGTGTCGAGGATCTACTTAACGGACGAGCGAAGCTTGTGCATAAGATATTACACTAAAGTGATGCTTTCTTGGCCCAATAATACAAATCTTAGACTTCGCAATACTTTTTATAAATTTATTGCAATGATTTAGACTGTGACTTAATCATGTTGATACAATGAGCATCTCTTTAAGTAGTTCCAATACTTGAAGTAACCTGAAGACAGTTTACTTGCTTGGTGATGACTCCAGACAGAAATTATTTGAGTAACTTGTCGGTGTAAATGTTTAAATTGAAATTACATTGATGATACATACTATAAAGTTAATGTAATTACATGTTTACCGCAATAGCAATTTGTATTTGAAAATTACAAATTGCAAAGTTTCTTCAGTGTATCGGCAAGTATATGATTTTGTAACTGAAAGTTTTGTATTCAACATTTCGTGTAGTTATTAATGTAGAATGTAGTTTTAAAACATGGTAAAATATTTCGTAGCTTTAAAACGTAAACACTGATTAAAATTTAAAATCGCTAGACGCGGCTTTTCTTTTTAGGTTATAAATAAATAATAAATATAGAATATGGTTATCATTGCGTCTTCTCAACTGACCTGACAATCCGATATTTCCCTTGGATCCTTTGTCACCTCTCTCGTCATGTTGAACAAATTCGCCTACAGTTATTCCAGGCTCACCAGGTGCTCCTCGTCTTCCAGCGTCGCCGTAATCGCCTCTAAAAATACATAGCATGGTTTTAGAAAAGTGCCAATTTAAATATAATATGTTATCTTCAAATAATGTCCATAACGGCATTTTTTTCATAAAATTCATAATCGAGGAAATGATTCTATAAATGATGTCATAACAACATGTGCCTTAAAGGCTGTGGCTTTCGAAACCTTCCATTTACATATTTTGAATTTTATTCCTTTACCACCCACATGCCCCTTTCTAGATATTGAAAAAATTACATTTATTTAGTTATGATAATGGCGGTTTTGAAATAAAAATTCTAAACGGTGTGATATTTTTTGGTAACCGTTTATTCTTTTGTATTCCCAAATTTTATCAATATCACTGACCAAATTGCATTGGTTCTTCTTAATCTGTAGGATACAGGGTGATGGGCCATTGAAAATGAAACAACACGAATTTTTGGGTAATTCTAATCATTTTTTTAAGATACACTCAGACTTCAATTTCGAGAGACACATTTTTTACAAACCGTTTCATTCCTTAATAACGAATCTACAGCCTTTAAACTTTTAGATGGCAAAATAGAGTAGAAAAGCTCTTTATATTTATTCACATAAGAAAATTCAGATTAATCAGTATTCGACCAGAATGTATTCAAAACAAACAACGCACTGAGTTTTGCGGGTTTTATTTCTTGTCAACCCTGGTTACAACGCGAAAAGATGAAGCTATTTGCAGGTGAGTTAATTGCAGCAGATGCTCCCCTCAAACATGAAGTTGATGTATCTGAGGGTATTTAAAATTTTTTATTTGAACTAGACCTTTGATTCGGACCTACACGGCCGTCTCTACCCGGGGGTGCAATAAGTGCCTCGCACACCGGCGGCAACATGGTACGGTCGTGAGCAAAAAAAAAAAGGACAAGTCTTATAACGGTATTTTGCTAAAATCTAGTTGTGTACATCTAACTTTAATTTTTATGACATTGTCAGTTAGTTGTCATAATTTATTACAAGTGTGCAAAAAATTAATATGCCTCATATAAGCGACTTAGTTAAATCTGGAGTTATTGCTAAAGCAGAAGATGGATGGTCAATGAGACAAATTGCACTGCGTTATAATATTGACAAAAATTCGGTGTGTAACATTTTAAGAAAGTGGAGAATAAATGGTACGATTAGTAGAAATCCTGGATCAGGACGACGAAGGATATCAACTCAACAAGAAGATTTACAATTGGTAAATACTTTAGTAGAAAATCCATTTTACTCAGTTTTTCAGACTGCTGAAGAAACGAATTTTCCTGGATCGAGTAGTACTGGTCGCCGGCGAGTAAGAGAATCTGAGCTACGCTGTCATGCAGCAGCGCAGAAATACTTACTTAAAGCTGAACATAAAGAAGCTCGAGTAGGATTTGCGCTTGAATTTTTAGCGCATGATGTAAATTTTTGGTACAATGTAATCTTTACAAACGAAAAAACTTTCCAGTCAACACACAGCGGTCGTATTCGTGTTTACTGCCCTCCGAATACTCGATCCCATGAGAAATATATATCTAACAATGATAAAAGTGGTAGATTTTCCGTCAATATGTGGGCTTGGATATCGGCATGTGGTCCTGGTGTTTTGTGGCATATCGAGGAACGATTTAATAGTGAAACGTATATTAGAATTTTAGACAATATTATGCTCCCTTCTGTGTTACAATTATTCCCTAATAATGAGTTCATATTTCAACAAGACAATTGTTCCGTTCATACTGCTCATACCGTAACTAACTGGTTTCAAGATAACAACATCAATGTTCTTAACTGGCCCAGTCATAGTCCAGATCTTAACCCTGTGGAAGAAGTATGGGGACTACTCGTAAGAAGTATCTAAGAACGAAATGTGAGACCACGGAATGCCGGAGAATTACTAGAAATAGTAAATAATGCATGGGAAAATATTATTACTAATGATTATTGTATAAGGTTATTTAATTCTATGTCAAACAGACTTATAGAAGTTATAAATAGAAATGGTGCAATAACGAAATATTAATAGTTAGTTTCTTGTTAAGTAGGATATCCTTTGTCCTTTGATCCAGGATTTCTACTAATCGTAGTCTATTCTCCACTTTCTTAAAATGTTACACACCAAATTTTTGTTAATGTTATAACGCAGTGCAATTTGTCTCATTAACCATCCATCATTTACTATAGCAATAACTACAGCATTAAAATAAAAAATAAATTAAAAGTGATATCTGTTTCATTTCTGCTACTCATTACATATTCAAAGAGAGACAGAAATTTGTCCTATTTTTTCCGCTCACGACAGTACAGGTGGCAAATATTTACAGTTAAAAAAATAATTGTTAAGTTACATGTCAAATGATGACACTGTTTTATGTATTTCTCTTCTTTATTTGACTTATATTGTACCGTCTGAAGGGACAGGGCGCTGCCAAAATGAATGACAGCGCCCGAAGATATACTGTTTGATGCGACGTCGGTCGGCTGCATCAAAGAATGCGCCGCTCAAGCAAAGTAGTCTCATCACGCGCGTGCCCTTATTGTCATTATAACAACAGTTGAAATTTTTCTTTTAGTATATTCACTATATCCGCCCGGCGCCGGCGCGTTGTACGCTGTACGTTATGTAACTTAAATGATCATCTTAGTTGCTAGTGTCCAAAGTTGTTAATAATAAAATAACCACCGCAAGTACATGGTTTTTTCTTTGTGTTATTAGTTAAACTAAATATTTTGAATATAATTGCTTTTGAAACATAAAAATTCACCCTTAAGTATACACATGAATATTTTGTATTATTGGATTTTTTTACCTATTTCTATTTCAATATCACAAAAAACGTGAGCAAAAAAAGAAATAATTTAGAAAATAACGACTCGTTTTGTAGTTTTTGGTTTTTGAAGCTACACAGAATTGTTCGTCTACAAATCGCCAAACTACAGCATTATCCATCCACAAATGATGGAAGTGATAATAGAAATATAAAATACGTGTAGTCCACCATCTGTAGAAGAAAGTGGCCGAAATTTAGCAACAACAGAAGTACTACCGACTACTAAAAACTTTACAAACGCAGACGATATTATTGTCAATAAGTTATTTCAGATAATATCATCACATTTTTAAGGAAGTCAGGTAATGACCACAAGTTCTGAATGACAACACTAGAATGGCTCTGGTCCAAAATAAACCACCTCAAATAAAAATTCTGCTTTTCCCAGAGATGGGTCAAACATAGGTTTTTCTGTGAAATATTACCAAAAAGCTATGCGTAATAGTGAAATAGTTTTCAGAAGTTGGATTTTATACTCTTCCTTAGAAGATGGCGTTTTTTGCTTTAATTGTAAACTTTTTTCAAATAGCTCCGATATTCCTCTTGTAAAAGATGACCAGATGATCAGTTCTTGGCAACATTTGTATGTCCAACTTAACCGTTACGAAAAAAGTTTGTGGATGGCGAGCTATTTTACAGAGAATTGTACTTTGTGTTCAATATTTAGCGAAATCTGACTTTTGGCGGGAGAAGCTAAAGCTACGATCTTGAAAATGTTAACCGATGCCAAATATGAGATCAAGAACAACTTACTCGTATTTTAAGATTCATTGTTTACAATAATGATAGTGAAGACGTTGAGATCAGGGAACACCTTTTATCGTTTTGTAAAATTAATAACACCACTGGCGCTGGGCTAACCAAACATGTCTTAACATTATTTTTAGAAAATAATAAAACTGACATTCACAATTAATATGCGAGAGTTGCAAAAATACATGTTAAACATAAATCCGTGGGCCTCTTATGTTCAAATCATTTTAGATTGCCAAAGAAGTGCTAAAAAATGAACCGTTTTAAAAAAATTTAGATACGTTTTTTTTACGCTTTACTAACGGATCCTGCAGAATGAAGTATCCATTTTCAAAGTTATTTCATGTCATAATATAAATGCTTTCGCGATAAACGGAAATATAAGACAGTCGTCGAAGCGTTTGCGAGAAATATCAATTTAGCTGTCAAATATTCAACGTTCCTTTGCGGTTGAAGCTTATTTAAAAAATAATTATAATCATCCAGCGTTTATTTCGTCGTCACTTTTATTTAAATCCACGAGATCCAGTCCCTAGTGGAATTACAATTAAAAAGTGGGTACACAAGATTGAAGATTCGCAGTACTAATTCATGTGTTAGAGAAAAACCAAAAGGAAGATCTCGTTCTGTAGGTACAACTTGAAAATGCTAAAGAGCAACTGTCCTATGAAGTCCTAAACGAACTGCAAAACCACAAGCATTAACACTTAATATTTCGAACCATAGTTATAGCCGCATTCTGAAAGACTTATTTCTATCCCTACAAAATTCATGTCGTACAAAAACTTCTGCCTCAAGATTTTGGAACACGCATTGATTTTTGCGGATTTTACGAAGGGCTATATGCTGAAAACCCGAATATCATTAATTGGCTTGCTGTTGTCTAATGCAGCCATTTTCATCTTTTCGGATATGTTAACAAACAGAACTGTCGCTATTGGGTGACGGAAAATCCTGTGCAACTTCACGAAGTATCAATCAATCAATACAACTTTATTAAGAATTAAAATTTACATCTGCCTCCCCAGAACCCACCCCGGGACCTACCGTGCAACCACTGCGTTGTTCGCGGTGGAGGATTGCAGGGTTGGGCGGAATGGGACTGGTTCGGCTAAAAGACAATTAGAAACAGTTAAACCCAAACACCTTCCATCGCAGATGGATTAAATTAGGTTATAAAATTAAAAGATATCTGAAAACAGATTTAATAAAACTTAAAACTACACCTTTTAAAAACTCACGCACTGTCACTGATTAAATTTTGATTCTGACGCACGCACCTCAACTTGTGCAAGGTGCCTTCCGCGAGGTATGTCAATGCTGGGCAGCGCGTGGCTGGCCTAAACTTTTATTTTAAAAGTTTTGGTTTGGTTCACGAAGTACCGCTTCATAACAAAAAAGTCACCGTGTGGTGTGCAGTATCCGCCTTGGAAATGTTGGGCCGTTCTACTTTGAGGAAAAGACTTGACCATTACTGTTACATCAAAACGTCATCGACAGGTATTGCGTAACTTTGAACACAACTTCGTAATGTCGGTGTGGATATTTGAGGAATATGGCGATTTAAGCAGGACGGAACCACTTCCCACACTGCTAGGGATTCTATGACAATTTTGATAAGAGTGTTTCCTGGTCATGTCATCTCGACTTTGGAGATATCAACTGGCCGGCACAGTCACCGGATCTCTCAGCTTGTGATTTCTTTTTATGGGGCTGCTTAAAGTCAAAAATGTTTTTAATCGACCGCAAACTTTGGAACAACAAAAATATAATATTCGGACAGAGATTAACACAATCCAATGTTGGAACGGGCGATGAAAACTTTCGTGCAAAGCTTTAAGAGTGTCAGTGAGGAGGTCATTTGACTGATGTAATATTTAAAGAATAAAGTTTCCGTGTTTCCTCAAGAACATTGTGCTTAATTTTGGAATAATCTATTTCAATTTCTTTATATTTCAATTCTATCAAATTTATAAGACATTTTTCTCTCAATTTCAACGTCCCATTCAAGTTTTCATTCGCACTAAAACGCTCTTCGTTCACTTCCCTGAGACGCTAGCTAGTCATTTATTCAACTTCCTTTCCGTTTCACGTGCTCGCGTCGACGATAAAATTAACCCCATGTCATTTGTCTCGCTAACTGGCGAACAAATTTCAGTGCTGCTTTTCATACCCCTCTGTATAATATTCAACTTCGATCAAACAAACTTCTTATAAAATATTCTTCTTTAGAATTTCACTGTTCATTCATTTTCGTATTCAAATTATCCACATACAATCAGTCCCCATTCAATTTATTCGAATAGAATACCGTTACTCTCGTCTCCATCGGTATCAAAACTCACTTCCTAAAACATAAGCTATGTATCAAATCAAATTGAATCCACGTTATTCCATTCAGCGAGCGCATATCGGCACACCTTCATATCGATTCAACTCTCCAACGCACAGACCTTCGGGACCACTTTACGGGGTCATTCCAATTTTCGTACAAATTTTCGTTAATGACTTGTAAACCCGAATTGATTCAGGCTTCATTCGTATATCAAAATATTCCCCTTTCTAAGGCCGATACGGTGATATAATTTTCATTCCCGAATTTCACGTTTTTAGATTTCTTATGCAATATTGCGAAATGTTGTGCAATATTGCGCAATCGAAGCCCTCACGGAATGGGCGGGGACGCATATAGCCTTTTCTAGACCTTTCCAGCTCTCTGCCAGTCGGGTTCCCGACAAAGCGTATAAAAAAGCCGAGCGCGATGAGCTCGGGCAAGTCAAGTTCGTCACGTGCGCCGCGATCCAAGCCACTACAGCTTCTTCCTTGCTAACCCAAGTAAAAAAGTGTTTCATTCAAAAATCAATCTGCCCTCACTTTTTCAAATATAATAAAAATATCGTGTTAATACATTTCATTAATTTATTTCATACATTCCAGTGTCGAAAATAATGTTTTAATCAGTGTAAATAAATATTTTAATTCAAATCGTTTTAAAGCTTTGTTCAGAAATAAACTTATTCTTATTCGTTTAAACCGAGTGTTTTACTTCAAGAAGCATATACAGGGTGAAGTTGTTGACCCTGCCCAAAGACAATAAAATTAACTAAAGTGATAAATAGACAATTTCAAGAGAAGTAACCTACTTCAGGGCTATACAAGGTGTAGCGTTTGACCCTGTCCAACGTTTTACGTGTAACCCACCCACTCTTCACGAATTAAAAAAATTATGTGCATGCAGGCTCCCAGGGTCTCTCTCAAGCCCTAAGGCTCCAAGCTCTACCGAATCTTTTTATTTTACATAAAAGGGAAGTCTTCTGCGTGTTTAAGGACCAGTGAAGTGTTGTTGTGCATTTTCCTATGTCCTACTGATGAGTGCTAACAAGTTAGAAACTAGTCTACGGCTGGCGACGCGCAATAGCCCTGCACTGGAGTACTTTATTTAGGATTAATCTACCTGCGGGGGCTTATTGCAGTCAGTTTTTATTTTGCGTTTTCCGACTGAAGACGTAGTATGTCGCAAGTTATAGGACATTATTTTTAATTCATTTGAAAACGCACATTGTGTACCTTGATTGGTGGCAATGAATCGATTTCCTTTCATAGGAAACAGTGGAATACTGGACCCTCGTAGTAGGTATATTTTTACTTTACTACACATTTATTATTTTTGTAATAATTTATCAACTTTTTGTTAGCTTATATATGTTCCTAAAATGATTTTTTCTTCAAAACCGTATTTTTTTTAGAATATAACTAAACTTCGGATTCAGAGTTTCTGAACAATAATTTCGAACAAGTTTTGTTAACATTTTTTAATTAAAAAATATATTATGATTTTTTGATTTTATTTTCAATTAATTTAGTGTCGTAGATGGCCTTGCATTTTTGAGATCAGTTTGCTTTGAATCAGACAAAAAACAAAAGAATTATTACATTGTTACACCCTTAAGTGAGACACACTGTATGTATATTCGGAAAGAGAATTTTGCTCTCTATCTTACTATTATATTTGCAAAATGTAAAGTGGTGCTTAACTTAAGGAATAAAAAATAAATTCGGTTAAGTAGTTTGGAAATTGTGGACAAAATTGTTTATAGTCGAAAAATTGGCGAATGCGCCGGTTAATAGCTTTATTTTTCTTTTTGCATTTAAACTATAGGGTTCCTCTGCGATTTTTCTCTAGCTATGTAGAAGATAAAGACGAGGTCGTTTGGTGTCGAATCATTTAAATATAACAGGGAAATTTCGTTCAATTTTTTTCTTTAACGTCCAATCTTTATCATTACAAAATATTGCGGTATCGTCCGTAAAACTTAATATTTGCGATACACGTATAGTGTGTCCTCTGGATTAAGTAACTTTTTTTCAGGCGTTGGATATGGCTACAGCTAGGTATCTAAAGCCTTTGTAGGATCAACAAAGATGCATATTGCTGGCTTTTTTCATCAATAGATTGATTTATTTGTTTATATAATCTATGATTCTATTTTTTAGAATTATTTGAAAGATCTTTGCTATATTTGATATTAGGGATGTAGGTCTATAGTTAATAGTGAGCCATATCCAGTTTATTCCCTTTTTTGAAGACTGACTTAACCACCGCAATTTTAAATGGTGCGGAATAAATTCCTGTTTGAAATGATTGATTTATGATGCATTCTAGAGGTGCAGAAATATAGTTACTAATACTTTTTAAAGTTTAAGTTTTCAAACTGTATACCAGGTGCTTTCTTATTTTTTAATGAATTGATGGTGTTCTTTGAATAAAGCTACTTTAACTTACCTTTGTCCTTTATATCCTAAATCTCCTAGTAAAAATTGCTTTGGTAAAGCTGCGGGCTCTCCTTTTAATCCAAGAATTCCTGGAGTACCTGGTAAGCCGTCTTTTCCAGGTGCACCTGGTTCGCCAAAATCTCCTCTTTCACCCTTAAGTCCAGAATATCCATAGTCGCCAGTAGGACCTTTAGGACCTACCGAACCTTCAGGTCCTACTTGACCGGAAAATCCAACGTCGCCAATATCGCCTACATCTGCTTTCTTCTGCTCTTCTCCGGGAGGGATGACGAACCCATCTGTTCCATCGGGACCAGGAACACCTTGTATACCGTGTTCACCTGGGGTTCCGTCTAAACCTGGTTTACCTAGTGGACCTGGTTTACCACCAGGGCCACGAGGACCACGTGCTCCAGGTAGGCCTCCGTAACCTATTGTACCTGGTCGACCATTTCTTCCCGAATCTCCTCTTTCACCCTTGGAACCAGGGAAACCTACAAAATTCAATAATGCATATATTTACATTTGCACATTTGTACATTTAACTAATCATATACCTGGTAGGCAAACTCCACAATCGTCTCCTCTTTTCCCTTTAAATCCAGGAATACCATCATATCCCGGTAAACCGGCATCACCATCGTCTCCAGGCGGACCAATCTGACCAAACTCACCAGGAGGACCTCTTCTAGGTGATCCAATACCTGGGAAACCCTTTGGACCTGGGTCTCCTGTATCTCCTCTATTACCGGGAGGACCATCGAACCCTGGCATTCCAGGTATGCCAGACCGACCCTGTGGTCCAACTACATTTTCACCAGCAAATCCCTTCTCTCCAAAAATTCCTGTTGGTCCAGGTAGCCCAGACGGCCCAGTATTTCCAGGCCGCCCGGGTAAACCATCACTTCCGCGTTCTCCTTTAACAGAGGTTCCTTTTAAACCGGGTAAGCCTCTCCGACCTGGTGGACCTGGGATACCAGGAGGACCTACAGGCCCAGCCTGTCCAGGCCTACCAGGAATTCCTGCCATGCCTCTGTCGCCTGGAGGTCCATCAGGACCTTGCCTTCCGATATTTCCTTCCTTTCCAGCCTCATCATATGTTGGATCGTATATTCCCGGTGCACCTTCTCCTCCTTGTGGTCCTGGTGTTCCCACGCTACCTGCTTCACCTCTATCGCCTTTATTTCCATCAAAGCCAGGTAACCCTTCGTATCCTGGAGCTCCTTTGTCACCTTTCTCTCCACTCTGTCCCTGAGGTCCCGGTCTACCTTGTTTTCCATATGGTCCATCCTCTCCTTGTTCTCCTTTATAACCTTGTTGCCCCTTTTGTCCTGGGATACCCTGTTTAAAAGGATATATGATCATGATTAGAAAACAGTTACGCAGACTTGGCTCAAGATTAACACAAAACAACTGTTATGGTTTGCTAGATTGCAATACTGTTCAATATAAGAAGTAGCCACCCTGTATCTGGAAAATCGTTGTGGCTCTTATAATAATATACTGCAAACTCGCTAATCATTTTATAGTAGGTTTCAAAAGTGCGACACGGCAATGCTCACTAAAATTGAATCTCTCGCTAAAATAATGTCCATGATATTTCAGAATAAGATACAAAACTCATCAACAGAAAATACCTGCCTGATAAACGCAAAACTACGCATTATTAAATCAATATTTCTTCCGCTGATTAACGCACATATTTTACTAGACTACTAGACTTAAATAAATAAGAACAAATTTTAAATTATTATAGCCTACATCAGTTAAACAAAGTAAATGTTAAATTTATACATAGTTGTAACTTACAGCAAGGCCTCTATCTCCGATGTAACCTTTCCATCCCGTTTCACCGCGCTCTCCTTTCAGACCCTTGTCTCCCTGCAAACCTTTTAACGATCCCGTAGCTGGTGGTTCAATAAAGGTTCCTCCTCCCTCACCCGGGGTTCCTTTTGGTCCTTGGTCTCCTGAATCACCCCTAAGCCCTGGGGGGCCTAAACGTGAATCTCCTGGAGAACCGGTCATACCACGGGGACCTGCCTCGCCAACTAACCCCTAAATATAAATAATATATGACGAAGAATATAGACAAATTAGGTTTATTGCGGTAATATCTTACCTGAATTCCGGGAGGACCTCTGTACCCTGGAGGGCCCCTAGGACCTTGAAGACCTGGTAAGCCAGGTGATCCATCATAACCATATACGCCAGTGTCTCCCTTTACTCCAATTGAATTTCCGCCACCCACTCCTGGTTCCCCTCGAGTTCCCTGCAGACCCTCAGGTCCTGGCAGACCACGAACTCCAGGCCGACCTGGTAAACCCTGAACTCCGTGGATTCCATCAGTACCATTGCAGCCATCTAAACCTGGAGGACCCCGAACTCCAGATTCTCCGGGTTCACCCTAAATTTTATTTTATTTTTTAATTACATGACACAGTGATACAGCATTGTAAAACTTACTGGTCGTCCTGGTAAACCTTGAATACCTTGAAAACCTCCATCGCCCTATGAATAAATAAAGCATGCATATTATTTATACAACTATGACGTTAAATTAAAAAGGTAAATTGTAAAATACAAATATATTACATACTCTTGGTCCTTTTTCGCCTATGCCCCCGTACTCTCCGTCAGCGCCCTTTTCTCCTTTTGTTCCTGGGGGTCCTGGAAAACCTATATCACCATGCTCACCTGCGGGAGCAGGCATACCTCGGATTCCTTCAGCTCCAGGTCGTCCTTTAATTCCCGTGCAGTTGCATCTATAAGCATTTTGACAACCAGTACAGCTCTGCAAAAGATAAACTAAATCAGAGTTCTTGCATTTTGTAGTAAACTACCTTTTAATATTAAATGTTTGATTGGTAACAGTGCACTTTACAAATCTACAACAATGTATTAACAATATGTGATAAACTTTTATTACGACAGAATTTCCAAGCGTAACGATGCGTTCTACAAATGAATAATACAACCGCTAGTTGTAGTCGCAACCAACGTTCAGTATTCTGTCAGTCCTTTGTTAATTTAGTTGCCTACAGTGGACGTATATATCGAATTTATTAATTTTCTATATCTTTTCGTTTCTTATAATACACCATATTTTAGTTTCCTGTAATTTGAACTGTACAGTAGAGTTAAAATATTTGAGAGTCATATGTCTTCTATAGTTACATTCTTTTATTTTGATAAAAATAATTTAGCATACTTTTTCTGTGTAGAATGTAAAAAATATTTTCTGATAAGCCTTCAAGGCCCATTCGGTTGAGATGGAAGACAATAAAAAGGACCAAGCTTTCTTCTTCATGATTAACTAAGAACTCTAAAAGCAGTCGAAATATGAAACGATATCTTAATGCAGGTGTTTTAAGGCATTTTATTAGTAGATCGTATAAATAAAAAATTACCATATCCAATGAACGAAATCAAAGTTAAAGTATCCCGATCAAAATAGTAGCAGTTGTTATAGTTGAGGCAAACTTATTTTCGGTGGTTGTCCCAAGTTAGAAATAAATAGATGAAAAATTGAAAAAGACAATAGCTGAGAGACACAAGAAAGAAAAAACATATGAATAGCATGAACATGAATACGCAGATATAAGATCAATCAATGAAAGCAGATTTATGGCACATGTAGTTGGGACGCTAGAATTCCAACGCTATGAGGAGCTTTTACAGTTACCGATGTCAATACTGTAGGCGCTTTTTCTTAATCGTATGTAGAAACAAAGCAAACATATTACAATCAACATAATAGAAGCACGCAATTGGGACATTGTAAAATTCGGGAAATGTTATAAAACGTGAAGATTAATAAGAGAGATAAAATTAAAAATGAATAGAGATATATTTCACGCGACTAATAGCTCAATAGTCCAAAAATTTAAGTGGCTGCTCATGCCCAAATTTTCATTGTAATTCGGTGAAAACTATTTAAATAGAAATTAATAATAATTGGAGGTTGATGGAAACTATTAAACTATTGTAAATTAATGTAATTCGACAGAAATCATTCAAAATTATGGTAGAAATGATTGGAAATCAAGACAAAATAAAACTTTGGTGCCCAAATTTGGCAGTAAGATATATTTTATATAAAATTTGACATCGTGTTTTAACCTTAATTTGATGTTACTTTTGGCAAAATTTATAGTAGTAATATACAGTCCAGTAATTTTAGAGTTAATTTTCCTAACAAAAAAAAAAAAAAATGAGCTAGATTTTTGTATACAGCTTTAATTCGACGTTTTAAGGAACGCTTGAGAAAGTCTCAATCCATAGCGTGCCGGCGTTGCAAGTTATTTGAGGTCAAAATTTACAAAAATCAGTTTTTCGCGACAATTGAGGTTAATATGAAAATTATGGATCTCAAAATTCCCTACAAAAATAATCTTCTGACATTTCTTACGTAAATATACAAGTTAATATGCTTAAGTTTTTAAAAGCTTTTCTATAATCATCTCATCTTAAACCATATAATATTCTTATGGCCTTCCTTCGCAAGACAAAAACATCTGTGTGAGTGGAATTAATGTTCCCGAATTAAAATGGCATAAACCATAATAAGCTGTAATTAATGTTTTTTGAGAGACGTCATTTACAACATATCGTGATAGGTAGATTTTAACAAAAATATTCCTACACATTTCTTAAATTATATAGACCATTGTTACAGTTTTGAATATATTCAAGCAAGAAGTTATATCATTCAGAGTATTAATTAAGAATAGAATAGGTTCCAATAGAGAACCCTGGAGTACTGCATATTACATATTTAATAAATTAGAATTTGTATAATATGTAACATGCTGATCTCTACTGATGACTGATTAATCTTATGTTATCTGTATGGACGCTATAAACATCTAGCTTATCAATGTGGTGTGAGACACAATCAAAATCCTTAGAAAGGTTCAAAAACTGAGCATACACCTGTTTACCAGAATCAAACCAATGACTTATTATTTCAATTACCTAACCTATCTATTGCTATAATGTTGTAGTGATTTAGAATTTAGATTTAGTTATTTAAAATTGAGACTGGTCTAAAGTTTTCAATATAATTTATTGTGTTCTTTTTGTGTAGTAGTATGATTTTTCCATGATACCATGATAGGAAACGAATAAACTTTATAGTATTGTTATATGCTCGCCTACACCACTGCCTCACAGAATATACGAGAAGGGCCAGAAATGCCGCGAAGGGTAGACTGGAACGTTCGAGAATAAAGCGCCTCAGTATATAAGAGTAGTTGTCGCACATGGAGGACAGTTTTATATTAGACTAGCAAGTGAACATATGGAATAAGGAGTTGTTAATTGTATTAATACATCGTATGGTGGGGAAATGACAGTTGACGTCTTCCTACACACATGTACGTTAGGAAAATAACGCACACCCGTATGATATTGTTAACTGTCGTGCCTACTATATTAGGTGAATATGGACGCTTGGCAAGGAGTCGTGGGAAAAAATGTGTACAATACACTTCCACACCATATTCGCAGTAGAGTCTAAAGAGCAATTTTTTAAATCGTTTCCCCAGAAAGCGGTATATTTGGAAAGAACTCGATGTTCGTAACTTTTGACCTAAAATAACTTGTGACACAGCACCTATACCTATTCGAACTTTTCACACGTCCTTAAACGACGATATAAATCTGTATACAAAAGTTCAACTCATTTTTTATAGCCAAACTGGCTACTTTTACGCCTAAAATTAGTTTAATCAAAAATCTAAAATTCATAGATGTCCTTGATAGCGTTCTTCGCTGATCTCTCGGTATAAGGAGAGATCATTATTACTAAAAGCCTATGTAACAGTTTATCTTTGCAAGGTCAAATTGTACAAAATATATTTTTTTATCAATATTTATCAATGGGGACACGAATCTTATTAATGGCATTAGATGTTGAAACCTCTGTAGGGGTCATTTAATTTGTGTCTCGTTTAACTTGGCTACCTACTTATTTTTATTTATCTCTAAAACTAGATTAATTATTGAGAATGGACGTTGTTTTTGACAAAAAATGATTTTGCATGTACAACTCGACGATGAATTATTAAATTATCTACTTGATTTTATTAAGCATAATTTTGTAAAACAACACTGCAATTCATACTGAATAGTTATCTGCAAAATCAAAACACATGGAACATTGAGTACACTTGACAAGCATTTCGGTAATCATATCATCATCTGGAGATGATAAAAGTAGTTTTATTTTGTCCTTTGAAACGTCAAAGGATTCTTTCATATAATAAATTCCACTTTTATAAAATACTCTTGTTCATTATTTGCATCCTGAAGATCCGCAGAGAAGAATTAATTTCTCTCCTGTTTATCAATGCTAGAGGAAAATAACGCATTACTACGAAATTTTCTACGGAGCAATGAAAGCCGTTTTCATAACAATGGTGTGATAAATAGACATAATTGCCATTATAGGTGGGATATTAATCCAAAATGGACGAAAGTAACTAAAATCAAACTGCCTTTGGTAGCAGGGTGTGGTTTTTCTCTTTAAATATGTCGTCGTCTTTTGATGAAATGCGTCATTTCTTGAAAAGCCTAAGCAGTACATGAACTGCTGGCACAACATGCAACTTCTTGATGTTACACAATCTGAATAGGCATTTCGTGAAACGCCATAGGTGTTGACTGATACCCGGCAGATTGTGTTCTTTGATCTATCGTCTATATTACTCTATATAGTTGAAATAAAACAATAATACATATAAGATACATATATTTTACAAATAAAAAATAAAGTTTTCTTTACAAAAGTAAAAAAATTCTTCAAACTTGTAACTATCTTATTAACAAAACAGAACAGTAAAATAAAATAGTTACTTATACTGAGGCTTTTAGTCACTTATTGAGACACGTACCACTTTTATGGCATCTAGAATTACATTGCATATTTACTTTAAGACTTTTGCATCTATTGGTCTTACATTGCACCTTACTAGGTCGGCATAAACATTTTACGTAGGTACCCTTGCTCTATAAACAAAGATTCAAGACACGGCTTCTCTAATTGATAGAAATTTAGATGTATTTACCTGATTAAGATTGACAAATTCTGCTATTCTGAGGTCAGGTTTAATGAACAACTATTTGATAATTCCATCAACGGTAACAACCTTATATACACCGTTTTAGATACTCGTAATTACTGAAATAAGATTTGGCAGATCACTTGGGCTGCAATCTACTTTATCAACATTGATCAAAACACAATCCCCGATGCCTATGTTTGGTAACATTTTTTTCTGTAATCAGAATCGTGTTCTTGTCCAGCAAATCTTTTTTGATGGTGAGTTTTTATAGTTTCCTCGGAACAACAAAAATTGCACATGTTTTCCCGTTGGTACAATTTATAGACCGGCATTTTACAAATGTGGCATTCACTCACGTCATCTGTTATATTGCTTTCACAACCAATACAGTTTCAATTTGCGCATCATCTCTATCGACAAGATTGCTATAATAATTATTATTCTCTTGTGGCAACCCGTTCTATTGCTTCTTCTATCACTTCAAGAATTATTGCGCTTTCTTGAACACCTAATTTATTTTCAGCATCATCTTGCTGCTCTTCGTGCTAATCATTTTCATATTGTTGAGTTGCATCATTTCGTTCTGTAATTTGTCTATTTCCTCGTCAATAGTTATAGTTGATATAATATTTTTAGGAAGATTTGCTGATTCCAGATCATGCTTTGGCTCAGTCCCAAAAACTGTTTTCAATGGGTTTCTACCTATCACATTATATAGAATTTTTTTTGCCATTGAACGTATTGGTATTCTATTGATCATGTTTTTGACTTGCTATCAAGCATCCATGCTCTAAGTATGTTCTCTAATAACCTGGTTAGCTCTTTCAACGCTTCCCTGGTCTTGGGAATGGGGCGCCTTCCACATATTATACTCTTTAATTCTTCTACAAATGAGTTAGCAAATTCACAGCCGCCATCACTCTGAAGTACTGAAGGAGCGCCAAATTACAAAAATATTTTCAGCAGCTCTTTCACTACCTCGAATCGACAGGTCGTTTTGATCTTAAACGTCTAAGGCAGATATTTAGTTGCATGACTCTAATAATTTAAGAAACTTAAAATCATCGTAAGCAATAGATTGCAAATCTATCAAGTCTACTTGTTCTAGGGTCATAAAGTTCCTTGAAGTAATAAGTTTCATAACTTTAGCACCCGTTTTCGTTTTTTCGTCTGGTAGGTCTTACATGATTTTAAAAACAATGCAATGCATTGTGTTGAACTGAAACAACCTTGATGAACGATGCTGATCATCTCATCTCTAGATCTATGTCCGAAATTAATTATGTGAATATCCTTTAATCTATCATATATCTATTCTTCGGCCGGAATAACATGACCACCTGGATTTTGTACTTTTCTAATTACCGATTTTTCGTCGTTTACTGACATAACGTCGTAGGTATTTAGTAAGTAATAATCTCTTCTAGATTTATTGCTACTTGTCTTAGCCTTAGTAATTATGTTAGCAATCTAAAACCGGAAACGTACCAAATAAATATTAACCTAACTTCAAAAATTTTGAAATACGCATCTCGTTTAATTGACTTATATGGTATACGGCCGTTTATTCCGCTGTGCTGTAGTAGTAGTGTAGTCTTTGTAATTATCACTGAACAAGTCTTACTTTCCATAATAAACAAGACAATAAGCAGCAAATAATAGAACAGTCAACCTCTAATTTGCGGCAGATCGTGTAGGACGACTTGAAACGTCATGTACCTAGATGACCACGGCGTTTCACGAAATAAAAAAAAAATAATAAACAACACAGAAATTATGTCTAGGTAAATTGTGCAATATCAAGCAGTTGCATGATATACCGGTAATTCATACACTCCCTAGGCTTTTCACGAAATAACGTATTTCTCCAAAGGACTACATGTAATTAACTATAATTTTTTGGATAAGATATTTTATATCCCATCCTACGCAAGTGTCTTGGGTGTTTTGAAAATACCAGATACAACTTTTTGTTTACTGTAGTACAGTGCTTGATTAATTAGAAATTATAAAAAAAGAGAAACGCAGTACACACGAAGAGCCAGTAATTGCGCATAAGTAGTAGTTCTCCCATTATTTCGGATTAAGTCAGTACTACAATTTATTTGCACTTGTGTATTTATTTTACATTCGCTATAATATTCCATCCACTTGTCATTCATTATTATTATATGTAAAACTGATTTTTTTTGTTAAGCATTGTATATTATAATTAGTTGTGTGTCTTAAGCATCACTCAGTATATTACTCTATATTTAGCAACTGTTTATTCGAATATTGTTTGCGATAAATACGCACCTAATTTTATTTTATTTCACAATCAGCGTTGAATATTTCAGTCTTTCTGACCATAAGTCATAAATAGCACTAGTTTATTAGTCATCCTATAAATAACTTTATCCTCCGTACTCCGTGACCTTGCCGACCGGTCTCCACAGACCTTGCAACATATGCAAATCCCGAGCAGGTCGTATGTTACGAAATACAAGCGATTTTTTTTTAAGACAGTTTCTATATACACACACGCCCAGAAGTATTTTCAATACTAAAACTATACTTATTTAAATGAACGCGACGACGCCCATGACCGTAATCGTCAACATCGTCGTGTCACATTCAAAATGTAGTCTATAGGAGTACCTATTCACTTGTGTTATAGAAACTGAATATCGTTTTTAGTTTCCCGTAGTGGGTCTGAATAGGTTTAGTTGAACCACCCGGTATTGGTTTCAGCTTGATTGATTCACTGAGCAGCGTCGACTAGTGTGTTGTGATTTGATTCTAAATAATGTTGTTAATCGCATGTTGATATTTATTGCTTTGAAATATAGCCATTATTATAATTTTCCAGTAAATTCAGTCATTATTCTCATAGAAATTGGACCAAAGCTCTCAAGTAACAATCGCTATAGTTTATTTTCGTCTTCTTTTGGGACGAGGGCGTAAAATTTGTGCAATTTCCAGCGGAATGGGTAAACAATGGAGTCGTAATACTTCTCGTTAGTTTACGTTTCCGGGACCGTAAAACTCATAAATAAACCTGTATTTTTGGAAAAAGTGATAAAATGCCAGCTGAAAAGTGGGGCAGCTCAAAAAATTTAATTACTCATACTTCAACCATTTTATAGATTTATAATATTTGTGACGTACTAGGAATTTCAGATTTACGCGAGGAACAGTTCAAAGCACCTTTGGATATAGTAAAAGATAAACATTTACATAAAATTTGCTGATGGACATTTACAACATTCTGTCGTTAATATTACATAGTTTTAAGAAAATCAGGAACTTTATGAAAGTACGTTTAGTTGCAGTACTGTATGATATGATGGTTAATATCGCCTTCGTGTATAATATTACGAATTTATTTACAATAATTGTATATTTAAATACATACCGAGGTGAAAAGAGTTTCATTTCTGTCCAAAGCAATAATAGCTAACATCTTTTCACAGAGGCTTGTATACTAATTTATTTGAGAGTAAAGTAAAAATAATATAAGTTACATTTTATAAATCATTAAAAATGAGAAAATGTCAAATACACAAATCAAAATACGTACTATTGCGACCGAAAAGAAGTAATCGACTGATTTTCCCGTTATAAATATAGTTTTCACCAGTGACGCGTCAATCATAATATATTTTATTACCCACCAATGATTTCTTGTCAAAATAATTTAATTGACATAACTGTCATAAAAATCCCTATTTACAACACACTTTTTTTGAGAAAACATACTACTTGATAAAAAATTGATTACCTTCATTCGGCCGAGATAGTACTATTACTGCCCAACGTGGAAATATTTACAGGTCACTGCTTTAGAAGAACAGCCGCTACCCCCCTAGCGGCTAATGAGGGAGACCTTCACCAGATTAAGTTTTTGGGTAGTTGGAAAAGCAGGATTATATTGAGAGTTCTGCTGCAAATTAATGAAAACTGCCAAAATGCTTTCCAAAAACTAGGCGTCATTATATGATATATTGCTAGTGACACCAAGAATTTAACATAACTAAAGAACACTCAGAAAATCAAACAGAATTTAAAAATGAATTAAAAAAATACAGCAATTTAAATTTTATTTTTTAAAATAATAATTATAAAGTTTTAAACAATCGACATAACTTTCAACCAGGGACACCAGGATAGAAGGTGCTCGCTTTTCATCCGGTTTAGCGGAGCAGGAATTATTGAAAATTCATAATAATCACACTTTGTGCCAGGTCTGTAAAATTTGGTATAGTCTTAGGCATGGTGCCACAGTTTTTGAGGAATATACAAATATGTATCTACTGCCATTTATAGAAAACAAAATTACGCCTAACATCACGAGAGTAGATGCAGTCTGGGACATATATCATGATGGCAGTATTAAATCACAGACCCGGGACAAACGAGGTGACACTTCAGGGCGTTGAACTAGAGTGTCTGCAAAAACGCCTATACCAAAGGGTTCAGCATGGGTGAAATTCTTATCAGACTCCAACAACAAACAAGACTTATTTAACTTCCTCTGCGAGAAATTGGCTGAACTTACCACTGGTGATTCGTATCAACTGTTCACCACAAGGGATAATCAGGTGCTAAGCAACAGAACAAGTGACATATCAACCATGTTTCCAAGCCAGCAAGAAGAAGCAGACACCAGAATGATGTTGCACTTACAACACGCAGCTGAGCAAGTACATGCCACAGTACCTCATCACAGTAGACACAGACGTGGTTGTTCTGGCCATCTATCACTTCAAATGGTTGAATATGTCAAAGTTATGGAAGGTTTTGGATCGGGAAAGACCTTTACAGAGATTCCAATCCATCACATCTGTCAACAGCTTGGACCTGCACGCTCCGAAGCCTTTCTCTGTTTTCATGCATTTACGGGGTGTGAAAAAGAGGGCATGGAATGCATGGGCTGCTTATCCTGAGGTCACTGACACGTTCATTGACATCACAAATACACCGAATAGTTTCACGTTGGAATCACAGCACATGTCTCATCTTGAACGCTTTACAGTTCTGATGTACAGCAAAAACTGTTGGGACTGGAATGATAGATACAAAGAATGGGTACCCTACTGGACTGATCTTCCAGATGCAAGCCATGGATGTTCATTACTACTTAATTGTGGTTGTTTGGTCTTATGCACAGGCAGATGTAAATGTTATCGAGCCGGGATTCACTGCAGCTGATTACGCAAGTGTCAAGAAGGTTACATAAATAACTCACAATGATACATGAAGTAACAAGTATCATATCATGTAATTTACGTCAGATTCTATCGTATTCGTGTCAACCATTCATGTTTCTTTATATTTTGTAATAAAGAAATTACATTGAATTAATAAAAAAATTGTTTCTTTACCTTGCATTGTATTGTCTAATCTGTCATATCAAAATACGTAATGACATTGAAACTGACTTTGAAACACAAATTAGACCTGAGGAATGGATTCCTCTCATCCTAGATTCTATAAAAAATGGTATTACTCAAGATTTTGTGTCTAATAGAAGCCAATCTATTAAAAATACCAATACAGATGGCGGCCATATTGTATTTATAGCAAGCAGGCCACCAGAGATGGCGCACAGGTTGCTTGCGATGGTTTTCTAAAACCTTAAGACCATACCTAAGACTATGCCAAATTTCAAAGACTTGACAAAGTGCACGATTCTTAAGAATTCCCCCTATGCTAGTTGAAAAAAAGAAGGTGGTGAATGTAGCGCTCAAGAATAGTTTTTTGTTTAATATTTCAGATACTTTTTGTGTTACAGCAATGAGATATGGTGCGTTGTTTAATATCAATAATAGTTATTATTTCATGGCACTAAACAAAATGAAATTCAACCAGTGACGTAAAGAAGAGGGTGGTGCTTTACTTTTTGATCTAAAATATTTTTGTTCCATTTTTTTTTTATATTATGGTAATGAAATATTGTTCTCTGTTGAAAATTACACAAAAAGATCCTCTCTGTTAAATAACGTAGGATCGTTTTTTGTAAAAATTGATTTAAAACAATTATTGTGGAGTCACTTTGTGGCTCCGCAACAACTATTTTAAATCAATTTTTATAAGAAACGGTTAACCCTACGCTGTTTAATAAAGACGACCTTTTTTGTGCAATTTTGATCAGGGAACCACATTTCGATATTAAAGTTTGAAAAAATTGAACAACAATATTCTGGATTAAAAATCAATGTACTCCCCTCTTCATTATGCCACTGGTTGAATTTCATTTTGATTAGTACATGCAAGAATAACCCTTATTGGTATTAAATGACGCACCAAATCTCATAGCTGTAACACAAAAGGGATATATTAAGCAAAAACTTACTATAGGTCACCACCTTCAACGGATCCTAGCTCCCATAGCAACCATTTTCGCCGTAGAAATGCCATGGATACAGTAATAGTGAAGAGGAGATTTCAAATATAGCATAAAAATGCATTTTATTAAAATTTTATTTAGATTTTTTTAAAAGCTTGAATGACAAAATTAAAAGTTTCCTAAAACTAGAACTCTTTAATTGAAGTGTCAACGAAATGTAAAATTTTGACAAAACGTTAAACTTTGATATGTACTGACAGTTTCACTTTACTGAATACGTGCGGTAAATTGACAGTTACCACGAATTAGTGCGGTAACTAACAACTTAGCGCACAGTTGTTAAAATATAAAATTTATTACTGTAGACCTTAAAAAACAATATTAGCATTGTCAAAATAATCAAGCCAATCAAGTTGTTACATTAAAACAAAATGTAAAAAATAAATTATTAGAATATGAAATGAAGTACGTAAACTATAATATACAAAATATAAAACAAGAAGAGCAGCAGAAGGGAAAGAATATGATAAACAATTGCCTGAGCTTCAATCTAATTTAGTTGCAAGTTAAATGTTTTTAGAATAAATTATTGTATATTGTTATAACAAAAAAATCGTCTATGATCTAAAATCTATTAGCTTCTTGTAGTGTTGCGCCCTCAATTTTTCCAACACATCATTTTGTCAGTAAGCGTTTCACTGTTGCCTACTTATCCTGTTCTACTCCATTTATTATCCGTTGAAGATGGCAATATTTCTACATATAAAACCCTTTCGTCATATTGAAAAAAATCACTGTATGTAAAATGGCAACACAGATACGAAAATGCATGCTCAGAAAATTCCACTAGTTATTACTTATTAAATCCACTTATATCTAAACCCAAATAGCATGAAGGATTCTCCATCTTCAGGCAATTCTATACAAAGATAACCCGTCTGCAATTCAACCGATTTCCTTCCTTCATAAAATTAAAATAATGGAGAGCGACCTCTATGAGTGGGGAGATATTGGTAATGTTAACCATCTTTTATTTAATTGTGTACTCAAATAGAGAGAATAGGATCATTTAATAATTATGTATCCAGGATATAGTCTTCACCATGCCTCTCAGTGTATTGTATCCTTGCAAGTAAAAATTTTGCATCACTGCAAATCTTGTGGAATATTGAAAAACATCCAACATCATAATTTAGGAATTTTACTGATTAGAAAATTTACTAGTTTGCATTTGTTATCGATACCTTTGTCATTGAAAGCCTTTGTAGTTTCCTGTCTTTTCTTCATCCTTGTAACCGCGGCCTACCAACTTGTAATATTATTATTAAAGTCGCCGTGATCGCCCCCTTGGCGTGAAAAGTGTGACTATTGTAAATTTTCCTTAACGTGTGTGCGCAGTTGGGTCTGGTTTTTTCTCTATTATTTTGTAAATAACGGTAACCTGTGCAGCTGTCTAATGGGATATACCCAAGGCCAATTCAAACTCGAGAAAAAAAATAAAAAATTATTATCCAAATATCCAAGGACTTACAGCTATAAAAGCAAGTGAAAATATACAAAATTCATGAAAGCCCTTGACAAAGTGCTACACTAATACATTTTTTTTAGGTAAAATTTATATATACCCCTGAAGAAACATTTAGCAAATTTATGTTGAATGAAATAGGAATAGGTCTAATTTATATAATAATATAACTTATGTACTGATTTCATCCGCTAAATCCACAAAAGATTATGAATGTGGGGTATTTTATGTTTACGAGTAGTTGCAATTACAAATTCTTGTATTTACTGTTATCATCATTACGTGATAGAGATTCAATTTGGTTTTATCAATTAATGAAACATGTCTCAGTTGCTGAGCCAGAATATTTGGACCTGTAATATACGGCCTCACCGATATTGTTGGGCGTATTTATCTTAATTTGTAACTGCTGCATGTATGTAGTGAGCCTTCCAGTGAATACTGCATAAGCATAAAATATTGTTTTGGTAGCGATCTGGTAAGCGTAAACCTCACGTCGTTAGTATTAAATTTAACATTTTATGCCTACAAGTGAGAACAGTTGAATGAATGAAATCCAATCTTACTAATTTGATCTGGTACAGATATGCTTACAGAACAAAACATTAGCAGACCGGTAGTGAGATTTTTTTTAATATAGTATACGTTTTGATACTTACGTCAAAGTTACGTTTCCACCAAAACTGAGATTATTTGAGGCGCCATGCCAATAAAATGTTACTTTCTTAGGTGGGCGTACAGGGTTATTCACAACCCTGTATATTTTTTAATATTCTTTTAGATCTTTTTTTCCTGTGATTTCAAATATCTAAGAGTTGATAAGTCTTGCTGTAATACTTTTTGACACATTGGACATAAGACCAACAAACATGCATATACAGTGTATCCCACTTCGTACTACACCCCTATAACTTGGCTATTTGTATTTGGATTTGTATATATTTCTTACAGCACACAATACCCATAATAACTACCCTTGGAAGGTAGAACTGTTACTCAATCTATATTTCAAAGCCAACTATGATATTTTTAAAATGGGAATTTTGCAAAAGTAACATTAGCGATTGAGATAGAGGAAAAATGTATTTGGAAAAGTCGTTCAGAAAAATTAAGTAAGTTCAAATATGAAGTTTCATTTGAAAATATTGATTTTTAGTTTTTTTTTGAAAAATATTGCAGATCAGAAAAATTCGAGGTTTGGGTTAGTTTAGAGCATCCAGATTGCTATGAATGTCAATCTACTTACATCAATTATTGTAAACATCATAGTTGTCAATTAAATTAACAATTCCAGAAAAAGTGGAAATTATTCATCTCGTTGGAGATAATGTTCTTTCCTTCAGAGAGGCTGCTAAAATGTTTAATCGTAGACATCTCGATCGTCTTCCAGTACATAATTGCACCGTAGATACACTTAATAGGAAATTTGATCAAGCCGGAACTATTGTAGCCAAATTGAAACCTACCGAAAGGCATCCAGATGATGATATTATACTGAGTTTTGTTAATGGAAACCCACGAACAAGTGTAAGAGAAATTACGCGGGAATTAAATTTATCAAAAAAGAAGATGTGGCGTTGCATTCGCAGGCACAAATTAAACCCTTCAAGCCAACATTTCTTCACACGTTGCAAGAAGGGGACCCAGAACGAAGATTAGAATATTGTTATTGGCTGCAAGGCAATTTTCTAGAGGACCATCGTTTTATCGATAAAATACTCTTCTCAGACGAAGCCACATTTACCACTAATGGCTTGGTTTCGTCACAAAATTGTAGATATTGAGCTGCGGATAATCCAAATTGGGTAATCACATGCAAAAGACAGTACTCCCAAAAAGTGAATGTATGTTGTGGTATCCTGGGAACCCGGCTAATTGGCCCATTTTTTTTCGAAGAAAATTTAAATGCTGATGTTTACTTGAATTTCCTTAACATAGAATTGCCCGATGCTATAGACGATTTACTGCTTGCATTGCAAAGAGATATCCACTTCCAACAAAATGGCTGCTCAGTACATAATGCCTTGATTGTGAGAGAATGGTTTAATCGAAATTTTCCTCGAAAATGGATAGGACGTAACAGTGCACTTTGCGTGTTTCCGCCCAGATCCCCAGATATTACTCCCCTGGATTTTTATTTATGGGGTGAACTTAAAGAAAAAGTTTATAAAAGCAGACCACGCACACGACAAGAATTGTGTAACAGAATTTTGGAAGTTTGACGATTATTATCTCCTGAAGAATTAAGAAAAGTATCGAATTATAATAAAAAATCGGCAGCTATTGGAAGCGGCTGGAACCTTCCCACTCGGTGGATTTTTGAAGCCGAAAAGAGCATTAATAAAACTAAAGAAACGCACACGCAAAGTTTCATTCAAATCCGTTCAGTAGTTTCGGCGCTATCGTGCTAACACACATACACACACACAGACATTTTTCAAAAACCACTTTTTTGGGTTCCTAGGACCTCAAAACGTAAAGATTTGATGTTATCTCAATTTTCGTTTTTAAACCAATTTTAGTAACCTCTCACAATTTTATTATGGAGAGGTTAAAAAGAATTTTAAAATGCATTGAAATTTAAGGCGATCTATTGGAAAAATATTTCAGATAATTATTATTGTTAGCATTGTTAATATTGTGTGGTTTTCTTTGAATTAAATAAATCATCAGCATTATGTAAACTGGTTTATTAAATTAAAAATTTCCAACTATTTTCTGGAATTCATTGCAATCTGTATGGTCTAAACTAACCCAAACCTCGAATTTTTCTGACTTGCAATATTTTTCAAAAAAAACTAAAAATCAATATTTAATTTTCTGAACGACTTTTCCAAATAAATTTGTTCTCTATCTCAATCGCTAATGTTACTATTGTAAAATTCTCATTTTAAAAACATTGCAGTTGGCTTTGAAATAGAGATTGAGTAACAGTTCTACCTTCCAAAGGTAGTTAGTTCATTATGGGTATTATGTGCTGTAAAAAATATGTACAAATCCAAATACAAATAGCCAAGTTATAGGGGTGGCTTAGTACGAAGTGGGACACACTGTAGGTATTTTAGGGTTTGTAATGGAAGCGCAGTAACTAATTATTACGCAGTAAGCTGTAACTGATGATACCATAACAATATTGTTATTGTTTAACATTTTGTATTAGTACTTCATCAAAATGTGTTACATATAGAAGCAGAAAAGTTTGATATATTTTTCCTTTATGTTAAAAATAATAAAAATGCAAAAGCCGCGAAGAGAAATATGTAGCATTATACCCAAATCGTCCTGCTCCTAGTGAACACACATTTTAAAATTTCTATAGGGGAAAATCATGGAGTGGGCGACATATACATTTTGACAGTGTAACCTTATGTGTAGTGAACAACAAATCTATTTAATATTGAAGCTAAATAAGTAACTTCTATGATTTTTCAAAAAGTGCATGGAAGCATTATTTTGTCTAAATAATTTTACGGGTAAAATAGATGTAAATGGTTAACAAAATTATTTTTGTGAAATCGAGAACATTTTGTTATGTTTCTTAGTGTTCCAGCTGAGCTACTAATCCTCCCTACAGATCCAAAATTACGCTAAGATGGAAATATATACTGAAAATTTGAAAGTCTATTAGTAAGTGTTCTGTCCAAGTAAATTAATTGCCAATAAATTTAACGAAATATCAACCGACTGGAAAAAATAGTCTTTTATAATTAATGACCTATTTCCACTATTTTAAGAATCTGTGATTAGTGTAGCTTTTATTTGTATTGTTGGAATGTTTTATAACTCATTTAAAAAATCAATTTTGGTTTGTACCTCTTTTTTGAAATGTAATGAGCATTTAAGGCTATTATTAAATACTTTATAAATAAAACAACTGTGGTGATCATATTTTTTATTGAATGAAACCGAATGCGCAAGGATTCCTATTGATAATAAATGGTCTTTATTACAAGAATTGTCCTTTATTTCTTTAGTGAAATTTTGTCGCACTTTCTTAAGGTAAGTCTCCACCGAAAAAGTTGACAGTTTCTGTGTTTGCAGCTGTTTGCAATTCTTCAGGAAGTCACCAACTGTTGTTTTCGCTTTGTCCACACCGAATTAGAATAAGTCAGTCTGAGGAACATTTCAGTTGACAGCTAGCTGTATCCACCAAAACTATATAGTTGACAAAATGTCGTCCAATGATGATGATATTATAATGGCACCCGCATCAGGCGTAAATATTGGGTACCACCAAGCCTCAAAGAAAGAAACGTACATGGAGAGACATGTTTCCAGTTGATGTTCCCAACTGTGAAAGCGTCCACACAGAGCATTTAAATATCTGAAACAGGCGCATTCCTTTCATGTTTACCGCCTAAAACGGAAACACGGTTTTCGACATTTGTTGACAACTTAAGGTAGTCACCAACACGCGTGGACCACACACAAGTTGACAATTTTCCTTTGGTGGAGACTTACCTTTAGAATAAATTGACATTGAGAATTTTGTATTATTGCACTCATTTTATATGACTGTTTTGCTATTAAACATTGTTTAATTTAAATTCTTAGTTACTTTTCTGGAACTCTGATCAAATTCAAATTAGAGTGAAAACCAGTGGAGAAACTTCAAGTTAGGGGGCGAGCGTAGGTGCGTCTTTACTATGTACATACTTCGGTATGCGATGTAAAGCAACGACAGGCGCAGTTAGTACTTGGATGGTGACCATTCCAACGGAAACCGCGTTCTCGCCTCACACATCTTCCAGCGGCTTGTATATCAGTGTATGCGCGGAATCTATACAACCTTAGGCGAGGGTTGTATAGGAGATATACCATCCTTCGGAGGGGATGTAAAGCCGTCGGTCCCTTGTCTATTAAATGTTAGGCAAGTAAAAGATCCCTACTCTTCTTAAGGGAAGAGGTTCGGCGAAAATCCTGGTTGGGAGTAGCTCGTCTACAGGCGTCGGTGTTAGGCCTCAGTAGCGGAAATAGGCCGACGTTAAATAAATGTATATATATATAAAAAAAAAAACTTCAAGTCAATATACCGGTTCCAGGGTCCAGAGTAAACATGAGCACAAAAAAAGTTACAGTCAGATAGACCGACCGATGGACAGACCGACAGACAGGAAATTAAATTTTTACTATACTTAAATAGGTGCCCAGCTAGTAAATAGGCCTTAAAAATGGCCCGGAAACTTGTATTTTGTTGGTGCATGTGTTAATACTCTTTAAATTGCATCTAAGCCACGTAATAAAATTAAATGTCCACCTTTAAAAACAGCCTCTTATTTGAAAGGCCTGACACGATTAGTACTACACATGATCATCAAAATATCCGAAATCGACATTTTTACTTTACTATACAAAAGTCAGAAATTCCATTTATTAAAAATATACTAGGCATAATTTCATACTTTTGTGTTTTTAAATATTTTAGGAAGTTATGTATCACAGAACTTTAATTCAACAAACTATTGTTATGTGCTATTCTCTAATGAAGAGAGATGTAGAGGGAGAATTGTTTAGTTGACGGCCCGTAGGGTGGCGCCATCTTCGAGAAAGTTCTGGAAGGAGGTTTGAGTACGTTCCACGCTTATATATAAGAAGTGAACTGGAGCAGGTAGTTCAGTTCAGTATAAAGTACAGTTCTGATATACAGAGTGATCAGATGAAATAAGGAACAGTAACAAGTTGTAATTTAAAGTAGTGAATTTATGTTAAAGTTATTATTAGTTGTGCTATTTTTAAGGATTATTTATTGCAATTTAAGCGGTTAATAAATCAGTGGTTTATGAACGTTCTTGTTGCAATGTATTGAACCTACAACTACCTTACTGGAGGGTGTAAACACGTAACACTATTTTGTTTAATGTTTAAAATATTTATAGGGCTAATGTCAACATTTTGTTGTTCATTAGTCAATTTGTCAATTCAGAAATTAGCAGCGCCATCTATTGATGGGTAATAGAAACTGATAGTTTTGAAGACTTCCGTCCACGAATTAATTAAAGCTACAAACTTTAATGAACCCCTATGTAGGTATACATTTTGGATAATCTGAGGATGTTTATATTGAAACTTAAAAATATACTTTTTATGTTGCAGAACAAATTTCTTTGCATTCAAGAGTCAGGTTTATTCTCATCTAAGCTGTTAATGCTATCTGCGCCTCATTGTCATTTTTATATTCCCCTTATCATTTCTTCTGATAGTAAAGTTTTATCATGTTCGGTAAGACCCTAGGAGCGAAAGGGTGTCCACAGGAAGGGGTTCTTTCTCTCCTCCTGCAGAACCTCGTAGAAGACGAGCTCCTGGGGACACTCAACAGCAAAGATTTTACAGTACAAGGTTATGCTGATGACATAGTCATCACAGTACGGGGTAAATTTAACAGTACGGTCAGGGATCTCATGCAGAAAGCCCTGAACGTCATTCAGTCATAGGTTGAGAAAGAAGGACTAAAAATTAGTCCTCAAAGAATCACCAACCATCATCCCATTCACCAGGAGAAGAAATTTTGGGAGACTAACTTAAGACTCTCAGGTGAACAATTAACAATGTCGGGGGAGGTAAAGTACCTTGGAATTATAATCGATTCCAAACTTACCTGGAAGCAGCACATTGAGAAGATAAAAGGGAAATCGGAAATTACCCTAATAGTAATTAGACGAATCTGTGGAACAATTTTGGGACTTAAACCTGGCATGGTGCAGTGGCTCTATACCATGGTTATAAGACAATCGATTACTTATGCAACTTTGATGTGATGGCCAATGCCGTCGACTCCCACTGCAGCAATGGGAGTTCTGGAGTTCTGCTTAGCCTCCCCCACTTCACATAGTGATATACGGACAGGTTAGGTTGGGACTCTTTAGGCTGCAAAACACTGGGGAGCTGACACACCACTGCCCCCACTTAGGCCACGAGAGAATAAGACACGTTGTGACGGACCCCATCCTGGAGATGGCGTCAGACCACATGGTAACAAAATACTCCCCCATAGACCCTTTGAGCTGATTATACCGGATCGAGAACAACAGAAGGGAGGGACTCTAGAATTCCTGCGTAAAGGACTGACCTGGTACACAGACGGGTCCAGAATTTACACAGGAACAATATATGAAGAAAACCCAAGAACAGGCCTCAGCTTTGCTCTTGGGAAATGCAGCACTGTATTTCAGGCAGAAATACGCAAATAAGCAGATCCGCATGATCTCAGACAGTCAGGCGGTACCGAAGGCACTAACAAGCCACAAAGTGACGTCGAGATTGATCTAGGAATGCCTAGAAGAACTCAAGATACTAGCAGAGCAGAATTCAGTAAAACTGATATGGGTGCCAGGACAGAGTGGGGTCCTAGGAAATGAAAAAGCCGACGAACTTCCCAAACAAGGATCGGCTACAGAATTCCTTGTCCTAGAACTCGCCCGCACATTACCAAAGTGCAGTGCAGGAGGAAGAGCATATCAGATACTGGCAGAATATGCCAGGACCCAGACACGGTAAGGCCTTCATGGCCAAACCGTGTATAATACGAACTCAGCAACTGCTTATGTTAAGCAGAAATCAGCTGAGAACAGTAAAAGGGCTCCTCACATGACACTCACCCATTAAGGAACACCTGTATGAGGGCAACCTAAACTGCAGACTCTGCGGAGAGGTGCAGTAGACCATATAGTTTGTTAATGCGAGGCGCTGAATCGCAAGAGGCAAAATATTTTTGAGGCCACAAAAATGAACCCAAAAACACTAGAAACTCTACCGGTGATAAAACTGTTCAGGCTAGTTAGCAATATAGGGATCACCGGCAGAATTTAGAAACAGGGAGAGGCACAATAAGCCAATTCTGGCTGCAGTGCCAACTGGTACTGACCTCGGTAATCAGCCCTGTATATTAGGATAAAAATAATTTAAAAGTTTTATCATGTAGTCAACAGATTTTTGAAGTGCAATAATCACTTCGGTTAGCATTGTAACATTAGTTAAAAATTTTAATTCATGATACAAAACATACACAGTTAATCCTTGATAATGACCATGCAACTTATTTTATATAATATGATATGATGCATGTCCGCAAACAAGTGTATTAAACGAAATGCATATAACGTTAATCCACAGTGTCACAACTCGTAACCTTTTAAATTGTGAATAATTGGTCCAACAGACCAAAACATTTGTTTCACTTAGACCCCGTGACCTATTGACTAAAATAAGCATTAACTAATACTGAAACATATTTTTGTATTTAGATTTACTAACATGTGCGGCTGTAAAATAAATTAGGTAATAATAATATTTTTATATTTAAGCCGGCTTCAATTCCCAAGTGGCCTATTTATGTCATATTTAAAAAAAAATGACTCACATAAACAAGTAACATCGTAGAAATTAATTAATCTGCTTCGTATTTCCATATTTATCGTACATAATAATGTGACAATTGGACGGTAAAATTAAAATTTGTTGACTTGATCATTATCAATGATATTTATTATAAAAGTGTTAAAAGTGAATCAACAAAATTCAGACAATTAAAAGAAAATTGGGGGCGAGCGTAGGTGCATCTTTACTATGTACATACTTCGGTATGCGATGTAAAGTAACGACAGGCGCAGTTAGTACTTGGATGGGTGACCATTCCAACGGAAACCACGTTCTCGCCTCACACATCTTCCAGCGACTTGTATATCAGTGTATGCGCGGAAGCTATACAACCTTAGGCGAGGGTTGTATAGGAGATATACCATCCTTCGGAGGGGAAGTAAAGCCGTCGGTCCCTTGTCTATTAAATGTTAGGCAAGTAAAATATCCCTACTCTTCTTAAGGGAAGAGGTTCGCCAGAATTCCTGGTTGGGGGTAGCTCGTCTACAGGCGTCGGTGTTAGACCTCAGTAGCGGAAATAGGCCGACGTTAAATAAATGTATAAAAAAATAAAGAAAAGAAAATTGTCATCTCTTACAATTGAAATATTAAATCTTATTGTCAGGGTCGGACTGGCCCGATCCCTCGCTAGAAATACAGAATAAAATTTCAATTTGCACTAATGGACTGGGATTTAATGTGTTTTGAGATGTGTTATGATCCACTTGAATGGTATTGTTGGTATGGCATGCTTATGTATTTTATCGATACTTTAATGATAGAACTTAATGAAATATCATTGATAAATATGTGGGGTTACTGAATTTTTTAATAATGGTGAAATAATAGTTTTCCCACGACTATATAAGAAAGTGACAGTTTCCGCGTACAATCAACTATCCACGAAAGTTGACAATATCATTCACATGTCTTATAGATTTAAAATTTTCACATCACTATTTAGTAGGCTCGTTTGATTTTTGATAGTTCTAAAATATTGACAATTCGTTAGCTTTCGTGGCGTTTTTCAAGCGAAGTTGCGTTAAAATTCAATTATTTCTACAAATAGTGAATGAAGATAGTGAAAGTGATTCACCTTTGGAGTGCACGCCACCAAATATCACCGAAGCAGCTCGAAATACCTCCCTAAAGTTACTCCCAGAAAAATCTCGAGAGAGAGAGAGGTATAAAACAGTTCATGGATTGGAGAACGGTGAATATTATTAAGTCCTCTTATTCAGAAAATATGCTCTTAGCATATTTCGGAGAACTCTCTGAGAAGGTTAGGCCTAATTCTTTATGGGTACATTATTCTATGCTACGGAGCTCAATTAATTATCGTGTACCACAATGTGATTATAAGCGAATTTGTGAAATTAAAGGCATTTTTAAAGAGATCAGACGGCTATAAGCCGAAGAAATCGAAAACTCTAACTTCAGAATAAATTCATCAGTTTTTACTTAATCCAGACGACAAGTATTTGTTTACAAAGGTAACTTTAAAAGAAATTTTTCGTTAAATTTTATCTGATTAATCTTTTAGGTAGCATTAATTGTTGGCATAGCCGAAGCATGCCGTAAGCACGAATTAGCTCAACTGAAGATGAACGATATTGAACACCTACGATCAGCTGCTTTAATCCATATACGAGACACCAAAACAAAACAGATGGCGTTGATTTACTATTATTGGCAAGTTTTATGAATACTTAAAGAAATTTGTTATGCTTAGACCATCCGATGTTAATGAGCAGCGTTTCTTTTTAAATTATCAGAAACAGAAGTGCATTAAAGAACAAGTAGGTGTTAATAAATTTGGTTTCGTTCCAAAAGAATACCTATACCTATTTACACCTGGACACTCCGAAATTATATACTGACCATTGCTTCCGCCGGTCATCAGCAACGATATTAGTTGACGCAGGTGGATACATAACCACGCTTCAACGCCACGGGGGGTGGAAATCTACCACCTTGACCGAAAGCTATATTGATGAATCCCTGACCAATAAAATGGAGGTAGCCAATATAATTTTAGAATCAGTTGTTCCTCCTGCAGGCGAATCGTCTTCGAAATATACAACTGAAATACTTCAGGACCCTCCAGCACAGTTACTAGGAGAATCTAGTTATAATAACAAAACAAATGTCCAAATAAATCACACATTGTCAAATCTGATGACTGATGAAATAGTTACACATCCAATCATATTTCATAATTATCAAAATAACACCATTACTATAAATTTTGTATATGATAAAAAAATCAAATAAAAATTGTTTGAGTTAGTAATGACATTTTTATGGTCGTGGGAAAAATTGTGTACAAAACTCGCAGGAAAGTGTCTAACGCACTCGCGGGATTGCCTGCACTCGGCTAACGCCTCGCGCGCAACTTTCCCGCTTGTGCGTTATTTACCACTTTCCGTACTCGTTATGTAATATACTATTACGATATGTATTATTGATAAATCAATGCTAAATATGTGTATGATATAACTGTGTAATAATGGTAAAATGATGTTACATGAATGGCAAATTAAAGATGAAAGCGAGATAAATATAATTGTGTAACAATGGTAACATAACGTATCTTTTATGTATTATTGGTAAGCTGATGATAAATATGAAGTATGATATAATATGTAGTAAAATACCTAATACCAACAATTTCACTATTTCCTGTAAAATGGAATTTTATTACTAGTCCATTGCCATCCATCAAGGTGTACAATGTGCGCTTCCAAACGACTGAAAATAATGCCCTAAAACTTGCGACATACTATGTCTTCAATCGGAAAAGGTGAATACCTACTTGACAACCCTACACTGTTTCTCTAGTCTATCAAACACAGACTGAATGTGTTCACAACTTGTCGAATGGCTCCATCTGGTAGCGACTTATTGCAGTCTGAGTTGGCGACGTACTCGGACTATGTTATATTTTGTTTGACATAATTGTGTAATAATGGTCGAATAACTTATAATATGCATTATTGGTTAATTAGTGATGAAATCAAGATACAATATAATTGTGTAGTAATATGCATTGATGGTAAATTAGTGATGAAACATTTTTCAACACTATGATATGACATAATTATGTAACAATGGTAAACTAATGATAAATATGGGATATGATATGATTGTGTATTAATGGTAAAATAATACATCACATTGTGCATTATTGGTAACCTAAATATGAGGCATGGTACAATTGTGTTTTATTGATAAAATAATAAATGGTAAATCAATGATTATGGGGTCGAGGCATACATGTGGAATAATGGTAAATTAATGCAGCGTAATATGCATTAATGGTAATTAAAAACGCCACTAACCATCCATACCCTAACAAAAATTTGAACCCGGAAATCTTTGGTCGCAAGCCCAACACGTAAGCATTACGCCACTAACATACTAATGATAAAATCTATTCTTTTATTTTTACAAAAAATTTCATTAATTCAATGAAAAAATGCCAAAAACATCATTAGGTTACCATTAATAATAACATATTTTTTTAACAGAAATTTATTATTTTTATACCACTGAACTTCGTTGCTAAATAATTAATGGTATAGTTAAATATATTAATTAAGCATTAAATTTTAACGGTCTTAAATGACATTATTTTTAACTATAACCATTACTCATACTATTACACCATTCAAAAATAGCGTTACATTATAATGAACAAAGAAAAATTAAATCAATAAAATCTATAATTTTTAAATAACATTGAAATAGTTGTGACATAACTATAAACAAATACAAATTTTTCTACCATTCATTAATAATAATAATAATAATAAATACTATGGTATTTAAACCGAGTTTAAAAAATTTCACATTAACTGAATAAAAAGATCTAAAAAGAGCATTATGATACCATTGGATAATAATGATAAACACTGCGGTATTTCTAGGAGGGTCGGCAATTGTCGCGGGGCCAAACACTATTGAGGGCCAAATTGTATACCGAAACAATGTTAATAATGCTTGTTTACATTTTTTTAGGAAACTGAAATTAATCTTCTATAAATAAAAAATGAAATCTTAGATTTGGCATAATTATTTCTTCTCAAGGAAGATACCAAAACATGCATAAATATATCTTAAAATGCATATTTGAACTCATAACACTATATATTTAAGGTATTACGGGATATTAATATGCGTATACCAGGTGATACAGGAGCCTGTCACGCTTAGTAACTTTTTTATTTTTCAAAATATAATTTTTAGATTTTTAGATGTTTATTAAGGCATAAATCCGCTACTTTTGCCATACTAAACAGTTTTTTCTCTAGTTTCGGTTAATCCATAACAAGCAGCTTTATTTTTTGAAAGAGAAACGTAACTTTTTCACGACTCCAATAGGAAATTCAATCTCTTTAAAGTGCTTCAGATCTGTTAAAAAAAACTGAATTACTGCCAATTTTCTCTCAACACAAGGCCATGGAGGAAATATCTAAATATTAACATTTTAACAGGCTGACCATTTGTCTGTAGAACAATTCATAAAAAAATTTAGGCAGTAGTAAATCGTTTTCTATAACTTAATATGCCATAAATTTTTACCTTAAAAAAATTTACTGCTATAATATTATAGAAAAAGTCTCCTTAAAATGAAAGCCCCCCACTATTGCTGTTATTTGAATCACTGAATATCATTTTTTATAAGTTAAGTTGATATTATGCAAAATGCAACTAACTTCACCAATATTAAATTTGAAATGGAGCATTTTTATCTATAATATTTGTACACATTTAAGTTTTTATTTACATGTACTATTCGAATGATTTCCGACGATAGGAAATGTGCCCGTCCATAGTATTTTACCATAATTTCAGACATTCCGGACTATATAGATGTCTCTGAAATCGAGCACGGAGCATTGTTCTCCGATATAAATTAGCTAATATCTATTACCACAATACTAGTATTGTAGGAATTCTTTCACCAAAATTAAATTTCAACTTTCTGCTACAATATTGTTCGTATGACATAGATATTTCTAGAAATACGAAAAGTAGCTCGCAGCAAAATTTTTCTCTATAAAATTTCAAAACCCTTATGTCTTTATTGTTTTTTGGAGACACAAAAAAGATAAGGTGAATTTATGTCAGATTCTCTCCTTAAGTAATGAATGTATATACACTACATATATAGTCAAGGTAAGAATTCAAGCGATGCACGTCACAGATCGATTCTATAAATAAGACAATACTGCTAAGAATCATGAAGCCCCATTAAACTGTACCTGTTTCTGAAAAAAGCTTAATAACCAGGTGTCAAGAATTACTCTTTTTAACGTAATTAATGATTAAAAATTATGTTAGTATTAACATTTCTTTAATGAGATCACGTGACGTGCATCGCTTGAATTCTTGCCTAGACTTTAATAGACAACCCCCAAATATAAATGTAAGACTATCTCGAGTGTATTAACATTTGTAGATTGTAGATTGTTTTATGGGGTCGTTTGGCTTCGAACAGCCCTACTTCACTTCGACCTAAAAGATCTTTTGTGATTTACCCTACATCTAGTTGTTGGCCAGGATTCCAAGAGTATTAACATTTATTTAACGTTGGACTGTTTCCGCCACTGAGACTTATCACCGACACCTGGTGATAGGCTCTCCGAAGGATGGTGTATCCACCACATATTCCTCGCCTAAGATTGCATAGCTTCTGCATATACACTCTGGATGAAGGTTATATTTATGAAAAACGTAGGCATGTACATTATCGATTACCCACTAATGCCGCTAGAGTAGAAGCTGAGCATGGATTTCGGTATATGCTAATCAGCTGACTGTTATGCTACCATATCTGCAGATAAATAATATGGAAACAAAAATATTAATTTTTATTTTTTGTTTATTTAAATACATGATTTTTTTTATCTTGAAACTCACTGACATTTTTTGGGAGGGTGGGTAAGGTGTAGAGGCTAAATTACATTTGATGCCGACGGGGCCAAATAAGGTCAGTCCGACACTGCTTATTGTTTCATTCGAAGGTCGATTCGGAAATTCCAAAAGTTGCACTTGGGAGCCAGACATGACCACCAAAATTGCTGTCAAGGATAATGTTGGAATTGTCAGACCATCTGAAAATATGTATCACATGGACAGCAAAAAAGCCCTTTAAATATCCGATAACAAATTAAAATTAAAATTTAATAAAAAACATGACCACTCTGATCACCCCCACCTATGACCCTACTTCCCCCTCCCCTTATACTTATTGGCAAATAGACAGCAAAAACTAGTGAGACACATTTTTGCAGCGGTGTCATGGTCTCTTATATTCGAACTGCTCATATTTAGCAGCATTCCACTTCAGTTTGAAAAGGTCCGGTTTTCGGTTAGGACATGATGATTATTTATTTATTTATTGCATACACTGCTCAACAGGTAAAATACCCAATTATGGAGCAGGAATAGAAAGTTATAAAAAAATCATAAAAGTAGAGTACAATATAAAATATTAAAAATCGATATAAGACAAAAAAAACAAACAAAAAAAAAGCATAGCGAATAATACAAACTAACAAAAACATCAATAAATACAAAGTGTAAATTACAGATAATTAAAAACAAGTTTAATGAGGTACATGTCAGTATTAACTTAGAGAAAGACAGAAGGAAATGAAGTTTAAGGACTGAAAAATTATACCTAGCCTTCTCAAGAGTGAAAAATTCGGAAAAATTGCATAACTGCTTCAACTTATCTAAATATACTATATGAGGAAGCATTGCAGATCATTACTTTTTGCATTTATAATAATTGACGAACTGACCAGTCAAAACTTCGCAGAAAGATTTTGATTAAAAACGTCATCATAATCTGTCTAAAAAATCATTACTTGGAAACAATATGCTTTTTAGGTTGCTTTAATCTCCTCATGACGAGCACACTAATAGAATTGTTGTAAAAACTTCTTAACGGATCATAATAAAAAAACAGCGAAAATATTTTGATAACATGGATATTAATAAAATTATAAAACATACTGTTGTATTATAAAACATCGGATAACCCAGTTAGATGAGTATTTGACAATATGATAGCCTTAAAAATTTACATTATTAATGACCCGTTTATTATATCTAATTCAAAAAATTAGATTCTGAGAAATGTAAACCAAGCTATTTTTAAATATGTGTGTCGTTGATATGATATTTACCAGTGCAGATGTAATTATTTCGACAATTAATGACCAAGCTGTTGCCAGTTGCATTACAATTTATTTTTTAAAGGTTAGTATGCAAAACCAAATGATTTCATTGCACTTGCCAGTTTGCCCATGTTTGGTAATGAGGTCAGAGATATTTATTAATTGAATTATTCGAGAAAATACATATAAATACAAGCTTTAAAAGCTCATTTATCAAGCGGGTTTGAAATAAGTATAGTTTAATACCTGTAAAAGGTATACCATTAATATCGTTTCTTAATAAATCCATTATTTTTTTGTCCGATACAGTCATAATTCTTATGGTACTTAAGTTATTGGAATATTTCAACATTTTTAATTAAAATTTCGCTCGTTGCTTGACGTCCGTACACAGATTAATCGAGTATCAAAAATTACTACCACTGAGAATATCGTTAAGTGGTTTTCGTAAAATTGCCTATATATATCATTTGATTAACCTATCACATGCTGGTGGTTAATGGCCAATGAAGTAAACCGTTATTTTATTATGAAGACGTCTGCAAATGGCTTACCTTCTCCCTTTTAAATTTATAGAAATATCCTAGTCGCTAAGCGAACAAAAAATACTTACTCACATCCTGTAATTGCTTATCATAGTTTTATGTAAAGATAAATATATAAAATGGCCATTTACACGATCGTCATATTTGGCAAAGTTAGGACCTCAAATTACGTTGTATTTGTAATAACCCAATTTTATTATTATCGTTTCCCCTATGTTCTTTTATGTAAAGTTTGCTACCAATTGTTTCTCCAGTTCTAATATTATTTACCTGTGACTTTAAAAAATTAATGACTCTTTTAATTTAAACACCTTGTAAAATTTAACAAACTGTCTATTAATTGAGAAATCTAATTAATTATTTATTTTATATATTTTTTATTTTATTACTCAATGTTGCACTGAATTTATGTTTTAGGTATGTTTACATTTTGATGTACTGAAAATAAATCATCCTTTATTTAGTTTTGTATGTCCAAAAATTGATAGTTGAAAAAAACAGAAGCCGTTTTAATACACACAGGCTGTCCATTTTATCAGGACACTCGAGAATATCTCACTTAATATCGGTCGTAAAAAAAAATTATTTTTACGAAAATTGTGCCGATTTATATAACCTACAAAATGGTTTAAAGACATTTGAAATACATGGCCTACTTTAAGAGTTATGGCGGAAAATCTCCAAAATGCGGAAAACGTCTAGGCCAAATATCTCCGTTATTTGAAGATACGAGAAAAATTCTAAGGCGAATTTTTACGCAAAACAGAGTGTTTCAACGAGGTTTTATCTAATTTTTTTCAAAACCGCTGTATTTTGAGATTTACTCTTCAGGCTGTTAAAAAAATTATTTTGAAACGGGCAGGAAATGGCGCCATTAAATAGAGTATTTTCCTCCCTTTCCAACGATATATCACATGCCATATTTATTCATTGGTACTACGTTAGTAATTATAAAAACATTTTTTTAAACCAATAAATTTTTTTTTAACAAGAATTATACTTGCCGTGGAGAAGTATGATTAAATAAAACGATAAAATAATTCACTAAGTAGTAGTGAGGAAATGACAGGGGTTCGGTTCAGGAGCAGGAGCAGTGATCAGTGATCAGTTTAGGGGTGGGGGGCAATTAGTGTGGTGGGGGTAAATATGGTGGTGGGGGGCAATTAGTGTGGTGGGGGTAATTAGAATGGTGGGGGTAATTAGATTAGTGAGAAGTAATTAGAGTGATGGGATATAAGTATGGTGGTGGGAGGTAATTAGACTGATATGATGTAATTAGAGTGGTGGGAGGTAATTAAGGGGCGGGGCTTAGGGGATGGGACGTTAGAGGGCGGGGCCTATGAAAGGTGGTAGTGGTGGGGGGCAATTAGGATGGTAATTAGATTAGTGAGAAGTAATTAAAGTGGCGTGATGTAATTGTGGTGGTGGGGGGCAATTAGATTAGTAAGAAGTAACTAGAGTGGCCTGATGTAATTGTAGTGGTGGAGGGCAATTAGTGGAATGATCTGTAATTAGAGTAATTGCATGATGGATAATTATTGTGGTGGGAGGTAATTAGAATGTTGTGATGTAATTGTGGTGGTGGGGGGCAATTAGATTAATAAGAAGTAATTAAAGTGGCGTGATGTAATTGTAGTGGTGGGAGGTAATTAGGGTGATGTGATGTAATTGTAGTGGTGGGAGGTAATTAGAGTGATGTGATGTAATTGTGGTGGTGGGGGGCAATTAGATTAATAAGAAGTAATTAAAGTGGCGTGATGTAATTGTAGTGGTGGGAGGTAATTGTACTGGTGTGATGTAATGGTAGTGGTGGGGGGCAATTAAAGTGGTGGGTGGTAATTAAAGTCGTGTGGCGTAATTGTAGTGGTGGGGAGTAATTGGAGTGGTATGGTAATTAGAGTGGTGGGTGGCAATTATAGTGGTGGGAGGTAATTAAAGTCGTGTGATGTAATTGTAGTGGTGGGGGGTAATTGGAGTGGTGTGATGTAATTGTAGTGGTGGGAGGTAATTAGGGTGATGTGATGTAATTGTGGTGGTGGTGGGGGGTAATTATATTAGTGAGAAGTAATTAAAGTGGCGTGATGTAATTGTGGTGGTGGGGGGCAATTAGATTAGTAAGAAGTAATTAAAGTGGTGGGAGGTAATTGTAGTGGTGTGATGTAATTATTGTGGTGGGGATGACTCAATTAAGGTGGTGTGATGTAATTGTAGTGGTGGGGGGTAATTGGAGTGGTGTGGTAATTAGAGTGATGGGATGCAATTAGAGTGGTGGGAGGTAATTAAAGTACTGTGGTAATTAGAGGACAATTACAGGTAATTTAAGTAAAAATAAAGGTAATTGCAGTAAAAATAATGGTGATTAAAGCAATTATGGTCAATCCATCCGTCTAGCCGTTCGTATGCAGACAGTTAAATAATTCTCTATTATGTTGTATTGTCTTATTGCACTTTGTATTTTTTTACGATGAGATAACAAACATTCATTCATGATTATATACCTAACCACTTTATTTACCTGCCTTATCCTTATGCTGATAAACAATTGCGACCTATCTGTCTTATCTTTATATCGATCAACAATTATTTTACCTGTCTTATCTTTAGGGACATCTGTCTTATCCTATGCTGATTTATGAGATGTACATTTACGACCTGCCTGTCTTATCCACCGAGATTTTTATCAGTGAATTTGTGAAAGGGGACATTTGCATTGTTATTTCAGTACATGCAGCGTACCCTCTTTATGGCTTTTGTGTACTTAACATCTTGACATCACAAGTGAGGAGAACGTGTAGCTGTTTATTTTAGTTTTTATTTTTTAGAATTGAAACACATGATTTACATTTTCTTATATTATTTATTACCTATTCTGTCACATTACTATTTTCATACTATTTATTACCTATTCTACTACATTACTAACTAATTGTCTTTTTATTTTATCTTGCACCAAAAAATCCACCTTGAACTGATCCATCCAATGCATTATAGGTCAAGTAGGCATCGTGAAGTATAAGTTCAGGGAACTTTGTTTTTCGTGTCTCAAACTCTGTTATTATGTCAACTCTATAGTGTGGTAATAATTAGAATGGTGGGAGGTAATTGTATTCTTCTGATCATGCGTGGTGAGAGTGACTACTAATATAAATAGAATGCTTCTGCATCACACAATTAAAACCTATCGTCGATAAGTCAAGAGCTAGCAAGTGAATGTTGTGCAACCATCCGATAGTAAACAATAATAAATTGACAATATATTTTCATCATCACATTTTGTGTAAGTTGATAAAAAAAATTATCCTTTCTGAATATGTATGATTAATGTTTGTTTTATTTTATTTATTTTTTTATTTTAGTCCAACTGACAATGTGGATGCAATATTCAGCTCAACGGTGGGTACGGGCAGAAGACATTAAATCGGCCATTGAAAGGTTGTCTTGTGAACTGAGTGACTTAATCAAGGATTCGCAGCATTCATTAGTTTATGATACAAATGTCTTCTACGATATTGAAGAAACTGAACGCATTGAAAAAGATTGCAGGACGTATGCTGCTGGTGCAAATCTATGTTACAAATATTCACGAGGCTTTTTAAATTTGGACGAATTTTGTGAGCATATGATTAGAATAGAATTAAGACACTTTCTATATGACTTAGTGAAGTACCTGCCTAAGGAACTTATTGAAAAATATCAACTGGACCAGTCTGATGGTGATACGGGCAGTTAAATAATTCTCTATATTGTATTTATTGTTAGATATAAATAATTATTATATTGTCATATTGCACAATTATAGTATCTTAAAAAAATTTCTTTGTATTTTCATATATTATGGTGAGGTTAGAAATAAAACAAATATTAAAATAATGCATGTATTTCATTACCTATCTTGATTACATAACTAAGAGGTATACCTTAATAAACCTAAAGAGTTTTTATTCCAATTTTACATTTAAATCTATGATATATTTTGTAAAGAAAGTGAACATTGCAAGAGCATAATGACAATAATTATTATTAAGAAGCCAGTATACAGTACCGAACACGGTAGCTCGGGTAATACCATCACCATCTATTAGACCCTACAATAGTGTACCTAAAGTGTGTTTACTTTAAGCAGAAATCCGCCCTACCTTAAATTTACTTCATCTTATGTAGTTTCAAAACCTCATGAGCTTTGCCTTCATATGCAAAGATACATAACTTCGGCCATCGCGTCGGTCGGCTCAATTACATGAATACTGATCTCCGGTTTTGTGTTGTTTTAAATATTGTTTAAAGACTATATGCATACTACTGTATTAGTATTAATCACTATAATTGAAACATATAAGTAATTTATTTTGTCAAACTTATGTAACGAGGTATATGGTAGATAACTGAGTAAATGTTTTCAAAATGTACTCATAACGGGCGCATTTCATGGGGGTTTTGAAAGTACTCTACACGTTCAAACAAAGTTAGGAATTAGAAAAGAGTATATTTATGCCATTTAGTTTGATACCTGGTAGACGACGCATAAAGTGATAATAGTATGTGGTGTATATTGTCTTGGACTATGTTTTCAATATGTAGGGTTAGAATTACTATCCCGTCGAAGTCTAGAAAATAAATTATTAAAGGTTTTAAGTATCAACTAAATTCGTGTACATCAAGGCAATTTGATTAGTATTGAGAGCTCGTTACATTGGTACGTGTTTATTTATGCCTACGCACGCCTGTGTTATTTTACACCACCACGTACATTACTCCTTAAAATCGGAGACATTAGAAATTTAGATTGTTGAAATGGCGAACAAAATAATGGGGTCCCATAAGCCCCTCCTATCTATTGGAAACAAAGAAAACGTATATGTTTACAAATAATTTATTTAAAAATAATGAAGTTATCTTCAACGAAGTCGCGAACGGCGTTATCGGTAAAGAGAATTTCATCTGTTATAATAATTTTATAATAGTTTTTTTACTTAACATTTACTAACATAATTTTGTACTTGTCATTATTGTGCTCTAACATCAGTTTTGTAACATTCTTAGTAAATAGTTTTAAATGACCAGAGGTTTTAATTTCACTGGGTAAAACATTGTATAAGCGTAAACAATCACTAAACGTACGCTTTTTTTATAATTTTCAATAGATCCCACTGGATAATTGTGCAATTTAGCTCTTAACTAAGAAAGGTGATTAAGATAGGTGTACTCGATTTTCTGTCTATTTTATACATTAAAACGCTAGCAAAACTTTACTGATATGCTTGTGAAAAATAACAAAATAAATGAAAATTACTAAACAAGAATACAAACGTGCATAAATTTAAGTACCTCTGCTGTACTTTAGGCTAGAATTAGAAGGACAACAACCATAACAAACAATAATTACAAGGCGGCTCTCTTTACGGTCTGTAAAAAAGTTTACATTTAACGAGTAAAGAGAATTTACTCAATAACTCCAAATCTAAAATGTTATACTTCACTTAACACCCATTTACAATTTGATTTTGTATGTACTTCTTTATATTTACTATTTAAATCCATAATTAGAGGGCAATAAGTATATATCTAACTCGCCAACAGAGGTACCTCATATTAATGGCATTTCAAAGCCGTCCATGACTACTGGTTCACTGCTGTCAATCTTAAGTATTTTTAATTTGTTAATGTATTGCATTGTACTATATTTTTATCCTTTTACCTTCGTAAAGATATGGTAGTACTTTATACCACGAAACCAGTAGCCGCCTATTATAGAGTTTGTGAGGTAAAAGACCTTTAAATTTTTCTAATTTCGAACCTATAAAAAATTGTACCTACCCGTAATTTCGTTTTAAGTTGCATTTAAACTCGCATATAATGACAGGTAACACTGTAACAGTTGGGATTCTCTGTTGTTAAATCCTAACATATGAGATCTGTTTACTGCCAGGCAGTGCCAGGCGGTAGATAGAATATCCTTGAAATCAAATAACAATGTTTACGTATCTGTTTGCGGTCAAAAATTTACTATAACAAATAATCTACGTCGACACTAGAGATTTAGCTGTAATGTAAATTCGCAACAAAACGTTACATTTATGTCAAATTTATGTAATAATACGAAAAATAAGTTAAGTAAAAATTTGTTGCTCCGCATAAACGACAGCCACTTACAAAAAGCTATGTACTATGTGATGGAGTCGACGTGATCGCGCAAAACAAATAAAAATATATATCATTTACAAAACACCTTATATGCACGACTATGTTGGTAGGCAGAGTGAACTGAGAAAGACGTCTGATATACTTATAATATATGAATTGAAATGGGAAAGAAAAAAAATGGCTTTATATATCCCATCCTATCTACGGAAACCATAGAAAACGCAAGTGTTTAGAAATAATTTATTTAAAAAATGAAGTTCTACAACAAATGAAGTATGAAGTCCTAAAAAGCGTGTGTTATAATTTTAGATCAGAATAGATTTTTTATTTAGCATAAGCTATTCACAATAGTAATATAATTTTGTACCTAGTCATTATTGTGTTGTAACATCTATTGTATATAGTTTTGTAAAACGTAGGAGCGTAAACAATCACTAAAAGTTGACAATTTTTATAGTTTTCAGCTGATCTCACCGGATAATTGTGCAATTTAGCTAGGTAGACACTAGATTTTTGTCAATTCTATATATTAAAACGTTAGCACATCAATTTCAGGAAATTTTATAGATGAATTCCTGGCAGATTTAATAAAAAGTTATTATAGCCGCTAATTAATACTAAGTCAATTAATTTAATATGGTAATTACTTTTACACAATTAATATCGATATAATATGCTAATTTATCGCTCAATTAAATCCATTATTGTATATTGCATTAAAAATAGCTTCTTTTTCTGTTCTATGTACTTTCAAAATTTTTAACTGTATCGAGACTGCCAATATAGAGGTCGATGTAAGTACTATTTACAATAGGTATATGAAAGACATAGTGTCTACACTAATAGATCTTGAAAGATAAGACTCTCATGCTACCTATATAAGTAACGAATCTTGGAAATAAATAAATAACACAGAAATTAGACAACCCCCAATTCCAGAAGCCAGAGCTAGTGCGATTGCCCTATCGACCAGACCAGACAAATACATTTATATATAGAACAACGTTGATTGTGCGGCATATAAACTAATGTTAGTATTATTAGAAAAGCAATCTAAGACGACGAGACAAATATAAACTTAGTATATACCTACATAAATCTTTTTACACAAAAAGTTTACTAAAATGGGTCAGCAAAAGGTAGTTTATAACAAACCAATTTATGTGGGTTTTTGCATCTTGGAATTGTCAAAGACGGTATTGTACAACGCGATCAAAGAGAGTTTGGGGATAAGACGTCTCTTTTATACTGTGATACTGATAGTTTGATTCTAAAAATAATGACAGAAAATTTGTATGACTTTATACTAGATAACCGGGACAAATTCGATACTTCAAATTATCAAGACGGAAATATATTTGATATCCCGAAGGATCCATCAATTTCAGGAAATTTTTATAGTTCAAAGATAAGATTATATGTGGTATCAATGTCTAACTGACTCTTCAAATAGTAATTTTGTACTATATTGTTTCGGTTGGTTGAGAATAATTTTAATAAAGCGCTTTTGAATTATGTTTTAATTTATCTAAAGTCGTATCATAGGTCGATCCCCCAAATGACTATTCCATTTTTATTATTGATTCAATCAATGCCTTGAAAACGTTAATTGTGGTTTTTTGTATTAAAGATGTTTCGGATCTAATAAAATTTATGTAATAATTTGCATAATTTGTTATTCAGAAATCTATGTGTTGATGTCACTTTAAAAACTGGAAGTGGATACCTAAATACTTCATTTGGTCTGTTATCTCTATAAATTTGCCGCAATTACAAATTAATATGTTGTTGCAGTCATGCTATGTGATATTTATATTGGTTTGACCCATTGTATTCGGCGAGAAAGTGATATATTTTGTTTTTTGTATTCAAGGACAATAAGTTCGAATTTGGCCATTACCATTGCTTGTTTAATGTTTACGACTTCTAAAATCACGTAGTCATAAATTTTTATGCCATAAAATTCTTTAATCGTCTACCTTTGACAACCGGGCTCATCCATTTAAAAGTACAATGGTGTCATCTTTAGTAAATCCTTAGATGCTAATCTGTAATTTAGATACACATTTTTTTTATAGACACGTATCGTTTTACCATAGAAGAACTTTTTAACTTATAGCTCCAAGAGGACATTAAAAAAAGAGGTGAAGTACTCATGACTTTTTGATTACGTGAATATACAGATTAATAAAAATATTGATTCCACCCATGAACAAAGAATTCGGGGGAAATTACGTCATTTGCTGCTTGTAATACTGACACTAATATATTTCCTTCTTGATAATTTGAAGTATCGAATTTGTCCCGGTTATCTAGTATAAAGTCATACAAATTTTCTGTCATTATTTTTAGAATCAAACTATCAGTATCACAGTATAAAAGAGACGTCTTATCCCCAAACTCTCTTTGATCGCGTTGTACAATACCGTCTTTGACAATTCCAAGATGCAAAAACCCACATAAATTGGTTTGTTATAAACTACCTTTTGCTGACCCATTTTAGTAAACTTTTTGTGTAAAAAGATTTATGTAGGTATATACTAAGTTTATATTTGTCTCGTCGTCTTAGATTGCTTTTCTAATAATACTAACATTAGTTTATATGCCGCACAATCAACGTTGTTCTATATATAAATGTATTTGTCTGGTCTGGTCGATAGGGCAATCGCACTAGCTCTGGCTTCTGGAATTGGGGGTTGTCTAATTTCTGTGTTATTTATTTATTTCCAAGATTCGTTACTTATATAGGTAGCATGAGAGTCTTATCTTTCAAGATCTATTAGTGTAGACACTATGTCTTTCATATACCTATTGTAAATAGTACTTACATCGACCTCTATATTGGCAGTCTCGATACAGTTAAAAATTTTGAAAGTACATAGAACAGAAAAAGAAGCTATTTTTAATGCAATATACAATAATGGATTTAATTGAGCGATAAATTAGCATATTATATCGATATTAATTGTGTAAAAGTAATTACCATATTAAATTAATTGACTTAGTATTAATTAGCGGCTATAATAACTTTTTATTAAATCTGCCAGGAATTCATCTATAAAATTTCCTGAAATTGATGTGCTAACGTTTTAATATATAGAATTGACAAAAATCTAGTGTCTACCTAGCTAAATTGCACAATTATCCGGTGAGATCAGCTGAAAACTATAAAAATTGTCAACTTTTAGTGATTGTTTACGCTCCTACGTTTTACAAAACTATATACAATAGATGTTACAACACAATAATGACTAGGTACAAAATTATATTACTATTGTGAATAGCTTATGCTAAATAAAAAATCTATTCTGATCTAAAATTATAACACACGCTTTTTAGGACTTCATACTTCATTTGTTGTAGAACTTCATTTTTTAAATAAATTATTTCTAAACACTTGCGTTTTCTATGGTTTCCGTAGATAGGATGGGATATATAAAGCCATTTTTTTTCTTTCCCATTTCAATTCATATATTATAAGTATATCAGACGTCTTTCTCAGTTCACTCTGCCTACCAACATAGTCGTGCATATAAGGTGTTTTGTAAATGATATATATTTTTATTTGTTTTGCGCGATCACGTCGACTCCATCACATAGTACATAGCTTTTTGTAAGTGGCTGTCGTTTATGCGGAGCAACAAATTTTTACTTAACTTATTTTTCGTATTATTACATAAATTTGACATAAATGTAACGTTTTGTTGCGAATTTACATTACAGCTAAATCTCTAGTGTCGACGTAGATTATTTGTTATAGTAAATTTTTGACCGCAAACAGATACGTAAACATTGTTATTTGATTTCAAGGATATTCTATCTACCGCCTGGCACTGCCTGGCAGTAAACAGATCTCATATGTTAGGATTTAACAACAGAGAATCCCAACTGTTACAGTGTTACCTGTCATTATATGCGAGTTTAAATGCAACTTAAAACGAAATTACGGGTAGGTACAATTTTTTATAGGTTCGAAATTAGAAAAATTTAAAGGTCTTTTACCTCACAAACTCTATAATAGGCGGCTACTGGTTTCGTGGTATAAAGTACTACCATATCTTTACGAAGGTAAAAGGATAAAAATATAGTACAATGCAATACATTAACAAATTAAAAATACTTAAGATTGACAGCAGTGAACCAGTAGTCATGGACGGCTTTGAAATGCCATTAATATGAGGTACCTCTGTTGGCGAGTTAGATATATACTTATTGCCCTCTAATTATGGATTTAAATAGTAAATATAAAGAAGTACATACAAAATCAAATTGTAAATGGGTGTTAAGTGAAGTATAACATTTTAGATTTGGAGTTATTGAGTAAATTCTCTTTACTCGTTAAATGTAAACTTTTTTACAGACCGTAAAGAGAGCCGCCTTGTAATTATTGTTTGTTATGGTTGTTGTCCTTCTAATTCTAGCCTAAAGTACAGCAGAGGTACTTAAATTTATGCACGTTTGTATTCTTGTTTAGTAATTTTCATTTATTTTGTTATTTTTCACAAGCATATCAGTAAAGTTTTGCTAGCGTTTTAATGTATAAAATAGACAAAAAATCGAGTACACCTATCTTAATCACCTTTCTTAGTTAAGAGCTAAATTGCACAATTATCCAGTGGGATCTATTGAAAATTATAAAAAAAGCGTACGTTTAGTGATTGTTTACGCTTATACAATGTTTTACCCAGTGAAATTAAAACCTCTGGTCATTTAAAACTATTTACTAAGAATGTTACAAAACTGATGTTAGAGCACAATAATGACAAGTACAAAATTATGTTAGTAAATGTTAAGTAAAAAAACTATTATAAAATTATTATAACAGATGAAATTCTCTTTACCGATAACGCCGTTCGCGACTTCGTTGAAGATAACTTCATTATTTTTAAATAAATTATTTGTAAACATATACGTTTTCTTTGTTTCCAATAGATAGGAGGGGCTTATGGGACCCCATTATTTTGTTCGCCATTTCAACAATCTAAATTTCTAATGTCTCCGATTTTAAGGAGTAATGTACGTGGTGGTGTAAAATAACACAGGCGTGCGTAGGCATAAATAAACACGTACCAATGTAACGAGCTCTCAATACTAATCAAATTGCCTTGATGTACACGAATTTAGTTGATACTTAAAACCTTTAATAATTTATTTTCTAGACTTCGACGGGATAGTAATTCTAACCCTACATATTGAAAACATAGTCCAAGACAATATACACCACATACTATTATCACTTTATGCGTCGTCTACCAGGTATCAAACTAAATGGCATAAATATACTCTTTTCTAATTCCTAACTTTGTTTGAACGTGTAGAGTACTTTCAAAACCCCCATGAAATGCGCCCGTTATGAGTACATTTTGAAAACATTTACTCAGTTATCTACCATATACCTCGTTACATAAGTTTGACAAAATAAATTACTTATATGTTTCAATTATAGTGATTAATACTAATACAGTAGTATGCATATAGTCTTTAAACAATATTTAAAACAACACAAAACCGGAGATCAGTATTCATGTAATTGAGCCGACCGACGCGATGGCCGAAGTTATGTATCTTTGCATATGAAGGCAAAGCTCATGAGGTTTTGAAACTACATAAGATGAAGTAAATTTAAGGTAGGGCGGATTTCTGCTTAAAGTAAACACACTTTAGGTACACTATTGTAGGGTCTAATAGATGGTGATGGTATTACCCGAGCTACCGTGTTCGGTACTGTATACTGGCTTCTTAATAATAATTATTGTCATTATGCTCTTGCAATGTTCACTTTCTTTACAAAATATATCATAGATTTAAATGTAAAATTGGAATAAAAACTCTTTAGGTTTATTAAGGTATACCTCTTAGTTATGTAATCAAGATAGGTAATGAAATACATGCATTATTTTAATATTTGTTTTATTTCTAACCTCACCATAATATATGAAAATACAAAGAAATTTTTTTAAGATACTATAATTGTGCAATATGACAATATAATAATTATTTATATCTAACAATAAATACAATATAGAGAATTATTTAACTGCCCGTATCACCATCAGACTGGTCCAGTTGATATTTTTCAATAAGTTCCTTAGGCAGGTACTTCACTAAGTCATATAGAAAGTGTCTTAATTCTATTCTAATCATATGCTCACAAAATTCGTCCAAATTTAAAAAGCCTCGTGAATATTTGTAACATAGATTTGCACCAGCAGCATACGTCCTGCAATCTTTTTCAATGCGTTCAGTTTCTTCAATATCGTAGAAGACATTTGTATCATAAACTAATGAATGCTGCGAATCCTTGATTAAGTCACTCAGTTCACAAGACAACCTTTCAATGGCCGATTTAATGTCTTCTGCCCGTACCCACCGTTGAGCTGAATATTGCATCCACATTGTCAGTTGGACTAAAATAAAAAAATAAATAAAATAAAACAAACATATTAATCATACATATTCAGAAAGGATAATTTTTTTTATCAACTTACACAAAATGTGATGATGAAAATATATTGTCAATTTATTATTGTTTACTATCGGATGGTTGCACAACATTCACTTGCTAGCTCTTGACTTATCGACGATAGGTTTTAATTGTGTGATGCAGAAGCATTCTATTTATATTAGTAGTCACTCTCACCACGCATGATCAGAAGAATACAATTACCTCCCACCATTCTAATTATTACCACACTATAGAGTTGACATAATAACAGAGTTTGAGACACGAAAAACAAAGTTCCCTGAACTTATACTTCACGATGCCTACTTGACCTATAATGCATTGGATGGATCAGTTCAAGGTGGATTTTTTGGTGCAAGATAAAATAAAAAGACAATTAGTTAGTAATGTAGTAGAATAGGTAATAAATAGTATGAAAATAGTAATGTGACAGAATAGGTAATAAATAATATAAGAAAATGTAAATCATGTGTTTCAATTCTAAAAAATAAAAACTAAAATAAACAGCTACACGTTCTCCTCACTTGTGATGTCAAGATGTTAAGTACACAAAAGCCATAAAGAGGGTACGCTGCATGTACTGAAATAACAATGCAAATGTCCCCTTTCACAAATTCACTGATAAAAATCTCGGTGGATAAGACAGGCAGGTCGTAAATGTACATCTCATAAATCAGCATAGGATAAGACAGATGTCCCTAAAGATAAGACAGGTAAAATAATTGTTGATCGATATAAAGATAAGACAGATAGGTCGCAATTGTTTATCAGCATAAGGATAAGGCAGGTAAATAAAGTGGTTAGGTATATAATCATGAATGAATGTTTGTTATCTCATCGTAAAAAAATACAAAGTGCAATAAGACAATACAACATAATAGAGAATTATTTAACTGTCTGCATACGAACGGCTAGACGGATGGATTGACCATAATTGCTTTAATCACCATTATTTTTACTGCAATTACCTTTATTTTTACTTAAATTACCTGTAATTGTCCTCTAATTACCACAGTACTTTAATTACCTCCCACCACTCTAATTGCATCCCATCACTCTAATTACCACACCACTCCAATTACCCCCCACCACTACAATTACATCACACGACTTTAATTACCTCCCACCACTATAATTACATCACACCACCTTAATTGAGTCATCCCCACCACAATAATTACATCACACCACTACAATTACCTCCCACCACTTTAATTACTTCTTACTAATCTAATTGCCCCCCACCACCACAATTACATCACGCCACTTTAATTACTTCTCACTAATATAATTACCCCCCACCACCACCACAATTACATCACATCACCCTAATTACCTCCCACCACTACAATTACATCACACCACTCCAATTACCCCCCACCACTACAATTACATCACACGACTTTAATTACCTCCCACCACTATAATTGCCACCCACCACTCTAATTACCATACCACTCCAATTACTCCCCACCACTACAATTACGCCACACGACTTTAATTACCACCCACCACTTTAATTGCCCCCCACCACTACCATTACATCACACCAGTACAATTACCTCCCACCACTACAATTACATCACGCCACTTTAATTACTTCTTATTAATCTAATTGCCCCCCACCACCACAATTACATCACATCACTCTAATTACCTCCCACCACTACAATTACATCACATCACCCTAATTACCTCCCACCACTACAATTACATCACGCCACTTTAATTACTTCTTATTAATCTAATTGCCCCCCACCACCACAATTACATCACAACATTCTAATTACCTCCCACCACAATAATTATCCATCATGCAATTACTCTAATTACAGATCATTCCACTAATTGCCCCCCACCACTACAATTACATCAGGCCACTCTAGTTACTTCTTACTAATCTAATTGCCCCCCACCACCACAATTACATCACGCCACTTTAATTACTTCTCACTAATCTAATTACCATCCTAATTGCCCCCCACCACTACCACCTTTCATAGGCCCCGCCCTCTAACGTCCCATCCCCTAAGCCCCGCCCCTTAATTACCTCCCACCACTCTAATTACATCATATCAGTCTAATTACCTCCCACCACCATACTTATATCCCATCACTCTAATTACTTCTCACTAATTTAATTACCCCCCACCATTCTAATTACCCCCACCACACTAATTGCCCCCCACCACCATATTTACCCCCACCACACTAATTGCCCCCCACCCCTAAACTGATCACTGATCACTGATCACTGCTCCTGCTCCTGAACCGAACCCCTGTCATTTCCTCACTACTCTAAGTTGTTCAAATCTTTGCTATAGTAAAACATTAACACAATTAAAAAGAATAAAGTAAATTCAGGTAACAAAAACAAATTAATAATAAAAAGAACATAGCACACAGAACATTAATATTTATCTAATCTTCAAAATAATTTTTAAGATATCATATCAAGTGTTCAAAGTGCCCACCGCAATTCTTATGCACAATCGAGCGCGGCGAGGCACTGCATTTAAAACATTACTCAGCATTTCGGGGGTAACTGTAATACATGCCTGTTGAATTAGAGCTTTTAGGTCCCCTACATTTTGCGGTGTTGTCGAAACACCTTACCTTTAATATACCCCCATAGAAAATAATCCATTGGGGTTATATCTGGAGAACGAGGGGGCCATCGAATAAATCCATTTTTGAAACTTTTATGAAAGAAGGTAATTAAGATAGTCATTTTAAGAAAGTAACAAGACATCGATCGACCACTAGACATTGAAGAATCGATGACAAAGTATAGTTATAACTTCCACATAATGGTATTCTGATTACACAAAAAATCCCTGTCAATATAAATCACAACTTAGTGTTTCAAGTCAATATCATACAGAAATTTCTCAAATAATTAACATTTTCATATTATTTTTTACTTATTATTCATAATTGTAAATATATTAAATTATTTATCCCTAACTCCACTAAACGCCCAAATACAATGTTCTGATACAAATTTGCAAAATTTAAGTGGGTGCGGAACTTTTATTTCTATGTTTCAAATTAAATAAAAAGTAAGGAAATACAGTTAAACTTGATGACACGTATTTATAACTCCGTGGGACTAACCATATTAGTTAGGTAAATACTAACATCAAATAAAGATCTGCATAAATCTATACAATATGCCTCATTATCCCACATAAGTTATAACATGACGGGTTGTAACAACAAATTTCATTTTAGTGTATGAAGTTTATTCTACATAACTTTGACATATTCTTTAGATGTATTAAAATATTTAAAATTTATAAATATCCATCAAGGAATCAAACGATTCTGCAGATAGTTTAGAGAGAAATTTTGTTATTTTCTATTTATAAAGCAAGGTCAAGTTGAAATATTGCTTGTGGATGTAACATACTTGGTATGCTCTGATTCCACATGTGATAAAGTAATTAGGGAATTTAATATATTTTTATGTAATTGTACAATTAAGTGGATTCTGTTAAATATTTAGCAATGAACCCATATTAATTATTAATATTTTATTCGAGGAGTCTGTAATCATCCAATAAATAACTATTATAAATCCTCCTAGAGGCTTCGAGTAAGTTAACTAGCTTCTGTTTCAAAGTATATTGGGTATAAAATATGAGATCAACAACATCATTAATGTTCAAAAATCTCATTACACTAGCTTCTCTGTTAATTAATCATTTACCTTTATTTTTTATACACAAATAACTTGTTAGTTGTCTTGTCAGCAAATCCAAATATATCCTTTAATGTAATCAACATAGCAGCATAACCCCATAATTTCTTGGTACACAAGAAAATATTGCAATAAATGGCGAAGGATCTGGTGTCAGATAATGGGCAATAATTCAAATAACTAAACGTAAACGTGCTGTGCTGCTTTTAGTTGAAATAGATTCTTTTACGAGAGAAACCTGGAGGTACCACTTTTTTACATAAAGTTGTTGGCAGAAAGTCGGAGAAATTGGTTAAATATGTATATACAGTGTGACCATTGGGATATTGGAAAATAGAGAGGCGGTTAAATTAGGAAAGTTGTGGCAGTTCTAATGCTGATTTTGAATACGTTCAGAAATCAGGGCTAACTGCGACTGTCCTCGAGCTATTTTCAAAAAACTGAAATTTTGTATTTTAGTTTTTGTAAAAAATCTGAAAAACGAGCAATCGTATAAAGATAACACTTTAACCTTCTAAAGGCACTTTTTTATGAACATTCTAGTGGTGTCGTTAGTTTTTCATAAAGCGTTTAGTATTTGAGATACGACCCACAATTTTCAATTTTCTTATGGGCGCCATATTGGATTTTTACAGATTTAAAATCTACATTAAATTTTCGTTCTCTTAATGTGTAACTCTAATGGTTTATGTTGTTAGTTAGGGCACCAAACGACGATCTTTATTCTCATGTTAAGTAGGCTATGCACCACGTGATAAATTGCAATACGACTGTGTCTGTTTGATGCGCACTGGTATAATAGGCCGAGTTAGAAAATGCTGTGGAGGAGTTCACGAGAGCGCTGCCAAGCAGACTGTTGAACGAGAACAGAGACCGATTCGATGAAGTGGTCATACGAAATATACGGGAGAAAAATAGCCTGAGACGGCTTTGCCAGCGAAATCGCGATGTCAACGCTAAGGTTGAGATGATCAGTTTGCAAGGGCAGATCAGAACCTCTATAAACACTGCAAGGAACCAGAAATGGGGGGATAAACTGGCAACGCTGAATCCTCAAGACAACTTGTTGTAGAAGTTGACGAGGGCCTTAAAAAGTACGCGGGAGGCTATACCCGCGTTGACGAGCGTTAACGGACGGACGTCGATGACAGACGCTCAAAAGGTGAGCGACTTAGCTACTCATTTAGAAAAACACGGCATCGAGTACAAGCTGCTCAAATATCTCCCGAGGAAAAGTATTGTGCAATTAACGTATATCTTTAACGCGATTCTGCGGCTACAGCACTGGCCCAGTCAGTGGAAGTGCGCCGTGGTTATTCCCATCCTGAAGCCAAACAAGAACGCGAAGTTCGTACAAGTACAATACAACCTCAGGAACAACACTACCATGGTGTTCCTCGATATTGAGAAGGCGTTCGACACCGTTTGGATCCCGGGGTTACTCTACAAACTACACCACTACAACTTTCCGACTTACTTCACTAAATTCATTCATTCGTTCCTGATGGGCAGATCCCTGCGGGTTCGACTGAATAATACACTGTCAACACGGCGGGAAATTCGCGCGGGAGCCCCGCCAGGATCGTGCCTGTCTCCAAAATTGTACAACTTGTACGTCTCCGACTTTCCAGAGTTCCCTAATAAGAAGCTGGCCAAGTACGCCGGACGACACAGCCATGTACGCTCATTCTCATAACACGCAAGCAGCGAACATGCTGCTGAAGGCGCACATGGCTCGTGCTACGGCTTATTACGACCAGTGGAAGATTCGGGTGAACGCTGAGAAGTCGGAGGCGATAGTCTTCACGCATCGTTTTACTAAGAACAACATTTTAACACCAATTTCGATCAGGGGAAACAAAATTCCAACCAGAAGATGCGTGCAGTACTTGGGGGTAAGCCTCGATCAAAGACTAACGGTCGATGCCCATATAAATGAGACAATACGGACAGTCTACTCCTTACCCGGGAGTCTGTATTCGTTCATGGTCATGGGTAGTAGACTTAACCGACAAAATAAAAAATTGTACACGAAGGTGATCAAGCCGTCCATCACATACGCGGCGCCGGTGTGGTGCAGCGTACCTGTCACGACAATGAGAAATCTTCAAGTGTTTGAACACAAATGTATGCGCCTCATTTCAAATTCTGGAAGGTACACCTCTCTCAGAGATCTATATGCGCGTTGCAACGACATAACCCCGACAGCGGACTACGTCCAATGCATCTCTCAAAACTTCTATTCATTCAAGCTGGGCGATAGTCCGCTAGCAAGACACATAACGCAAATTAGACAGTATAATGCCCCATTTCGGATTAAAAACACCCCTTACCATACCAGACGTTACCGATTTTCCGGAAACTTCTGTAGCCAAGCTTCACCAACTGTAACTTCCTCTTAACCTATCCAGCTTTACTAATATTTCATACCTTTTGACTATCTTTAAATCTTTCCTGTCCCCCTCTTCCTTTCTGTTTGTGTCCTTTGTGTTTGTTGTTTTTTCTTGCTCTCTTTTTGTGCATTTTGAAAATCAAAATTCTTAAAGCCAAAAGTTTAGGCCAGTCATGCGCAGCCTGGCGTTCATGCATTTCGCAGAAGGTGTCTCGTTTAAATTGAGGTATCTGCGTCAACTACAAAATTTTAAAAAAATCATGGTCGGTCTCAGAGCAGACTCTGATTAGGCAACTGTTTGTATGATTTTAATAAATCTTTGTTGTTGTTGGTATAATAGGTGAAAGTAACTTTAGTTCTCGGCTAGAAGTGACAAAATGCACAGCTTATAGTGGAAGTAAATTTTATCAAGCTGAAAAATTCTTGAAAACATCACAAGACAAAAAACTGTTAGTTGTGCTTTGTAGAACGCGTCAATATGCCGTACACCAACCTTGAAATACTGACATATGTAACTGTTATATCAGAAATAATCGAAATGATAAAGAAGCAGCCACAATGTGCTATAATATAATTTGTACCCAGAGAGACGGCAACCTGATAAGACAATTTTTCTTAGATTACAAAGGAATTTACAAGAACATGGAAATTTTTCTGCACCTCAGCAGGAGTATGGTTCCCGTCGCTTAACCCCAAAAGACATCTTAAATATTGAAGATATTTTCAACGAAACACCCACAATTTCTACTCGAGAATTAAGTCCGAGAACTGTAATGCCAAAAACAACTATTCACAGACATTTACAAGATAAAAAGTATTAAAACCAGTGAACGAGTCACTATTGTATGTTGTTATTATGATGATTATTATCTGTAAGTAAATAACATGAAAACAAAGATCGTTGTTTGATGTTCTAACTAACAACATAAACCAATAATGTTACAAATCACAAGAGAACGAGAATTTAATGTAGATTTTAAATTTATAAAAATCCAATATGGCGCCCATAAAAAATTGGAAATTGTGGGTCGTATTCTAGAAACTAAACGCTTTACAAAAAAAACTAACAACACTACAAGAACGTTCATAAAAAGTGCCTTTAGAAGGTTAAAGTTTTAACTTCGTATAATTGATCGTTTTTCAGATTTTTCACAAAAACTAAAGCATACAATTTTAGTTTTTTGAAAATAACTCGAAGACGACCGCAGTTAGCCCTGATCTCTCGATGGATTCAAAATCGGCATTAAAATTGCCACAACTGTTCTAATTTAACCACCTCTCTTATACTTTCTGATATCCCAATGGTGGGGGGATCGAATTTGGGACGCACTGTATGTATGTTTTTTTCAATAATTTTAGCCGAAATCCGAAAATATCTCGAAATCCGTGCACTCTATCAAAGAAGTAGAAAAAAATGTCCGTAATTAAATTTTCCACAAACTTGCTTGCGAAAAATTTTGATTTTCCTAGTCGCTTTTCCACAATAAATGAAAAACAAATGTATATGCAATATACATACACAGATTGAATAAAAATTGTTTATATTACGAAAACCACGCATTTTTTCGAAAAATGGCAAAGAACAAATAATGCTCAGACCGAAATTAAGAAATGAAATAAAAATACGTCATTTTTCATCCGTTTTTCCACAATCACGGAAAAACGCGTATTACATAAATTAATAATTGATATCTCGAAAATTATGCACGTTATCAAAATATGTGAAAGAGCAAAAAGTGTTTAAATGGACGTTTGCCATAAGAAAACACAGAAAACCCTTATATTTTCCACCCGCTTTTCCGCGATTCCGGAAATGCACGTAAAATTGTATAAACTTCAAAGAATTTGCACTTTTTTGATAATTGTCAAAGAACAAAAGTAAGTAGTATGCAACAGGAATAATTTTAAAAATCTTTCATTTTTGAAACATTTTAAAACATTAAAATGCAATATATGGGCAAATCCAAGTAGCTTTTAAATTTGTAGTAAAAAACATCGATTTTTATGTTTTTGTCTGGCATATTTTGGATCGTGATTGACGTTATTTTTAGACGTTGTGCGCTATAATGAAACCTGCTAGAAGCAATTTTATGAGAGATTTTAGAAACTGAGTTTTGCATTTTTTTGTAATTTAAATAAAAAATTCGAAGAGCTGCAAGTTTTTTTTAATAATGAGAACACGTTAACAGGCCTAAGATTATTCAAGGATAACGTTTTTTAATTTCATGTTTTGTAATTGTATGTTTAAAGGTTTTAAACCAATTGTAATTTTGGCTTTTATTTCTTAGAAATCTGGATAATGCGGGCACACTACATCTCTAAAAAAATAAACTAATATTTTTTAATATTTCGGTCTATATGGATTATGCATTAGTAACCAAGGACTGAATGCGACGTTCAAACTTATTACTTGTATATGGTCATTAAACTTTTGTTTGTTTTTCAAATATTAATTTAAATCTTAAACTATGTTTCGCTCTCTTATACTAGTACTCTACTTCTTTCAATACTTAAAAAAAAATTCTCAACTGAAAAATATATACGTGAGCGAAAATATTTTTTTCCACTTGATCTGTGACACAATAGTATCTTAAAACATAATATTTTGAGTCGCAAACTCCTCTATGAATCCTTATTTTACTATAAGGAACGTAACCAGACTGCAACCAACAGCTACTCTCCGGAATATGTGCCCCGCCGAGCGCTGAATTACAAGTTAAAAGCCTGGCGCGTTAAGTGTAATAATTACATATTACCAACAAAACGCAAAGTGGCGTGGGACGACTGGCACGAGAGCTCCTTTAAGTAGGATCAGTCTTTCGGCTGGCGGTTGTTGCGTAATATGCAATTATTACAATTAACACGCCAGGCTTGTATTTTGTAATTCAGCGCTCGGCGGGGCATATAGCCCGGAGAGTAGCTCTTGGTTGCAGTCTGGTTACGTTCTAGTAAAATAAGGATTCATAGAAGAGTTTGCGACTTAAAATATTATTTTATTTTTTATTTTTTTATTTTATTTAACTTACACCATTCAATAGTATAACACCAATTACTGAATGGGTACAATACAGAGTTATGATAATTATAACAATACTAACTAACAATACTCAATAATCAGTAACAAAAGAAATATTAGAAAAGATAATACAAAAAGTGCTAAGAATTAAAAACTAAGTGCCGCTAAATTATTAGAAATTCGGATATAATAAACGTCGGTACACACTATAGTTTTAGGTTTTTTATCAAGGCCACATTGCAGTTGAACAAATCAAACTTGGTTTGGACAGAGTTATAATTGTTGCAAATTTGATGAAGGGGTGAGAATTTCAGTACATTAATACGGGGTGTTTGGAGATTGAAAGTAGGAGATTGCCGTAATATTACATGGGGAATTGAGAAATTCAACTGGCTGAGAATCTCCTCACTGTCAATGTCATTAGTTATTAGATTGCGTAAGAAAACTAGTTGGGCAATAATACGGCGATTTTCAAGAGCGTCGAAAGAGTGCCTAGACAGTAATTCTTTATGCGGAAATCCAATTGGTGGATATAAATTATCATTCTTGAAGCTGAGATATTTTAAAAAACGTCTCTGAACGCTTTCTATATTTTTCACATGAATATTGTAGTGAGGACACCATGTGATGGAGGCATATTCGACACGAGGTCTAACAAGGGCGCAGTATAATAACTTGATGGTATTAATATCATTAAATTCGCGTGTATTCCGTATCACAAAGCCAAGAGATCTGAAGGAATTTGTTACTATATCGTTTATATGGTCTGTAAAGGATAGGTTAGAATCAAAAATTACGCCAAGGTCATGTATAGTGTTAGGTCTATGCAGGGAAACTTCATCAATGGTATAGTCATATTTTATGACATTGTGTTTCAGAGAGAAGGACATTACGTTGCATTTGGAAGGATTTAGAGGCAGACTGTTTGATGTACACCAGTTATTAATTTTGCTTAATGCTAATTGTAGCTTATTACAGTCATCAGAGCACTTAATAGCAGTGTATATTTTCATATCATCCGCGTATAATAAACAATTTGCTTCTACCTCATTTATGATATCATTAGTGTATATATTAAATAATAATGGTCCCAGTATAGATCCTTGAGGGACCCCAGAGGTGACAGATATCTCAGTAGATTGTTGGCCGCAACATTGTACAAACTGTTTTCTGTCTTCAAGGTAAGATTTGAAAAAATATAGCAGATTTTTTGACAAGCCAAAAAGATATAATTTGTTAAGCAAAATACCATGATTGAGTCTATCGAATGCCTTCGAGAAATCAGTGTATATAACGTCCACCTGCAGACCGGTGTCAAATGTATCAGCTATGAATTGCGTTATACAGAATAAGTTCGTAGTTGTGGATCTTCCCTTCATGAAACCGTGTTGTTTAGGTGTGATTTTGTTTTTTAAATGAAAAAAGAGGAAATCATGGAGAAGCATTTCAAGACACTTAGAAAAGTTATTGATAATAGTAATGGGTCTATGATTTTCAATTTGGTTTTTCCCTCCTTTCTTGTATACAGGTATTATTTTAGAGAACTTCCAAGAAGAGGGATATGTAGATGTGTTAATGGAGAGATTAAATATTATGGTAAGTGGTATTGCAAAAAGACATGCACAGTCTCGTAGAAAAAAAGCAGATATTTTATCCGGGCCAACAGTACCTTTGGGTTTAAATTTTTTAAGACTATTAAGTACTGCAGTTTCAGTAAATTGCTTTAAATGTAAGCTATCGGTTAGGATATTTTGAGAGGTAACTTCAAAATGAGTGCTATCTGTATAAGAACTCTGAAAAAAGTCTGCAAAAGCATCTGCAATGTTTTTTGGATCATTTATCAAACTATTGTTATATATCATATTGTTTGGCATACCATTATTATTTTTTTTATTGTTAAGAAATTGCCATAGTTCTTTGGGGTTATTTTTTATATTGCTTTCAATGCGACTGCAATATTCTTTATAAGACTTTTCTATATCGGCTTTAATTCTTTGCCTTAAGAATAGGAATTCTTGTAACGCGATGGGGTCTTTATATGTTTTGTAGTCTCTCCAGGCTTTATATTTAAGACGGATACATTTTATAATGATAGCACTAAACCAAGGTGGGTACATTCGTCTATGAGGTTTGGTTTTAGGTACGAAAGTATCAAGCAAGTCATTCAGTTTTGTATAAAAAGCATCGCAAGAACTGTCGACATCGGTATAAGAATTTAAGAAGCTCCAGTCTACATGAGTTAAACTTTCATACAGCCCTATGAAATCTGCCTTACGAAAATTGTAAAATACATTATCCATTCTTTGTCTACTGTTCTTTTCCTCTCTAGTAAGACTGAAATATACCACGATCGCGGCATGATGATTATCTTCAGGTAGTAATGTATCTAACGCTTTTTCCACGGCACAATATTTATTTGACAATACCAGGTCCAGAACTCTCTGGTTCGCGATAAAGTTGAAATTATATTGTTTATAATCGGAAAAATTGAGGAAATTTATGAGTGGTAATAGTCTAGCATTAAGTACATTGGTTTCGAGATAATTAGAATATTCAGGAGTATTAAAGTCGCCTAAGATTAACACATCACTGTCATATAAGTACTCTAGTGAACTGATAACATCAAACAAAGAGTTGTAGGAATCTATATTGGTATTTGGGGGAATATAGAATAGAAATATGTAGAAAGAGTAGTGATTTAAAGTTATTTTTGCGCCGAGCATGTCAATAAGTGATATGTTGTTGTTGCAAATAGCCTTCAGATCTATATGTCTATGTCTATCTATATATCTATATGTCAGATCTATATATGTTTTAACATCCCTCTAAAACCACATTTGATCAATAGTATCTGTGGTAGCTCAGTGTGCTAAAGCGACTGGCTAGCAAACGATTATATATACTCACATAATATCTTGCCTAAGCAGCAATTTGGGTTTAGATCGGGACACAGCACTACTCTGGCACTCGCGAAAGTAGTTCAAGAAGCACTGGAAGGTTACACTAAAAAGCAATGCACCGCGCTGCTGTTGCTGGATATTGAAAAGGCGTATGACACCGTGTGGCATAATGGCCTAATCTATAAGTTGCACGAAAAGTATAAACTTCCCCAATATCTTACCTTTTTAATTAGAGATTTCTTATGTCAACGTAAAATAACTGTAAGGATTGAGAACTCCTACTCTACTATCAAAAACATAACGGCGGGCGTCCCTCAAGGGGCGATCCTCTCTCCTATCCTATACAACCTTTTCCTTTCCGATATCCCCTCCCACCCTACTACTACTTCTTTACTGTACGCCGACGACGCCGTTATCTGCGGGCGGTCGTTCTATGCAGAAACGGCCGTCCAAAAGATACGGCGTCATATGACAATACTTGAGACATATAACAGACATTGGAAAATACATATAAACGAACAGAAGACGGAGACGATTACGCTGCACCGGAAATTTACCAACACGACAACGTTCAGCAAAATCACAATAAACGGCAGACAGATAGGGGAAAAAGGCAGGGTCAAGTATCTAGGGGTAACCCTGGATACGAGACTCTGCTTTGGACCCCATATCACCAATATCTTGCATAAAACTTATGCCACGCTGAGCAAGCTGTAGCCGTTGGTAAACCGGCGCAGCAGACTGACTCTTGACAAACTGACTTTATACAAAGTAATCTTCAGACCGACCTTAACATATGCCTGTGCGTCCTGGAATTGCATCTCGGACGCACAGTGCCACAGACTACAGACTACGCAAAATAATATTTTACGCTTACTACTCAACGTAGACAGATACACTCCGGTTGTTGAATTACACGAAAGGGCTGGAGTCCCATTTATAAGAAATTATATAGATGACACGGCTCAAAAATTTTTCACCACCAAAATTCAACAATCGGAGTTGACTAGAGACATTACAAAAAGACGAAGACATAATGACCCACCACATGCTCACAGACTTTTACACCAGAGACTTCCTGTATACGACACTAGAGACTGATACTGGACTTTTACACATAACATGAACTTCACACATACCATAACAGACTTTCAGACCTCCCTTATCCCTTTTACCCCCTTACACACCCTTGTACATATGTATATAGCATTAGAATAATTCCTTTTTTTTTATTCACTTTTTATTTAGATAACTTTAGAACAGATTATAATTTTCTTTTTGTACATAATTTTAACCGGATAAAATTTTTAGTTTTTCATATAAACACATATTTAAAGTAGGTTTTTCACTGTTTCCTATATAAAAACACACAGTAAAAATAAAAAACCATAATAAAGTTACAAGCATGTAATTTATAAATCTTTTAAAGAAATATATACACATAAATGATAAAAACCCGTTGGAATTATCATGATAGTATAATAAGCAATAAATTTCTTAGCGTATCATTCAGGCATCCATCGGCCGCCCTACCCCTTGAAGAGGAGCCTCTAGATAGGATAGGGTATACATGTAACAACCTTAGAGGATTGTATTAACTAATAGCTAGATAGGAATGATATAAATGGAATGAATTATACATAAAATAGTCAATAAAAAGTTTTTAATTGGTAATTGGTAAATTGGCTAGCAAACTGAGTTGCCTAGCGAAGTGGGTTCGATTCCCGCAAGGCGAAACAATTTTTCATTTAATAAATTGCCCCAAGAGTGGTTCGGAGTTCACATTAAACTGTAGGGCCTCATCTCTCTATACCTAACACAAGATCCTTGAGATCTTCCAGGGGGTTACCTCGGTAACTTGAGAGGCGATAAATAAGTTGAAAGTTGAAGTTTAAAGCTAAATTGATTATTAGAAATAAAGTTATGGGTTGAGAAATGCAAAAATCTGTATATTTGAGAAACTTCATAGAAAAGTAGAGACGTGTGTTTTTTTTTCTAATTTCGCAATTCCGGATTGAAGCGCACCCTAAATAATTGAATTCGGCAAGGTATGCATCATACACAAGTGTATGACTTCAGTTTTCGAATGTTTGCGACTTGCATCGGCTACTTTAATTTTGCATGATTCCGTTTACAGTTTATTATTATTATTAGCAAAACATTTCTTTAACTGAAATTAATAGTAGTTACTTAAACGTAAACCAACAACAAATATTTAACGGGTTCAAACCAGCCAGGCCTGAAAAGATTTATTTAGTATGTTTCGACTAATTTATATGAAAGAAACCGAAGACGTAAAGTGATGCAATATATCGTTTTTTACGGACCACTATACCAAATGCTTCTTTTTATTTTGGTCTGTTCAACGTTCGCAGTTCCAGATAAGCTTTTTTACTTTTATTCTAGAGCTGTGTGATGTCTGACTGGTTTAACCTTTCGTACAGGGTGAACAAATTATTAACGTTTATAGAAATATATTTGAGCACAAGGAAAAAATTATACTTACAATTTTTGCTGCATTTGGATAAAATTAGTTATATATAAATAATAGTTTTTGTTAAAATATGTTTAGAGCTAAACTTCATTCAAGCACATCTTGTTTATAATTTAAGTAGGTAGTTTTTCTGACACTTATAACGTTAAAGTTAAGGTAAGTATGCAATGTTAAAATTTATATATCATAGGTGTGAACAATAAGTCTTATTTTTTCCATTGAATAGGCCGTGTGCAAAGTTTTTACAATCCTTGTCTAACAGAAAGTAATATTCCATAAAATGTTGTATTTAGAACTACAAAACTATAGCGAAATTATAGGATTTAATATGTTAACGAGTTAATTAATAAAATAAATATTTGATAATAATAGTGTCGTATTGACTTTTACACAAGAGAAGCACAATTCGGGGAAGTTTAACCATTAAATGTTATTCATAATAACTCGTTCTAACCTAATTTATATTAGTCTAAAATACAGTAGCCTAAAGAGTGTGAAACAATTATTTTAAGATTCAGTGATTTATAGCAAAGTATTTTTTTCATTTTTTACTAAAGAAAATAACAGATTAATTTTTAATATTATCGCTTATACAATTATGCAGTCACTGCATCATACGTGAAAGAACGTTGTGCGATAGTTGTCTTATGCTGCGAAACAGGCCAACATTGTTCATAACAAACATTAATATTATGAATGACTTCCCGTGATTCAAGATTTTAAAAATTTTCGTTTTGCAGTATTTAGAAAACATTTCACAAAGACAAGAAAGTAATAAACTTTTCTATTTTATTCAAGTTTAATCACTATAAATCTACAGGAGCGTTATTTATATAACCGTACTTTTCTAAATTATTAATGAAGCTATAGCAAATTCTTAGAATTGTGTGTGATCTGTTACAGATGATTGCATCAAAATGGTGGCACAATGTTAAAGTGAACAGTTTTAGGGACAGAAGAACTAAACTTCTATAGTATATAATAAAAAATCTATAAGTTTGAGACTTTCGTCACAAACCAAAAATTTTAGTTATATTTACGCTGATTTTTAAACATTGACCTCAACGTATGACATTAATTTTCACCTATTATATATGTGATAATTCCAATGAAAGGTGTGACTTAGGTAATATTAATTACGGGCTACATGAGCTTGTAAGCAAATGACAAAAATTCGCCCAAACACGTTCATTGTTAAATGCATTTGTCAACTTTTTTAGTAAAAAAAAATTTCTACAAAAATTTTTTGAAAAGTTTTGACGATCGGCATTTTTTTAAATGGCGACCTCTATTTTTTAAAATGTCATTTGAGGCAATATATTTTTCTGCATACAGTACTTTAAATTCTATGGCATATTGCATGATGAAATTAGCGAGAGAAAAAAAATCATTTAACATTAATAACGCACACGTGCATTACTTATCGTCGAACCCAGGTAGAGGAACTTTTTTACGTCTTACACTTTTTCGTGTTTAGTCTATTTCAATTATTTAGTAACGCGGACCTGGCTGTAACACGTTAGCTTTTGCTTATCACATTGTATTTAAAGTTCTAATAATAGAACGTGAAGCACAATGAATTAAAATTTTGATGATGATTGACTATGGAGATAGGCCCCGAACACAATCTCTGGTTTGTGAATTATTTAATGGTAAATACCCTGATTACACAATCGACTGTTAACAACATTCAATTTAATTTCAATTCAATTCAATTTTATGATATTGTTTTATTGGCATAAAAAGTTTTACGAACTTACAATTTGACACTAATGTTTACAACATTCTGGTTTCTTCCGAGAACACATTTAAACAATATTTGACTTATTTGAGGATATTGAGAATATAATATACATAAAAAGGAGGTTCTGGGAATCTGGAATTAGTGTTGTGTTGGGAGGGTGGTCAATAAAAATTATTGAACGACAGCACTTAGGCCCCTTGTACATCCTCCCTGTAGGCAGACCCTCGCCTAGGCCTCCAACCAACCTAATCTTGCGAAGTAGGTGGTGATGCTGCCTAGGGACATCTCCCTTACATCGGCCAAAGTAGGCCAACGTTCTCCCAAAATGCATTCTCTGATTGATGAGACAGCAGAACAGTCACAGACTACATGTTGAACCGTCTCATCTTCTTGTTCACAGCCTCTACAGAGAGGTGTTTCGCTTATCTCATATTATGGAGATGTTTCCTTAACGGACAGTGTCCAGTCGGGATTCCCGTTATAAAACGTAGGTTCCTTCTGGACATTGCCAGGTAGTCCATTGCTGTACTCTTGTTGATACTTTAATAATTTCCTAGCAAGCTGACAGCTGTTTTTTTCATCCCAGTTTCTCGAATTCATTGTGGGTGTTCTCTTTAATTATTTGTATTATCGCTGTGATCGGTAACAGACTGGCCGGACCTGATACTTAGGCCTGCTGCCTTCTTAGCCAGTCTGTCGGCTACTTTATTGCCAATACACTGTGCGTGTCCTTTCACCCAGCATACCAGTATGTTATTCATGCTGCAGGCACCCACAAGTGTTTGGTGACATTCCCATACTGCTCCTGTGGTCATTTTGTAACTTCTCAGGGCTAGTAATGATTGTCTACAATCCAACGGGTTTGAGGCGTATCATTGTTGTCACAGTCACTTTTCCTAGATATATATTTAGTGGTAGCAGCACCGGTTATGCTTAGGCAGGCAACTCTCTGCACTTGGCTGAGATTGACCTTAGCTGTAGTCTGTTTGCTCTTAGGCCACCAAACCACAGCTCCATAGGTTATCATTGGTCTTATGATGGCAGTTCATATCCACATGACCACTTTGGGTTTCATTCCCCAGATTTTCAACACGGTCCCGCGGCACTGCTTATAAGAGATGTAAGCCTTCTTTAGTCTTCTATCTATGTGACGATTCCATGTTAGTTTGACATGGAAGGTTATCCCAAGGTATTTCACTTCTGATACTAAACTTAGTGTTGTATTCAGGAGGGCAGGCGCCTTCAATGTTCTTAGTTTCCTTTTCCTTGTGAAGAGAACCATCTCCGTCTTCCTGGGATTGACAGATAGGGAGTGTCCTTTGTAGCATTTTTCAATTATTCTTAGGGCTCCCTGTATTCTTTCACAGAGGTTTCCTTTGAATTTTCCGCTAAGCAAGATTGTTAAATTATCTGCGTAGGCAATTGTGTAGAATCCTTCTGAATTGAGGCGGCGCAAGAGGCTGTCAAGAAACAGTGGTGATATTACACCTTCCTGCGGACAGCCTCTCGCGACCATTCCTCATACAGAAGCATCTCCCACACTAATTTGCACAACTCTCTTCGAGATCATGTTGGATATCCAGCTTCCCATGATCGTGGGGATATTCTTCTCCACTAGGGCCGCTGTAATTTTTGGAAAGGCGGTTCTGTCGAACGCACCTTCTATGTCTATGAAGACACCTAGGGTGGACTCTTTATTGTCGAAGGATCTCTCAATCCGACTCGCGGCTGCATGGAGGGCGGTGTCGGTGGATCTTCCCATTGTGTATGCGTGCTGGTTAGGATGTAAAGGGTTGTCTTTTACTACAATATCCCTTGTGTATTGTTCACATAGCTTCTCCATCGTCTTGAGTAAGAACAAGATTAAACCAATAGGCCTGTTACGAATATAATATCAGTATCATCGGCTAATGATATAATTTCTCCGTCGGTACTTTCTATTTGTGGGATAGAGTTGAGTTCCAGTACAGTACGCTAGGAAATACCCATTGTGACGGGGAGGGAGTCACTGCATATGTTATTAACTTTTACTCTCTGATTTCTCCCTGTGATGTAGTCCTGAAAAATCTTTAATGGTTCGCCTTCTACACCCAGGGTTTCCAAACGTTTCAATAATAATTTATGGTTAACAGTATCGAGTGCCAAAAATATCCAAAAATATTGCAACACATTTTTATTTTCATTAAAACCATTTACAAGATCACTTAAAATCTCTATAATTTACTATTTAGCAGTTTTTTACTTTCTAAATAATTTACTAGATCTTTTTTTAAGAATCTTTATTAATTGTGCAAAATGGTTTATGAGGGATATTGGCCTATAATTTGTTCTCAATTGTTTATTTTTATATACTGGCGTTATGATAGACTCTTTCATGGCTTGAGGAATATGTTCTTTGGAAATAATTTTATTAAATATTAACGGAAGAGGAATTAGAATATTTAAGTGTATGGATTTTATAATTTTAAAAGATATTCTTTCATGCTCATTTGTAGAGTTATTTTTTAGTTAAGAGATGTACAATATACGCTCTTTATCAGTAACAGGGTGGAGGAAAATGCTTTCGGTATCTATTACCATCACTATTATTACCACCGTCATTATTTTTTTTTTACAAAAACCAGTCACCCTACTCTGTGGCTCCGACCCTTATAGAGGAGAGCTGGTAATAAATACCAATAGCGACTCCCCACGCCCGTGGGGTGAGTGACTACCGGGTCCGTGAATCGTGTGCCCTGAGAAGACGCAATGAACCGAGGATGACAGCCTTCTGGATTCTGCCGGCTAAGATCTCTGCCGAATCTCGGCATGCCGGTATGATCTTTAGTTCTGAAAGCAGCGTCTGTCTCATTCCACCGAGGGCTCCTATAATCAGTACCACTATTTTAACAGAATAGCCTGGATAAAGCCTGCGGAGTTCGAAGAGCAAATCTCGATATTTTGTCCGTTTTTCCTCCTCTTCCAAGACAATGTTGCTTTTAGCGGGGGCTGAGAATTCCACGACATACATTGTCTTGAGTTCCACCGTCATTATTATTATTATTAATGTTGATATTCTTATTATTTCTGTAATTACTGATTTTAATGTTTGCTACCATGTGTTCATCAATTTGGGCAAAAAAGTTATTAAAAATAATCGGTATTTTCTTTGTCATTAGATATAGTGTCATTATCGTTATTTATTAGTATATTATGCAGTGATATTAAAACACGAGTATGAAAATTACGATACGAGCCGTAGGCGAGTTTGGTAATGAATACAAGTTTTTCAAAATATTTTCATTTAATTGTATTATTGTGCATAATTATTAATATTTGAAAATTACTTTGAATAACGGTGGCAGCATGTTGAAAAGCATTATGGTCTTCTGCAAAAAACTGCAGATTACAGTGATTTGCTTATTCGTGCAATCAGAAGTGTACAACAGAAGTAAAGGAAGTCTCATGACTGGGAATTGGGGTACCTACACTGAATGTAATAGACAGATCATCAAGTTTTGTTTATTATAGTTATTCGTTTTTTTAGATGGTTATGGAAAATTATGTATATATTCCACAGGATTCAGAATAATTAAATTTTTCTATACGATTATGATGGATAGTGCCAAAAGTTTTGGTAAAACCCAGCAATACTAATATAGTTGCCTGACCTTTATCTAATGCTCTTGTGATGCGACCACTTGAACATTACCCATCCCAAAGACAACGTACTGCATAAAATTACACGCTGACTACATGAGACTGGGTAGTGACTACACGAAGCCACAAAGAGGTATAAATTACTCAAAAAAATATGTATGCATTATCATGGAATTCTTTTTTCCTTGAAAATGTTTTAGAAAAAAGGCTGTTTTTCTCCATAGTAACGAAATATAATACATAAACAGTAAACAAAAATTCAATAGACTGCGTAAAAACAGAGAATTTAGTGCAAGGTTCTTTAATTAGTGCACGGAACAGTTTTTCTCTCATATGATTTGAAAGCATTTACCTTTTGGACGAATTAAAAATTACCGGATCTCCTTTAAAACAGTACACTTTACACAAACACTCTTTCTGGAATCAGGGGATTCAGAATATTAATGAAACTGGTATGTGTCTTTAATTATTTATATTAGTATACAAATTATAATCCATTTTGTATATAAACCATTGAGTCCATTGACATTGGCAATTTGATACCCATATATTTTTTTGGTCCTTCGAACCGGACTACCATTTTCTTTGGTTCATGGATTCGGATGACTTTTTTTAATCTCGTTAGAATAAGATGTCGATTTTCACATTCTAATTGAGATCACAGAATCTTATTCATATTGCCGTTTCGACAATCCCGTAGTGAAGTATATTTTCGTTAATCGGACCGATTGTTTTTAGTAAAAGTAGGTCGAACTTTTTATAGATGTTTTCGATCTTGTTTATGATCACAGTATTTCTATGAAGTGTGTCAACGGATGCTAAATTAAATGTGTTTTCCATTAGAATTAAAAAAACATGGATACAACAAAATTCATATTTGTTGATACTGTAGCTGATCTTAAGGTTTAAAATAGCAATTTTATCAGGTAGACGATAATTTTCTTTTAGATTGCAAAATTTTAGAAAATTTTGTTGAACTTATTTTCAATATACAATCTGTAGCTAAAGTGGTGACGGTTAGTTCCAAAAAATAAAGTCATATCTCAGAATAATAATGTTGCTGGTAGAAAATCTACATCTAGATTTCCGGAATCGTCTCTCTCCAAATTTAGTGGCAAAATTAAAGAATTACCCTTGCTCATGTATATTTTTTTTATTGAATAGATACATATACTTGACACTTCAACATTACAACCTCGCAACCAGTGCGCCTGCAATCCTGTCAAAACTGAAGTTACAAGAAAAGAAGGACAACTAAAAACACAAATATGACTAAAGCAGGAACGCCAATTTAAATAAACTAAGGTCACGATTTAAAAAAAAATATTATATGTATTAAGCAAATAAAAATGCAAGATATTTGACATATTCGTTTGGGTGTTGTTCTAACTTGACATAACTATGACAAAACGTAAATTGATATGTATGCAAACACCCCATTGGTCACTATAATTAGTAGGATTTTGTTCGTCATTGTTTTAATTCCATAACTATGGCCATATAGGAAGGCAATAACTTGTTTGCAATGTAGGTATTTAAGACCTATTTATACTATTACAAGTAATTTAAACATTGATAGCAAGAAACCTGACGCGAACGTTTATGAACAATACTTATGAAAATTTATGTGCGATTTTATTGAACAATCTCATTTCCTATACCATAAATTTGTTGAATTTAAATTGAAGTTTAATGGGTAACTAAGTTTATGCTACTATTTCAATTATATTCTTCGTATTCTCCCAAGGAAGTAGACAAAGAGGGGCTTCAGGTAGGTAGGTATTTAGGATATCAATTTAAAAGAAAATATCACATTAAAATGTTTCATCTGAATGGATATTTGCTTAAGTTATTGTACGATCGTTATTTCTTTTGTGTTGCGTTTTCTTTTCCTTTGGATGACACTAGAAACCCAAATGTTTCTAAAATTCGATTTTGAGTTTTTGACAGATTCTGAATCTATACCGCTCAAAGACACTGAAAAATAGGTTAAGAAAAATATCGTGGTGTGTATATGTATGTATGATTGACTATCACTTAGTTTAGTGTCAAATTCCATATCAAAGTCCTTTTAAAAATATCTCCAGATGTTTGTGTTCACGCATCTTTTGAAGACAAGACATATATATCGAAAATTGTTTTCTACCGATGTTTATCTTTCTGTTGTTTGCCTTTAGTTTCTATCTAAACTGGAATTATGATACCTAGTTTCATATACAACAGTCAGAACTGATGGAATAACCAATAAACAAATTGTGTAAGCAGTAGTGCTGGCTGTAACCATAAAGAAATGTTGATGAATTCAACATGGGAAGGACGTTTCTGATGAATCCTCCACATGACTTAATTGGGTGATAGGCGAAATGGGTAAAAATATGAAAAATGTGTCTATAACATGTAATACGAGTTGTTTTTAGGCCATGCAAAACACTAAAAAGACACATAGAGAACAAAACGTGTAAACGTGTCGAAATATATATAAAAAACTCATCAAGAGTTGCCTCTGTAGCATATATATGTTGTTTGAGAAATTCCTTCAACTTGTATGGTTCGTAGGGTTCAGGTCCTAAGAATTGGGGCGGGGCGTTCCCGTACGAGGACTATTTTTCACAAATTAACACCTTTTTTTCTCAGAACCCTTTTTAGAAAACACCAAAGGACTTGAACACTACATTGGAATACACTATTCGACGCACGTTTCGCTAACCATGCTAACATCATCGGGAAATTAATAGTAAATTAAATAGAATTGTAAAAATCTAAAACGTAATTAAATTGGTTCAATAAGATGTGAAAAAGAACTGCTCTGATAGTTCAAGAGCACGTGCCCATTATATTATTAAATTCTCTACTGATTTTAGAGGTTAATAAATATAAAGCATTTTTCATCTTATTTTGCGCACGTGACGCCGTAAAATTAATCGAACTCAACATACTTATTCATCACTATTTGTAACATCTGTCGGTTATACATCTGACAGATTAAGAAAAGTTTGATAAATGGGTCCCTTGCACACCAGAACTTTGTCTTATAGTTATTATCATCTTACAGACAATGCAACATCCAGATAAAATCATGAATCGATAAACCGACCCTCGGACACATTCAAGATCATCTTATCAAAAACTACAAAAGTATAAAATTCTACTCCATTATTTCATCTAAAAAGGTACTCACGGTGATAAATAATTGATCTGGATGAGTGAAATACTTCAGATTAAGAGATCCTTGTACAATAAAGGGTCCACCCTAGGTGTCTTCATAGACATAGACCTTTCCAAAAATTACAGCGGCCCTAATGGAGAAGAATGTTCCTACGATCATGGGAAGCTGGATATCCAACATGATCTCGAAGAAAGCCGTACAAATCAATGCGGGAGATGCTTCTGTACGGTGAATGGTCGCGAGAGGCTATCCGCAGGGAGGTGTAATATCATCACTGCTATGGAACCTCGTTCTTGATAGCCTCTTGTGCCGCCTCAATTCAGAAGAATTCTACACAATTGTCTACGCAGATGATTTAAAAGTCATGCTTGGCGGAAAATTCGAAGGAGTCCTTTGTGAAAGAATGCAGGAGGCCCCAAGAATAATTGAAAAATGGTACAAAGAACATTCCATGTCTGTCAATCCCAGGAGGACGGAGATGGTTCTCTTCACAAGGAAAAGGAAACTAGGAGCATTGAAGGCGCCTGCTCTCCTGGATACAACACTAAGACCAGACTCGGCCAGTCTGTTACCGACCACAGCGATACACAAATAATTAAAGAGAACACCCACAATGAATTTAAGAAGCTGTGGGATGAAACAAACAGCTGTCAGCTTGCTAGGGAACTACTAAAATATCCCAACAAGAGTACAGTAATGGTGTACCTGGCAATGTCCAGAGGCAACCTACATTTTATAACGGGAATCAAGACTGGACATTGTCCGTTAAGGAAACATCTACATGATATGAGATTAAGCGAAACACCTCTCCGTAGAGGTTGTGAACAAGAAGATGAGATGGTTCAACATGTACTCTGTGACTATTCTGGCAATCAAAGAATCCATTTTGGGAGAATGTTGGTCTGCTTTGGAGGATGTACGGGAGATGCCCCTACGCAGTATCACCACCAGTTTCGCAAGATTAGGTTGGTTGAAGGACTAAGCGAGGGTCTGCCTACAGGGAGGATGTACAAGGGGCCCACCTAAGTGCTGTGGTTTCATAATTTTCATTGAGCACCCTCCCAACCAATTCCGGAATTCCAGAGTGAAATATCGATAAATACACTTTTTACTCAAGGAAGTAGTAGTATCGCTGTACAATTGTTGCACTACCCGTTAATAATAGATACATACTTTTAAACTTGTAACGTGCGATGTTGGAAACATCTCCGTTACACGTGTATAATAAGTTATTATACAAGTTAAATTATTAATAATTAAATCTCATATTAGCTCCCGTACTATTAGGAAATAAATAGAGTATTTTAAATTATAATCAAAGTCTCCGTACTAAGCATTCACGCTGCTGGTCAAGGCCGAACGTATATTTGCCCGAATTTTATAGATATTTTTACGGTTAATTTAAAATATAGCAACCAAAACTTTGCATAACGTAGTTTAATATAAGGGATAGAGGAAAAATTAGTGGCCCAAATCAGATTTATGAGCCTAGATTATAGTTAAGATTTATAAAATAATATGTAAGGCGTTCGTGTCCATTCGGTTCTCGTCGGTTTCTTTAAAGAATTCGTAGAAGGGAACCGCATGGTACAAACACAGCTTTTTACGTTGACATCTGATTGAAGCTAGACATAAAAATTTCGTAAACTCTGTAAGAGGATTAAAAAAAAAGCCTTAGGAAATAAGGCTTTTAGTTTATTTTATTTTATTTTTTTGGTAAATTATCCTTGCAACTGTGTTCATTTCGGAATTTAGTCCTGATGACTTGGATGTTTTTTTGAAATTTTAAAACTTATTGGAATGAAACATTCAATGAAGTCGACAAACCTTTAAATTGTTGGAAATGTAAAAAATTTAATTCGCAACTGTATTACTGGAATCAACCAGGCAAAGATTTGGGTTGATGTGTTGGACGTGGGCTATTAATTTTTACCACATGGTATGGTTATAAAATGGAGATCGATGATGAATTAATCTACTATCTCTGACTTAGAGGACAATCTGAGGCTAATCGCACTTGAAGTTTTACCATAAAGTTAAGTATTTTAGTACACTACATGGGAGCGGTATAGTGGTTTGATAGATTATCAACGGAAAAATTTAATAGTTCTGCTAAATTCAAATTCAAAATTGTAGCTTGAATAAATTTTTAATTAGTATAGTACTAATTAATTTAAATTTCTTAATAGTCGATAAGGGATTACGTAAAGTATCTAGCTGAATAGCAACATTTTCTAACTCATTGCTAAATATAATATGGTTGCTATATGGGGTTAAGCATAGTAAACTTCTATAGATTGTAATATATTCTTTCGTATTTAAAATATTTGTAATATATAAATTTTTTGTACATATCTCTATAGGCTGTAATATAGTAAGTAATTTTTGTATATATTTCTATTTCTTTTGTAATATATTAGTATACTTTGAACTTCCAATTTTTCTGACCGTCTATGGTCTGGCGCCCTCTTTTGAACCAACTACCCCTTGCTCTCCATTTCTTTCGACAGAGCTAGCTGGCCTAAGTGGGACTTCACATTTTGGGCAAGATACTATCACCAGCCCGAAAGGCTCCGAAAGTATAACAAGAGTCCACAAACTTTATACCTCAATTACGTGTAAACAGCTTGTTAGGATTTACCTGTCTAAATAGTTTGACCATTACTAGTTATTTCATGAATCTAATATCATGGATAGCCATGGCCCAAAACTATGGTCCTTTTACAAAGCTTCATGAAAAATCAAGTAAAGCATACCCTGATTCTAACTGTTGTTAAAATATGATTATAGTAACTTATAATTATAATATAGACATACTCAAGTATGTAGTTCTTTGTTAATTCCATCAATTTGTTTGACTTCGAGAAACCAAAAAAAATCAAAATTTAAGGCCTTTCGGAACCCCTGCCTCGCAAGGCTCACCTCCAAGGGTCGGGGACTTTAGGATGTTTACCTCCTAAGTACCCCAAACCCATCCCTGAAGTCAAAAATTTTGCCGCCCTCCATGTAATCTACAATAATTTGTTGACAGGACTACATAACCTAACCTAACTAGCGTTACCTCCTTGAGGATGAATTTTCCAAAAAATATACAGTCGAGTCACGAGAATTTTTTTTGATGTTGCTAACATCTAATGTCATTGCTTCTATGGCAAATTCAATTGTGCTTTAAAATCAGTCAAAATGGATACAGACAAATTTGGTAATTGATCTGATGTAGATTAGAATTTAATGAATTTAAATAATACATGAATATTTTGCAAGTTTTTTATCTATACTGTGCTGAAATGCTTGGTATTTTCCTTTATGTAGTATTTTCTCATAATTTTGATAGATACGAGTAAAGTTAACGGATAAGGTTAAAGATAGCGTTATGTTATATTACATATTGTGCGTTGTATATTTTTAATTGATTTTATAGTTACATACTTATTGTTCTTAAAATAGCACTCTATCAACACAAATCTTTTTAACATGACGTAATGTGTTGTGGATTTTTTACCAATTTAAGAATTATGTTCTTCTAGACAATAAAATTGAACAGAAATGACATAAACCACAGTTAAGAAAATAAACGAAGGCTGTTTCAGAGTAAAATGCATCTGAGAAATCTGTACGAAGAATTTTCATACAGGACAATTTGTTACCTCATAATTTTTGAGATTGTACCGTATTCGATCCGAATTCTTAATGTGAGCAATTATTTCTCTGAAAGTGTATTATTGATGATGGTTATAAATTTGAATGTTAAACCTTCTGCATGCATGCAATGAATGCAATAAAATGTAGGTATGATTTCAAGCAATAACCATATCACATTACAGCAAATAATCTCGAAATTCATCATCTCAGTCATTAATTATATATAGAATATATAATTTTTAAGTCAATTTAATCCCCTTCACTTGATTTGGTTATATTTTATGTTACAAAGAAGGAGGAGCAGAGTATGACGAAAAATGTGATCCGAAACAACGTTTTCCGGATATCGGCGATTTTTAGAAGCGGGTAACTCGATAATGGTTGAAGAGAAACTTTTCGCTAAAATTTAAAAAATGTAGAAAATTTTGTCAACTTAAAAAAAGTGAGAATAATTTTTCTTCTAGGACCGATAGTTTTCAAGTTACTAGCGAGAAACAAAAAAAAAATCAAAATTTAAGGTCTTCTGGAAGCCCTCCCTCGCAAGACTCACCTCCTAAGGTCGGGGACTTTTAGGATGTTTTCCTCCTAACTACTCCAAACCCATCCCTGAAGTCAAACATTTTGCCGCCCTCCATGTAGTCTACACCCCCATATTGAAAAATTCGTGTATATTAAACAGTAGAAATGACGATAAACGATATTATTTACATTTGTCTTTATTATGTGAAAGGGGAAATTAATAATAAGGAACAATCAATTTATTATACTAAGTTACGCTGTACCCAGTACTGCTCTATTTTGACGTCATCAATAGATAGTGGTTCCTATATTTTGTAAAAAAATATTTTTAACGGAACTCCTGAATGTACTAGTACAGTCAAGATGTATTTATATTTTAAAATTTACGTAGTGGCAAAATGATTTTGAATAATCCTATCGTTAATCTACATAAGTAATAGTACTATTGTGTGTCTGACACGCCAGTGGATTATACAAATTGTACTACGACTTCATCTAAGGAAAACTTGGGTGGTACGAATCGGATAAAAAATCACCATAAAAGCAAATCCGAGATCATTGAACGTATTACTTTCCGTTATTAGACGTTTATAGAGCCATTTGCCATTATGAAATAAACAAATTCAGAACTGAATATTTTCTGAGCTTAAAATCAACCGACGAAAATAAACATTGATTGTTTATATATTATATGCAACATATAGGTAGTTTCTTGAAATACTTCTAGTTTATGTAGTCTTAATTATATTCAAAAACAGTAATACATCAAATTGTATGCCCGTTTGTTATTTTTAGAAAATCTGCTTTATACATAATACACAGAGTGATTCGCATAAAACTTTTCGGACAACTCCCGTGGTAGCTAAAAGAGATATTCAAATTCTGTAAATGCCAATCGTTAGATATTCTTGGTGACTATATTTCAAATATTGATAATGATAGTGGCGTCTGCGGCGACGCGAAAGAACTTTGGAAGTATAATATTATAAATATAGGTATGTTCAATTTTAAGTACCTTTCATAGTACACACTTTTCCATTAAAACTTGGATTTCAGGATAAAGTAAAATAGACAAATTCTCCAGTCGAACATTTGGTAACTAGCGAGGAAATTAAAATTTGGTAAAACGTGATCAATAGATACAGTAGAGATAACTTTAATTTTAAGTAATTCGCAATTTTTTAAACGGGTTTGCAAAGATGGCGTTGAAGTGCAAAATTATATTGCGATAGCTGGAACATTGAAACATAGCATATGTAATAGGGTACTAAATGTCATATAATTGTGTAAGAATACATTTCCTGGTATATTTTTCAAATTATCTGAGCAAATATTGGCCCCTTAAAAGTGCAAACTCAGAATAGTAAGGCGGTAAAATTTGTATATCAAAATTCCTTCAAAATTTAAAAAATGTTAGATGTCCTTATAAGAAGAAATTTAATGGGATTATGTCAGGTGACCATGCTGGCCGTCGGCGATCGATATGGTCAAAGGACATTGATGTGTGAAGTTTTTCTAATTTCTAAATGCATCTCAAGTAAAATACTTCAACACTAAACTATTATAATAATCTGTATGAAATAAATTCCAACAAATCCGCACATCTACAAATATTGTTTGTCTGATATTTTGGCAATGACCAGCTAAAGAATATCTCAAAGCGAGATATAGCATGCGGCTTACACTGTAAAGAAAAGCGGCAGAGCTAAAAAGGTATGTCAAAATTTTGGAAGCAAACTTATAAGTGATCGCATATGTGATATATTTGTAATAAGCCAATATATTTTGCAGTACTTGTCCAGTTACAACTACTGGCCGAAATTGGTTGCTGCAATCGGTTGCCCACGCGAGCAATCGAACAAACTATGAAAGAAACTTAGTCACCACCGTGGCTTCTCCTTATCTGTTGAAAAAATGATGCCTATTGGAGTGGATCTACTCTTTATTGTCTTGCTCCTCAAGGAGAAATAACACAATCCAAGAAGAATGCATCTGTATTCTAATCAAACGTGTTCTTAATTTTATTACATTCCCAACATTCATCAAGAACTTAAAATCGATTTCTTGCACGATCACCATACTTTCCTATATACTACATAAGTATGTATAATAATAATAATATAATAAACACCACAGAAATTAGACAACCTCCAATTCCAGAAGCCAGGGCTTGTGCGGAAGGGGGCTACACATTGAAAAAATGCGGACATACAACCATTTCCTCCGACAGTGTCAGTGCCGGAGCCAGGATTCGAACCCGGTGGTGCGATGTCCGTGTGATTAATCGCGATTGCCACCTCGCACCTTAACTCACTTGGCAGTATGGGAAGATAGAAAAGTGATACAATCATTGATAAGAGTTTACAAAAACAAAAACACTGAATAAAATACTTAGACGAGGAGCGTTTCGTCAAAAAATTAATTTATTTTCAAAATTTCAAAATACTAGTGACAATTTAATGTTTACGTACCGGGAGTAACAGGATCATGGTATACCCCCCCCCTCCTTTTCGGTTTTGTCGGAAGTCGGAAGTGATACTAACTAATTTCAGTCAATTATCTTCAAAACTAAAGGAGAAAAAGGGGGTATACCATGATCCTGTTACACCCGGTATAGTTTGACATAAAAAGCAAAAGACAGAACACCCACAGATAATGAATGCTATTATACCCGCCAGACCAAAAGTCGTCGAAGGCAAAGGACTAAAAACAACACTTGAAAAGAAATTTTTCGGAACTACAACAAAATTGGACTTGATAATTTGTGGTCGCGTGCAGCGTCGAGTAAAATTCTTGCTGTGAAACGTTAAGACGTTTCTCAGGTGAATTATGGGAACTACAAAGACTATTGATTTGGCCGAGAAATAACTGTTGGGAAGACGTCAAAATACTCTGAGCAAAAATTCTCGAAAGTGCAAGGAAAACAATTTCCATTATTCCCAAATCTTTGCATCTTTTCCGAATAATGTTTTACATCGAAGTCAACGAGATTTAGTCTCTGTTTTTAGAGGAACTCGAGGGCCAGGGTGGGAGTAATTAAGAAGTGACTAGAAATAAGAGAATCGCATAAGGCGATAGTAAACAAGTCAGTAAAGGGAACTCATTAGTATCCAAGACAGCATAACAGAGGAAAATGCCAGGCAGCAATTATTGTTAGTGAATATCAATTCTGTACTTCATCTATCTAATGCTTCTAGAGTTGAAATGACATAACCTCGAGAGTGAAAACTCTGTGTGTCTCCGAAGCTGTGACTAACACTCTAAAATAAATAAAATATGTCAAATCCCTCAGACAGGATGCGGACGGATCGTCAATAATGACACCCTTTCCTTGCATCTTTTTGAGTTAACAATGAGTAAATGAGTGCGTCAACTAATGGTACCTCGAAGAAGCTCACATTTGCAACAATATTCTTGAGTGGCAGCAACTTACGACGATTCGTTACGGAAATGATCAAGTGTCGACAACTGTTTAGGGCACGGACATGCGGAAGATAGAAATATAGTTTTAATTCAACTCATACTTATATACATCAGAAAGAGAACATACATAAAAATATATATTTGAAGAAATACGTCAATATAGAATTTAAAAAAAAATCCAAAACAAAAGTTAATATAAAATGGACAACAAAGCCAAAGCTACTAGTTATACAGGAAAAAAAAATTCATTCAATGTACAACAAGATCTCTAACAAAATTTGTTTCAGTTATTTTCCTTTGAAGATATACTGGTTTGGTGATTTTCTAATTTGTTGTGGTAAGTGATAATTTATAGCCATTATATTGAACACTTTTTTGGAATAAAGATGTCACATAAGGGTCAGGTCGAAGTTCTGATTTATGACGAATATTATGATCGTGAGGGGCCGCATTCTGTGTAAATATAGATCTGTTTTTGAAAACATAGCAACATACCTCATAAATGTAAGTGCCAGCAACGGTTGGGATTTGAAGATGGCGAAAAGTATCCCTACAGGAATCGTGATAACCTAAATCTGCTAATACCTTAACGGCAACTTTCTGTAAAATGAAAATACGTTGGTTCTGCGAGCTGCTTCCTCGGTTTATAATGCCATCCTGACTGGTGGTCGAGAGGTGAGCGCACTTGCCTCTCAATCAAAAGTTCCGGGTTCGATCCCCGGTCGTGGCAGTGCAAAATACTGCGAGAGGGATTTTTTCACTTTACACGTATATTGGATGTGTGTTTATTGTTCCTAAATGTGTAGCCCCTCCCTCACAAGGCTCTTCTAGAGCCTTCCAGGATAAAGGGGTTCGTAATTACCTGTGGTGTTATTTATTATGAAAAATGGCGTCGTCTGATGGGCACGGTGATTTATCGAGTGATTCTTCCTCTCAAAATTGTTGTAAACGATGTAATAAAATTGCCCTATCTGGATACAAATGTATAAAGTGTGCAGTAGTTTCCCATTTTAGTTGTGTCTCGAAGCTAAAAAAAGTGAAAGTTATAAGTGATACTTTAATAAATTGTTGTTTGACGGGAGAAGAATGTGACCTTGACCAAACCTTTCGTAGTGCAAACGGTAACGAGATGGAAATAGGTTGCAACGCTCGAGACGTGTTAGAAGTGGAAATTTCCTACCTAAAAGATCTATTGATTCAAAGAGACCTAATAATACAAAATCAACAAGTGGCTATTAAATCGCTTCAAGAGCAAGTCATTTTATTGAATAAATTTACAATTATATTTGAGGAAAGGTCACATCAAACGACATCTAGTAATGAGAAACCTAAACGCTGCTTTGCTAACGTAGCATCTGGTGCTGTTCGTAAGGAATACTGTGGTGACCAAGGTAGAGTAGAGAAGATACCTAGCAATAACAAACCATCGACTAACATTGATAAATCCGAATCTAATCATCCTGGAACTGAACCGGATAGTAAGTCTAGCACTCGTAGATTTTTTGACAGACGTAAAATGGAAAATAAAACACTCGTAAACAAAAATCAACAGAACATTTCTGTAAAAGAAGTCTCTAAAGCCATACATGAGACTGAAACCCTTCTGAAATGCCAACAATTTATCCAACTTGATAATGCAACCCCACCTGGGGAACCCTTTAAAAAGGTTACCTACAGAAATCGTAGGTCAGTAAATAAACCAGTCATTGGAAGAATGGTAACGAGCAATCAAACAGGTTTAAGATCTGCCCCAAAATTAGCATTTTTACATGTGTATAAAATGCATCCTGACATGACAGTGCAAGACTTAACTAGTTTTTTAAAGCCGAAATTTAGCGAAGTTAATTGCGAACAGATAAAGTCTATGTACCCACAGTATTATTCTTCTTTTAAAATAACCATTAATGAAAACAATCTCAGTAGTGCAATGGATCCTTCTTTGTGGCCAGATGGCACTCATATTAACCGTTTTTTTCACAAGAGGAAGACCAACATATTAGAGATGTGAGGTTGTTAGGACATAAAAATAATATTATTCCCAATGATGACGCGGTCAAAAATGTTTTATTTGATGATGTGATTGATTGTGACAACATGGTAAGCCTATTTCACGTAAATGTTCGATGTCTTTCTAATAAAATTGATCAGCTTTCCCTATTTTTAAATAAATTTAACTTTGACATACTTTGCTTATCGGAGCATTGGCTAACTGAGCATAAATTAAAATTAATAAATATTCCTGGGTATTTTATTGGTAGCTCCTTTTGTAGGTCTGATAGTGTACATGGAGGTGTGGCTATCTTTGTGAAAGAAAAATTAAAATGTAAACCCTTACAACTTACTTATTTTAACGATGAATTAAATTCAGAATTTTGTGGTATTGAGGTACCGATCATTAAAACACTAGTTATTACTACATATAGATCGTGTGTAGGTGATATCGACATATTTTTAACTAATCTAGAAAATCTTTTAGGCAGATATTCTGCCGATGGTAAGAAAATTATACTGGTGGGAGATTTTAATGTTAACTTTAAACTGATCTCCCCTAACTTGACTGAATTGACTTGTTTAATTAATTCATTTGGCCTATTTGCCACCATTTCTGATTTTACCAGAATTTCGAAACAGTCAGCCAGCTGTATTGACAACATTTTAACAAATATTCCGGATGAATGTATTAAAACTGGAATTTTAGAGCCGTGTCTTTCAGACCATCTTGGACAGTTCATTTTAGTAAATGAAATTGTGAATAATGACACACCAACTGTTTTTAGAAGAGTTGTAAACGACTCTGGTTTGATAAGCTTAAGAGAATCTCTACAAGAGATAGACTGGAGCATTTTTGAAAATTCGAATGATGTAAAACTGTTGTCAAACTTTTTGGTTAATATGTTTCAGACGCTAATACATGAACAATTTTCTCTAAAAAAATGTAGTAATAAGCCGAAGGAACCTATTTGGTTTAACATGGATTTAAAAAATAAAAGAGATATCTTATCCTCTGTAAAACATGTTTGTAATGTTACCAATAATCCAAAAGATATAGCTATTTATCATTCGCTTCGTAAAGATTACAGATTATCTATTGAAATAGCAATAAAAATTGCTTATGGTAATTTTATTATTTCTTCAACTAATAGAGCCAAAGCCTGTTGGCAGTTAATTAATGCAGAGAGGAATAAAGGTAATTCAAATAGATTTGATCCAGAGGTAACTCCTGGTGATTTCAATACTTTTTTTACTACTATTGCAGATACAATTATAAATACATTACCTAATCCAAATATTAACTCGTATGATAAAGTTGAACCTGAAAATATCTCTACTAAATCCTGTTCTTTTTTTCTGCATCCTGTTACTCATGAGGAAGTGAAAGATGCCATAATGTGTTGTAAAAATTCTCACTCTTTTGATATATATGATATAAATAGCAAAATTTTGAAAGCTACATACGATATATTTCTGATACCTTTTACTATTTTAATTAATTTAATCTTTACCACTGGTATTTTCCCGGATGTTTTCAAACATTCAAAAGTAATTCCTCTTTATAAAAAAGGCGATCCTTCCCTCCTTGACAATTTTCGTCCTATATCCATTATTCCAATTTTTGCTAAGATTATTGAAATTATTTTAAAAATTAGGCTGACGAAATATTTTGTTACTAATAATTTATTTAACGACTCCCAGTTTGGCTTTAGACAAAATCGTTCTACAATCGATGCAGTCCTCAGGGTTGTAGGTGACATAGTGGATGGCCTAGAGCGGGGAATGCACACTGCTCTCACTCTGTGCGATTTGACCAAAGCATTTGACTGTGTCTCACACAGTATTTTGATAGAGAAGATGAGTTTTTGTGGTATTAGAGGTTTACCTCTCTGTCTTTTTGATTCATATTTAAATAATAGAAGACAGACTGTCTGTTTAAACAATTTAACTTCTACTACATTAAATATAAAACATGGTGTACCCCAAGGATCAGTATTGGGTCCATTTTTGTTCCTCATTTATATAAATGACTTATGTAATCATCTGACAGCGCAGTCTTGTGTAATATTCGCTGATGACACTACAATAATTTGTCAGAACAATGATATTAATAATCTCCATGACGAATCTTCTCGAATCACAAATAAGGCGGAAAATTGGTTTACATCTAACAAATTAAAATTAAACCCTGATAAATCTCAGAGACTCGTTTTCTCTACTAACCGGGCCCTTATTAGGGGCTCTAGTGCTAACTGGCTGGGTATTATCCTTGATGACAGTCTAAGTTGGTCTCAACACATTGATGCCTTACGTAATAAACTATCTAGTGCCACCTTCGTACTGCGCCAACTAAAAAATTTTAATTTTGATGTCTTGAAAAATATATATTTTTCATTATTTCATACACATTTAAATTATGGTGTCATCTTGTGGGGCTCATCTCCAAATGCAATAAAAATTTTCCGTCAGCAAAAGATTGCAATAAGAATTTTAGCTAATGCTAATTATAGGGATCATTGTCGCCCTTTTTTTCTCAAATTTAAAATCATGACCTTACCTTCTCTGTACATTTATTCTGTGTTACTTGAAATACATAAAAATATAAACAATTACTCCACTCAATCAGAAATTCATGATTATAATACCAGATCCGCCAATCTTCTTAGAGTACCTCGTTTTAGACTTTGTAAGTCTTCTAAAAATTCATTAGACCTAAAGTTATACAATAAAATACCTGACGATATAAAATCTTTGAATATATTTCGCTTTAAAAAGGAAATTAAAAAATTTCTTCTTAAACACTGCTTTTACTCCGTAGACGACTACCTTAATACACCTTTCTTATCTGATTTCTAATACACCCTTAGGGACTGCCATGTTGTCGAAATCAATTAATATTGTTTCAATTACAAAATATACTAATTTTATTTATAATTTTGTTCAAAATAGTTTCTACATATTTTATATATTTGGAAATTTATAGCGTTTGTTCTGACCTAACTTTTATTGTTTTCTTTTAATTTCTTGTTAATATTTTATTGCCAATTATATGACGATTATATATCTTGTATATATTATGTGTATATGTTTTATATATTGATGTCTGTACGTCCATCATTATAGTTTTCGACTTTTGTTTTATTAATGTATACACGTACTATTGTATGAAGTTGTATCACTATTTTTGTTTTTTTTCTCGCTTTCTCTTGACTTGCCAAAAATGTAGTACTATGTAATTTGGTCTAATAAATCTATCTATCTATCTATCTATCTATTATTATTATTATTATTATCATCCTTAAATGAGAGTGAAATGAAGAAAAATACAGAGTTTTGAGAATATAGATACTACAAAAGTTTTTAAGGAATCGTAAAGCATAATCGATTCTACTTAATTTTCCACAAAGAATTTGAATGTGTGAATTCCAATACAAAGGTGATACCTAGCATCTTAACATTATCATTAGTTTGCAAAGGGAAGTTATGGTTCGAAGTATATATAGATCTTTGTGATTTGAATAGTGCACACATTGTGTTTTGAGCCCATCTTTTGACCATATCATACACCCTGCAAGAGAGTGTCATAAGAATTTCCACTTTCAGCTGTTATCAAGATGTTCGTGCCATCAGCATTGTATAATTGTTGGGATATCTTATTTAAATAGAAGTATAGGTCGTTTGCAAAAATTACAAAAATATGGGGCCCAAGATTGAGCTCTGAGGCACACCAGCTAATATGTCGTATGCTAAGCTAATTTAGTCATTGTATCAATACAATGTGTACTGTAGCATCATAATCTGATGACTGATATGATTTATGGAGGGAGCATTAAAGTGAGAGACGCTGTATGCATTTAGAATTAATTTTGCGATCAAACGTAGAAAATATTATTTTTCTCTTAAATATGAGGTAAGGCGTATTGAAGTGCATAAATACAAATAAATTATCTACGAAGAAGGTAACGATGATACAAATATATTTTAATTAGAAGAAATATTATGTCATCAGTATTTTTATATTTGTCAGGCATCATATAATCGCAGCAAAGTTTAAATTATTAAGGATACATTTCTGCAGATTTTAATTAATTCTTTGAATGAATAACTATATGTTTTGTGTTATATCAGATAAAAATTCTGCTCTATGAGGATTTTGACATATGCTGATAATAACCAGAAGAAAATAATATAGACTATTTCATTTCCTTTAAAAAATAGCTATACAGAAAAATGTTTCTTACTATTTTATGACGATTGTGGTTAGTAGCCACACTACAAAATAAATAATTACATTCGTGCAATTAAATACTTCATTGAGATTTTTCACTTCAAATACAGAAAGTTGTACAGAGATGACTTGCTGACCCCTTTTCTGTTTATTATCAGAATAACTGAATGATTTTGTTTTAATCGAAATATATATGTATACTAATTCCTATCATTCTTAAATAAACTTTGAATGAACTTATCAATATTTATATTACGATTATGAACCTTGGGCAGTGACAAATAAAATGTAGTTATGTAATTTATTTCTTAAATTACAATCTAAATGATAAGTTTCCTCCAAGCCGCCACTTTTAACAAAAACAATACAAAACTATATAAATATTTTTGTGGCAAACAAACAGTCACATATTACTAATCAAACCACATTTTAAACACTGGATGTTAAATTGCAGTAAGATCTATAAATATCAAAAGTCGTAATCAGCTTGAATATAATTACAATTCGCATAAACTTTATTAATGTTATGTAATGAATTTGATACGTTATGTCGTTTAAAAAACATTTTATTGATAAAGCAATTGGTTCACAGACAAGAGACCTTGGATGTAAATTCTGCCACTTTATTGTTAATTGCGTGTATATAGAAAAATTGTCAATAAAATTTTATGCAAAAATTAAGCATTCCTTATTGAGCAAAATAACTGGTTGTAGTTAATTTTGCTTTATATGATTCTTTTTGACCCAAAATTAATGAAAAGTTGCGGTTCTAAAAGTTCCAGTCATACATGTTGATAACCAAATAATTGAAGGTGGAGAAGCACGCTCTACCTCGGCATTTTACACTGTGGCACTCTTTATATAAGTCGAGGCAAGAATTCAAGCGATGCACGTCACAGATCGATTCTATAAATAAGACAATACTGTTAAGAATCATGAAGATCCATTAAACTGTACTTATTTCTGAAAAAAGCTTAATAATTGGGTGTCAAGAATTACTCTTTTTAATGTAATTAATGATTAAAAATTATGTTAGTATTAAAATTTCTTTAATGAGATCACTCATGACGTGCATCGCTTGAATTCTTGCCTCGACATTATCTGCTTATTACTTAGTGGATGCGATATTATAAGGTACTATCTCTTAAAGAAAAGGGGACACTCAACTCTGGCACAATATGTAACCGATACGGATGAGGTTTACTGAGAGAAAATAAAGTTATATTTAAAAAATTCAATTTCCGAAATATGGAAAAGTTCGTGAATAAAAATTTAAAAGTAATAGCCGTTTTATGCGGTTAACGGATTGGGATTATTATAAAATCTCACACTGAAGACGATCCTCTCCAACTGCTTGTTTGGCAAGGACTAAAACCTAAAAGATAAATAAGTTCAAATTCCGAAATGCACATATATGTTAGACCAAATCACCAAATTCCTTCAAATGCAGAAATTTGTTTCTTCGATATCTAGACAGTTAAAGTGCACAATTTGCGGTTATAGCATAAAGTAATATGACCATACTTCTATTTCAATAAATATCAACTTATTATAATCTATTTGTCTAATACATCTCTAGTATCCCTCATTTGTGTATTACATGATTGCAATTCTTTTTTTTTATATTATATTTATAACTGTAGCTTAGAAGATAATGGATAACTCAACACTGGCACCTTCCATAATAGCAAACAATAACTCAACTGATTCAATGTAATACTGTGAATAGTTTTATCAATTTACTAACAGAGAAAACTCCCTATATTATTGACCGATTTGAAATAGTAAATATTGGGGGGTAGACAAACAAATTCAGGAGAGAAATGACGAGTCATTCTGTAAAATATTATTGGAATACTACGTTATAAGAAATACTAGAGAAAGTTCACAAGGACACACGACATAACATTGGTCTATGTATGGAGAAAGAAATTAACAAAAAGTACTATACTGTTACTAGAAGTGTCTGGCTGATAGCCAAGGTGCGAGGTGGCAATCGCGATTAATCACACGGGTATCGCGCCACCGAGTTCGAATTCCGACTCCGGCACTGTCGGAGGAAATGGTTGTGTATCAACGTTTTTTCAATGTGTAACTCCCTTCTAGAGCCTTCCGGGATAAAGGGGGTCGTAATTACCTGTGGTGTTATTATTATTATTATTATTATTGTTCAATGCGCTACCTCTCTCTAATGAACTGATAGTAACTTTGCAAAAACTATTTTAACATTATGAAATAGAAGATACGGTCTCTTAGTTAACAGAAATTATTGAATAGTGAGCAGGTATGTATATATTGTGATAAAGTATGATCTACTCCTAACCACGTTGCAACATGCAGCCAAATTTCTCCACTGACTGTCGAAATTTATATTTTAATGAAATTTTAGTACATAATTTGCAGCATTGGTGGTAGCCTTTTACAGATTTGTAAATAGAAAATAAATTTGCTCCTGCCCTTAATATTTGACAAGATCGCATTATGATTAGCTTTGATGTTATGCATATTGTGCATTTTAAACTGTTTAAATGCCGAAGAAACACATTGATCGGAATTTGTGTAATAAGCGACTACTCAAATCGAGATTTGACTATTATTTTTTACTCAATCTGCGAAACATATTTGGCCGATTACGAATGTTGCTTTACTCAATCCTGGGATATAAACAAAATTTCGGCATTTGAGCGAATCCGGCAGTTGTGGACAACATACACAACTAGAATCTGCTTCTAGGAGTGTAATTCTTAAAAGTTGGTAATTTTCATTTTAAAATTTCATGTAGTTCTATTTCTATCAATTAGTGACATCTTCTGTTTTAAAAAATTGAAGATATTGAATATATTAATTTCGGATGAGTAAAGAAAATAAATTCTATTTCATTTTTTCAATTTACTCATCTTATATTCGATTTTATCATTATTACATCAAATAAAATAAAATTAGGCAAAGATTTTTTAAGGAGAAACTGCAAGTAAAGAAAATTATTTTTGATAAGGTATCTCTCTAAATGGGCCAAATTAATAACCATTGACTTAATCTGCTTAATGAACGAAAATTTAAATCATTTTGAGAAATCTCGGAATCAATTCAGAGTCAATATTCAACACATTCAAGAATGTCCCTCGTATTGAATAATTTCCTACCGTGGAACATTTTCTTTTCTATTGGACTGTTGTGTTGTTGTAATGCTCATAAGAATTGCATAAAAAACAAAAAATACATTTAAAGAATGAATGAAAACGCTTTTTATTTGCCCACCCGTTACACATGATTATTTCGAATTAGTAACGGATGCAACTTGTGTATCATCAAGTTCCCAAAAATAAGCATGCGCCAAAAATATCTAATCGAATAAAAAAAGGGTTGTCCTCGACATACCGTCAAATATTAGATAAATTTTGCACCATTCATTTCCGTACTAATTGATAAAGCAAACTAGTTGTGAAACCGAGGGAGCATAATTGAACGAAGTCTTCACCACGTCATTTTGTCTGCTTTGGGAATCAGTAGCGTAGGTGGCAGTAGATAATGCACAATAGCGACCTAGTTTTTCTCTTTGACCTTGTAAAATTGTTTATTAATAGTTTAAAATTTTAGAAGAAATTAAAATATAATAACATTTATCTTTATTAAATATTGACCATAATTTAACGCTTTAAATATTACAGTGAATTACTATACGACAATTATGAACTAGATATTTTTTCTGATTATTATTAGCTAACAGTTTTGACCAAACTAAATATTTTAGAATTCCTATTTTTTAAAGCAAGATTTTTTTCATCAGAAGAAATTTGTAAGAAACTAATTTCTGCAAGGCGGGCGTGCTTGCGATCTGGGAAAATTTCCATTTGTATTATAGTTCAGAATAGCTTAACATTTGTTAAAATTATAGAAAAGTAGTATTGAGTTTTTGAGGATATTATATTGTTTCAAAGGTCAACAAGAACAATTTTTTAGACGTTTTAAACATAAGTTCAGGAGCAGTTAATCATGTCAGCTCATGCCAGCGCCCCTACCTCCCCTCCAAAGGCGTTATTTGTATCTACCTCTACATTTCCAATAATAACCTATGTTCTGCTGTAACTCTAAAATGGTCCGATCAATCAAAATTCTACGCCGTAAAAAACAAGAATCACTATTTTTATATTATTATTTATATATTATTATATTTTATATCTATTGATATACATTTTTATATGTTATTTATTTAAATAAAGCGACCAACGGCATGCATAGAAATAACAACACATGTGTTGGCATTAACATCTATTTTTAATAATAGTGTATTGAGAATCCAATATTTCCCAGTATTTTTTATTTCATAAAACATTAACAAAAAAATATATTGACAATAGTAGAACCTTAAAAAACATTCCGTCTGTTTATTTACTTTTAACATTCAACATATCTCTCTCGACAATTTCTTTTAAATGCTGCCATGAATCACTTTTATAAAATATAGCAGTGTCGTCAGCAAAACTGATGATATCACTTTCACCATTTAATGAAAAGAGACTATTCACATAAATTATGAACAGAATGGGGCCCAATACTGTGCCCTGCGGTACACCGTATTTTATAACCTCAGATGCGCTGATATCATTACCAATTCTTACATATTGTTTTCTATTACTTAGATATGATTTAAATAAACTTAAGCAATTATTCCTGATTCCTATATCGTCTAGTGTAAGATTCAGAATAGCATCTTCCGTGGAGATATTTTCTCTAAAACCAAATTGATTGTCCGAAATTAGTTTATATTTGTTAAGATAGCGTGTTAGTTTTATTTTAATTATTTTTTTCAAAAACTTTACATAAACTTGTTAATAGTGAGATGGGGCGGTAATTTCGTATATTGTTTTTATCACCATTTTTGTGAACTGGAATGATTATTGACGTTTTAAAGACGGCTGGAAAGTAGCCACTCTCAATGGTATTATTGAAGATATATGAAAGTGGTTCTCCTATATCATCAACTACTGCCTTTAAAATTTCAGATTTTAAATTATCAACTTCAGCACATTTTTTATCTTTCAATAATTGTAAAATTATTTGACCAACTTCGATAGGGTTTGTTGGGGCTATAAAGATAGAGTTTTGGCCAACAATTCGAGAATTACCTTGATTATTTTTAATTTTAATTTTACTAGCTAACTCAGTGCCCACATTTGCAAATTTTGTATTGAATAGGTTAGTCATTTCTTTTGCATCCGAAACGTTACCATTTTCTGTTGTTATAGTTGTTGAATTTTCTTTAGTTTTCTTTAGTTATAAAGCTTATCCTATTATTTATTGTCTTCAACTGTAAATTCAAAATAGATAATCTACTTGTGGGATTCTACGAATGAAGATAATTTTGTACATTTCAAGTTTATTGAAGAAATATTTTCACATTGATTTTTAAGATAGGTTTTCGATGTCCGGTTTTTTGTGAGAAAATAATTGCATTTGGCAAGTCGATATTACCTGTCTAAATACTTATGGTAAATTGTTATGGCACATAACAAAGTATTAATAATTGCCAATTTATTGATTGCTTTAAATCTATGGAAGTGGTGGTGACATCCGGAAAGATATGCCAAGCTATCCAAGATTTTATTTTCTTCTTTAAGAAAAAGAGGAAGAGGGGACAAAGTAGGAGGAGGAAGACATAACTTGGATGGTAATATCCTTAAAAGAAACTTATTTTAGATTCTTTTCAGTGCCAAATTGTATCCACTTGTATCACTTCTCCCTTTTTTATGGAAAGAAAATTAGAAGCGTTGAGAAGTTTGCGATTCCTTTTCATAGCCTTGGTTAAAGATTCAAAGCAACCGAATAATGAACAATTCAGTATGGCCTCAAAATCTATCATAACAATTTACGACAAATACTCCGACACAGATAAAAACAGGTGGTGAAGAACCTACCCAACGATGAATGCGCTGCCAATTCACATCGATATATGTATTTTTCAAACAGGATTTCATTGGGGTAAGGTATGTCAATCAATCACAGATCTGCTATCTTCATTCAAATAGGGAGAGATTTTGGATCAATAAATGGGTGCCTCTGTGAACTACGTCCAAAAATGGAAAAATTTCATCGAATGTATTATTAAAATGTAACTGCAAAATTTGTGCGAGAATATTTTTCAAAAATTCACATGTAGGATGCTGCAGTTAGATTATATAGTTTGAAATTTAATTTCGTTAATTTGACCATTATGATATTCGGTAATGCTTTATAACATAGTGCAAATGTTCTGCTTTAAATATACCATAATTAAAAATGGGTTCTAATGCAGTTATTTGTGTTGCCTTTTGTAGGCACGCCACTGAGACTTACTATTTAAATGAATAGCAAAACTATGTACCGATCGGTAGAGAAGGTAATACAATTTTTTATGACTTGCTTCTAATTTATTGGATCATTTGAGTGATTGTTAAAAACTTGTTATAGATAGAATGAACTTCCAATATTCTTTTTGCTCACCAGTTTTATAGAAGTAAAAATAGTAAAACAAAAGTTATGAAATAATTTTTAAAGCTTGCAATCAAAATTGTTCGCAGTTTGTTAGAAGAATACTAATAATAACCTAACGGAATTGCGTTGCTCTTTTTTACACGACACTTTTTATTTTATTTTAATAAATGACATATTTCTATATCTTGCCGTTTTTGAGAAAAAAAATATGGCAGAAACAAGTAGCCCCTGGAGAGTCGGCATGTATCCCTGTTGGTCTGCTTAAAAATTCGTCTATTTCAATTTGCTCTATGGATGGTTAAAAGGATTTGGTTTTATTAAAAGTTGAAGTATATTCCTGAAAAACAACGTAACGTCTTGATGCATTGTTCCAAAAAGATACGGTTGCTAAATGTTCTTACTTACTTAGATTGAGCTACCGGCAATACACTTGTCCCATTTCAATTTCTAAAATCGTCCTATTCGGGTTATAAGGAATAGATTAGATATCGTGGAACAACTTAAAAGGAAGTCGAGGAGGAAATTTAAGTTTTCTCATTGCATGTTCAATTTAACTCAAGGCCATTTAGATTATTATTAGAAAATGAAACAAAAGAACGCCCATTTCTTTTAGAAAATTCGTGAATAAACTGAAATATATAAGTTGCAAACATAGTACAGATTTAAAAAAACGTTAATAGAAGAAATAATTTCCTGCAGCTGCAAGAAGGGTTGCGGAAAATGATGCAGCTGTGTTAAGGTTGGATTGCGCTGTTCAACAATATGCTCTAATTGCTATGGGCAAGGATGTTTAAATTCCAAATTTGAAGAACAGCTCGTCGATGAAGCATCCTCTAACGAGTAAAATTGGACAGAATTTTAGTGGAATAGGCCTACAGGGGAAACCACTTAAAAAGAAACGCAGCGAGAGCTCTACCTCAAGGGTGGGTTGGAAACGAGCTCAAATTAAATACGCATCTTTGTGGAAAAAAAGAGAAAATAAATAAAAATCACTTGCGCCAAAACCCGCTAGACATGCGTCTTATAGAGAAAATTCCGCTCTAATAATTCATTTTTTGACATTTTTCTCGTTAAATTAACCGGTTTTGAGATATTCGCTGTGAAAATGTAAGATCGATCTGTGCGTTCCAAACTACCCCTCAGTTTGGTCGCTGTTACTGCGAAATAGGTGGGGATAAGCTACAAGGTCAATAGGACATTTTTTATACAGAATTTAACGACAAATTTTCTATTTCGTATACTTTTCTCTTTCAACAAACAGTCTACAAGATAAAAATGAAAACCCAGCATTAAGTTCCCGTTAGAGGTGGTTTTTTTGCAAGAAAAACGATTTTTCGCTTTCGAATGGGGTGGGGACTTTTTAGATATCTATTTCTAACCCTATCGAGAGTACACATCTCAAATTTCAGTTCTTTATAATTTTTTTCTTCTAAAATGTATAATTTGCGTGGACTAACAGCGAACAGAATTATAATATTAGTAGATTTAGCTGAGATTTTTAGCAAAATATCGAGTTTCAGATACTTTTTACAATGTATATGATATAGAACGGGTTAAAATGGTACATAAGTGGATAATAATTGTAATCTATGTAATAAAAATTACAGATATAGGTACATGCACATACTTCAGACATTGGCACTTTTTGCATTTATGCGCAGTTTCAGAAACTTTAAAGTAATGGCCGAGGATAAAATAAATGTGTGTTACGGATTGCGCTATGTGGTTTATATATAAATCCGATTATAGTTTATATGCAGTAATTGCAATTTTTTGTAGTATAAATGTTTTTGCCACCAATTTTTTTTTACATTAACTATAATTCTTACAACAATGATATATTTTGACATTCGTCCAGAATATACAGAGCCAGATTTTAATGCGAAACAGTCAGTTATTTTCTAATTGCTAAACAGTATATATGTGTTTTCCACTACACAGACGAATCTACAAAAACACTGAACATTTTATGGGGTGCTGCTTGTTGAATAAATTTGCCTTCATGATTAATTAGTACGGTCGAACTATTATTACTCAATGTATGTTGAAATTGCATTACAAAAGTGTTATCCTACCATATGCTAGATTATTGAAGTATTGTATTTAATTTTTGAATAATTATTTATTTACTTCGCTCCTCTTCTAAAAAATAATTTTATATATTTAGTTAATAGTTTTCCAAATGTCATGAAATAAAAAATAAGTTGCTATATATTTTCGTTTGTTAATAATATGCTATAATATTATTTTTGACAGAAATATGACGAAATATGACTTATTTATACTAAATCTTTTAGTGTTGATACATCCTGAAAAAAATTGCTAATCATAAATTAACGGAAAACTAACTTTAGACTAAAACTAATTACTAGAATACTCAAGGTCTTTCAAAACTCCTAGCCATCCATTCTGAGCATAATTCTGCGTGCAGAAACAGAAGTTCCTTTATATATGTGTCCAGAAAAAAAGGGAGGGGAAAAGGGAGGAATGACCCTGCAAGGATAGTATCTAACGGGTATTTTTTATTCGATTATCTTGGAAACTTATTTTCGCATGCGTGTGCGTAAAGATAAACTAAATTCGGTATAATATAAATGTTTACAAAATTTGCGTTGTGTACTTACGTTTGAGAGATAAGATGTGAGCATTGTAATATGGAGCCCATACGACACAATAAGCATATTCTAGAATATTACGCACATAATAATAATATAATGTTTTAAAAGTTTTAATATTACGAAACTCCTTGATGAAACTCCCGATTACAAAATCTAGAGACCTGTTCTACGTTTGGTTACGTGAGGAATTAAAGATAACTTTTGGACAAATATTTATTTATTTATAATACGAAAACGCTTAACTACAGTTACCCTGCTTATGAGGTGATCATTAATTTGATAGAATTAATTTTTGGACAAAAGTCACTACCGTACACTTTCTTAAATTAATTTTCAGGTTATTATTAGCACACCACTTAATTACTTCATTAAGATCCTGCAGTAACAGGCAGCTGTCGAGGTTATCTTATGATATTATTTTTTTAGCTTATCCGCATATTAATTTAAACGATTGAACGGTCTTAAGATTATTAATGAAGAACCAAAACAATAGTTAGCCCAAATTACTTCCTTGAGTTACTACTGACTAGGGCAATAACTTTTTCCCACACAGTCAACATATTGCATCCTTTCACTTAAATAACAGTTAAAAAACTTTAATATATGATCCGAGGCACTGCAACCACTCTCTTCGGCGGGGCACATAGCCCGGAGAGTAGCTGTTGGTTGCAGTCTGGTTACATTCCTTATAGTAAAATAAGGATTTTATAGATGAGTTTGAGACTAAAAATATTATGTTTTAATATTCCGTCCTCTAAAAGCACATTTGAACTATGCTAAGCCCAGTCAGGCTATTTATTTTTCGATTGCAACAGACACTGGACCGCTAGATGGCGCCTGCTGACTATTTTACATGTCGCTATCCTAAAAATACCGAAATGTACCAAATAGTCAAGGGATCCTCATGTCGGTCGTCACATGCCTACCTTGCACTGACGAGAGCCAACAGCTCGAAACTGCAATCTGCAAGTGGTGTGGGACGACTGGCACGAGAGCTCCTTTAAGTAGGATCAGTCTTTCGGCTGGTGTTTGTTGCAATCGAAGCATTAGCGTTTTGATGGTAATATGCAATTATTACACTTAACACGCCAGGCTTGTAACTTGTAATTCAGCGTTCGGCGGGGCACATAGCTCGGAGAGTAGCTGTTGGTTGCAGTCTGGTTACATTCCTTATAGTAAAATAAGGATTTTATACAGGAGTTTGCGACTAAAGATATTATGTTTTTATAACTACAATTGGTTTATGTTATAATGTATAAAGGTAATTTAGCGAAGGGTATTCGGGGGTTAATGAGTTTATGAATATATGATTGTCGGATTTTATTAAGATTTCTGCGAAGTTGGGAAATTGTCCTTTGTATATAAAGTTGGACAAAGTCGGTGTGCCTTTGTAGTTACTACAAATTCTTAATATTTTATTTTGTATAGCATTTCCTTTTTGGAACTTTTTGTATGTATGGTGCGATGAGCGGTAACCAGTTTGGGGGATACTTAGGTGAGGACGATACGGATGTAGGATTTATAGAGGAGTGAGGATATGTGAGTCGGAGCATTGGATAGAAATGGATATAGGGACAAGATGCCCCCCTATAATTTAATTTGAAACGTATTCTTTAAGGGACCGCCTCCGATCCAGGGTTACACCGGAGTAATCAATACTATCTAGCCAGGCCAGGTTGATGCCATTGATGTTTATTATTGTGTTTAGTTTTATTAACTTTCTGGTTAAGTAGATGGCATATATTTTGTTGATATTAGTTACTAGGCCAGAGTTGTTGTATTACTATATTGTGGCAATGTCATCGGCGTGCAAGCAAGGGGTCGTTCGATGGTCCGTAGAAGATAGTAGGTTGTTATATAACGGTCCATTTTTTAGCGTGTGTAAATTTAGCGAAATAGCAGTAAAATATCATATATAAATCTGTCCAAACAAAATCTATGGTGTGCGATCTAATTGAGCTCATACTATAAGGTTATAACCGGTGCATTTTTGAATCTGAGGCCCTGATTGGTTGAGAAATTTAATCATTTGATGAACAAAAGAGGACGCACGAGGGAGATTCCCGTGGAGAATGGGTTCCGCCGACAACGACAAGGCGGAACCGCTATTAAAATTGTTAGAAATATGAATTGCAAGTGTGGTATTACAGTGAAATAATGTGTAGAGTTAATTACTTGTAAATTCGTTTGACATTCAAGTCTGTCGATATTACCGTCATAAGTTCCAGTTTGAGGAGAAGCTTTATTTGGCTAATAAAAGACGCCATGATTTATGCTGTAAACAGCGAATCGGCCATATTTATCACGAGTTTTCACGTTCATTTCTGTTATGTATATTTACGATATTAGTCAGAAACTGTACTGTATTATCAAAGTATAAAGCCTAAAAACTTTCCCAGCGAAGTAAATAATTTCTGTAGAAATGTGCCCTTAGTGCCTTAGGGGTTCATTTGTGTATTTTCGAACTATACACCCTCCAAATGGGTACTTGGAAGATTTGCGGTCAGTGCCTAAGTAATGTCTTCGGTGACAAAGATCAACGAGAATGTAAGTACGTTCCAATTAAGTTCCCTGAATGGTTTTCGGCTTTTTACAAAAAATAAAATCCGTGGCGCCCAACTTTCTATTCGAGATTTTGACTTCAAGAATTATAATTAATATGTGTTAATGTCGTATCTACCTACTTTTTGTACACTCCATATTTTGTCATGCTTGTATATTAGCTTGTGTTATTAATGCTACATTTTATTCATATTTGTAAATTAGCTTTCGTTGCGGTAAAATTCTTTGTATTAGTTAGTTATTTTTCTATGACTTGATTGTGGATTTGAATACCGTAGATTTTAAAGAACTCTTGATTTACTCTTGACATTGATGCTTTTTTGTATCATGGCCTCAGGATCATCCGTTTTTTTGTAATATATGACTAAATTTTACGTTGTTACGTGTCTTATTAATCTAGTTTTCCCTTGCACCCTGCTCTTGGGCCAGCTAGGGCCTTTTAAGTAGGCATTTTTATAAATTTTTATAAATTTATAGTTAAAATTTTAAGTGCTTTCAGTTAATATATAAGTTAAAACGCACAGGACCAGGATGATTCTGGGGGGAGGGGGGGGAAGTGCCACAAAACAAAGACGGGCGTTAGAGAAGAGTAGTCTTTGTTGACTACCATTATGAAATTGTCGCTAGTGAAATATGATTTTATTATTTTGATGATACAAATCGGGATTTTCTCGACGTGGAGCTGATAAAGTAGTCCAGGATGCCAGAATTTGTCGAAGGCTTTCTCGTTGTCTAAGGCGGCAAACTCTCTTTAGATACCTTGGCTAAAATTGGTATCAACCGTTGTGCATTGTTCCTTCTTGACTTTCTACAGGTACGTAGACTTACTTCTAGGGCCAAATTAAATGCATGCATCTGTTTTCTAAACCACCAAAATTTCATTAAGTTTGAGATCATAGCTTAAATGTTATAAATAAAAAATCATGTTCATCCCCTATTTTAGCAATCCATAACTCAGTAATAAAAAATATAGGAAAAATCATATGAAGTTCGGGTATTAATCCAATCGACCCTCACCTAAATTCTTGCCCTAAAGTTCTGGGACACCCTGTATAAACATAAATATATCTCGGACCCACAGCGGACCTCCGGGGCATCTTTGCAACAATCTAATTCAATCAGTTACCTGTCTTGTAAACCCCTTTCCAGAAATGCAACATTTGCAACAAGTGCAAAATGCACTTGCCTGAGGTTACGCCACTGCTAGGAAGTATAACATATCACGTGCTCGAGTCTTTATTAGAGGCAGATAGCGTGGGTGTTCTGTAGGAAGTATGCTGGTGATATATCCACCCACAGGATTGCCTCTTAGACCGCATTTCATTACAATAGAATCCAATCGATTTTGTTTTTTTTTGTTTGTTAGATGCCGAGATTAGGACTGTAGATGAAATTGAAACTGAAGATGTATATGGCACAAGATAAGTAAAGAAAGTTACCTACTTAAAATGTGCTAGTTTATTATATAACCTTGCGGGTTTTTAATAATGCGGCTATAATGAATAAATTAATTATTATTAAGTTGATTCATATTATGAACTTATTATATGTGAATTGAGAATGAAAATGGTGATTCATTTTTGGAGTTTATTTTTATGGCCCAAGAAAAATGGTTTAAATTTCTCTCCATAAAATTATGTTTTAAACGTAATGTGTATTATGAGATGATATAATTATAAATTGGATTTGATGTTATCTTCTTAATTGTCTTGCAACATGTAATTTAAAAGCATAAAGCTGCAAGTCACTTTATCTAGCCTGTTTTTCCTTTTCCTATATAAGAACTAGCTAAGACGGCTATATATTAATATTAGCAAAAGAATAATAATAATAGCAACGTGAGTTGATTATGCCTTACCTATTTATTACACGAACTGCCAGTAATTACCGTAATATGTTTGTTTTGAAAATTAGCAAGCTATAAGTTTAAATATTATGTCATAAGATTTTGGCTAATCCAGAACACGGCGCAATCTATTTATTTACTAATTTTAAGTTGCATTGGTAAAACTTACCTCAACTTTTTGTCAAATTATACAGATTTAAAAATCATGTCTTATAAAAATTTTAACGTTTCAAGCCAGCAAAACATATTAAGGCAAAACGAAATTCATTTTGAGTTTTTGAAACTTTATTTATTAATTATTATACAAGTTGTTAACTACATATTATAAGGGTGTTTTTAAAAAGTATTCAATCGCATTCAGAATATCAAAAAAAGTTGACTGAACCTAATTTACCTCTATCCAAAATCACACCCCTATAAAGATACAACCCTCTAAAATTGGAATTAAAAATATTTTTTTAATATTGTGCAAATGGTTGTAGATATTTTTTTCGATTCTGGTACAGTGAAATGTATGTTAAAAGGTAATAGTCTCAAGTAAAAACTTTTTAAAATTAAGTTATCTAAGGGCTGATTTGGGGTTAAACAACCCTTCCTTCATACCCGTTTTTTAGTGGTGTCTAACCATATTAAACATAATTTGACTTTTTTTCTAGGATTTCATGGAACCTACATATTGTTTTATTTTGCGTCAATAATTATCGTGGCAGACATTCATGCTATTATAAAGAAGCATCAGCAAGGTCCAAGTGTTGAAATGTGCAGCACTGCACATTTTTATAAATAACGTATGAATGAATATTAGTATAAGTCATGGTTTTGTTCATTAGTCCTTCGAGCCGGATCTCAGAGTTACCCTTTCTGAGATCGTCCATTGGTCCTTCGACCCTTCGAGCATAAGAAGAAAGAAGACAGACAGACAGTCGTACCATTCGAGCCCTTCGACGTACATTGTCACAACTAAAAAGAATCCCTCCCAATTAGTCGATACGTCACAAGAAAATGGCGCATTGAACCCACATCAGATAATCCATAGACGTACCGTCCATTGGTCCTTCGAATCTTTCAAGAACCAGAGAAGACAGACAGTCGTACCATCCGAGCCCCTCGACGTACACTGTCACAACAAGGAAGAACCCCTTCCAAACACAAAAAAGAATATCTCCAGGAGTGCCCAAAAGTAACGATGTCTATAGTTTCCAAGGGTTCCAGAGGAGATGACGAACAATCGATGCATCTTAAACGACAAACGCTTCGAATTCAACAACTGGATCAAACTATCCAAGTCATTAACCAAGAATTACTTGACAACAAACCAAAGGCATGATACGAAGTACTGTTGTCAAAACTCACAAAGCAATGGAGTTCTATCCAAAGCCTACATGAAGACATTTTGGTCCACGAACCAGCATTAAATCCAACTATTTCACAGACAACGAATACCAGGGTATATGGCAGCACGCCGGAGATACAATACAAAATCTCATGACAAAGATGACCACATCCTCATCGAAGTTGACGGAATCGATGCCAAAATATGAGCTAAAAGACCCAGATGATCAGCAGAGACAAACCCAAATCCTAGCCGATCCCATATACATGAGACCCGGTCCAATTGATGCCATTCTCATACATGAAGACAAACAGTTAACGATATTTTGGGACACAGAAGAAGTCTCAGTCCAGAGAATCCAGTTCCCACATGACACAGCATGCGAGGAGCATATCCTGAGCAAGGAGTTACTCGACGTTACACCCAAGGCTGAAGCCCAACAACCACTGGCAACCGCTGGTACCATTGGCATTACACCCCCCCCGGCTGCTCTCCACTTTGGGAGATTATGGGAGGCAGGCGTAAAATCCATGAAGTACCATTTAAAACGTATAGTTGGCGATTCTATGCTAACATACGAAGAATTAACTACCCTGACCCACCAAATAGAAGCGTGCCTCAACTCAAGGTTCTTATGTCCATTAAATAATTATGTTAACGACGCTGAAGGCCTGACATCAGGACATTTCTTAATTGCAATGGGATTAGTGTTGCCACCTAATCCCATAACGATGAACATCAATACCAATTATTCATCAAGACGGCAATTAGTCCAGAAGATGAAGAAGGACTTCTGGCACATCTGGTCTACCGATTACTTAAACAGACTTCAACATTGGCACAAGTGGAAAACACGCCAGGAGAACCTGAAGCTTGACTATTTAGTCATCCTCAAAGAAGCATCAACCATTGACATACCCAACGCAGACGATCACATTACTGCCACCTGTATAACTGTCCCCAACCAACCACCACCGAGCAGAAGAACGTCCCTTCAGCTGACAGCATTATTCCTGCTGTTCAGCACGTTACTCACTTCTGTTACCATTGCAGTCGTGCTAATTGCCCTACTAGGATTCGGCCAAGACATAATGCAACGTAGCCGTAAACCGAGCCCACGAGCACAGAACAACCAGCCCGCTGAGATGATTGAACTCCAACCCTTGAATTGAAGAGCACGGGAGTTTTATGCCTCGGGAGATGCCAGAATGTCTAACCATGTTAAATATAATTTTACTTTTTTCTACGATTTCATGGAACATACATATTGTTTTAATTTGCGTCAATAATTATCGTGGCCGACATTCATGCTATTATAAGCAAGCATCAGTAAGGTCGAAGTGTTGAAATGTGCAGCACTGCACATTTTTATAAACGTATGAATGAATATTAGTATAGGTCAAGGTTTTGTTCAGTGGTACGCCTATGACTTTTTTTGGTATATTGTATTTTACATAAAATTTAATTCTACAACTTTTTTTATCTTGTTCTTTTCCGTTTGAGTAACTGTTTTTAAATGATACTGAAAATACTAAACCATTGTCATGCCTGTTAATTGAAAAGTGAAATGATGGAAATCGAGTGAAATCATTCATTTTATGAGTTACTTTTTAATTTAAGTTCTACGTAAACCAGGAGTACACTGTGCTTACGTTTATACTCTCTTAAGTCAAAATACAATAATTTTGGATATGTGTAAGGAAATATGATTTATTTCATTTGAAAATTCGTATTGAAATAAAACTGAAAAGTAGACCATATGAGATAAAAAAGTACTTCTTTGTAATTTTGGCATTTGAAGTTACTGGTTAAGACATTATAAAAGATATGCATCATTATTATTGTAAAATAAAAAAAAATGTTGAACGATTTTTTTTTAATAACATACTTAACGATCATAAAAACTAAAACAGTTAAATAATATTGGAAGCAAAACAACAAATAATGAAACAATTAAAAACAAAATTATAAGATATCGAATGTATTAAAATTTTATTTCAGAATGTGTTCAATATCTCTCGCTCTTTTTAGAAGTGAAAATCTCACATGAAAAACGGCAGGAATGTTTCTAAATTCCTCGACTGATTGCTGAATTATTTGTCGTAGATGTTCAACGCTCACTATTGGAACCGAGTAAACTCCGTCCTTCATGGCTCCCCAAAGACAGAAGTCAATTGGGTTTAAATTTTGAATCAGGGGACCGAGCAGGCCAACAGATTGGAGCATCAGCTCCTCGGCCTATCCAACGTCCTGGAAAAAGCCTTGATAAACATCGTCTGACTTGCAGGCTATAATGGGGTGAAGTACCGTCTTGTAAATACCACATGTTTTCTCTAATATTACGACTAACAATATCTAATTGCTCAGGTATTTCATTTTTCAGGAAGGGTAGATAGATTTAAACGACGTGGAAAGAAAACAGATTCAATTAGATGGTTATCAACAATCTCTGCGCAAACATTAACCGAAAATGCGTTCTATCTTTGTATTAGGATTTTCTTCGGACCAAATGTGATAATTATGATGATTTGTAATACCATTTGTATGAAATGAGGCCTCATCAGTTGACAAAATGGCGTTTACAAAACTTAAATTTCTTCCATTTTTTCTGAGAAGCCAGTTATAAAATTTCATTCGAGAACCGTAATCTTGGGGTTCCAATGCCTGAACAGTTTGTACATGAAATGGGAATAGTAATTGTTCTTTTAGTGCCTTCCATACTGAATAATGCGATACTCTTACTTGAGAAGCTATTTTACGCACACTGCTTTCAGGCATTTCTGAATAATATCTAAAACTGCCTTTTCGTCTTCTGGAACTAGCACAGTCCTATGTCTACCACATTTCCCAGCACGGTCATTTGATATATAAACTTCCAGTTTCCCGTGCACGACGATGTACGTCTATCAGGATGTCGACTAGCTGCACTAGAACCATTTCCATTACATTCGCCTAATATTCTAATCACATCCACCATTTCGGTATTCGAATAACTCATATTAGGTGCGTGCCATTGTTCACAATAATTGATATGCATTAAAGTAGTTTGACAAAAATGACAGTTGTCAACTATCTACTGAATTTTCACAGATGCCTTTGATATTAAAAAGGACCATAAAATGAATGATCACTCGATTTCCATCATTTCACTTTTCAATTAACAGGCATGACAATGGTTTAGTATTTTCAGTATAATTTGAAAACAATTACTCAAACGAAAAAATAACAAGATAAAAAAAGTCGTCCAATTAAATTTCATGTAAAATACAATATACCAAAAAAGCTATAGGCGTACCACTAAAAAATGGGGTTGTTTTCCCCAAATCAACCCTTTAGAAAACTTAATTTTAAAAAGTTTTTACTTTAAACTATTACCTTTTGACATACATTTCACTGTACCAGAATTGAAAAAAATATGTACAGCCATTTGCACAATATTAGAAAAATAAATATTTTTAATTCCAATTTTAGAGGGCTAGAGGGTAAATTAGGTTCAATCAACTTTTTTTGATATTCTCAGTCCGTGGTTAAATGACTGACACACTTTTTAAAACACTTTGTATATTTGGAAATAGGACAGAGTAATAAAAGCTCATTATATAGGCAAATCCTCTATAAACATAGGGTGCTTATAAGTAACTTTAAAGGGGTATGTAGCTCAGTGGGTTAGTGCGTCTAGGTTTCTCTCTGAGCACAGCTAGCGAAGTGGTTTCGAGCCCCACCTACTGCGAAATAATTTTCAAATATAAATTGTCCCCAAGAAGTGGTTCGGATCCCACTATAATCTGTAGGGCCTTGACTCCTTTACTCAGTCAAATCTAAATCTTATAAACTCAAGACGGTTATTATTTATTGGCAGTATGATAATTCTTGGGTAAAATTGTACCTGCTTGAATCACAAAAACGTCATCCATCTCCTTACTTTTGCCACTGGGATACCACTGTTAATGTGAACAAAAATAGTGGTACGCCCTTGGCCATATCCATTAAGGATAGCTAAAGTATCGCTGCTTTGCCAGCTGGTGGTATCTTTCCAGATTTCAGTTTTCTAATATTTCTGAAATTAACTGTGATAAGTCTGATTCTTATAATAATATATACAGCGTTATATAGTATAATATAAGGAAGACAATGAGCCTTCCTGGTGGAGAAGATTCACTCAAAGTGTGCAATGTGCATACCAAGTTCCAACGGAATAACAAACAAATCGCCGATCGACATCCTTAGATGACGATTAGACACCATCAAACACCTTAAATTCTCCAGCATGGTCAGTCTGACAATAATAACTAATGTTTGCACTGAAATTTAGTTCACATGACATGGTTCAGTGTAGTACGTAGTAATATAATTTGTGATCAAAAGAACATAAAATTCAGTAACACTACGCTCAAATACACTACTCGATGTGCATTTTGCCAACCATATTAGCACCATCAGGGATGCCAAGAACTATTTTTCACTTTTTATCAAACCTCTAAAGGGAACTGAGCTTCTATGCATATTTGAATTGGCCCTCCAACTCAGATTTTGAAATATAGGCGCCCATGAATCCGACACCTATCGCACATAGAGAGTTTTTTTAGCGAAATTAGAAATCATATAAAAATCATACAAAAATATTTTCGGCCCATTTGAGGTTTGTGCCGCCGTAGACACAGCTAAGTTTAGTTCCCCTGAATGGCTTCAAATCTGACGGAAATGTTTTTCCTTAGGTGAATATTTCGCAAGATATAAGCTCCTATAAATTCGTTAATAATGTGTCCCCTCCTCTAACTTTCTAATCTTATGATTAAACAAATCTGAGAAAATCAATATAGAAGCACTTTATAAATACTTTCAACGAACATTATTTTAAACAAGATACTGGACAAGATATGTAACAAGTTTTTTAGATATCCACAATTATCAGTTTTCAATAGCAGCACTATGAAACCCTTAGTTGATGCATGCACTACACTCACTTGGCCGGTTTTTTAACAAATCATCAAAACCTTTACCGTCTAACAAAAATTTAGGTATGATTCAATTTTCAAAGCCTATTATGATTTTTTTCCATGTCAAAAATTAACAAGTTTGATTAGCGATTTTCTTGGCTGAAATTCTAAATAGAACACTAGATTCAGTAAGCTCTCAAATGGGCAAGTCCCAAATTTCATGAAAAAATATCGAATATTGACAGATTAAAACAAAATGATATAGACAGTTATTTTATACAGTGTGTTCCAAAAGAAATGCATAAAATTCATAATTTTTCTTCTGTTTTGTGTTCAAAAAAATAAAAAACATATCAATAAGTAATATCAGATTTCAGAGGTTAGTGAATTCACTGGTATAGTTAATGTTTAAAAAAAAAAAAATCGTTCATTAAATTTGTTAATTTTTGACATTGAAAAAAAAAGCCATAACGAATTAAAGGAATGATTGCCATAATGTAACTTCAAAGTGTAGTATTAATGTACAAAAAAATCAAAGGAAATAAGAAAAAATCGGAGGAAATCAGGGGGAAATCGGTGGAAATCAGAGGAAATCAGAGGAAATCAGGGGAAGTCATACAAGATTTCCTCAAAAAGGGAAATCAAGTGTACAAATTGAGCCTAGCGGTTTACCCCTCGTTCGTATCGCAGAAAACTTTGCTCTTGGTGTCCAAGCACATATGCAGTCAGTCATGTCAACATAATGAACAATTTGCAAGTTTTCCTGTCGAAGCCATCTTGGTAACTCTAGAACATCGTGAGATACTTTTCTCGTTTATCCCTTTAATCATTTAATTGAAGGACCATGCACATTTTTTATGAAATTGCATCATTTGACGGTTCAGAACAATCCAAGTACCATTTTTTTCTAGCGAAAATTTTAAAAATATAACATATAATTTTGCTATTTTTGAAATTAATGTGATACTTCAATTATCACATTTGATAATACAGACTATTTTTGATTTCAAGTATTTTTTTGTAAGGGAAATATTAAGCTCAATAAGATACCTTTTGTCTATCGTTGAATAATCACGGTGTGTTCACTTGTGGTATTTCCAAAATTTAATCCCCAAATCCGACAACAGGCGGTAAAATTGCATTCGATTTATTTTTTCGATCTGACTATTTAAATTAATAACTAACCGATTTTAAGTAAATAAATGAGTTGTGGTATACTGGCACTCAACTTCGTATTGAGCTTCACCGAATATACATATCAATATTATGTGGTACATTGCTCCTGCACTATATAGCATATAATGGTCTTAAGTGGTATCACTCTCATTTAGTTAGAATAGCGATAATTCATTTATTTCGTAAATGTCACGTTTGATGGACGTAGAAGATGATTTGTTATTTACGATGAGAGCAAAGTTGAAAGCAATTATTAGTGAAATAGTTTTTTAACATATGCAAAAGACACACAAGTTGAGAGTTACTCGTGCTGTTTTATTACTTCTATAAAATAACACGTAATAGTGCTATCCAGCTTAAATGATATCTTAACTAAGACAAGTGGAGTATTATTTTTTCTAGACTATAAAGTTCCTTTATATATCATTCACTACATTTAGAGTCTAGTTGATAAAAAGTAATACCAAATATTATTCGACAATCTTCCTCACAAAAAATATAACTGTCATTTTATGCTATGTATATAAAAATGGCATTATCTAGTATATAGACGGGTTTATTTAAATTTCCAGTTAATTGAGACATCGAACCGGTGTCCACTGTTGTAGGAATATATGAAAAAGGAAGATACAACTCAATTTTTGATAGCTACATGGTCTAATGTGTTTCATTTCCATGGTATTAAATTGTCATAGAGGGACAGGAATTAATATAAGAGTGCCTAGACAAGTATGTGGAAGAGTAACGGCCCAAGGGACGCCAGACTTTAATGTTATGTTTTATGATTTAATGCAACATATATTAAAACCCACTACACTCCGGATAGAGAATTGCAAATTATTACTTGTATTTTGCCATTTGTCTATTATTAAAAATGACGAATTACAAAAATTCATTACTTACTAAATCCCAATGTAATATTTTATTCGCTTTAATAATATAGTGAGGGGGTAGACGGGGGACAGTTCTGAAGACCAGATCTGTCGGAGTAGGTGCTGATTATTATTATTATCATTACTACATCGTAATAATCTAAGTAAAGTATCTCAATAACGTTTCAAAATGTATTTTTTAATTATTTTTTTTTGCCTCACAACAGAGGCTTTAGGGCAGAGAATGGTGGTAAAATGGATAAAAATTAATTTAATACAGACTCAAAATTCTGAAAAAGAAAATCCTTAAAGTTGTGAAACTGTCAGCTGTCCACTTCATTTTTAATTACGTCGATTTAGCTTTTGTTTTTAAGGAACAAAATTTAACGTGCACCGTAAGTTCTGTAGTAAACAATGTGGGACTACAAAAATTTCATAAATGCTCTTTGACTCTTGTTAACACCAAACCTGGCCTGCTCTTGAGTAGTTAAAAAACTATATATATTTCTTATTGAAAATAAAATTCTTTCTTTCACTAATATTTAGTTGTCGATTCAAGTATTATTTTAGTTAGTTAATGATATCTACAATCAACACGGGAGGCTGATGTAAATCACTATTTTAATAAACCCCCTTAATTTATTTAGTCCTCAGAATATTATAATTTTCGTGTAGAGCAAAGTGTTTGATGGCATAAGATATTTGAGCATACTTGTTTACACTATTAGCCTAAGTTTAAATATCAATTATCATCGTAATAGGAGGAAGGCTAACTGCTGTAAAAGTTTCATAATTACATTTAGGCTGTGCGCTGGATCGTGGATAAATAGTTGTTTAACAATTAACGGGTTAACGGATTTTTTTAGTGAGGCATATCAGGAAATCGATTCTGTAATTTATTATAAAAAACTCAACTCAGTTTTGTTCTTCATTCATAAATAACTGAAGATAATACTTAGTTACTTTATTAATTGGTACCCAAGACGAATATATTAGAGACAGGTAGTAAATTATACGATGTCGCTGTTATTGTAATACATAATCTCCGCCAAACAGCTGAAATATTATGAGATGATTCTAGAGTCATTCTGTTGAGCCTATGATGCTTCCGCCGCACAGGTCGCGACTAGCAGTCTGGAATTTATACTAAATGTAAATATTCTTTAAGAACAGTTAGCAAATGAGTCAATTGATGATGTGTCCCTATTAATCTTTGTGAGGCTTATGAATACGAGATGGCTGGAAATGGCAACTTTTTACAAAGCAACTGTGATGCATTCGCCACACAGATTTTGATTATAATTTATTAATTTATTTATTTATTTTGCTCCCGTTCTAATAGAGAGAGTGAGAGGTACTTTATAAACTCTACTAAACACTATACGAAACAAAAGATTAGTATTATTAACATTACAAATAGCACATAACATAAATTGATAAATAATATAAATCGATAATTGAAAAACTGAATGCTAACAAGAAAATAAAGTATATTTTAGCCGGCTCCACACATGCATCCACGAATATTCGCGTACTTTTATGAATATTTGTGTACACATATTCGTTTATGAGTATTTGGCGTACACACTCTCCACACATAGGCCGGCGCCACACATGCGTTTACGAATATTCGTCATTGTTCACAAATGTTCGTAATCAAATGTTTGTGGACAAATATTTGCGAAATACGGTATCCACACTTGCGCTCTATATTCGTTATACGTCGACAGAACATCGTTATTCCGATTATTTGTCTACGCCATTCATGGCGGAAAAATAGCAATACAGTTAAACCGGCGCCACAGATACGGTATTCGTCCACGACTATTTGATGTTCGTTATAAATCACGCATATGTGGATACAATATTCACTATTCGTGTACGAATATTTGCCATGCAGCGCGAACACGAACATGGTTCGGCTGAGAGTCGGTAAACTACTCAACATCAAAGCAGACGAATAATTGAATAGAGCATTTGTCGACGAATAACGAATATGGAGCGCAAGTGTGGATACAGTATTTCGCAAATTTTTGTCCACAAACATTTGATTATGAACATTTGTGGACAATGACGAATATTCGTAAACGCATGTGTGGCGCCGGCTTTAGTAGGTATTCGTTCCCTTTGATGATGTACGTCTATTTACCGACTTCACACATGCGTCCACGACTATTTGTGTATACATATTCGTTTATGAATATTTGGCGAACACACTCTCCACATATAACATCGTTGCCACCGATTATTTGTATACGGCATTCGTGGCGTAACGTTTACTTTGATGTGCGTTTATTTACCGACTCGAAGCGGGAACGTGTTCGTGTTAGGACCAAATATCAAATATTTGTGCACGAACACGAACATTCCATTCACACCGCCGTTACAAAGATCATATTTTATAATCGTGAAACTATAGTAGAATTTAGAACACGATTTCGAATTTGAGATATCTTTATTTTTAAAATTGATGTTATTTTCAGGTTGAACAGTGTTAAATAAAACTTATATTGTTCGAAATGATCGGTCTCGATAGTTGAAAACTCACGTGATGAGAATTTCAATATAGAACGCTTAAAGCTTCGTTGGTAATATGTCATTATTGCACCTAGCGCGCCAGGCTTGTAATTTGTAATTCATATTGCCCGAGTAATAGCTATTGGTTGCATTCTGGTTATGTTCCTTATACTAAAAATAAGAAATTTATAGAGAAGATTGTGACTGGAATATTACATTCTACGTTTTCTGCCCTCTAGAAGCACACTTAACTCATTTACATTGTGTCCGGAAAGTAAAGAGACCCAGCTTAACTGTAGTTTCCTGAGGTCAAATGGAGCCGATTAAACCAAACATACCTTAGTCCAAAAGTGTTTCCTTAATGAGTTATAAGGCCTTAAAACATTTTTTAAAAATTTTATAATGGGCATATTTCGAAAAAATAATGACTAAACAAGCTGAAAATTGGTTACACATATAATTTAGGGGAGTCCGAATATTATAAGGGTGTAAGTATTTCTGCATGTCATAGATGGCGCTGTCGGCATATTTTTTTGGCATATTTTTTATCATAACTTTTTTATTATTATTTTGGATCCGAATGACTTCATATTATGATACAAAATCTAATTTGATGAAAATGAGGTCTCCTTGTTTCATGTCGGTAAATTGCACCGTTTTCAATGCAATCGCACTTAAGTATTTCGGCGCATGTCAATAGCTATAATGCACCATGCATTCTACCAAGTTAGCATTTGTCAAATTGATATTATTGAACCTATTTAGTGACTCGATCAAACGTACCTTAGTCCAAAAGTCATTTCTTATGAAATTATGCATTTTTAAACAAAAAAAAAAACGTTTTGTTTAAGGTATATTTTACAAACAGATTCACAACTATTTAAATCAAAACTGAATTTTTTAATTATTCTTGTTACAGTTGCAATTTAAAAAAGGTTCTCAAAATGTCTACCATTTTGTTCAATACATTTTTGACACCGTTTTAAAATATTTTGTCTAACACTCCTCCCTGATCTTTCGTGACAATCCATCTCTAGTGTACCTTGAGTGTTGATATACATTGGATTTCATATTGCCCCAGATGGAAAAATCTAGTGGATTAAGGTATGGGCTTCGTGGTTGCCATAAGTGATCGGATCCACATTTACTTAGAAATGAACAGGGGAGCCATCGTGCATAAGCCATAGATTCCTCAGCAGATTTAAAGAGATGTCTTCTAGCAAGGTTGGCAAAACGTTTTACAAAAAATTTAAATACGACTCGCCATTTAAACAAGAAGGAATTCCACAAGGTCCTAATAAGTGGTTACTTGGTGGTTACCAACAATACCGCACATTAATAGAAAATTCGTGTTGAAAATGTTTGGCTCATATATCATCTTCCCTATAAATAAAGTTAATAAACCCAGTGAGTATTCTGATCTGAGAACAATAAATATACTGCCAGCTTTGTCGAAAGTTCTGAAAAGACTGGTATATAATCAAATATATAACTGTATACAAATTAATTCAATTATACCCACCAACCAATCTGGCTTTCGACAGAATCATAGTACAACTAGTACTCTCCTAAAAATAACTGACGATATTATTAACGGGTTGGATAACGACAATATCACGATACTTCTTTCTCTCGACTACAGTAAAGCATTTGATACTATGAACCATAAAATGCTTTGTACCAAACTCAAATATTATGGCTTTGATGAAACTGCAACTAATCTAATAAAATCATTTCTCACCGATAGAAGGCAGTGTGTGATTATAAATGATAACATATCAAATGATGAAAATGTGATGTATGGTGCCCCACAAGGGTCAATTTTAGCCCCGTTGTTATTTATAATCTACACTTCCGATTTTCATTGTTATTTAGAACATTTTACGCCACATTTTTATGCAGATGATACTAAATTGTACTCCACTTCTAACATTGAACATCTTAAGAATATAGTTGATCTTCTAAATGAAGAAATTGCTACTTTGGTACGTATTTCAAAAAATCACTGCCTATCTATTAACCCTCATAAATCGTCAGCTATTGTATTTGGTACAGCCAAAGACCGCAAGAGGGCCATAGACGACATTTCATTATTTGTGGATGTACAAAAACTGGAATACAAGGAAGAGGTTAAATGTTTAGGCTTAAATATTGATGTCCACCTTAGGTTTGTTAGCTATATAAATTCCCTGATTAGAAAATTATATTGTTTACTTAAAAGTTTATATGCTAACAGGCACTGTCTTAATGAAAAAACTAAAATTATGTTATGCGATTCCATTATATTATCTTTGTTTAATTATTGTGACGTCGTTTGTGGCCTGTGTCTAGATCTAAAATCTTCCACTAGAATACAACAGGTACAAAATTCATGCATTAGATTTATTTTTGGTTTACGTCGTACAGATCATATAAGCAGATATTTATCAGAAACAGGGTGGTTAAAAATGCATAACCGTAGAGTTGTACATCTAGCCTGCTTTACTTACAACGTTTTAAAATCTCAAATTCCCGAATATTTATTTTTTTAAATTGGTGCCAAGAGTTAATGTACATCAAAGGGAACTAAGAAATATCAACCAACTTACCATACCTCGACATTCCACGGCGATGTTTCAAAGATCTTTCTCTTATCAAGCAGTAGCCATTTATAATTCTCACTCAAATAATTTTAAAGCCTCGTCAAAATTAACCTTCAAGAAAATAATGAAGAAATTATTTCTTGATGTACAGTGACTTTGCATATTCAGACACTATTTTTATTATTATATTCTTTTTACAAACTTTTTTACCAGTGTATCAGTTAGTTATAGAGTAAATATTATCCAGTTCCATGTATTTAAAAATTTGTTAAAATGTTTGTAAATTGTCTTGGTTAAGTGGTAGAACAGCTTGCTGAACTTCGGCAAGACAGGAATATAAATAAAGACTTATTATTATTATTATTATTATGTTATATGGGGATATTCTTCACTCCATGTGTGCGAATTCCGTTTATTAATGATGCCACGGCGGGTAAAAGTTGCCTCATCAGTGAAGAGCACACGGCCAAAAAAATTGGGTCATTATTTTGTTTGTTATGTAACTACCTGCAAAAATGTAATCTAAGTGGAAAATCATTTGGTAGCAAGTCCTGTACTTTTGTATGGTGATACGGATAGAGTAACAGGGTCCGAGGAATATTATAAACGCTTGTCCAGGGTACACCAGTAGCTGCAGGTATTTTCTGCTACTCGCTGTAAATATCCTCTTCCTCTTCAACGGTTCGAGCAGTTAATCCTCCTGCATGGTACCTCACTGGAAATCCCCAATGTTCTTTTTAAAGTTGAAACAGAATTTGAAACAGTTTTCTGTTAAGTTAACGACAATTTTGATACAATTCACTGTTCCTTCTTGCTGCAGATCCTCCATTAAATTGCATTTGACAATAAACTGCAATTATATGTCTTTCAGAGTTTGAAAATAAATTGTGTCGTAGTATCCTCTCAAAATGTGATAAAATATCAAAGAAAATATTACAAAACAGAATTACAAAATCGCAAATGTCTTAGTACTACAACAATTACCACTAATCTGATTGAGTAATGTCAATTTGACAAGAGCTAACTTGATGGAATATCAATTTGTAAGATAGCTATATTGGCATGCGCTGAAATGAGATTGTATTGAAAATATGTGTACCAATTTGCAGCTTGTTTAGTCATTAATTTAATAATAATAATTTAATTTAGTTTTAAGGCCCTAACTCCTTAAGGAAGCACTTTTGGTCTAAGGTATGTTTGGTTTAAACGGCTCCATTCAACCTCAGAAAGCTACAGTTGAGCTGGGGCTCTTCATTTTTCGGACTTCCGGTATATACCGGGTGGCACAGAAGACAGACACAGAAGAAGTTTGCTATATGAGAAGCTATTACATAATTGTCCTTGTTTTTAACCCATCAAACCTTTTCTTCAACTTCCGGTTTAAGTGGATGTGACCAAAAATCTGTTATTTTAAATGGTACCCTGCGTATTTCTTTTACCTATCTGATTCGTCTTTAAATTCCCGTTTTAATCATGTATCGCATGGTATTTGGTTTTAAAATGATGGCTAATAGCCATTTTATTGTATTAAGTCTAAGTAGCCATGATATGAACCTTGGCAGATATTGAAGCTTATTATGCCATGATATCGAAAGACCTCTGGTATGCAACTTTATGACTCATATTTTTTTGGACATAATCAGTAGCTGAACAGACTAACTAGATTTTTCTTATTTTAAAAAAAACCTAAACAACCCACAATATCATAAAAACCAAGATAGGAACTCCATTTTTTCATTTGACCTACTTAAGAAATACTCATATATCATTTATTTTTGTCCAATACAATTGCTGTATCTAACCTATTTTGCCTTCTTTATTACAATTAGTATCGAAATTATTGCATAGTAATGAACAATTGTTACTACCTATTGCAACAGGAATATCTAGTGGGCAGGCGGTGGAAACAAAATAAAATGAAAAAAGACGCGTCATTTTAATTTGACGATTAAGAATTATTTACTTGACAAGAATTTAATAAGTATTTACTGTTAAATTATACCTAAGTTAGTATACTTTAAACTGTATTTTATCATGTATTCAAGAAACGAAAAAGTAGGTATATGCTCTTAATCTATGGCGAATGTAACAAAAATAGCAAACGGGCTGCTCAGTTATGTGAAGAAAAATTTTCCGGCAGAAATCATCCACCGTACAACTATTTTGTTGAACAGAAATTCAGAAGGGAACCAAATGTACCTGAAAACAGTTTTATTATCGATGAAGAGTCGAAAATCAATGTATGACAATTGTCGAGGCAGATTCCACGATTTTGATAAGGCATATTGAGGAAAAAACTGGTGTAAATCGTAATAGCTCAACACATTTTGAAAAACAAATTTTAGTCATACAAGTACCAAATATAACATCATTTATATGAAAATGATTTTCAAAAAAAATTAAACTATGGCAATTGGATTTTGAACATACAATTTGGATAATAATTTTCATCAACAAATTTTATTCAGATTCACTAATTTGGAATTATTCCATCGTAACATCACCCGTTATTGGGCACAAGCAAATTCCAGTGAGAGAAAGTGCGATTAAGTTTTAATGTATGGCTAGGGGTATTGGTAGAAGGATTATTTGGCCAATAATTTTTGATGGAGCATTAAATGGAGCAAGATATTTGGAGTTTTTGTAAAACCAGATTCAAGATTTTTTGGAAGAAATGTCACCTAATGTTGACCCAATAATTTTTTAACAGGATAGGGCTCCAACCTCCAACACATTCACGCAGAGTTGTGAATTATTTAAACGAAATGTTTAGAGAACACTAGATGAGAACCAATGGGCTTGTTAGCCGGTCTGCAAGGTCACCAGACTATACGCTGCTTGTTTTTTTTAATATAGGCCACCTCAAGAAAAAAATTTATAGCACCAATAAACAAGGAAGACATGGAAATTAGAGCCAGAAGAACAATGGAATTATTGAATTACAATTAGATAACATGCTCAGAGCTACCGTCACAAAAACACGATTGTTCAAAGATAATAATGGACAACATTTTGAACATCTAGATTAAAACATATTTTTTATGTTTAGTGTTTCAGTAAATCATTTATTTTAATTTCATTCCTTCGTTGTAATTTATTACATAATGTAATGGTTTTTCATTAATTTTGTTCAAATATGTTTTACTAATATTTTTTATTTATTAAAAAATTGTACTTTCTTTTATTTTGTTTTCACCGTCATTTCAGTGAAGAAACCAAAACAGGATAGGTACAGCAATTATATTGGATACAAATAAAAGATAAATAAGTATCTTTTAAGCAGGGCAAATAAAAAATGGGTTTCCTATTTTGGTTTTATGATATTGTGGGTTCTTTAGAGATTTTTTTTTAAATAAGAAAATCTAGTTAGGTTGCTCAGCTATTGATTGTTTCCAAAATAATATGAGACACAAAGTTGCTTCCCAGAGGTCTTTGGATATCACGGCACACTATGCATCGACATCTGCTAAGACTCGTATCATGGCCATCTAGGCTTAATGCAATAAGATGGCTATTAACCTGTCATTTTAAAAACAAATGTCTTGTTGCGATACATGGTTGAAAAGAGAATTTAAAGACGAATCAGATAAGTAAAAAACATATGAGTACCATTTAAAATCACAAAGTTTGGGTCATTTCCGCTTAAACCGGAAGTTAAAGAATATGTTCAATAGGCTTAAAATAAGGACAATTATGTAATATACAACTGTCCCAAAATTCAAAATTTTAACTTCTTAAATGGCAAAGTTACAGAGTATTACATGTATCCTGTGTTGCCCAGTATATAAATGGATATTTTCTGTTTTTATTGATTCCCGATTCCCGTAGGATTTAAAGATCTTGTGATTTAAATAAAAGACAGAAAACTCGCTGTAAAAAATTTAACACCACTGGCCACTCTGGAATTGTCAATTCACATTTCGGATTTTTCAAGTTCTAATTTCATTTCCCTTTTACTATTAACAGAATTAACAGAAGTTAAATATACTATACTTGATCTATCTCGTACGATGCTTATGGATGTAGGCCGAAGTCGCATAAATCGGACATACAGATAGTAGGTGCATGAGCGACTCCGGCGCCTGACGACAGGTCTTGCACTTGGTGTCAGGGGCCTCCACAGCCATAACGTGGCTACGTTAGACTAAAGTGTTAATAACGCCACCTTGGCAGGTCACAATAAATTCCTCAGTCTCCGACTTTACCCCCGCTGACCGTAAAATAGCGAAGGACAGCTTTGTCGATACACCCAATGTCTCTATGTTGTTATGGAACATACCGTGCATAGGTTTATCGACGTACAGCCTGAACAGATTTCTCTGCTCAGTAGCTTTAATATGGGCTATCAGACGATTTGGCGGAGCTCGGTTACTGATTCTCCACCAGCACATCGATCGCCTGCGTCCTCGCCTGAAGTTGAACACGAGACCTTGATCATCTGCAGCCCTTCGTTCTGCCTTGAATAAGAATGCGCCAACTGCCATGGTTTCATGATCTCTCATAATCCATAGGAGTGGATCCGAGCTGCTTACATGCCATACTTAGCGGCCTTAGCACACTACTCCTGCCATGCATGCACTCTAGGCTCAAGAGTCCCCGACTCCCTCGTTATCAATGGATTTGTTGTGAAAATTAGTATTTAACTACTGGGTGTCTAAAAGATTGTATTTTAAAAAATCGACTTGTATACAAATTAGTGATTTCGGAAATTTTGGTTGGTTTTCATTTTTCTCTTACCGTTTTAGTACACTTGGTTGGTTGATTTGAGTGTATTCACTGCTAAATGCAAAAATAATAAAAGCTCTAAAAAAAGTAACTCAGATGTGTTTTTAAAATCATGTAATCGTACTTAAAATCGTATCCGAAATTCAAAAATATAAAAATATATAAATATACAGTCATTTCCGGGAAAACCGGAAGTGGCGGAAAAATGTCACATAATGAATGGTTTTCCGTTTTCAGTATTTTTATGTACACGCCTACGCCATTGTCATTGTCTCATAGAAAATTCGAGAAGGGCGCAGAAACACCACGAATGATAAACTGGAACATTCTAGAATAATCGCCGTAGATCGACGCACTGAGTTCAGTTTGATATGAGCTGAGCAAGTGATAAGATAAGATGGAGGACAGTAACTAGTTGTGAATTATAGTAGTGAGACTATAGTAGGATAAACTTGTAATTAGTGTGTACTAATGTGTAATTATAAGGACTAGTTATTGTAATTAAGTGATTAATAAACCAGTGATTTGTGAAGATTATTGTTGCAATTTGTTGAACCTACATTTGGTGTTTACTGGAGATTGTAAACACGTAACAGTATATATTACCCCTGCCAAGTTTAAGACTTATATCTTGAAAATATTGGAAACTATGGCTGGTCTAATCGTTTCGTTGACGCCCGGTATGTGGCACAAATTACTTCGTTCTTCCTAAAAATGTTTATATATGTCTTATCGAATACCCATGTTCAAGCAGATGTTAAAAAAAGCGAAGAAAAAACCGCATTGCACAAGTTCCAGCCTCAAATATCTATGTACTTTCAACAATCAAACCACATTTATCTTTTACGAGCAATAGATTGGTTATAAATAAACAAATTAGCTCATCAATGTTATTTAATTAGTGATGAATGCATATTAAATTTAATAATGCGTCACTTCCCTGCATCCTTGGGGGTTATTGTAACCGGAAGTTTTATCTGTGCAGTTTTGTTCCCAGAAATTAGATTATAGTTCGACATACGCGTGCAAGATAACCACCGTCAATCAAAGTGCACTTTACATTCACAACACAAACATCCCATTCGATTGTCTAACTGATGAATGGTGCAACATTTGAAACGTTATTCGGTACATTTTAGCAAAACGCATATTAAAATCACTTACCTTTTTTTATGAAATAAAATATTTTCTCCATTGTGATTCGGTTTTTTACCCTTATGTACCATAATACATAATTAAGTAAGCGCGAAAAAAATAATATCCAATGGTTTGTAATAATTTCGTACCGAATTTATAAAAAAGTATGATATTTATGTCTACAAGTAGCATACAATGAGTGATATTCTCTCTTACTTTCTATTGAAACAACAATTAAATTATTAATTATAATAATGGAAATGCTTAGTAAAGGCAACAAACAAGTCAAATTTCACTAAATATTGGAGCCTTGGATAACAGCAGATCAAATATATATGATACTATATATAATTTTTTGGATGTTAAATTTTCAGACCCCAATTTCATTATTGGCAAAAACACAGGAAGTAACACAGAAACTAGATTGTTTTAACGATTCGCCTAAAGATGTTTTGCCAATTTAAAAAAATATTTTATAACTTTTTTTTTTTTAAAGATTGAATTGTGATTTATTACTGTATTTTAAAAGCTTTTATTTTACTCCATGAAAAAGTTGCAAAAAAGGCTTAAAACACAAAAGTTCTGTTACAGGGATGAAACATGGGTCCCCTCCCGTTTTCGAGGGCGCTAAACACGATGGTCATATTTTTAAGGTTCCCACCCCTCAACAACTACCCCTAAACTCGAAAAAACACCCCCAATTTGCGTTTTTCTCCATCGTAGGCATGCGAACCCATTTTTCGGGCGGGATTCGGGTAGACCGTATGAAATTTAACCATACAACATCTTATCGATCTCGGGGTTGAAACTACCACTACCCCTATTATTAAAATATTGCCAAAAAAATCGAAATGCATGAAAATTTGTTAATCCCAGTTTTCGAGGGTGCTCAACACGATGGTAATATTCATTTCTCCCCCACCCTCCACCAACCATCCCTAAAACTACTCCCTGTTCATATTTCTTGATACTGGGCATGTGGGGACACGTTGGACCGGGGTTTTTAAGGAGATTTCCGCATTGTAAAGGGAGTTGAGTGACGAGACATGCCGTAAACTCCGGGGTTGAAACTACCACCACCCCTAACATTGAAATCCACCGAAAAATATAAAATAGCGGAAAACTTTTCTCTCTGTTTTCGAGGGCGCTAAACACGATGTCAATAATATTTCATCCCCCACTATCCATCAACCACCCCAAATTCACCCCCTTTTTACATTTAGAGGTACTAGACACGCGAGCATTTTTCGGATCGGATTTTATTATGGAACTCTGCATATCTATGGGCATAAGTTTTGAAAGTTCATATATATGAAAGATATGTGTACATAGAAGCTTTTATTTTTAAAATAGCTTATTTGCATACATAATTCACATTTCTAAAGTATTGCAGATATATTTTTTATTGTAAATATTTATTATTAATCTTATAAATCGGCTCAGTGGCTCAACGCTTACGTGTTAAGCTTGCCACCAAGGAGTTCCGGGTTCGAATCCTGGCTAGGATATGGATGGTTAGTGATGTTTTTCATGTGTTACCGAGTTGGTAGAGTGAACTAGATGAGATTGTGTGAGAGACAAATACGGTTAGTTGCTGTATCACTCCTGGGTTCGAGCCTCAGCTGCGGCAGATGGCAATGCCGTAGGAAGTGGTCATTGTATAATTGTCTATGTGTATATATCATGCAATATATTCAATTTCCCTTAAAAATCCCGATCTAACGAGTCCCCATATGCCCAGTATCAAGAAATATGAAAAGGGGGTGATTTTAGGTGTGGTTGGTGGAGGATGGGAGAGAAATGAATATTACCATCAAGTTGAGCACCCTCGAAGACGAGGTAAATAAATTTTCGTGCATTTTGATGTTTTGGGGATATTTTAATATTAGGGGTGGTGGTAGTTTCAACCCCGGGGGTGGATAAGATGTTTTATGGTTAAGTTTCATACGGTCTACCCGAATCCTGCCCAAAAACGCAAAATTGGGGTGTTTTTTCGAGTTTAGGGGTAGTTGCTGGGGGGTGGGAATCTTAAAAATGTCACCATTGTGTTCAGCAGTTTCAAAAACGGAGGGAGACCCATGTTTCATCCCTGTAACAGAACTTTTGGGGTTTTTTCAACTTTTTCATGGACTATTTATTTATTTATTATTTAGGTCAAATCTTACAATCAAAGTTTCGATTAGTTCTAATTAAGCTAGAGCTTTGAAATTTTGCACGTGTATAAGTCAGGTGACAATACACTTTAACGTTTTTATATAAGAAAAAACAAGATGGCGGCTTCAAGATGGCGGACGACTTTACTATTTATGATCCGATTCTGGTCTATCTGGTCATAATTTAGAAATTCAACATGGCGGCGCCAATATGGCGGACGACTTTTGTCAAATTGAGTTCAGATTGGCAACCTCAAGATGGCGGACGACTTCACCTCTTAAGATCCGATACAACTCAAAATCGATATCTGGGAGTTTTCACGTCCCGAAATATGAATTTTTAGCCAAAAATTCAGAAATTCAAAATGGCGGCGCCAATGTGACTGACGAATTTTGTCACTTAGGTTCAAATCAATCATAATCGATACCGGGGGGTTTCGGGGTCGCGGATTACGAATTTCTAGTAAAAAATTTAATTCAAGATGGGGGACGACATTACCGTTGATGATCCGATTCGTCTTAAAATCGATATCTGGGGATTACAGCATATCAAAAGACTACAAAGTAAAAAATAAAATTATATAAAAAAATATTTAAAAAAAAGCTTTTATTTAAATGCTCTAAAAAGTAGAAAATCAACTTTGAATAAATCAAACCCATCATTTTGTTACATTATATATATTTTTGTATGATATAAAAAGATTGTCGCCAGCAATCTCCTTTACACAGGAATATCTCGCAACTCGCAACAAGCTTTTATATCATAAAGAAAATTATATTATGAAAATGATGGGTTTGATTTACTTCAAAGTTTATTTTCTGCTTTTTAGAGTATTCCAATGCTTTTTTAAAAATATTTTTTTATATTTATTTAAATATCATAAAATATGGGATATGGCTTTAAGTGTAGTGAGGTATTTTGTCTAGTTATTTTATATGTGCGGTTTGGACTTACTTTAAGCACCACTTACCAAGAGAATTTAGAGAACTATATCTGACTGTATGGAGCGATTCCTAAAGCCATTTTCACACAACGAAAAAAAAAACTATATCTGGGATGCGATGTACATTAAAAATCATCGATTCATGATAAAGTAACAAACCGTTGTTATGATGACTAGTGGTTGTTATGTACTCATTGTCATTGACAATTGATCTTGAAACACCTAGGCGAAAAATTAGATGCTTATTTTACGCCTAAGATCCATCTTCAGGTAAGTAAATGGCAGCAACAATAGTATGTCACATATAATATTTAAAGCAGTAAGCAAAAAAAATTGTGGCTTTTAGAATCAATATACTTGCATTCTTCACTAGCCTCTAATAGACTCTTCTCTTTCTTCAGTTTCAGAAGAGACACAAAAAAGGAGAAGGAGTGGGATAAATGGACAAAAAAACAAGACCATAATATAGCACAAAATAAATTTAGGATATGAGATAAAGTATTCCTATCAAATGATACATTAATGTTATATGTATAGAAAAATAGTATTTGAAAAAAAATAACCTATGAATGATTCAAAAATATAAAAAAGAAAAAATAAGAATCGGGATAGGAAATTTTACCCCATAGTTGTTATATATTTTTTTAATTCTTTACATTTGCACCCAAAATAACTTTCTAATTAAATAACTGCAATTCAAGTATCATCAGGTATTTGTTGTTGGTAAATAAATAATTTTGCATCTGTTAAATGGGGCATGTGTTGTACGAATTAACTTTTTTCATTTGAATTTAAGAAAACATATTTTTTCATTTTCTAAAGTGATTTTTATTTCACAGTTTCAAAGAATCAAAACAATTTCATTAGTGAAAAAGGTTGAGATAAACATTCATTCGGCAAATTAAATGTTTCACATCAAATAATTATTTAATATTAAAAATTTCACACATAGTACCATATAACGAAACTTTATATTAACGGTAGAAAACAATTTCGCGAAGATTTCTTATTGTAATGGGCATGGTTAGCTATAGTATTGATATAGTTTTTATCTAATTTTAAGTGTATTTTGGTCAGAAGCACAAAAATATTCTTCCTATAACCCTAAAACATGCCTGCAATGCATAGCTTCAAGAGGGGATTTTGAGTGGTTACATGCGACATTAAATATCTTACAATTAATAAAATATTTTCTATTTGTTTATAATTATAAACTCATATATTTGACCTACTTAAAAAGTTATCAGACAAGATATTGATCTGATGAATCTTAAAGATAAAACATAAATTTTAATAACCTGAAAGTAAACAATCTTATATAAATCTTGAAAATATGACCGACCTTGAATCTTCGCAAATAGATTTGTTTCATTTGTAGAGAAACTTGATTTATGCCAGGAAATACTGTTTGTTTTTATTTGCCATAAAATTGAACCAATGACTCATCACTTGCAATTTAATAGCCATCTTTGATTTCCTTAAAACGAAATTTTATTTTCATTTTTATTTTACCGAATTGACCGATATGTACGAAATGTGATATGTATGTTGCATATGAAATCACGAATATGAAAATTTTGATCGAAAACAAAGAGGAGGAGACAACTAGTCTTGCAGAAGGAAGATATTTGAAACCTGCAATGAATTTCTGAATAACTCATCCGGAATTTAACTAATGAATATTCTAATGTGGTTTATTATACAAAAAAGATTTGAAACTTATATTCAACAATGAAAGACAAATTATCATCTGGAGATAAATCATATTTAGTTTATGAAACACCCTGAATATTGTGGTGCAGTATATATCGGACAAACAAAACAACTGTTAAAAAATAGAATTAAAGAACATACATACTCATGCAAGGAAAGACATATTAATAAAAAAGGAAAACTGTTCTTGCAATATTTATGTATTTTATGTAATGGGTGTTTTAGCTTCGGAACTTGTTTTGTATTTCTATTGTTTTTATATACTTTCTTGCATGCGGAAAAGTATTTAGACAGTCGAGACAGACATATATCTAAAATCTTTAAATAAATGTAGCATCAAAAAATTTCAAATACTTAGACTTGCATCATATTAAGACAAATTCATATATTAAGTTGCATGCATTTTTTAAAATGTAGTTGATTATAATTATTTTTTAAATTTTAAAATTTTTAAAAATCTATTACATTTTTTAAATCTTGAATTTTTTTATTATAAATTAATATTGTGATGTTTAACAAAATCAACTAGCATTGTTTCAAATTAATTATAATAATAATAATACGTTTATTTTCAACAGGTTGACACCCAATTACAGAAAATAATAAACAAAATATATAAAAATAACAATAATGAGAAGAAGAAAAAATTACAAAGTTACATTAATTTACACTACATAATACATTCATGCATACATACATACGTACATACATACATACATACATTACATTACATAATTACATTAATTTATTATTTATTAATTATAAAAATATCTATATCTAGTATAATTGGGCTTAATCAGTTAATTGAATCTTTATACATATTAATAATGTGGTTTAGAGTATCATAGTTGAGGTCGCACATATGCGCGACTTCGTTAAATATCTTGCACATGTTAAATATTGGAGACTTGACCTGAATGATAGTTCTGCTGGTATTGACGTAAAATGCGTTGTGCAGACGCGCGTTCAGCCTTGGCACGTGAAAGTTAATTCTATTTACTAAGTGAATACAATCTAATTGGTTGTGCAGTATTTTATATAACAATTGTAGTGCTGTGCAATTTCTTCTAAGTTCAAGCGAGTCAAAATTGAAAGAATTTAGTAGCGTATTGTGATCAAAGCCCCTAACGGGATAGGACCCATTGGTTTTGAAATATATATATTTAAGAAATCGTCTTTGTATGGACTCAACTTGCATTTTAGAGTTTTGATAAACAGGTGACCAGATGACAGAAGCATATTCAAGTTTGCTTCGTATATATGATATATATATATTAATTTCAGCGTGTTAATATCCGTAAAGCTGCCCCAGTTCCTTATACAATACCCGAGTACTTTAGAAGCCGAAGTAACAATTGTGCTTATATGAGTAGAAAAACTGAGCTTGGAATCGAATGTTACTCCGAGATCCTTAAAATTTGTACATCGTTCCAGAACGGTATCATTAATCGTATATGCGAATAAAACTGGCCTTTTGTTATTGTAGAAGGACATTATCTTACATTTAGATGTATTTAGTTTTAAGTAGTTATTTTCGCACCATTCGTTAACTGAGTCTAACGCTATTTGCAAGGCAGAACAGTCGTTTGGCTTGCTTACTTCAGAATAGATTTTCAGATCGTCCGCGAAAAATAAATGTGTAGAACTCATAGTGAGGGATAAATCATTGATAAATACTAAGAATAGAAGTGGCCCTAGATTGGATCCTTGAGGGACTCCGGACGTTGCAAAAAAAGTTGCGAGAATTATATCCACCGTATTCCACGAACTGTGTTCTATTAAATAAATAGGATTCAATTAGGGACAGCAAGATATCTGACACTCCAATTGCTTTGAGTTTAGAAACGAGTAGGAAATGATCGATTTTGTCGAAAGCCTTTTGAATGTCAGTATAAATAACATCGACTTGGCCTTGTGTGTCCAATATGTCCGAGATATACTGTGTAATACAGGTCAGATTCGAGGTGGTCGATCTTTTTTCCATAAAACCATGCTGATACGGAGATATATGATTTTTGATTTCACAATATATATTTTCGTATATGATAATCTCTTGGATTTTGCCAAAATTGCAAAGGATTGCTATAGGTCTGTAGTTTGTTACTAGGGAGGGATCTCCTGTTTTGAGGATAGGACATAGTTTTGTTGTTCTCCATATATCTGGATAGGTACCTGTTGCTAAAATAAGATTAAATAAGAAACGCAGAGGTGCTACAAAAGTATTGATACAGTCTTTAACAATGAAACTCGGTACGTTGTCGACACCGGAGGTTAATTTGTTTTTCAATTTTTTTGCTGCGTTAATTATGTCCTGGTCCGTGATTATATTAACTTATACCTGATATGGCTAAATCTATTTTAATATATTTTGTAGTCATGAAGAAGACAATTAAGTTTGCAATCTCAGGAATATTTTTGATACATTTAGGTAGGTTCTTTGACATAAACACGTAACAATGCTACTTATATTACTTAGGGTTTCACTATTATCACCCTCTGCCACACGATAATATCACTTAAAAATACCTCCCTAACTACTAGTTATCATTATCTCTTCTTAGTCTCAGCTACGATAGATGGTAATGTTGTACGAAATAGTTGTTTTTGTTGTAATTGAACGTCAACCGTGTGTTTCTTAAGGTGACTTGATTGCCTCTAAAGTTTAAGCACCCATTTGTAAAAATAAATGAAATCGCTAATTTTAAAATGGATCCAGAAAAATTAAATTCCCTAACCGAAATTTCAGACTAAGTGTCAATCATGCTATCTATCTATCTAACAATAAATGTATTTCTGCGTAAGCGATACCATGCTAACTATATTGGTATCTGAAGATAATGGAATCTTTCGTTAATTTGAAGATCTCAACGATGTGCGTTCCATCTTATACAATAAGTGTCACATACTTATAAAACCACTCTAGTATATTACGTATTTAAGTATTTTTGGAAATTTAAAAATATCTAGTTTCCAAATGGACCATTATGATGTTATTTACATTTTTTTACTTGAAATAATTTAAGTGCTTTATTAACATTTCAGTTGTTGGAGGAAAAATTAAAAGAAAAATACCTTACAGTATTATAATTGTTATGCTTATCAGATTACCAAGAGAATGTAGATGTAGTTCATTAAAAGGTAAAAAAAGTAATATTATGACCCACTGCATACGTTTTTCTTTTCTTTAATCCACAAACGTTCCCAGATCAAGTTATCTGTGGTTTTATAATGAGTATTTACATTCAAAGCAGGAATAACTTGGAACATGTGTTTTCAGGTCGAGATGGCTTGTCGGTATTCATTTGTTTTAACTAGAGCCGCTACCGAGTTTGATGACCCAGTGTTTAAAAACCAATTTGTCAATACTTCAGTCTTTATACAAGTTCGAGATAACGTAAGTTTTAAGATTTGCTGAATTATATTTTCACTTGATCTGCGAGGATCACTACGAGGTACATTCAGAACATGTGGATATGGGGGTAATTAATATGATTCAAAAATGCTTTTAGGAAACAATTAATTGTCTTTTATTTATTTGTCATTTATGATTAGAAAAATTTTAAAACATTGAGGGAATGAAAACCTTTCATATTTTTAACAAAACTAAGTGAGATGAACATTTGTTTATTTTGTTTTAAATATTTCACTGAAATTATTAAAAGGAAACTACTAAGATTTAGATCTAGAACTGTTTACCGATGGTGAAGAGATCGAAACATGTCAGATATTTTGATGATGATTGAAGGCCTACAGTGACATAAGAATACGCATTCAGTAGAATTATAACTCAGCGGTTAGTAAACTATGTTTAAAACAATAATAGACGGACACTTGCAGTTCACACCAATTGAAAGAAAATAAAATAATGATACATTCCATGCGCATTTTGAATTTGCAAAAAATTGAGGTGGATCTGCTCCTGTATCACTTTATTTTGATTTATTTCATGTCTTTAGCATGATTTGCTTTTACTCAGGACAGAAAGTATCTTAAAATTTCTGGGATATTCAGACGTGTATACAGTAAAGGAGGGACAGCTAGTAGAATAATATTAGGATCGGAGATGACCTAGAGAACTGAGGACGGGTTGCTAGTTAAAGATAAAAAGGGTATCATTTAGTTAATACGTAAAACATTAATCTAATTGTTTTAGTGGTTCAAACCATCACATGAAGTAAATTATCTTTTACGTTCAAACATTTGTGTGACCCTCATCTGCGCACCCGCTTCCTTGACAACGAAATTTTTAGAAGAAATTACTGACAATGTACACGAGCACTGAGTGCGTGCAGTTGTTTTATAATTGGTACCCCTCCATTCCTCTCTTCTTTTTGATTACATAGTATTAAAATGTTTAATTTGATAATGGGTTTAATCATCTTTTAAAATATTGAAAACTATGTAACAAATATTTTAAAATTACAGTTTTTTACAGAATGTACGACGATCAGTTTTTATATCTCTTAATATCTGTATACAGGGTGATATACCCTCAAAAGTTAAAGTAATCTATATAGAATATCAAATGTGCAAAAATAGAGGTAGGTCTAGACAAAAGTCCGATTACTTGAAGTTTAAGGGATTTGTTGACGGTCATGGTTTGAAAGTCGATGCCTATAGAAATTTTTTAGATGACAGGAAGTTTGAAAATATATTATTCCTGTAGAGTCCAGGAGAAATAGGATTTTTAGGAGAATAGGATAGCATATTTTCTATGTAAAAGTCTAAGTTTTGGTGTACAAAAAATGGTCTGTATAATGTACTGCCTTTTTATTAATAAAATTCTTATTGTTCACTATTACCTTTTGATGTTACTCGCTCACTTGCTCGACACAGACTGAACCATTATTTACAAGCATGAAATATTTGTTGTATGATTGAATCAGGTGCACATTTTTACTGTTCTAACTTCTGATTTTTATTTCCGGCTTAGTCGGAAATAGTATAAACACTGTATATTTTTCAAAATTTGGATTGTTCAGAAAATTCCAAGTAGCACACTCTACCTCTACTTTTGACAGTTTTGTAGAAAGTGGAGAAGTGGAGAAAATGTTGTGTCGATCATAAATTATTACATTTGCACATAAAACAAATAAATATAGGAATAAACATATTGCGGTTATTTAAGTCTTTAAATTTGACAAGTCATAACAATTTAATTTACGGTTCAAGTTAATTGGATATATATTTAATTGAGCACTCTGTTGAACCTTAAATTTATATTCTATAACATTTGTTGACATTTTTTTGTTCCTAGCGGCATATGTCTAAGCTTAATATTTTTTGAGATGTCGGCATCAAAATGTTCACTTACACTTTGTCATATTTAGAGTGCAGGTAATATCTTATATCTCTAATTACGCGTTAAATTTTTATATTTCCTAATTTTCGAGACTCGTATTAGGTTTAACTTTTCTTCGGATAGGTACGGTTGTGGCCAGTGAATATGAGGCACTAAAATTTGTACAATTTAAAGCGGGTTTTTATTAACGTCAACCTGGTGTCATCCTGGCGTCAACGCTGCATGCCGCCAAAATGCAGCCCCTATTACAACACTAAAATATCACAAAAATTGGATTCAAGAGCTGCCTCATATTCACTGGCCACGACTGTACCAACTGTATACAAATACGATGCCCAGTAGCGAAGGTCTCTAGTGTATCTGTCTAGAAAATCAAGGTTTTGGAAAAAATATAAAAAAGTAAAAAATTGTGATTCCAGGCGTGGTTTTGGGGTAATTAAGTTTATTGGCGTAGTTTTATATATAATCTTTAACTTAAAAGATTCCATTAAATTACAAAATAGTGGTCTAGCACTTGATGTTTGAGAACAGTTTAACGTTCCATATTTCCAAAAAATTAAGATATACTGGGTGTAGTGATTTATTTGAATGAGTTAATTTCTATACTCTTTGAGTGTGAACTGGCTATACATACTAGTAGTCATTATGATATTAATATCCGTAGAAATAAGAGATACTTAACAGGTAATTGTTTTATTTCTCTCATTTCAATTGAATTTTTCTCCTCTAATATCGCATATTGTGTTCATTATTTTATATTATATGTACTTTGTACTGATAGGAAATTCACTTTTTATTAATTTCTTGTTTCATTAAGTACGGTAACCGGTGTTTGTAGATTGATAAATAAATAAGTAAAATTATTGTAGGTCTTTTTAACACAACTATGTATACACAAAAATTAGATTTAAGTATCATACACAAATTTGCATAATTTGGCGTGTATATTTGAATAAAGTCATTCGCTAATTTAAGTTCTAAAATTACAGAAATCAATTTACTTCCAAGTAATTGAAATAATAAACATCCAAAAGTTTCAAGATTCCCGAAGTTTACTTTATTTGCCCCTTACAAATAACAGGAATATTAATGGGTTATTGGATAACTCAAAAGAGCGAAAAATTTAAAATTAAAAAATATCAGATAGTTTGAAAACCAATGGTTTTACAAAAAAAATGTATTCTTACAAAATTATATACCATTATGTACCTTATAGCATATGCTATGTTTCAATGTTCCAGCTATCGAAAAATAATTTTGCACTTCAGCGCCATCTTTGTACAGCCATTTGAAAAATTGCGAATCACTTAAAGTTAAAGCTAGGTACCTATTGTATCTAAGGATCACCTTTTAGCAAATTTTAATTTCCTTGCATCTCTAAAACCGCTGGTTTTAATGGACAAGTGTGTGCTGCAAAAAGTACTCAGAATTAAACATACATCAATAATAAAATACTTTCAAAGTTTCTGTCAACGAAACATTTCTCTCTGGCGTCGCAACGCCGCAGAAGCCACTCTCATTGGCAATATTTGAAAAAGAAAATAAAGTCATTAAAAATATCTAACGACATATACAGAATTTAAATATATCTTTTCGTTACCACGGAAACTGCCTGGGGTGAATCACGCTGTACACCGTCGCTGACTTTTTTGTAATAGTTTTTAAATGTTACGTATTATATAATAGACCGTTTTCATATATTGCTTATAATGTAGGTAACGTATCGATTTTTCTGAAGTAGTTTTGATTGTTGGAACAAGGACAAACACAAACGGTGAAGAAAAACTCTAACTCGCCTACGTTTCGTTTTCTAATCATCTTCAGGTTTTATTGGCGATAATTATTATTAAGTAGTAAAACTTTAAACTTATCATGTGCAGCCGTAATAAGTATGAAAATATAATTTTAATAATAGAAATTAATATTACTTAAACACATTTAGAACTTTTTTTTTATAATATAAATCGAGCCTTAATTGCATATAATTGCTATAAGTAACCTAATAGCTCATAATATTGTTTTATTGTTTATGTCTTTGAAACATAAAATGATGATATTGAAACGGTAAAATTTTTAAGTATTTGAAAAAAACTTTAAAGAGAACAGTAACCTATCAATCAATAAGAAAGATGCAACAGAATATACAGGCTGTCCATTATATCAGGGCCCTCGAGAATATCTCACTTAAGATCGGTCGTACAAAAAAAAATAATTTTACGAAAATTATGCCGATTTATATAACCTACAAAATGATTGAAATTGGCATTTGAAATCCATGGCCTACTTTAAGAGTTATGGCGGAAAATATCAAAAATGCGGAAAACGTCTGGGCCAAATATCTCCGTTATTTGAAGAGATACGAGAAAAATTCTAAGGTGAAAATTTTTTGCAAAACAGAGTGTTTCAACGAGGTTTTATCTATTTTTTTTCAAAACCGCTGTATTTTGAGATTTACTCTTCAGGCTGTTAAAAAAATTATTTTGAAACGGGCGGGAAATGACGCCATTAAATAGAGTATTTTCCTCCCTTTTCAACGATATATCATATGCCAGATTTATTCATTGGCACTACGTTAGTAATTATAAAAACATTTTTTTTAAACCAATATTTTTTTTTAACGAGCATTATACTTGCCGTGGAGAAGTATGATTAAATAAAACGATAAAATAATTCAATAAAACATTATCACAATTAAGAAGAATAAAGTAAATTCAGGTAACAAAAACAAATTAGTAATAAAAAGAATATAGCACACAGAACATTAATATTTATCTAATCCTCAAAATATTTTTTAAAAGATCATACCAAGTGTTCAAAGTGTCCACCGCGATTTCTCATGCACAATCGAGCGCGGCGAGGCACTGCATTTAAAACATTACTCAGCATTTCGGTGGTAACTGTAATACATGTCTGTTGCATTCGAGCTTTTAGGTCCTTTACATTTTGCGGTGTAGTGGAAAGAGTGAGGACAACGCCACCTTCACGAAGAGACGAACGGACTGGGAATCGTACCGGCAGCACGTGCAGCAGTACATCGCACAAATTCCCAGGCTAGAAACCGTGGAGGACGTTGAGAGGGCCATCATTACCCTAGAGGAGCAGATCCTGGAAGCGATAAGGGCCAGCACGACGGAAATAGAAGTAAGAAGGCACCCAGCACCGATGGCAAACCTCCCAGAGGTCACCAGGCAGCTGATAAGGGACAGAAGGAGCGCCAAGAGACGGGCTCAGAGGACCAGGCTCCCCGCCGACAGAAGGGAGTACAATGTCCTCAGCCGAAGAGTGAAAGCCGCCCTCCAGGAACACCGTCAGGAGGGGTGGCAACGCCACCTTGAGTCACTGGATCCACAGGACAGAAGCATGTGGAACACACAACGTGCCCTGCGAAACCGAAGGAAGCCTATGCGCCCAATTCACGGTGAGCGAGGGATCGTCTACACTAACCAGGAAAAAGCCGAGGCGTTCGCCGACAGCTTAGAACTGCAGTGCAGAGAGAACGAGCTCGATGACGAGGACGAAGACTGGGTGGACGACGTCGAACGCAGAGTACGAAGGATCCGCCGCCTACCAGATGACAACCACATCCGTCCGACTACCCCCGAGGAAGTCAAGGAAATCCTGAGGAGCCAAAAGCCGAGAAAAGCTCCGGGATGTGACAAGATAGGAAACATCGCTCTCAAAAAGCTGCCCAGGAAAGGAGTAGCGGCGCTAGTCAACATCGTAAACGCGATGTTAAGGTTACGGCACTTTCCAGCCAGGTGGAAAAAGGCCGACGTCATTATGATTCCTAAACCAGGGAAAGACCTAATTTTCCCGTCTTCTTACAGGCCCATCAGCCTCCTCCCAGCCATGAGCAAGGTTGCAGAACGGGTCATCTTGAAGAGGCTAACAGAGAAGACAGAAGAGCTGAACATCATACCGGATGAACAGTTCGCATACCGAACAGGACATTCCACGGAACTTCAAGTGCTTCGCCTCACTGAGGAGATCACCAAGGGGTTCAACCAGCGTCAAGTCACCGCGGCGCTGTTCCTAGACGTCGCCAAAGCATTCGACACGGTCTGGCACGACGGTCTCTTAGCTAAAATGATGAGTATGGGTTACTCCATCGAACTCGTCAAACTAGTGAGATCCTACCTACACTGCAGACAGCTAAGGGTGAAAATCTCGGACCAACTCTCCAGCTACAGGACCGTGGAGGCGGGAGTTCCACAGGGATCGGTGCTGTCACCGCACCTGTTCGCCATCTATACCTCGGACCTCCCCCGGACCGACCATACAGCCCTAGCCCTGTATGCAGACGATACCGCCCTGATTGCCAGATCCTGGAAGGCCAGAGACGCAACCAGAAAACTCCAGGAAGCGGCCACACTCCTGGAAGAATGGTGCACGAAGTGGAAAGTCGCAGTCAACGCCGACAAGAGCCAAGCCATCCTCTTCAGACGAGTGCGGAAAGAAATTCCCACAGGACACGTCTCCATGAACGGCGAGGACATCCAATGGCACGACACCGTCAAATACCTTGGCGTGGTCATGGACAGAAGCCTAACATGGAGACAAAACACGGACGCCATCACAGCTAAGGCCCGACGTACGAGAGCCCTCATCTACCCAATGACGGGAAATGGGAGCCGACTTAACTTGAGGAACAAGCTCACGCTTATCAAGACCCTCATCAGGCCGCAGCTGACGTACGCCTCGGTAGCGTGGGGCTACCAGGCGAAGTCCTACATGAAGAGAATCCAGGCAGTGGAGAACATCGCCCTCAGGACGGTAGTTGACGCCCCATGGTACGTGAGAACCGCAGACATCGTCAGAGACCTGGAGTACACCACGGTCACTGAAGTCATCCGGGAACGAGCGAAGAAGCTGTACGCCCAAGCCGAGGAGCATGGGAACCCGCTGATCAGACAGGCCACTGATTACGACCCCGCCGACGCCCCGAGGCACAAGCGACCGAGGGTTCAGCTACTGGACAACGGGTAAGTATAACCTTTATTTCCCGCTAACAGATCTGTTTCAGATACGCCAGGACGGACCACCACTACCAGAGACATGACGTTTTCAACCCTAACCCAACCTCCTTGCGGGCGTCGGACAACATACCGTCCGACGCCCGTTGTCCTACCTGCTCCGTGGAGACCGAAAGTGCTAAAAGAAGCACTTAGGTCTCTACACTCCCGAGCTACACAGCTCATCATTACCTTTCCGACGATCCGGGGTAGGATATCAATTGATGTCCTACGTACCGGCAGTCAGTCCCAGCCAAAACTTTCTAAACCCAACTCGACCGATGACTACCCCCGGGGGTGACAAGCTGGCGAAGAAAGAAAACATCAAGATAAGAAGAGCGCCAGAAGAGACCTCAGCCAGCGAGGTTCAACAGCCAGGACCAGGGGAGGTCCGCAGAAAATACCACGACACATCTCACATTTGTGAGCTGGGTCTGGTAGAAGTACGCGGGCCCACCTATCACGAAGGCCGGTCCAGGTCTACAGAGATAATCTAGGTGCAAAGAGTAATAGTCCTACTCGGCCCTAGTTATCGAGACCGACATCCAGCCAATGGATATTGGCGCGTAGTGGAAAACACCTTATCTTTAATATACCCCCATAGAAAAAAATTCATTGGGGTTATAGCTGGAAAACGAGGGGGCCATCGAATGAATCCATAGGTACCTATCCAATATTGAGGCAAAATTTCGTCTAAATAATCTAGGCAAATCTGGGAATTGTGGGGAGGAGCTCCATCTTGTTGAAAATATTGAAAGCTGTGTCGATTCTCTAAAGTTATTTCATCTAAGAATTCATTAAATTCATTTCTCAAAAAGTTTAGGTACCTTTGACCACTGAGGTGACCATCATAAAAATAAGGACCTATTAAATTGGTGCCTAAAATACCTATCCACACATTTATTGAAAAACGATTTTGAAACCCAGTCGGTCTATGCCAGTGTGTATTTTCACAAGTCCATTTGTAATAAATATTGCGATTAAAAAATCCTTTATTGGAAAAATTTGCCTCGTCGGACCAAAGTATTTTACTACATATTAATGGATCGGCACGCTTCTTTTCCAACAGCCACCTACAAAAAGTCATCTTCCTTGGTTTGTCCCCCGCTTGTAAATCGATAACTTTTTTGGCTTTATAACACCGGTAACCATTTTTCTTTAAAATTTTTCTAGCACTTGTTTTATTTATATGACAAGCAATTCGAATTTCTCTTAATTATGTTTCCCCTGGTCTTCTTCTTTAAAAATGAACTATTATTTTTCAGTTTCGTAGCTAATTTTCTGAACAGAGTTTTATTCGGCTGTGGTGCTTGTGAAAATCTATTTCTATATTCTACTTGAGCTAATCCAGAGTTAAAATTGCATTGGCAATATGTAACGAACATATTATAACGATCAATGTGAGTGAAAATCATTTTTGAAAATCCTAAATTCTAAAACGAGTGTGATTGAGTGACAGTTTAAGTATTAACTGAGATGATCTGTCAAAAAATTAAATTGTTTGTTCATAGCCAACTATTTTAAAATAATTGAAATACTAGTGAAATCATGAAATACAAATAAATGGATATTATAGTTAAATTAATTGGTAAAGACATTTTACCTTTCTGAGCAAGGAGTGACGCTTTTATGGAGGACCTCTATACATTGGCATAACTGCGAATACTCTTTCCATAATTGCTCCATGTTCCTTTCTTGATTATTGTTTTGTTATTGTTACCTGAATTTACTTTATTTTTCTTAATTGTGTTAATGTTTTATTATATCAAAGATTTGAACAACTTATTGAATTTTTTTATCGTTTTATTTAATCATACTTCTCCACGGCAAGTATAATGCTTGTTAAAAAAAAATTATTCGTTTTAAAAAAATATTTTTATAGTTACTAACGTAGTACCAATGAATACATATGGGATGTGATATATCGTTGAAAAGTGAGGAAAATACTCTATTTAATGGCGCCATTTCCCGCCCGTTTCAAAATAATTTTTTTAACAGCCTGAAGAGTAAATCTCAAAACATGGTTTTGAAAAATATTGGATAAAACTTCGTTGAAACACTCTGTTTTGCAAAAAATTTCCGCCTTAGAATTTTTCTCGTATCTTCAAATAACGGAGATATTTGGCCTAGACGTTTTCCACATTTTCGATATTTTCCGCCATAACTCTTAAAGTAGGCTATGGATTTCAAATGTCTTTAAACCATTTTGTAGGTTATATAAATCGGCACAATTTTTGTAAAAATATTTTTTTTTGTACGACCGATATTCTCGAGTGTCCTGATAAAATAGACAGCCTGTATAGTGATTTGATAAGGATAAATCTTATCCACAAAATTTTAATTATCGCGAACAAAGAAAATCTAAATTAAAAACTGGTAACAGTATTTTTGACCAGACAGCGAAATAATATGACACTGAAAGGAGAATTAAAATCTCACGACGTACCATACCTGTTACACGCTATCTTCTAAGTCAGTCGCTACGTTTACCTATGACTGAAACTGATAAACATTACGAATTGATGTATATCTAAAGGAAATCCGAATACGAGTTGAAAAATAGGTCAGAATGCAATGTTTCCCGTATCTCTGGACGCAGCTAGCTATCAAAAGGTGAATAACCTCGAAGACTCCAAAGTGTTTCTCGGCACTCGTGCGATTTTATGAAATATGGATTGTACTTTACTACATATATAATGGTGTTGCAAATGCAACTAGGCCCGTTAACTCTTGAACACGACCAAGACTGGATGAGAGATTTACATTATCCTTCTTTGCCTTAAAGAGTAATGGCAACATCAAGGATTACAACGCGAGTGCGACTTATATGACACAGCTTTCAAGAAATATGACTCATGAGTTTCACTTTTAGACTTAAAATATTTTGACAGATGGTTAAAATACTTGTATGTTTATAATTGCAGTGATCAAAACCAGATGAAATTTGTAGTAACTGATGCGGTGTGGTAGCGAAATTTTTAAATGTAAAATAATAGAGATGAATACTAATAATAGTTAATCGTTCATTTGATATATAATATTTATTTATTATAAAATAGTAGTAACAATAGTTTATAAGTAATTTTACATAACATTAAATTTAAAGTAATAAATAAATAAAGATGATTTGCAGAAGCCTAAGGGCTTGATTGCAAAACGATACAAAACAAAATACATGTATATGTGTGAGCATACTCTTAAGATAGCTGTATTGTGATTTTTCATATAATATACAGGATGGACCATTAATAATAGGCCATGATCTGGAGTAATTCGTTTCGGTCGTCCTACATCGTTTCTATGGCGAAATGAACCCGTTTCTCCCAAACGACGAAACAGATCTTTGAAAATCTTATGGTCTGGCTGTATTCTATTTGGATATTGCAATGAGTTTCTTCTCGCTGAAGCACGTCCGCTAAAATTATTTTGTGCGTAAACACATATCATACTCCTCATTTCCCTATTATGTCTAGGCATTGTAAATAAAGAAGTTAAAGAAATTAGCTCGAGGAACACAAGACGAAAATAAAATGATTAAATGACGTAAATGGCAGAATAGAATGTAACCAAAGTACACTTTTCAATAAATACGCCTTGCTTCACTAAATTTGAATTTGTCTTTCAAAAAATTATTGAAATGTTTAACGGTACTTTCCTCGAAAACGGTTGGAGTTATCAAGTTCTACCAAGTGTAGCTTTTATACGTGGAAATGACGCTCTCATCAGATTTTCTGGTCAGAAGTACCACAGCATTCCGAAAAAAAAATATTAAAAAAATTCATCATCAGATACAGGTCCTGCGGCGCCGTCTATGATCTAACGTGATGTAATACATAAATTATTGTTTCTTAGAATAAAAAGTTTCTCTAGCAAATTTGGCAAAGATCAGTCAAAAGACTGTTGAGTTATTGCAAAAAAACAAAAGAATAATTAGAACTTTGACATCCTGTATCTTTTTAAACGGCAATATTTTACTAAAGCATATTTGGTTATATTCTCATATTTTGGCCCAAAGAATCTACCCCTGACCACCTATGGCCTATTATTAATGGTCCACCCTGTATATCGGAAGAGATGAAATTAACAATTTACCTTCACTTGACTTAAATCTAAATTTATTTGTTTTCTCGTGAACATAATTGTGTTATTTTTGTATTATAGATGGAGATATTGATATGAAACACATTAAGTATTATATTTCGCTATTAATTTTTTAGTTCAGTTTTAATTCATATGACCTGTTTCTATAAATTTATAAATACTTTTATAATCGATGCTAAAAATCCAATCCAATATTCTGTATTTGGTCCCAGGAGTCTCCAGTAAAAAACATAGCTGTGTCGTCTGCGAAATATATTATTTCGCCCTTTGTGTTTAAGGTAAACACATCATTTTGGTACATTATGAACATTATGGGAGCTAACACTGTTCCTTGTGGAAGACCATAAAGTACCTTTTTTGGTTCACTTAATATATTTTATGTTTTAACTACCTGTGATCTGTTTTCTAAACGGCTTTTAAATAAACTTTGACAAAGCCCCCTGATACCAAAATTTTCAAGTGTAACATTTTTGTGGCTGATAACATCAAAGGCCTTTGCCAAGTCTATGAAAACACATAAGTGATGGTTTGCTATTATCTCTTGCTTTGTTTTTTAAAATATTTTTGATATATTAAATGTTAATGAGATGGGCCGATAATTTTCCATTAAACATTTGTCCCCTTTTCTGTATAACGGTTTAATGACTGCATTTTTAAAATTATCGGGGAGATACAAAAATGTACTAAATAGTCAAGTGATCCTTGTGTCGGTCGTCACATGCCTACCTTACACTGACGAGAGCGAACAGATCGAAACTGCAGTCTGCAAGTGGTGTGTGACGACTGGCACGAGAGCTCCTTTAAGTAGGATCAGTCTTTCGGCTGGTGTTTGTTGCAATCGAAGCATTAGCGTTTAATTAACGCGCCAGGCTTGTAACTTGTAATTCAGCGCTCGGCGGGGCACATAGCCCGGAGAGTAGCTGTTGGTTGCAGTCTGGTAACGGTCCTTATAGTAAAATAAGGATTTTATAGAGAAGTTTGCGACTAAAAATATTATGTATTAATAGTTATTGAGATTTATTTGTTATAAATAAAATAAAATAAATATTACATATGCATTAACTGCCTCGTATAGATAACAATCAACAGATATAGGCTTTTATACATCCAAATTAGAAGACTATATTTTAAATTTAGAAAAACAACATAGAAATATTTATAGGAGACATTAATATAAACATTTTAAACTCATCAGACACTAATGCTAACATATAAGTTTATAAGATGGTAGAATAAGGTTTTTTTAATAAATAAACCGACCAGAAAATCAGTAAACATCTACTTTAAATCATATTTTTATTAGAGTGTAGGAAATAAAAATTTAAGAAATAAAGTTTTTATTTTCGAAACTGATATAACAGATACTTACACTATAATTATCAACGAATAATATCCATAATTTTATACAAGGAAATATTCCACCGAATAACCAAATTAAAATTATGAATTATGTAAATCGCTATCAACGGAAAACTGGAATCATGTCACCCAGACATCTGATCCAGACGCTTACAACATTTTTATAAACAAACTGCTTCGCTATATTAGCATACATTCTAAATTTAAATCCTATCGTATAATAACAAACAAATTATTAAACTAAAGGATAGACATTTTGAACTCTATTAGAAAGAGGGATATAATGAAAAAAACAATTCTCAAATGATAACGAAACTAGACATAAATGGTATAGGAACAATGAAAAACGATTATTATAAAAATAAAATAAATTTTGTAAGAATCTATGGTAAAAAACATGGCAATTAATCAACGAAATAAAAAATACTGATTGTAAAAATATTGATATAAACATTAATATTGTTGATGACAATGGGATATAAATTCAGGATTGGAATCTATCAATATTTAAATCCGGTGATAAGAAAATGGCAACTAATTATAGACTGTTATGAATAGCTTTGCTCAAATTTGAATGAGTTATTTGGAGAAATGTAAATTATTAACTAAAAATGTAACGTATTTAGTAAAATATCATGATTTAACATGTCAGAGGCTTTAGAAGTATCCAGTTATATTAAAGTCCTAATTTTATTGTCTCCACAGGGTCTGAATATGCCTTCAGTTATGTCAGAAAGAGCAGAGGCACAGCTGAAGGCTGACCTAAGATCAGGCTGTTTTTTGGGCAAGATATTATTTGAACTTAAAAACGGTTTAATTTAAGACTATGATTTTCTTTAAAATTTTAGAGAAAGTAGGCAACACACTGATAGATCTTATGTGACAAAAGTCCGTAGGAGGAGCAATTTTAGGTAACGGTAACACATAAACCCATTTCCATTGAATGGGAAAATAGGACAGTATTAAACATTCATTTAAAATACGCAAAATAAATGGTAATAAAAAAAGACACCAGAGATGGATCATAACGACGTTAAGATGATCACGACTAGAGGCTTTACTTTTTATGTTTTGTATAATTGTTAAAACGTCTAAATCTGTAGGTGGCTCAAACAAAAATGAACTGTTTAAATTATTTTTGATATTATCAGCATAGAAATTTAGAAAATTTAACTTAGGAGGAGTAGTATTACCAGAGGAAGTAAAAGATGTGTTCAGTTCATCCACATTATTCAAGTTATTGGGAATGGCTCTATTTTTATTTTTACTTTATTAACATTTTTTAATTCAGGCCATTTATCCTTTACTTTATCTATTTCAGTAAGCTTTCTTTTCAAATATTATAGCAGCCGTAGTACAATTTCTAATTTGCTTATAATAGGCCAAATGTTGAGGTGATTTACTCTTTTTATATCTACTTAATACATTGCTTCGCAACTTTTGCAAGATTTTTATGTTTTCTGTAATCCACGGACTATAGTGCTTATGTGTTTTATTGAAAGTTCTAACAGGGACATATCTATCAAGTAACTGATATTTTTATTTGGAAAATCTACTTTATCGTCTATGCTGCCCATGTCATAAATCAGAGGCCAAGATATAGATTCAAGATCATTTTGAAATCTTACAAAATCTATGGCTTTCAGCGCCCTATAAGTAATATTTTCAACGGACGATTCGGAACGGGTGAGCCAAGATTACAGATTACAGCAAAATTATCGGCAATTAACGCATCCACAGCGTCTACTTCAGTAACATTTTCCACATTGGTAATTAAAAGATCAATGAGTGAGAGAGTTGTATGTGAAATACGTGTTGGCTCATATACTAGTTGTCTTATATTAAAAATCTCAGTAATGGAATTTAGATGAACACTAAGTTCACTATTCGGATTTAATATGATATTAAAATCTAATCCTATTAATAGTCAAGTCTAGCATCGTTCCTTTAGACTTATTATTTTTGCAAGTATTTGCCAAGTTATATTCCCTAAAGTCTATGATTTGTTTCTTCAACCTTTCCGGCCCATACTATACTATATACATTCGTTGCACTCTGTCTATTCCAAGTGCAGTATTCCTTCTAGCTCTAGCAATAAGCAGTTGATCCTTTGGGCTGTCCAAATGTTCTGTTATTTGTGTTTGTTGTGCTCGCTTTTTGCGTTTCCTTCTTCCTCCACTTTTATGGCAGTTATATATACCTCCTCGTATACATATTGTCTCTTCCACGTACACATTCAACAATACATTTAAATTATAGTCATATGGGAGTTTAGCCTCTTCATCATTTTAGGACACAGTAAGCTCATTCTTTATTTATATAAGCTATTGTAGTTTTATCATAGCTTCTAAGCAATACGACTGTAATTTTTATAGAAATAATAGCCATTTCAAGCTACTAATGTAGATGTATATAATGTACATTTTCTATAAACCCCTTGCGACTTTCGTATATATTGAAAGAATTTTCTATGTTATCTAGTCACCATCGAATGTCCCTATGTTAATAAGTCGGTATTTACTAAATCACTCAAGACGCAATTCATATACATGTTCAGTATGTAATATTTTATGTTAAATACCGTTGTATGCTCCAGAAACCTCAGTAAATTAAAGATATTTCAAGGAATGGAACATGTTGTTTACGTAAATGGGGTTTACTTTTCTAATGGTTGGTCAGTCGTTTGCACGTCTTCTTTACTCAACAAGTCCTTCTTTTTATGGATATATTTAAATAACTGTGTACACCACAAAATATTTACATTCCACAGTTCTGTTGTGGCTTAAATCGCAGTGACGCAGAGGTTAGTCGCAACTTCCTACAATTTTTTCATAATAGGAAAATAGAAGATAGTATTTCTGACACACATTTGGACAACAAGACAGAGTGTTATCCAATGATAATATAATATATTATACAATATACAGTAGAAATAAACCTGAACAGAACTGTAATGATAAGATATTCTGTAGGTAAACTATTTTTTTACAAAAATAATGAAATAGGTGTTAAGTAGTTTTAATATACTGTTGGATTAGCCCTCCTAAATCACATGATTTTATCCACTGTACAAAGAATTTCAAGTAAAAATATTTGGGATTAAGTAAATCGCTTTCAATTTTAAATAATTTATTTTAGCTTTCAATCGTCTAATGACCTTGCACATGTATTTAAAATTCAAATGAAAATACAATGAAACATAGGATATACAATCATTTACATTTCAATGGCGTTGCCGTCGTTAAAATAACTGGGAAAACAAACTTTTCAGATTTAGAATCTAGCTAATATTCAACCTTCACAAAACTTATTGTGGGTAGAATTAAATGACTCCTTTACACATTAAGCTTGTTCAAGTTTAACATAAGTAATAAGCAATAGTGAAATACAAGCACTTAAATAAATGTTTAAATTTTGTTTTACATTATCGAAATACTTTATGTTTATACTTCTTCATCAGATAATGGAAAGAATAAGCTTTATGTATTAGTTTATATGTAAATGATGTAAAAATGTGTGAATTAGCGGTTTGTCTACAACAAAACCCACCCAAACTACAAAGACATTTTATTGATACTGAATAAAGATGTCATTAATAAAAGTCAGTTTTATTAAGTAACTTTGTAGATGTGGGTCGGTCGGGCAACCGTGGTCTTATTTATGTAATTTGGAATGAAACATAGAGAAACGATTTTTACGCTCAGCAACATCATTTATATATTTATTGGAATTTTAAATGTTATAGGCAATGTATTTTTTTAGGGCATCCAGCAAAAACGTTGGGATAATATCGTCAAGGAACTAACAGGAAAAATGAAAGCATACGTCTAACAGAAATTCACAACAGGTGGCGTGTGTTAAGTAACACACCATACAATAAATAGGATCCAATTAGAATAATGTATGGGTTTCAAAAAGTTGATAATAAGAAGAAAATAAGAGATCTATTTATCAAAATGTAATAAACATCATAACAAATTTTTTATAAGTATCGGTAAAGACTTAGCTAGCAAAATCAAGCTGGTAAAAATAAATAAAGGGAATACCGTAAACATCTATCTGTATTCATTTTTTTAGCGCAAACTAATGAAGAAGAGATCAGAAAACCATTCTATGTTTAAAACATCATAAAGCCCCTGGCGTCGACTAAATCAAACCTTTATGTTATTAATCAACATAATATTTTCTACAGGGGTACGTCCTGATATGTTTAAAATAGCGCTAGTGATGCCACTATATAAGAGCGGATAAAAGAGCAAGTACATAACTATAGACCAGTATCTCTTGTAACATCTGTAAAATTTTTGAAAAGATACTGAAGGAACGAATTAACAACTTTCTCACTAAACACAATATATTAGCAGACAAACAGTTTGTTTTTAGGGCAAGTCAACGCAGGTTGTGATTGCATGCTTAATAAAGGAAATTTATAAGCCAATCGGAGCAAACAAGCCTGCACTTATTGTTTTCTTAGATCTCTATAAACCCTTTGACACTGTTTGTCTTTTTCAACTCATAGAGTGTGTAGAATTTAGAGGTACCGCATTAACACTAATGAAGAACTACTTAAGTGATAGGAAACAGTTCGTCCAAATAAATATAGCTCAAAGTAAAGAATCATTTACTCAATATTGTGTTTCACAAGGGACCGTGTTGGGGCCAATCCTATTTACCCTATACGTAAATGAGTTACTCTGCCTGAATTCCAGTGGAAAAGTCATTAGTTTTGCAGACGATACGGCTCTATTTTACACAGCTAATTCTTGGGCAGTTATAAACTGAAGCAGAAATAGGCTTCGAAAACAAAAAACTTTTCGACAAAAAACTTTTAACGATAAATTTTTGCCATTTTCCTCGTATAAAAATACCCTGTAGACTTTTAACTGTCTACAGATCTATCTAAACAAATTGGAAATAGAAAAAGCCATTACAATTAAATATCTAGGAGTTCACTTGGACTCGAATTTACATTGGGATACTCTAAATAATTTAAGAAGTCTGCTATATAAACTTAAATTCATGAAAACTTTTCTCGATATAAAATCTTTAATAAAAATATATTACCGATTAATAGAATCCAGACTAAGGTATGGGATCATCGGTTGAAGTAATACTAGCACAGGAATGGATAGTGGAGAGTGGAGGGAATATGGATAAAAGAACATAAAATCACTGAACTTTTTCACCCAATTTTGGATAGTCATGCCCAATTCGAATTGTTCAATTTTTTTCTCCAATCCTCCTTGCCAATTTTTGATAATTAGTTCATGACCCTTTTGTCGAATTTAGGAAAAATATTTCCTTTTCTGATGTTTCTTTTCAACTGACTCCGAATTGTTGTGACGTGCCATCTTTCGCTGGTTTCCGGAAGTTAATAAAGGTAGATCAGTTCACCAATCTATAATAATAAATTACCCATTCAGCGATAGATATAACCGGGCTCTAGTTTTCTCTCCAAACTACCACCTTTAACTTTGCGCTTACAGATGGCTCACTAGGTAAAGTTTTACCAAGTTATAAAATAATTGTTTATGACAAGGAATTCTAAAATATAAACTATTACTACAATTAGCTTATAAGAATTGTCTACAAAAGGATAGTATAAAGATGGTTAATGATTAAAAAAACGTCCATATCAATCGATTTAGTTTTGAAATTTCCCCTTATTTTTGTGAGCTAAAATGGTTATAAATATTATCTAAGTACCGTCAAACTTCCTTCTTAAATCTAGAAATTGAGCCGAAAACTTTGGTAGGGATTAATTTAGTTAAAACACTTGCGGTTGCTAGTCGGTTTGATACCGAATCAAAAACTAAATTTGATCTAATTTTTAATTAATATTTTGGTTTGTTTAATTGAAATTTAGATTTATTCGGATTAATAAGCAGATTATCGTTCAGAAAAGTATTCTGGGTAAGTGTTAATATTTCTTTGATTTATTATAGACAGGTGCTCACATTAGAGTTTAGTTTTGAAACTAATTTTGTAAATTTAATTATAGACGATTTTGGTGAGGTCAGTTTTCGATTTTTGTAAGGCCAGATTTCGATTGGGTACAGCTAGATTTTGAGTATAGAACTTACCAACTATTCTGTTTTTGAGGTTGTAAAGTTTCTGTTGAGTTTTTTGAGTGTAGGGAATAAATAACCGGAACTATACAATAGTTATTTGTTTAACTAGGCAGTAAAATGGTAGATTGACTGCCGCGGCTGATAATTCCTAGCCGAGCGTAGCGAAGCTAGGAACTCAGCCAAGGCAGTCAATCTATTTTGCTGCTGAGTTGAACATATAATTTTTTCGCCGATTGTTTAAATATATTCTAAAATAATTAAATTATTACAATTCTCAATCTCTTTATTTTTGTTGTAATAAATTCAATAAAAATTCATTAAAAATCGCAGTTGTTACTAGTTGGTTACAATGGAAACTAAGTGTCACTGGCCCTGCCTAGGCAGGAAAATGCTCACTTTCCTGCCTAGGCAGGGAAAGTGACACTTTGCTGATTGACATTAGTCAGCAAAGTTAGTACTTTGCTGTCAATCGGCGAAAAAATGTTTTATTTAACAATTTCATGTCAGGTTTACATATTTTGTGGTAATCACAAACAATAATAATCGTTTTGTTATGTAATTTTATCGAATAAAACATAATATTTTGCCAGCATCAAAAAGAGGACAATATAGTAAAAAAAAATAATCAGGACGCCAAAGATATATTTGATTGATAAATGGCTTATTGAAAATCAGAGTGTTTTATATAACGGATATTGTAGGTTAGTGGCATTCTTATGCTGTTCAATTTTAATAAACTGTCTGAATAATTATTTCAGACAATACACACCGTAAATGGTACTATATTGTATTTTTAAGTTGTATTTGTTTTCTGCTATTTATTAGTAATAAAACGACTAATGCAGGTAAACTCAAACACAAATCATGCTAAATACCAACGTGCTTGGGTTATGCAACCTTATACATCGGCCAATCTGTTTTAAAGCTGTTTAGTCTACATTTGTTATGTTTTTGTAAATACATAAAATTACGCAAAAGTTGAACAACCCAACTACCGCCAGCGGAATTGGATTTAGGTGCGCCTGTGCACATTTTCATAATTAAAATGATTCCCAGTCGCAAAAAACAGCTATACGATAACCACAATAATGTTAGTCACCATTATAAATGTATATAAACACAATAAAAACAGAGCTAATTAATGACATCATAACTTTTACATCACGGCTCTAATTCCGTTATTAGATTTTATTAAAAACTTCACCTAGATTTCCAGTTATATTTTTACTCGTATATTTACAACAGTGAACATATGGTAAAAGTAAACAATTATTTAGCATAGATTTCGTTATTCTTGTAATATAAATATCAAAGGAAGTTAAACAGATCCAACAAATACAGAAAAAGAAATTCCATGTGGGAGCCAGCTCAAGGTGCCATACATGGTGGGCGTCTTAAGATGACAATAAATTTTTTATATTGGACGTAATAATAACCTCATCATAAGTGTGAGACCGTTTTTAAATAAGAGGGTGGTCTTATATCTTTTACTGCATAAATATAATCCGCATACTCACATGGTTATATATACACTACAGGTCATCCTTTTGTTCCAAATATGTGGTTTATTAACTATTTAAAAGCTTGTATATTGAGTTAAAATTGATCAAAATACTCTCACTGAGATTTACTTATTTATTGTAGCAGTATTTAATATGATATAATAAAAGTGGAGTTATTGTTCAAATTTAAAAATTTAGGACGGCATTTCACAAAGCTCGTAGAAACGATTTAAATCGCTAATTCCAAGTGGCAGTCAACGGGGAATGCTCACCCCTTAATTTCTTATCCTCAGGAATCCCCCAAGGGTCAGCCCTTGGTCCCAACCTATTTACCCTCTACAAAAAATTGGTTCACCTCTAATGAACTAACACTTAATCAGGAGAAAACTCAGAGACTGATAATATCCTCAAACAGAAATATATCCAAAGGCGAGCACGTTAAACTCCTAGGTATCTATCTAGATCATAACCTTAGTTGGATAACCCATATTGACCATCTGGACAAAAGGCTTTCTAGCGTAATATTCCTTTTTAGGAAACTAAAAAGCGTTCTTGAATTCGACCTATTAAAAAATACTTACTTCTTTCTTTTTCATTCTAGACTTTTCTACGCAGTTGTTCTATGGGGTAACTCCCACCACGCATCTAAAGTTTTTCGAAAACAAAAGAAAATTATAAGAGTTCTTGTCAACGCTAAATTTAGGGAACATTGTCAACCCATCTTCATTAAACTGGGAATTATGCCACTAAATTCACTTTTTATCTACAACACTCTTATCGAGATTCACAGAGACGCATCCGGTCTCTCTATTCAGTCGGACTATCATGAGCACAACACACGTGCTGCTGGACTTCCTAGAGTACCATGCTATAGGTTAACTCTAAGTGCAATAAATTCACCCAATTTAAACCTATATAACCATTTACCACATCATATTAGACAGTTAAACTTTAGGTCCTTCAAAAATAATGTAAAACGATTCATTCTTCAGTTTTGTTTTTACTCAATTGATGATTTTCTGAGGACGCCATTTTTGGTCACTCCACTTTCGGTTGTCTAATGCTTATACTTGCAGAATGCTTGTACTTTTTATAGGTACTTATTTTATAAATTAAACTTTTATATTTTTGTGTTTGACAATGTGTAATCGTTATATACAGCATTTATATGTACTTATATATATTTTTTTTGTCTAACAATGTGTAAACGTTATATACAGTATTATGTTCTTATTATTGTCCTTATTTTATATATGTATTGTATTTCTCAAAAAAAATTATTATTTTTTTGTAATGCAGCTGCTTGCCTGCTGATTTTCTGACTTGCTGCAAATGTTTAATCATGTAACATATAGTGGTAAAATAAAGACTATCTATCTATTTATCTATATAGCCCATAGAAAATCCCATACACAACAACAACCCATCACACACACCATGAACAATACAGACCCCAACAGACTGCCACACATGACATAACATTCACACAACCATAGATTCACACAACAAACACCGAACGAAACACAACCGCACCATACCAACCCACGGACATAGACAATAAAGACAAAGACACTAAGGCATTCCGCTGAAAGCGCCTAAAAGAGGGCGAAAACAGCAAAGAAAAGGAAAACTAGTAGTGAAAATTAATGACTATTATAATTCCATTATATTAAAATTTTAAAAATATCAGAACCCAGCTTTTTATAACGTCTGTGTTCTGTACATTATATACAACAAAATATATTACTTAAAAATAATCGCTTTTTACTGCGGGGTGCTTTTCGCCATTTCTGGGAGGATAGAAAAAATAAAGAAATAATTACTAAATCTAGAGAAAATCAAATTTACAAAAAAGGCGGCGTACAGTTTTTTAATGAGAATTAATGTTTTCCAGGTTATAGCGATTTAATGATTGCGATTTTAACATCAAAAACTTGGTACTTGGAGACGGTTTTTCATAAATAACTCAAGAAATATTATATTTATTAATGGACAACGGGTATAGAACAGAAGAAATCTTGTACTCTCAAATATCTCAAAAACAATAAGCCGGGCGTTGAAAATTCATATAAGTGAAATTAAAGGTAATGAAATTCAAATGAATTTTTCCCTCTCCATATAGTTTTAAAAACCGCTGCCCAAGAAATCACTACTTCCACATCCAGATTTTGTATCCAAATCTTATGTACACTAAATACTAAATGCCAGTGTAATATTTTACTCCGTTTAGTAATATGGGTGGGGGTAGCAATGGGGGTGGTAGAGGGAGTGACTGATGCCAAAATAAATTTTAAAGGCCCTTGGTTCTCGTACACACACTAAATCCCAATTTAATTTTGTACTCCCTTTGATAATAGGGTGGAGGTGGCAATGCGGGTGGTAGAGCGAGTGGCTAATGTCAAAAATTATAGAATATAAATTTTAAAGGCCCTTGGTTCTCTTATACACATCAAATCCCAATTTAATTTTTTACTCCCTTTAATAATTGGGCAGGGATGGCAACGGGGGTGATAGAAGGGGTGGCTAATTCCAACAAATTTCAGAGTCCCTTGGTTCTCGTACACACATTAAATCCCAATTTAATTTTTTACTCCTTTTAATAATAGGGTGGGGGTGGCAGTGGGGGTGGTAGAGGGGGATAGCTTGAGACGTTTCGTTCTTGTATACACACTAAACCACATTTTAATTTTTTTACTCCCTTTCATAATAGTGTGGGGGTGGTATTGGGAGTGATAGTGGGGGTGGCTGACGCCAAAAAATTTTTGAGACATTGACTTTTCGTACATGCCCTAAATTGCAATTTTATGGACTCTTACCTGCTTGCTTTGCCTATTTACCCTTATTTACCCCATTTATCATCCCCGAACCCTTCAACGGAATTAGATCAAAATATAATCTGTTTCCAAATCTCATTATAATACATAAGTGTACCAAATTAAAGTCAATATCATAAACGGTTCCAGAGTAAACGTGCGCACAAAGAAAATTATAGGCCGACAGACAGACAGAAATTTTTTTTTCGCTCAAATTTACAATCTTGATGTTTCATGACATTTTAAGCCTATTTCAATAATAAAAAAAAAATTGCGTTACCATACTTCCATTGGACGTGGAAGTAAAATAACTAAATTATAAGCAAGAAAGTAATATTTGGTATATATTTTTTTAATTAATTTATTTTTTACAAAAGTTTAAGGTTTTCTTGTTATCATATTAACAAACAGTGCTACTAACGTGTTCAATTTTTTTGATATTTTAAAGCATTTTAAAATAATGATACAAAAATTGTTTACCGTTTCCTATGCTGTATTTTAGTATTCTATTATGGTTTCATTTAATACAATGATCTAAGTTATTTATGAAAAACAGTCTTGAAGTATACATTTTTCTTGAATTTTCATAGAAAATTATATACGCCTTAAAATTCGATTCTATATCAGATTCAGTTGTTAGTTTTTTATTTCATGTCCACCCCCCCCTCCCTAGACTCCAGAACGCTTAATTTTGGAATCAGATCTTCAAAATATTACATTATATAATAAGGGTGGTAACTAGGTCTTTATTAGGTATTAACAATGCTTAGTGCTCGAAAAATAAAAACTCTTTCTTGATGCTTAGTGTTTATTGCTCGTGAACACATTATTAAATTTTATAATGGACACAGCATTTCGGTATTCATGATCCTATTTCCACAGAAAATCAAATATTCCCGTAAAATACTAATTCATTACCGAAATGTTAAATAAAATCGGCGCCTTAATGGTATATCAAACCATTGTATTGGTTTAGATTTGCTGGCAGCGATTTAATTTTTCAATAAATCATCTCTCGAAAAAGCAGTTTGGTTGGCACACCAAATTATTGTTCCGCCCCTTTCGGCAAATAAATCGTAAAGGATTATTACGATTCTTTTGCATGCGGTAAAAAAAAACACTTGATTCGTTTCGCAAGTACGGAATGTTTACTTGTAATCACGTCATGTATGCAATTTTTGTGTTTTGTCACTAATAATTACTAAAATAGATATGATATTAAACGTTATAAAATACGTGTAATTATCGTCGGCGTTCAACTATAATTACACTCCACAAAAACAAATCTAACCCATCTCGGCTTGAGGCTGCAAATTATTATTAACAATATAATCATGCGTTTATCTTGTAATTTAGAATGCTGGTACGTGTGGTTTTTCTCGTTGTATCAGCTTATGAGTGTATTGTTTCATTGTAAGAGTGATGATAAGTTCACGCAAGAATGCATATGGATATTAATTACTTAGACTAAATATAATCAAAACCTACTTATGACATTACATAGTAGAGCACATGCTTATTTTCACTTTAATTTTATAATGCTACCAGCATAACAATGGTTATTCATTGATACTGATGCTGTATAAATAATTAACGATGTAACAATTTTTATAAAAACTAATTATCGTGTTATCCTCCCTTTTCCTCATTTACTTCCGTAATGAGTAACGTAGTAAAATAAATAAGCATATGTATGCAATATATTATACATTTTTGTTGGTTACCCTGGCAACAAGATAATATTTATTTTGCCAATTTTATTTTACGACCACTTTATCTTCATCTTTGAATTTTCTACTTCATGTAACGCACAGGCCGACGATCTGTTAACGTTTCCTAATGATCGTTTCGTGCCATCTGATAAGTCAAGTACCAAGTGCAAATGCACTTTGCTCAACATACAGGATGTATTCAAAGTACAGTGCAATGTTAAAAATATTCGCAGACAGCAAATACTGTTTAAAATTATATTGATCTAAATTTAATTGAGAATAACATGTTCAGCTTCTTAATTAAATAAATCAATCAATACATGAATGAGGTGAGCAAAATTTTTCTTTTAAATAAAACGCAATACAATTATAGAAAAACCAGGATTTGTAAATATTTGAGTTCTAATTTTTGAAGTCGGGTCACAGTGCCACGAAAATTCTGCTCAGATGGATTTTCAGAAACTACAATGAAATATGACTTATATTGAAAGTACAATAGAAATCAACTTATAAGCTTATTAAAATATTTGTTCATATGAACAAATGTCCGCCATAGTGGAACCAATTCAGTTTCTAGCTGGACAAAAGTGCAAAAAAACAATCGACGTCAAACAAGACAAAACTTATCTTAACGTACTAGAAGTAGTTAAGTTCAATTATATACACGACGCGTCGCTGCTAATAGAGTTCAGTGTGTGAATTGCACTGTAAGTTGAATGTTATTTGCGTACGAAATTCTTATAATAAGTACAACCTCTAAACTTTTGATATTATCAACATAGCGTTGTTCATTATCGGTCAGTGGGTTTTTTTGTTTAACAGTAAGGTAAGTGTATGCAACTTATATTCATATTCCCCAGATTTCATTTCTTTATTAAATAAGAAAGTATCATCAATTTTTGACTTAAAAATTCAGGTATAGTTATGTTGAATAGGACCCCCCCAAAAAGAGGGGGCGAGGGGATATTTCTTTATTTTGTTTTTCTCTTCTAGACAATGTAACTTATGATTGCTCAAAAGATGATGTGCCAATAAAACTAAAAATGTTTACCCTGCTAAGTTCATTTCAATTATTCATACTTTCAGATAAATAGAAAGTACCATGGTCAAAGCAACTTTTATAAATAACGATTTATTTGAGGTATTGCGAAGTCGGTAAACTATTCTGTGCTCAGCCCCCGCCAATTCAAAAAAAGATCTGTTTGACTTCATCTATCATAAACTTGTTGATAGTGGAAAATGGTACATCAGTCATGAACTTGAAAGTAATTTAAAGGGAAAAATTTCTGGACTTTGTTCTTCTCTTTGCAAAAAATGGAACGCCGCAAAATGAACCTTTTATTGATCCGTTTTTACAACAAGCAATCGGAATTGGTTGAAGTTTGAGTTCGCGTTACCAAAAATTCAATTTTTGAAAGAGAGCGCTTCATCTGAGGAGCTGATTCATGCGGCAAAAGCAGTCCTAAATAAACACGGCAAACGTGCAGCAGCTGATTTGCTGGTATAGGCAACGCAATATTCCCCTAATCGTACAGTAAACATTAGAAAAACCGTTCGAAAATCAGTCACTACCTCAAATTAGAACTTATTCCGCTGACGAAGCTCTAGCATACATTAGAACACGATTAGGCGCGATAGAGCGAGATGCAGATATATATCCATCCTTTAAAAAGTTAGCAGCAGCCAACAAGCGATGCTATCCTACAGGCATAGTGATCATTGATATATGTGAGATTATTATATTTTTTAGGTGCCTCCGTTTTTGTACAGGACTTATTAGATCATACTATATCCAGACTGGGGGAAACAATGGATTTTCCCGAAGATGAAGACTTCAATGAAGTGTATAGAAAAGTCGAATTGATCTGCAAATGGGGCTATGATGGATCATCTGGGCACATCGATTTATGCAAACTCCGCATAAAAATGCAGAGTCAGATGAACAAGCTGATGGAACAATTACATATGCAAATTTGTTTTTGTTTTCGTTGGTCTCACTGCAAATCATTGCAACTACTAGAGATACTAACATAAAGAAGATGCTCTGGAAAAACTCAAGTTCATCATCCACTCGTTATTGTCAACCAACCGGTTCTACATACCAAAAGGAAACCACCATATTCACAAAAAAAAGTAGCAGAAACTGAAAAAGAAATTTCAGAGTTATGTTGGTAAATGGGAGACCTTTTATTGTGAATTACTGCCTAATTTTCACTATAATCGATGGTGAGATAAATACCCTAACTGAAATTTCCAGTCCGACTTGCTTTCTATGTAATTGTAAATAAAAGGACATGACTAATTTGGCTAAAATAAAAGAGTACTCAATACAGGAGGAAAACTTGAAATATGGCCTTTCAACTTTATATGCTTGGATTAAGCTTCTTGAATGCATTCTTCATATTTCTTATAAGTTAGAGTTTCAAGCTACGACTGTACGAAATGCAAGCATTGAACAGAAGTTGCGAATCAAAGAAAGAAAAAAAGAAATTCAGAATCGAATTTGGAAGGAAATGGGAGTCAAAGTTGACAAACTGGTACAAGGGATGGGACTATCAAATACCGGAAATGTTCCGCGTAGATTTTTCAGGGACGAGTTTTTCTTTAATTTATCTTTAATTTCTTTAGTTCTTTGGGTTGGAGAGAAAATTCGATAAAACAATATTTGCGTCCTCCCTGGATGCGCCCCTGGTACTTTGGCAAAAAAATTGCAAAAATACCGTTTTGGTGCAATTTTTCATCATGAATAATGTTTGCTTGAAACAGTTTCGGATTCAACAAAAAATTGTTTAGATTTCCTCGAAGCCGCCGCTGAGTACTCTTCCAGGAAATTTAAAAATAGCTTTTTGGTTAAATTTTTCCATTCTAAAAATAATTTTGATTTTTAAAATGTTTTGACTCGTCAAGAAATTGTTTGTGGGCCCTTCGTCGTGAGCCATCTCTGGAGAGATTTAAAAAATCTTTTTGATATAATTTTTCATCCTGAAATAATTGTGTTCTTTGAAATTTTTTTTTTTCAGACGATAAATTCCCTGGAGCCGTCCCTGGTGCACTTTGCGAGAAATAAATAAGAATTATTTTCGAACATGCCTAGAACCACCTATGTCTAAAATTTCAGTTTTCTACATTGATTAGAAAAAACCGCATCACCCATAGGCAGATAGTCAGATGACTGACAAACTTTCATTATATGATTTTTTGTACGGCGCCATACTTTATCTATACGTGAGATAGTAAAGTTCAAAGTAGTTCAAAAATCTTCATCGTATATTTTCATAGAATGAAATTGAATATGTCTAAATGTTTATTTTTACACATGCACAATAATGTTTCAGGTACAAACAAAGATGGCAGAATGAGAATTCTTAAGATAATGATTTCTAGCTGAATAGTATTTCTTTAAACTGGGCATAATTTGAATAGCATTAATATATTATGTGTGATAAACCTTTTATCGTTACTTCAGCGTACTATTAGCCTGCAGTGTACCGATGTCAGTGGAATGAGATGCAATAGAAGGGTGAAAAGATCTTGTATTTATGACCTGTTGTTGCGATTAGTTTTTAAATGACTCATATGAAATATATTCTCAACCTAATCATGAATTTTACAAAAAGTGTGATGAACAAAATTTTTACCTCTCTTCCAGAATGATACTTTTGATGGTTCAAATGTGGATCCCTATTCCACAAATAGAAAAATATTTAATTATACTTGATACATGCCACGAACATAGTTGTACACGAATGTTTGACAAAGGGTCAACTTACTGCTTCCAGATTAATTCTATGTTTAAATATTATTTAGTTGTAATGAACAGTTCTTATGAAAATCAAATTTCCTTTGAAACTAGTTTTAATTATTTTTTTCTTTGAGAATTTAATTTCAAGAATTAAAAAAAAATCTCCAAATAAGACTCAAATTATGTACTGAAATATGATCACCATAAGCTGTTCTTCTGATTTCTAAGGTCTCGTAGCATATACGAAGCTTACTAAGCTATACAACCCTGTATGTAGCAAAAAGATGTTAATTTTAAAAGTTTGCTGTCTAATGTACCGTTGAAGTCTCCTGATAATAAATTCGATATTTTATAACGCCGCAATAAGTCTGCAATTTCCAGCAGGTACAACATTGCAGAAGATGTTTATAAGAATTTACAATGAACACTATCAGACGAAGACACCTGGTCGAGATGGGATTCTGTACATGGTACCATATTTACATAATCCATTCAACTTGGCTGCATGCCTAACCTACCTCGATCAACTTGTTCTGTGTTTTATATTCTGAGGTATTTAGTTCATTCATAATATTGGTGGTTCTGTCATTCAAAATACTTGAATATTTAAAAGAATATTAGTGTTTAAGAATTTTATTATTAAGAAAGTATTGCAGGATCGAGGATCGGATCCACTTCATTGTACCGATGTCAACTTGTTGCGTATTTTATGTTTTAAGGTATTTAGTTCATAATACTGATAATCTTACCATTTAGAATACTTAAATATTTTTAAAAATATTAGCATTTAAGAATTTTACATTTAAGAAAGGACTCATTTTGAAAAGTATTTTTGTAAATAATTTGTGTGTTGTGGATGTTGTAATAAATAATATTTATATATATGGCGGAATTCAGTCCCTCTGCTCTATCACCACTTAACCAAGATAATTCGTATAATAAATATTAAACAGCTATAGACAATATCGTATAAGTACAGAAAAGAAAAGAAAAAAAAATACATTTATTCACAGTAATTAGCAAAGAGAAGAGGAAAATAACTGGTAATATGAATTATAAAATAATTACAACTGGGTCATTATTTATCTAGATATAACTTTAATAACCATTTAATAATAACTTTAATATAACTTTTTGACATTACCTTTAAAATAAGGTATAATGACAATGACGTTAATTCTTCTAGTATGAAATTGTAAATACTTACTGCTTGATAGGCAAAAGATCGTTGGAATACGAAAATTGATTCGTATATCTCAGGTTTCTATTATGGATGTAAGTTCTCGGGAGTAATTCTTTTTTATTATTGTATTTATTAATCACCACATAATAGGAACGATTACAGAGATGAATTTTTTTCCACATATACATAGACGATTATACAATGATCACTCCCTGCGACATTGTCATCCACCGCAGGCCGCAGCTGAGACTCGAACTCAGGAGTGGTACAACCGTGTTATCTCTCACACAATCTCGTCTAGTCCACTGCTACCAACTTAGTAATACATGAAAAATGCAATAAAACATTCATACCCTAGCCAAAATTCGAACCCGGGACTCCTTGGTTGCAAGCCTAATATTAACCATTAACCCATAAACATATTTATCTATATAATTTTTAAATATATGCAATGCATTTTCCTTAACTACTTTGTTTATCTCATCTCATTTGACAATCACAAGATATCCCGACGCGTTACAAATATGTCCATCACATAGGAATACGGCGGGTGCAGATGAAAATGCAGCGAGATACAGGAAAATTTATCTATTAATTTTTAATTTGATTTTCATGGACAATCAGTTATTTGTGCTATTTAATCATAGATTTTTTAAAAATATTATCAATTCATGATATGTTTAGATTCTTCTAGTCGTAAATATAGGAAAAAATACTAAAACCTATTCAAATCCTGTCGAATATTTAAAAACAAGAGGTGTGTTTATTTAATTTTATTTATTTATGTGTCATATGTTCTTGTTATGATTACTATTTGATATGAATTATAAGCACCACACAAATTCAACAACCCCCAATTCCAGAATCCAGAGGCTTTTGCGGAAGGAGTTTACATATAGAAAAACGCGGGCATACAACCATATCCTCCGAGAGTGCCAGTGCCGGAGCCGGGGCTTGAACCCGGTAGCACGATGCCCGTTCGATTAATCGCGATTGCCACCTCGCACCTTAACCAACTATCGGCTAGAATTAGGGATACAGAAAAGAATGAAGAGAAAAGAAGACAGAGAAAAGGAAAAGAGAAGGGGACCGGAAGAGAAGAGGTTGTATTGAGCGGGAAGGGGTTTGTCCATCTTGTCAATTACGTCACCGCGTTTTGGGTGTATGAGTTTGTCAGTATGGGTGGGATCGTCATTTATGCGAATGTCCGTTAGGTGTCTTGTCAATTCCGATTGTTGAATTTTGTTTTGAAAAAATTTCTGGGTGGTCTCTATGATGAAATCTTTCATCATAGGGGCCCCAGCCCTACTATGCAGTTTAACAATCGGAATGTATCCGTCTGACATCGTAAGTAGTCTTGTATCTTGTTTTGGGTAGTTTGTAGTCGTTTGCACTACGTGTCTGAAATAAAGTTCCAGGACACGGAGGCGTAGGTTAATGTGGGTCTAAAAATTATTTTATACAGTGTTAATTTATTGTATGTCGTTGGTTTGCTACGTCTATTTATGAGAGGGTAGAATCTGCTCATTGTCGCGTACGTACTGTTAAGCGTCTGTGTAATGTAGGGACCGTAGGGGCCTCTTATCCAGGGTTACCCATAGATATATGGTCGAGTTTCACTTTGTTGTTGATTTTAAGTTTAGTCACTGTCTTGGTGTTGGTGAATTTTCTATTTCTAAAAGCTACAGTTTCCGTCTTGTCTTCGTTTATTTTAATTTTCCAGTTCTTGTATAAGTCCAGGAGTTTTACGAGATGATACCGTATCCATAGATAACGGCTTCATCTGCGTAGAGGAGGATGTTGGTGTTAGGATAGGAAGGGATATCTGAGATGTATAGACTAAATAAAAGCCTAACATGTAAGCGCTGAGCCATTGATCTGGAATTACTTGATAAGGGACAAGAAGTTATTAGAAGTTTGTGGGTGAAACATACCAACTGAAGTTTTTACGATTTAACATTTTAAGCCATTTGATGTTATTGATAAACGCAGTTGTATGAGCTCTACATGGCACGTTCATATTAATTTTGCGTTGATATCTATCGGTTAAATTTTAATATGATTTGATTGAATCAAAAATTTCCATTATAAGTTGTACAATAAACATATATGCATGGGAGGATGGTAGCTCAGTGGGTTACCACGTCTAGCTTTCTCTGTGAGCATATACCTAGCGAAATGGGTTCGAGCCCCACCTACTGCGAAATAATTTTCAATTATAAATTATCCTCAGGAAGTGGTTCGGATCCCACTATAAACTATCCGACCCCGTCTCCTTCTCTCAGACAAATCTAGATTTCCTAGACTTAAGAGGGTCATTCAGGTGACCTGGAAGGCTGTTAAAGAAAACAGTATTAAAACATTATAGACTAGAATTCGCCCAGACTAATATTATTATTATTAGAAAAAAATTATGAAGTATTACAAAATTATGTATTTTTAAACAGATTATATTAGTTCTCTGAAGAAAATGGGCAAATTCAAATAAAACTTGGGGAAATGCAGGTCTTAAATAGTACAATCTACAATTAATATTTCTAATGAAAATACGCATTGAAGGCAGCTGAAAACCGTAATTACCGCCAAAACATTATAACCTTGTGAAATCCTGTCATCAAAATCGAAAAATATGAGTGATAGCTCAAACTGTAGCATTTTAAGTGTAAGTGTAAGGTAACTGAGCGAAAAATTTTTTCAATCTTTATCAACTTTTTTATAAATTATTATAAAGAAATTAAATTTTGGCATTTAAACAGACTTCACAGATATCATTATGTTCTTAGACGATTTAAAATTACCTACATGAAAAACCGAAAAATTGGAGAAAATAAAATATTATACATATGCCAAGATATTTTAACTTTTGAGTTTTAGTATTTTGTTACTAAACAAATCAACCTTTTGACTTGAAATTTGCATTGGTTGTTTACATTTTCATTTTCGTAAGTCAAGGCTATAAAGGTATTACTAGAAATTAATAAAAATATTATTAATAAAGATGCGCGCGCGGATTGCGTGACCTGAGTGAAACCACTTCACACAATATACAGAATGATTACAGAAATTCTTATCTCTAACTTTTGATAAAGATATGTCAGATATGAAAAAAAGTTCCTACAGACTTGCATTCGGAAGTTTTCCCTAAGGGAGATAGGACCCTTGGAAAGTGGCGCCTTGGAGCAGGTTTTCTTTTTTATTTTAGGAACTTTTTATGTTACAGCAATGAGATTTGGTGCGTTATTTAATATGGATAAGGGTTATTATTTCATAGTACTAATTAAAATTGAATTTAACCAGTGGCGTAAAGAAGAGCGGGATGCATTGCTTTTTAATCCAAAATATATTTGTTCCATTTTTTTCTAATTTTGGTAGTGATTTATGGTTTCTTGATCAAAATTATACAAAAGGGTTATCTTTGTTGAACAACATAAGCCCAACCGTTTTTTTCAAATTGATTTAAAATAATTGTTGCGGGGTAACAAACTGACCTCGCATCTCGGTAATAAAATCATGTTAACTACATATAAATTTCGTTAACATTTGAATAGTTTCCTTACATGTTCTAAAATATTTCTGTTGGTAGTATATACCCTTAAATAAGTTTCTAGAAAAAGTATTCTTAAGGTATGCGTAAAGTATGTACTGATTAAGATTTGCTGCGCATCGTAACAATTAGTATTTATTAAATAAATTATTATAGTATTTGAATATTTGTTAATTTATTTAACACCTGTTACCTGTTCGAGCAATGATAGCAGAGAGGGGCCAGATATTATGCATATTAGATGAGACGTAAAAGTAGAATTAATTAACCGGAACGCTGTGATCCGACAATTCCAACAGACAAATTTTACTCGTAAATAATAATAAGCCCATTGCCTCAATGCTTAAATGTTAGGCTTGCAACCATGGAGTACCGGGTTCGAATCCTGGCTAAGGTATGAATGTTTAGTGGCGTTTTTCATGTGTTACCGAGTTGATAGCCGCTGTACCATTCTTGAGTTCGTGTCTCAGTTGCGACATATGCCAATATTGTAGGGAATGGTCGTTGTATAATAATCATCTATATGTATGTGTATAAAACTCTGTAACTGGGAACATCGTTCTTGTAAAGTGGTAATTAATAAATAAATAAATAAATATGATGTGAATATGTGTGAAACTATTTATACAATTATAAAACTGATATGATAAAATTAGTCTAGACGCTCCTGGGGGGGATCTGCTGTTCTTATGAGGTCCGACAGTTATTATAATCGGTTTTGATGTATTTATTTTCGTAAAATCGATTGGTGTATGTTCCAGATCCCAGTAATAGTCCAGTTTCGAGTTAATCACGAGACTGACAAAAACGGGACTAATTCACATTCATTTAGTGACCATACGCCAAATCGATTAGTCCTCTCTCAAATTATTCACGAGAAGCTGTCAAAAATGGAGTTATTTTCAGGTTTTCTTTTGAGTTATAAAAGAAAAGCAGAGGAAAACGAATTTTTTTAAAGCTGTACAGAAGTATGTATATATTAATATCTTTTTTACATACATTGGTACCCCGTATCGATTGGCGTAAGCCCCAGGTCCCAGGAACCTTCAAGCTATTGGCGAGAAACTGTAAAAATGGCATTTTTCTCATTTTCGTTTGGGGTTGAGGCATATAGAAATATTAATATTTATTTGTTTATTTATTAAACAATATCCAAACAGGCCCATATGGCCTAATTACAATTATATATAGTAATTTCATATAATATTTATGATTAATAACGGAGACCAAAAAACACAAAGAAAAGTATATTCTACATATATGTAGTGCCCGCAGTGTATAACTGCACAGTATTACAATTACACATTAAAATTACATAGATGTGTACTAATAATGTTATAATACTTTTTAAGAGGTAGGGTCCAGTCTAAATCTGCAAAGGTATTAATGCTGTTAGCCAGCCGAAGCATGGCCACGAGAGGGGCTGAGGTGAAGCTGATTGATCTTGGTACATTAAACATTAATACGAAGCGATTTAGTCGTGTATGTACATTAAATGGTATTAACGCTAAAATGTCCAGGCTATTAGTTAAGTTATTTATAAGATCTAACATACTGATAGTTAGGTCTAGTATTGTGTTTTTTATAATATAAATACCTATAAGGAATTTATTTTGAATTTTTTCAAGTGCATTTAAGCAAGTTTGAAGTTGTGACTGCCAAATTATTGATGCAAATTCAAGTTCGGTTCTTACAAATGGATCATACAGGGTTGTAATTGCTCTAAGGTTAGTGAAAGTGGGTGTTTGCGTTCATTATAAATCCTAATATACGGTTCTCCGATGCAGATATGTTTTCAATGTGCACCGAAAATGACAGATAACAGTCATATGTAATACTCAGGTCTTTCACACTAGTAGTCCCCTTTAATCGCGTGTCATCCATATTGTAGGGGCTCCTTCTTCCTGGTGATCGTAATTATAAAGTATCCGAGCCCAACGTTTTTAAATATGCTCTGCTCATTCAAATTATCCACGTATAGAAACGAGTTGCGCTTTATAGAAAACATGATTTTCTTCAATTTTTTCTTATGGATATTTTTCGTGTACGGTACACTGAAATGATTTATTTAGAAAAACTAGATTTTGATGCCACTTTAAAAGATGGCATCACCGGCTTATTAAAGTCTTAAATTTGAAATATGACAAATAAAAGTATCGAAATATTTAAATGGCGAAACATGTTTCTAGGCCGATACATTTTGTGGCTTGCCGGCTGAACCTTTTATAAGTAAATAAATGACTTTATAAATATAACGAGTCGCTACTGACTTTTATAGACATTGGTATGTCTGGAGTCTACCTGTGTCGCAGAATCATCAACGCGGGAAAGAGGCGGCATATTTTGATCGATACAAAGCTGACTCTGCAACTTAAGTCCGAAGATTTTGTTCTAAATTCCTGGAAGTCGCACGTTGCACATTGGTTGGCGCCCATGGCAGGAATTATACACCTTTGAGGTCATTTTCCCTAATGCAACTCAGGATGTCGCAGTCATAAATTGCTGAATCATTAACAATATGCGGCAATATGTTAAACTGGTCGCAAAGTAAATAAATTACATAAGGTCAAATAAATTAAGAAAATACATGATTCTGGTCACTGAATGAATTGAACCGCCTGTAAAAAGATTAATATTTCTGTGTGAATATATTGAATTTAACTTGGCTAATTCTATAATCTTTTCTCTACAATTTCTTAAGTAGGTATTCAGTAATTGTTTCCAACTTAATATAGTTTCATTACATTTCTGTCGGGCTTTGCCGCATATGAAAGACGCCAGGACGCATCATAAGCAAATACAATGTGTTCCCGGATGAGGTATCGTACTTTTGTAATTTTGTTATTTTTGATTTGTTGAGAAATAGTATATTGTTTTATACGGAATAAAAGTGAGATTTTTGTGTCGAGGATGAGTCGAGACACATAAAATCACTTCTACTCCACGTAGAACATGCTATTTCTTCTGCAAACGTCGAATATGAACTAAAAAAATGTATTTCTTAATAAACAACCCTTATTATGAATAAAATGGATTAACGTCAAAAATTAATCGTAAACAACTAGCTTGCCTTGCTCGACGTCGTTATTGTTGGTAACAGTGTCCCATAAGTGGAAGATCAAACGAAATATTGTGATGGAGGAGCTCGTTTCCAATCAAAATAACCATATATGTGGTTAGCCAATTGTTGGTGGTTCAAAAGTTATTTAAATTTTTTTATTTTCCCCTTAAATCGCTAGTACGCCCACTAAAAAATTAATTAAAATTATGACTTTTTTGTTTTCTTTTTTTTTAATTGGATTTTAAATAGGTGCACCTTTACGATAAAGGCATTTCCATGACCTTTACCATCATCTGCATATATACATTTCTCTTTGCAAATATTACCTGTAAAGAATTTTTCTCCCTGAATTAGCATAATTTTAGACGTGAAAATTTCACAGAATTATATAATTGTATACCGTCTGTAAATTTGTCATTTTTGGAAGATTATTCTGATGTAAATCAAGCCTGTGATGCTTTTTACGAAATATTATATAATGTCTTTGATTTACATGTTCCTGTATATAAGAATAAAAATAAAACTCATATACCCTAAATGGTACACTCATGGTATTATAAAGAATATTAAGCAAAACGAACGTGAATTTTGCCTTTAGAAAAAACACCATAATGAGGTTAATTTGCAGAATTATAAAAACCTTCGACGGCGTATTAAAATACAAATTAATGTTGCTTACACAAAATGTATCTGTGATGCTAAGAACTCTGTTTATTCAGACAGTAAAACATTTTGGTCATTTATTAATAGCAAAAGCAGTAAAACGCGTATACCGGGTGTTGTACACTTAAATAAATAAATAACACCACAGAAATTAGACAACCCCCAATTCCAGAAGCCAGGGCTTGTGCGGAAAGGGGTTACACATTGAAAAAACGCGGACATACAACCATTTCCTCCGACAGTGCCAGTACCGGAGCCAGGATTCAAACCCGGTGGTGCGATGTCCGTGTGAGATTAATCGCGATTGCCACTTCGCGCCTTAACCCACTCGGCTATCGACCAGACGAGAGATAAGTTCTAGTTGACGGATTCAGTGATCGCTCCCGTAATGTTCTTCAACACAAATATGTTGCTTTAAATTTAACTAATCCTGGTCCATGTAATTTGTCTAACATTAATATTAACTGTTTTACTGAGGATGAAATTATTATTTCAATGAAGAAACTTAAAGATAAACTGACCCGTGGACTCGATCAAATTCCTAGCTTCTTTGTTAAGGACTGTGCATATATGTTGTCTTATCCATCGAAAGCGTAATTCAATCTTGCTATAAAGACGTCTACATTTCCTTTAAAATGGAAAGAAGCGTATGTCCAGTCCTAAAAAGTGGTGACCTTGCCAATATAGTTAATTGTAGACCCATTACTTTATTGAATAATTTTTGTAAAGTTTTTCAAATGTCAGTATATAATCGCATCTACTATCCAGTAAAAAATATTATTTTAGTGGATCAGTATGGTTTTATGTCAAGCAGATCTACTGCCTCTAATTTAGTTTGTTTCACGCAATATGTATCAAGTATACTTGCTGATCAGGGACAAGTTGATGTGATTTATACTGGCTTTTCTAAGGCTTTTGATAGGATACATTATGGGATTTTATTATATAAATTAGTAACATTTGGTTTTAGTCAGAATTTAGTAAATTTTTTTACATCTTATTTATCTACGTCTAGCGTACCACAGGGTTCCATTTGGCCCTTTACTTTTTCCTCTTGTTTATTGCTGACTTAACTAAAATTTTAGAGTGTGAAAGGTTTCTGTATGCTGATGATGTAAAGATTTTTATTTCAATTAATAGTTTGCGTGACTGAATAAAATTGCAGCAAAATCTAACGCAGCTACAGACTTGGTCAAATGTTAAAATGCTTGATTTAAACAAAATGTAAAGTGCTCACTTTTAGTAGGAAAGAGTGTCCTATTATTTTTTATTATGAGCTTCATGCTGAGATTCTCAATAGATGTAGTTATCCTTGGGATAATTTTTGATGAATCTTTAAGTTTCAAAAACCACATCTCTAGTGCATAACATCAGTAGCATATAAATCACTTAGTTTTATCATCAGAAATAATAGGCCTTTTAATAATGTGGATACATTGAAAATCTTTTGTTAGATCTAAACTGGAGTACTGTTCCTTAGTTTTGTATCCATATTATATGTCGTACATTAATAATTTAGAGTTTGTAAAAAGGAAATTTTTGAAATATGCTACCTGCCGAGTAGATGGTATTTATCCGCAATGGGGAATTGATAATAACTTATATATATTTGAGATAGTATCGTTAGATAATAGAAGATTCACTTCATCTTCGCTTTTCATATAATTTATTACATAATCAAGTTGACTGCCCAAATATTTTGTCTCAGTTGAATTTTTTAGTACCTCGTCTATCTGCAAGAAACAACATGTTTTTATTTTCCTGCTGGTAGAATAAACATAATGTTGAAGTCCCCTATATACAATATGACACACAATTTTAATTCAATCTCAGATAGATGTGATATTAGTAATTGTAGTTTAGTCATTTATTAGCAATTGCCAATAATTGTGATTATGTGAATTCGCTTTTGTCAATTTGATCCTTTATTTGCAAGCTATTACCTATACTATGTTTTTGTTTATTTTAAAGTTCTGTCGATAATACTTTTTATTGGTACTTACCATTATTTACTTATTTATTCTATTTTTATGTATGTCCTGTAAGTGGGTATTCCTGTTGGACTAATAAAGTACTATTATTATTATCTGCCATTTTAAAAAAAGCGATTTTCTGAACGCTTTTTGTTCATAAAGAGATTTAGCTAATTTTTAAGTGACGCTAACGGATAAATAATGTACTACTAAAAGTTGAGCAACTATCAGAAACAGTTGTCCATTTAATGCAGATTCTAACATAGTGTAACACAGAATTGTCTGGTCGATAGCCGAGTGGGTTAAGGCGCGAGGTGGCAATTGCGATTAATCTCACGGACATCGCACCACTGGTTTCGAATTCTGGCTCCGGCACTGTCGGAGGAAATGGTTGTATGTCCGCGATTTTTCAATGTGTAACCCCCTTACGCACAAGCTCTGGCTTCTGGAATTGGGGGTTGCCTAATTTCTGTGGTGTTTATTTATTTAGTATTCAGGACAGATTTTTTTATCAATATTTTTTTACAAGAAATTCGTGCTTGTGTCGAATTGAATTTTTCAAAATTTGATAATTTTTTCCATAAATTTTAGTGTATAAGATTTACTTGTTTCATGTCGTTAAAATGTATTTAAAAAACGTTTTTTCTGTATATGCTGATGGAGGTGTACTTATCAAGTGTAAAACTAAGGAGGAAATAGTAAAAATCAAGAATACGGCAGAAAAGAAACTAGGAAAAAATTATCAATACAATATTTCAGAACAAAAAAATCCATGCGTGAAAGTTCTATATTTTGAAGAAAATTTGGATAGCAGCTAATTAATTGTATAAATTGAAAAAGAGAAGTTAAAAGTGGTGGCGGTAAAGAAAATGAAAACGCGTTACATGGCCATTATGGAATGTGATCCCGATACATTTAAAACGATTATGAATAATGGAAGTTTGAGTATTGGATGGGTACCATACTGTAGAGTCTTCGAGTACGTCAAAATCTTTAGATGCTACAGATGTGGTGGTTTTAACCGCAAAGCCGAAGCATATAAGTATGACAAATGTGTAAGATGTGGCGAAAATGGACATAAAAGCGAAGAATGTAGCAATTTAGAATATAAATGTATAAACTGCTTACAAGTTAATGCAATTATGAATCAGAGCCACAATGTAAACCACTCAGTTTTTGATCATGGTTGTCCCGTCTATCAGCAAAAGTTCATATTGGAAAAACAGAAAATAAAAAACGTTTGTGAATAGCAATTAACTAAAAGAGAGTATACTCCAAAAAAAGAAAATATTGATGACCAGTATAATTATTGTTAATATTCAGAGCTTAATTGCTAAATCTATTAGCATAGTGTGGAATTGCATATGGATGAAATTAAATACTTTGTAGCAGTAAATAACCCTGCAGTAGTTTTACAATACCTCGCGTCACATTAGATATAGAAGATTATGATAAATAATTATAAAGTGGCAAGATTAAATTCTAAAAGCAAGTTTACTGGGGGTTGTATTTTATATCCGTATGATATTGAATTAAAATTTATCTTTTCTCATTACATTGATAAAATCGGCAGCTACTGGAAGCGGCTGGAACCTCCCCACTCGGTGGATTTTTGAAGCCGAAAAGAGCATTAAATTGTGTAACAAAACGGCACTAAACGTAACCCGATCTCATCCAAAACCTTTTCAGATCTTCTGGGGCACTAAAAAACCCTCAACTTAATGAATTTACAATCATCTATGCGAGTTATTACCTACATTATCGCTCGTTGAATAATATACTATTAGGATATTAACAACTTTAACATCACTTGAACGACTAAGAAAGTCTAGTTATCCTAAATACTACAGATTTGTAAAGCAACAAACTGAAAATTGGTAAACTGATAATCTATAATAAATTCACCAACGAAGGTACAGAAAGCATATGATATTGATATTGTTACATCTACCTTTAAAGTTTGTGACAATCCACTAAAAGTTACAAATGTCGAAATCTTATTAACATGACATGACACCAACGTTATTGGATGACAAACGAGGACAATAACAATCGTCAACATTTGCTCACTGCAATCCGATCGCTCGCGGATGTCTTTGTTAAATGAGACATTAGCATTTGAGTAATTTTACTAGATTTTAGAGGAATATTTGTAGTTTAATTCTTCGATTTGTCTGTATATATATTTAAAAACGGCACTAAACGTAATCCGCTCTACTTCTAGAGCAGTGATGAAACCTTCACATGTGAATTGATACGTGATGTGACGAGTTTTACGATGTAACGGCTACGCGCATCGATCATGTCATGCGATATGCGATCTATGCCATATTTGCTTTGTTTTTAATTTTTTTCACGGAAACCAAATCGAAAGCGTGGAAGTGTGATATATCGTTGAAATCAGAATTTTAACTGCTTTTCAATGGTTCTATTGCAAATTGAAAGTAAATATAAAATAAACAACTTGTTGCGTCAAAATGGCACTAAACGTAATCCGATCTCAACCAAAACCTTTCCAGATCTTCTGGGACACTAAAGAAACGCACACGCAAAGTTTTATTCAATTCCGTTCAGTAGTTTCGGCGCTATCGTGCTAACATACATACACACACACAGACATTTTTCAAAAACCACTTTTTTGGGTTCCTAGGACCTCAAAACGTAAAGATTTGATGTTATCTCAATTTTCGTTTTTGAACCAATTTTAGCAATCTCTCACAATTTTATTGTGGAGAGGTTAAAAATGTATGGTTCATAATAATTAGAGTTAAAATAAATCATGAATATTATAACATAGGTGGGATTTACCATTCCCCAAGTGAGTTGCACTCAGTGTTTTGTAATTTTTTGGAAAATTGGATAGAACAAAATATTTTAAGCATTGAAGATACACTATTAGTCCTGGGAGATTTTAATGTGAATTGGCTGTCTGGCTAGTATACATATACACCAAGACTTAAGAGATGGTGTAATGACTATGGCTTAAAACAGATTGTATAAATCCCTACCCACATTTTTGAAGAAGGCGCCATGCTAATAGATTTAGCATTTACAAATAATTCTGATCTTGTCGCTAAAGTCTTAGATACTCAAGTTATATCTGACTATTGTATTATAGGAATTGATATTTTAGACTATAGTGCATCAAAGAAATGTATTTTTAGAGGTAAATAATATAATGATAATTTATTAAAGATTAAATTAAATAATATACAAGTTAATTATAGGGAACCTGGTATAGATAAAAAATACGATTTTTTGTATGGTAGTCTTTTGAAAGTATTAGATGACATTTGTCAAAAAAAAGGTCATAATTCGAAATATATATAAGGGGTTGTTCAATGCTAAGGTATTAGAGGCTATTAAGGATAGATACAGGAAATACAAAAATTTTAAAATAAGTAATAATCAAAATGGTTGGCTAAACTATAAAACTAGTGGAAACAATGTTGTCACTATAATCACACAAGAAAAATGTAAGTATTATGAGGAAAAAATTGATAAATGCAAGAACGACCCAAAGAAAATGTGGCAGTCTCTGAAATCTTTTACTAAAGATTTACTAGATACTAATAGTAAACACGATGAACTTTTTAAAGAAATTCAATTCGAAAATAAAACGCGTAAAATCCCAAAACTATTGTCTGAAGAATTTAATGAATTCTACATATCTAGTATTAACTACATAGTACATGGCATACCTCATATCAACTATCAGCCTGAACTTGTCGAGTTAGGAGGAGTAAAAATGCAAAATTTTAAGTTGCTGACAAAAAGTGTATTAAAAACAATCGTATTTGATCTAGCAAACAAGACTAGTCTAGATGAAATTGATATGGCTTTCTATAAGGATAACTTTGATATTCTACCTGATCAATTGATTCATATAATTAATGATTCGTTAGAGCGTGATATTGTGCCAAATTCTGTAAAAGTATCGACAATAATTCCTGTAAGAAAAGTACTGAAAATCATTAACGCCGAAGACTGTAGACCTATAAATATGTTGCCACCTTTTGAAAAAATATTAGAAAAAGTAGTATATTTGCAATTTTTAGATTTTATAATTGAGAAAAAAATACTTAGTGAATATCAGCCGGGTTTTAGACAAGGTTTTAGTTGTAAAAGTGCGTTACAATATGTTGTTAATGAGTGGAAGAAAGCTAAGGATAAAGGAAGAATGTCAGGAGTAATATTTTTAGATTTGAAAAGAGCATTCGAGACAATTGATAGAGAGATTTTATTGGATAAGCTAAGCAAGTACGGAATTGATGGTGTAGTATCGAAGTGGTTTGAATGTTATTTAAAAAACAGGAGGCAAAGGGTATCCACGAAGAGAAGGAACACCTAAAATTGTCATCGACGAAGAAGAGATAATGGAAATAGTGACTGAAAATCTATCAACAAAGGTTCGTCATTTGCATCAATTGCACCCGTATCATGTGCAATGTTTTTGCAAAATGAATTAGGTGGCTTACTTGACGACATGTCCCTGGAAACGTGCTGAGAAATGTGGTTACAGTGTGATAGGGCTTCTACTCACTATGCCCTGGAAGTAAGGCGGCACCTCAATTCACAATATGAAAATCGCTGGATTGGAAGGGAAAGGACCATACTTTTTGTTATGGGATTATTTCAAAGAATTTGTTGACACCAATGAAAACCAAACCGAGCAAGGATTACGGAAAAAAAAATTGATCAATATTATTAAGAATAACGCGTGCGTTCCGACTAATTAAACTAATTTTTATTCGGCGATGCCGATTATGTGTTAGACCAAATGGCAGAAATTTCTAACAGTTATTGTAGAAATTTAGAAAGCATTAAAATATTTATTTCGTTTATTTTGTTTTATTGCTTGAAATTTTGTAAAACGTAATTTTTAACAAACAAGAATTAATTACTTGGTTCAAATGTGCTTTTAGAGGGCGGAATGTTAAACATAATATTTTTAGTCGCAAACTCCTCTATAAAATCCTTATTTTACTATAAGGAACGTAACCAGACTGCAACCAACAGCTACTCTCCGGGCTATGTGCCCCGCCGAGCGCTGAATTACAAGTTACAAGTCTGGCGCGTTAAGTGTAATAATTGCATATTACCATCAAAACGCTAATTCTTCGATTGCAACAAATACCAGCCGAAAGACTGATCCTACTTAAAGGAGCTCTCTTGCAATCGAAGAATTAGCGTTTTGATGGTAATATGCAATTATTACTTAATACTTAGCGCGCCAGACTTGTAACTTGTAATTCAGCGCTCGGCGGGGCACATAGCCTGGAGAGTAGCTGTTGGTTGCAGTCTGGTTACGTTCCTTATAGTAAAATAAGGATTTTATAGAGGAGTTTGCGACTAAAAATATTATGTTTAAAACACGAATTACTTGTAAAAAAATATTGATAAAACAAATCTGTGCTGAATATACCATGTTATAATCTGCTTAAATGAACAACTTTTTCTGATGGTTGGTCAACTTTTAGTAGTACATTTAAAATTAACTAAATTCCTTTATGAACAAAAGTGTTCAGAAAACCGATTTATTTAAAATGGCAGATGATAGAAAAGTTCATGAAAATGCCTTTATCGTAAGGGTGCACCTATTTAAAATCCAATTAATAAAAAGAAAACAACAAAAAAGTCGTAATTTTGTTTTAAAATATTTTTTAGTGGGCGTACTAGCGATTTCAAGGGAAAATAAAAAAATTTAAATAACTTTTGAACCATCAGCAGTTGGATAACCACATATATATGGTTATTTTGATTGGAAAGACCTCCCCCTATCACCCTACTTCGTTTGATTGTCCACTTATGAGACACCCTGTATAAAGACATGATCTGCTACAATTGTAGTTAAAGATTTTATAAACCTTTTATAAAGAATATGTTCTTTGCGCTTAAAAAATAGGGTAGATAGACGGTTTTCCTGAAATATAATAAAGGAAAATGTTGTCAGTCAGGAATGGGTATTCATAAAATTGGTTTTGTACTTAGAGGGGTGGCATTCTATTTCATACTGCCAAACTGGAAGGAATATACAGGATATTGTTTAAGGTGAAGATCGGCTACAATGCTTGGTGATGGAGTAGGTGACATTAAAGTGATATTACTTATTTAAAATGCTGTGGAAATCCAGCAGTGGTGCCTGTAGAAGGCTAAGTAGAAGAAGAATTAGTGAGTAATAAAACAGATATTGCGATGAAGGTTATATCAAATAAAAATGTTGAAATTGAAGCCATTGGACATGCACAACTGTCTTTGAATGAATTGTGACATGCCATCTTCCGCCGATGTCCGCAAGATCATAAGTAGATCAATTCATCAAATTTTTATTATTATTATTATTAGCCGTTACTCGAGTCCGAGTATAAAAATGTTACAGTCGATAAATTGTGTACAATAAAAAACAAGTAAAAGGTGTAGTCTATTGTAATTCCCATTCATCTACGGTGCACACGACTATGGCTATAGAGGCCAATTCGGGAGAGTACATGTCGACCGCAGTCAGGACAAACATAGACCTGGTTAGGTCTTGGATTCGGCCTTCTTGCAGCAACATTTCCTTGATTGCTGGCCACAACCCCTCGCCATTCGGTTCTGTCCGCTGCAAGTTGTTCCCATTGCTCGTCTGCAATACCGCAGGATTTTAGATTTTCATGGAGAGCGTCTTTGAACCTCTTTCGTTGACCGCCACGCCTTCTTCTACCGGTTAGCAATTCACCATAAAGTGTACATTTAAGAAGGCGGTTATCATGCATACGATGAACGTGACCTGCCCATCTTAGGCGTGCTCTTGAAATAAGCACCTCAATTGGAAGGTTTGCTCTCCTGAGTACTTCCACGTTTGATATGTGATGGAACCAACGAATTTTCATCATACTTCTGAGGTGTCTTTGCTGAAAATGTTCTAATTCTTTCACATGACGACAGTAAGTGACCCAGCTTTCACATCCATATAGCAGTGTTGGAATGACAACTGCTCTGTAGACAGCCATTTTCGTTGACAAAGCAAGGTCGTGGTTGTCAAATACTCTCTCTCTAAGTCCCCAGAGTGCTCTAGATGCAGCGTTAATTCTATTGCGAATCTCACTGTCCATGTTTGCTTTGTCATTAACAACGTTGCCTAAGTAATTGAACTGATCCACCACTTCAAGAGAATTTCCGTTAAGTGTAATGTCTATTTGGTTCACTTGATGAGGAGTTGACATAATCTTAGTCTTTCCAATGTTGATTTTAAGTCCCAAGGAATCATAGCTCTGGGCATACATATCTAAAAGTTCTTGAAGCTCTTCCGGCGTAGAGGCTAAAAGTGCACAGTCATCCGCATACTGGAGATCACAAATGAATCGTGTCCGTGTCTTCGTGAAAGCTCTAAAGCGCCCTATGTTAAAGAGACCGCCATCAAAACGGTATCTGAGACCTATTCCTCTGACTGTCAGTTTGTTGTCAACAATAATTGTTAGAGCAGTGGTAAACAAATTAAAGAGTAGGGGTGCCAGGACACATCCCTGCCTAACTCCAGTGAGGGTTAGGAAAGGTTCGGTTGCCTCATTATTATACATAACCTGGGCGTTGTTGTTTGTATGTAGACTGCGACATACTTCCACAATTTCTAGGGATACCTAAGCGGAACATAATTTTCCAGAGCACTTCCCTGTCCACCGAGTCAAACGCCTTGGTTAAATCAATGAAGGCCATGTGAATTTCTCCTTGATGTTCGAGTGCTTTTTCTTGAAGCTGTTTAAGTGTGAAGATTAAATCCGATGCGCCTCGGTTTGGTCTAAAGCCACTCTGTGTTTCAGGAAGTAGCTTTTCCATAACAAGTGTTGGCCTATTTGCCATCGCTTTAGTGAGTATCTTCCCTCCAACAGCCAGGAGAGCTATACCCCTGTAATTTCCACAGTCCGCAGCGCTCCCTTTGTTTTTGAAGAGGTTGATTAAAAGCGTATCACGAAACTCCTGCGGAGCTTGACCGCTTTCCCACACGACATCAAACAGTTTTTTGAGGTAGGGTATGAGCTCTGATGACACAGCTTTAAAGAGTGAGTGGCGCCGGGAGATTTGTTATTTTTTAGCTGCCCAATCGCGGTTAAGATCTCTTCCGTTGTTAGTGGTTTATCTAAGTCTTCGAAGGTGTCATATTGAGGGATAAGATTTATAATATCGTGATCGGCTTGACTTTGCTGGTTAAGAATGTTAGAGTAGTGTACTTTCCATCGGGCTCTTATTTCCTGGTCTTCTTTGAGGAGATTTCCATTTAAATCTTTAATAGGGCACATATTTTTCCGACTGGGGCCGTACACTGCTTTTACTCCTTGAAAGAAATTCCTGTAGTCGTGTGAATCGGCGTACCTTTGAATTTCTCTGGCCTTGCTTGCCCACCACTCGTTCTTTATTCTTCTGATTTCGCGTTGCGTTTCATACTTAGATTGGGTAAAAGCTTCTGCTTTTGATGAGTCGTTGGGGTGGTTGATAGCGTTTTGGAAGGCAGTATGTTTGCGGTCAAGAAGTTCTTGTATAAAATCTTCATTATCATTGAACCAGTCCTCCTGTTTTTTACTTGCTGCAGTGCCAAGAATTTCCTCACTCGCACTTTTTAAACTGTCTTTAATTTGTGTCCAGGTAGCAGTGACATCTACAGCAGCACTAGAAATAGTGCACTCAAATTCTCTTGAACTTTTTGCTTTAGCTGTTCGACGGTTTGTTGGTCACGCAATTTACTAATACAGAGACGGAGTCTACGTTTTACTTGAGTTCTTCGGTGTTTGGGTCTCATAACAATTTTCATTTTAGAGACAACAGGACGATGATCGGTCCAACATTCGCTATCAATGCGCGCCTTTGTAATTTGGACGTCCTTGAGATGCTTCCTACGTACGATGACATAGTCATCAAATTTACCTATAGTAGAAATTACCTTTAGCGATAAATGTCATCACGTTAATATTGGGTGCAAATTACCACTTTAAGCTTATCTCCAACAGATGGCTCTCCGTAGAAAATATATAACTTTATTAAATATTGGTGTATTATTGTGTATATTTTAGGGGAATTTATAATATAGATTATTGCAATAATTAGCGTATAAAAATTGTTTACAAAGTAATAGTGTAAAGATGGTTAATGATCAAAAGTCCATAAAAATCGATTCAGTCTTTTACATTTCACAAGTTGGTACCCTGACTATCAAACTGTCAGCAGTTGTCATTTCCTTTTCTTTTTGTGAGTGACCAAAGGTTATAAATCACTAAAATTGCTTAAAACTTCCTCTTTTTAAATCAAGAATTTGAACTGAAAACTTCTCTAAAAGCCGCTTTACAGTTTGCAATTTATTGCCGGCAATTTGTTGCCGGCAAGGCATTGCGGACTTTGATGATCTTGCAGCTCACTTTACACTTGGCAATTTTCCTTGCTCAAGAAACAGGTATACCATCATAGATGAATCAGATGATTTATGTAAAGTTTTGAGGTTATGATTATTATTTATCTTTTTAAAGGATTAATATAAGATGTTCACGAAGAATAAACAGGCTAAAATTGCAGCTGCATTATGTGCCTTGTTAATTGGTGCTGTTGGATAAAACCCTAGTTAAATATAGACAGGAGGTTTAGATTTATTTATGGCTTAAATAGACAGGTAATGGACCAAAATTTCTAATTTCTGCGATGCAAGGAACGTTGCCACAGCTGATCAAAAGACGTAGTAGTGCGCAAACTCGCAAGGGTATAATATAATAAATTGCAAACTGTAAAGCGGCTTTAAGGATTAATTTAGTTAAAAGGCACGTGATTGCTAATCGGTTTAATACCGGATCAATAACTAGATTTAACCTAATATTTCAATTTATATTTTGGTTTGTTTAAATCGAAATTTTGAATTATTCGGATAAATAAGCAAGTTATCGTCTAGAAGTAATATTCTAGGTAAGTTTGAATTTCTTCGATTTATTATAGACACGTGCTCACGTTAGCGGTTAATCTTGAGAATAATTTTGTAACTTTAATTGTAGACGATTTGGGATATGCCAGATTTTAAGCACAGAACTTGCCTACTGTTCTGTTATTTTTGGATTATTGGATTTTTGAACTTTGGATCATTACTATTGGTACACGAATTTTGGTATACGATTTGGCCCTGCATTTTGATTTATACATTACGATTAAGAGAAACTTATCTAACTCTTCTGAAGATTTGTAAAACCCTATCAAATTGTGTTGTGAAGATTTCTCCTCGACCAACAACCTTCAAGTCTGGAGCGCCAGGAAACTCTCCAATTTTCTTTGTAAAAGTTAAGTAACAACTGTACCTCCTTTTTATTGTCAAATTGTTTCAATTTACTAATCATTTTTCCATAGCGTTAACTTTAAACCCTAGACTTTGCTGTATTGTTTTATTGTAATATTTTTACCGTTAAATTTTGTGTACTGTCTTTTATTGATTTTTATAATAAATTGTATTTGTCTTTACTTGTTCTTTTATTTTTGTCACTCTCACTGCAAGGATTTGTAAGATCTGGGACCTCGTTTACTTACCCCGCCTATAGGTCGTAATAGAATTTACTAAAGAAAGTCGTTCATAGAAATCCATTGTAAACGTAGAAAAAGGGCTACATTAACTTCATCTGGCTTCAGTTTTTAAAGTGCCGCTCAAATGAAATGTCAGAAAAATGACATTTTAAGTTCAAGGAATTTGTCACAAAAGTTATACTTTTTAACGTTTGAAGAACAAAGTCACTTTTTATAAAAAAATGTGCTTGATTTAAGAAGTCATAAGCAGTTGTCAAGCTTAAGATAAATCCTTCTTTTTACAATTTTATTGAAAATTTTGTTTAACAAACTGTTTTCAATTATGAAGAAAGGCTTAGATACTTAGCTTAGTTCCAAAATAAAAAAAAAATACATTTTACTCAACTAAGTAGAACGACTACTACATGTAGACAAACCTATTAACATACATTTTTCTAATGTTTTCCTGAAATCCGAATACGCAGATGAGATCATATCTTCATTTATAGTTGCAACAGTTGTATGCCCACCTAGTTACCGAGGCGGTGGTTATAAAGTCCTATTTATATTGTTATATATTATTGTTGTAACTAAAATAAATTTTTAATTCTAGTAATAAAAACAGAAAATCAAAAACTAAGTTCTAGCTAACTAGCTTTCACTTCACTGGCAATTTTTCTATTTATACACAATTTTTAATACTGTTCAATATTTACTCTTCTCTTCTCATCACTGGGCAAGTGACAGTTAATTTTTAACTCCTTTACAATTTAATATATACATGTGCAAATAAAAACGAAACATTACATATGTTTAACAATGTCAATATTGCAACAAGAAATAACCAATTTTGATTCTCTAGTACATAATTTTGGGTACGGTATTGTACAAGTCCTTTCTCTCCTTTTAAGGACAACTTATTATTTTAACACTGATCCGTAGTTCGGCTCAATTATAGCGCATACTGTTTCAGTCTCAGACTCCGTGTAATTAGGTCAGTTTGTATACGAGGTACAGATGTTCCGCGATACATAAATCTAAATATATTCGACAAGTAAACAAACATATCATCACAGGAAATAGTACAGCACTTAAAGCTGGAAACTGCTTATGAAAGGAGCAGATATAGATTATATTTTTTTATTACATTTCTTCTTTAATTTTCTTTTAAAAGTCCGAATATTGTATATAGAATCAAATGAAAATATTTTTAATGGTGTTTTTATGCTGTTAATCCAGGAAAGTTAGACAAAGCATCAACATATAGATATAGGAGACAATTAATAACAAAATTTTGAGGATTTTCAAAAACATTCTCAGAAATATCAATATCACAATAAATAAATGATCCTATGGTTATGTCACCCCTTAAAATTATGAAAATCAACTTTTGCGTTGATTTAACACATGTATCTGATAAACCGTTCAGTTTCTAGCAAAACCTCTACAAAACCGTCCTATTTTAGCTTTTTACTTGAAATATTACGGTTAACAATATCGTTTATTAATTATTGCTTTATGCTTATTTAACAATATTAGTCGTGAACTTAGCCATTGTTAATAATAAACAGAATCATTGAATTAACATTTTCTCCGTGAAGGATAATTTTAGTTCTCTTATGTTCTGTTAACAGCATTTATTTCTAGGTAACATTAGTTTCCGCAGCAGTAGTTAAACTCATTCCCCATCAAAGAACAATAGTTATTTCTATAACAAAATGTTTATGCACTTGCAAATTACAAATCGGTTATCGTTTCTTTTGTATCTTGTAAATATACAACATGAAAAATACTTTACTGAAGGTCTAAAGAAATAAGTTGCCAAGAATATTAGCTTTTAATTACGGTTATAAAATTACTATTTCTGATTTGTTGCCTAAAAACTGTTAGTAAGTAATAAAGTTATGCTTCTTAAATCTTTTAGAGCTCTGCAGAGACCGAGATTTATCCATAGAATATTTTAAAAATATATGTTTCAGTTTACTTTTTATATATTTACCCAAGCAACATTGCAACGTCAAGCCAACGTTGGGGTCCCCAACAAGAAATCAGTGTGCGACATATGCAAAATGTCGTACCAACTCATATCTATACTAAATTGGTCAATAATGTGGGTTGTTACAACGTCGGAGACTGGCTTGTCATAGTTGCAATTGTTTTATTACGTCGTACGTTAGTAATATTCGGGTCTCAATCTGGCAAGAGAGTCAGACTTTAGTAAAACCAACTTTATCTACCTAACCTACCATCATTTGTTTAGAACATAGATATAATATATGATTGCCATTTAGAATAATATGTTAATTTTAACTTGAAATTTCGTGTGAAGGGAAGACCAAAATTCAAACAAAACTAATTTTATTGATAAATGTATGTCGGCTAGGTTAAAAAAAATAGTTACCCTTTAAGAATTACGTTCATCTAAAAAGAAATAAAATTTTTTGTAAAAAATACTTTGAATAATATCGCATACATATAATTTAAAGAATAAATAAGTGCTTCTCAGCGTATTTTATTTTTTAAACTATAATTTAGTGCTTTTAAAATCTTGGTAAACGTTATTCAACAGACCGCCTTTTCCTGATTTCGATAGAATCAATAAATATGGCGAAGTCGGTACATATGTGTAGATATTTACGAATATATAAATGTATCTCACCAACATCTTACCAAGGTCTAACCGACATTGGTAGGTTACTGAAAAATGAAAGACTTATTTAGGCAGTCACCAACGTTTAATCGACGTTGGTAGATGACTAAAAAAACTAAATCTGTTAGGTCGGTTAATAACGTCTGAACGACGTTCAAAGGTTACCCATAAGTTAACCAGTTCTATTTAGTCAGTTACTAACGTCTAAACAACGTTGGTAGGTGTTCTAAACTAAAGTAGTAGGAACGTTGCTCCTAGGTCAACTCATGACTACAAGATCTAAGTTGCCATCCGACTACCATTTGTACTAATTTTGACGTTGGAATTAGTAAAAAAGTAGTCGGTAGTGCTTTTTTATAAAATAGTATGTAGCAATGTTTGTTTAGGCTTTTAGGAGTGCCTACTCAGTATTTTGTTAAGTTGGCAGTTTCGAGGGAGGTGTGCTATAGCGGCCACCTTTGCAAAAAGTCAAAAGTAAATATTCCATGAACTGATGCTACGAATAGAATGGTATCAACCTTTTTTGTTTAATACTAAATTCCCTATTAATTAATTTGGGAATATATTTTCGTAGAATTAACCGTTAACAAGTTACGGCACAAAAAGTAGCTTTTACGAATTGTTTTGTCCATTGCCTATCATACATTAAAATATCAAGTCGTCTTGCAGATCACAAAATTTTCTACAATTCTTATTTCAAACTTTTTTACTTTTCCATATACGTAGAATAGGAAACTAATGTGATCGTGCAAATAAACTGATTTTGGGTCTTTGGTAAATTGACAAGTTTTCAGGTCAAAAAATTAATATTTAAAAAATGTCTGTCTGTCACTGTAGTCTGCCGTCTGTGGTCACACCTAGAGCCTAAACTATTCCTCAAATTTTTTATGTATATTCACGATGATTGATCTTAGCTGAATCAATGAAAAAATGTAAAATAATTATTTTGTCAAAAAAGGCTCTAGCGACTTCCATTACATTTTACAGATGGATACTCACTTAGCACGAGTATAAGATGGCATAACCCGTTACCCCAAGAAAATGCTGTGGGGGTAAGACTAAGATAAATTTTTTTCTCTCTCTAAAACCTTTTGACGGCCTTGAATGGATTCGACACAGAGATACTTCTTTAGTATAAATATAAGAGGGGGAGGGAGAAAATTCAAGGAGGGATATCGCAGAGGGTGTGGTTTAAAGGATTATCATGATCATTGATTTTTCTATCTAACTCACTACAGAGTGTAATGCAATTCTGTGGTTCTACCTGGGATATACGCATGTTGATTTGGTTGCAGTGGGCGTGATCTTAGTACTGCATCATCTGCATCCCTAATCTCTCGATTGCATAGTCTTTCCAAGGCATAAGGCAGAAATATAAGCCAATAGGTCTATATGATTTTGGTAAGGAATAATCCGTAGTCCTGGTTTGGGTATAAATATTACCTTTCTTCTCAACTTACCGGGGTGTACTTGAATGGAATACACGCTCGGTAAATACACACCAGGCAGCTGCTTATATGTCCCAAACTCAACTGGAGTAGGTCTGGAAAGACCTGGTGATTTAAAGGAAAAAGACATTTATTTTCGTATCGTCCATCGTTTTCGATCATTGGATCCGCTGCTGTAGGAACCTGGTGAGATGCCTTGCGCCAGTCTAGACAAGGCGACACAGTGCTGCTTGGGAAAATTGTTTTTAGCAGGTGTTCAGATATTCCAGAGAGCTTGGTTGTAAATGATCCATCTTCTCTATTCATGGAAAGCGGATATTGCTGAGGATATTTGGAGAGTATATCTTAGATCTGACCTGCTGTAGAGTTGAATTTCACTTCGTTACAATAATATCTGCATGATGCTCTTTGCCTTTCGTAAATATTCTGACTGGCTTTGTATACCTTACAGGCAAGTGCTATTTCATCGTTTTATTGTAGTTTTCTTGTCTTAACTCCCAGCCGGCCTAATTCTTTGCTCCACTAAGTTGTAGCTTATTAGAGAAAGAGTGAAATGTTGTTGTGCATTCGCCTATGTCGTACTCATGAGAGCTAACAGTCTCGAAACGACTAGCGATGCACAACAGCCCTGTATTTATGATTAATCTACCTGCTTGGGGCTTATTGCAATCACATTTTATTTTGCATTTTCTGTTTCAGATTGAAGACATAGTATGTCGCAAGTTATAGGACATTATTTTCAATTGATTTGGAAACGCACATTGTGCACCTTGATTGGTGGTAATGAATCGATTTCCTTTAGTAGTCGGTATCTTTACTTTACTACACATTTATTCTTTTTGTATTATTTCTACGATTTTAGTTTCTGTATATAGTTTTACTGTATAACGTTTATCCACTTTTGAATAATGAGGCTGAAATGTAATTCTGGTCAAATTAATCTAAACTAACTTTGGATCTTTTATTTACTTTGTGAAGTTTGTCGTTTGCTATAATTCAATCTGGATTATAACATTTTAATTGTCTGCCTTAAAAATTCATGTCATTAATTATATAAGAATACACTCAACCGCAGCAAAATTTCTGTGTCATCTTATGAACGATGATATGGCAGAAAATTCAAATATGTATAATAATAATAATAACTTTATTTTCATACGACATGTTTTACATGCATGGAAAAACGTCAAAAGAAAAAATAACAATACATTGTATATACACTAAAAATATTAATACAGCATGATAATTATATTTATACATTAAAATGCAACAAGCATACAGCACAAAGCTTTAGTACAAACATAAATGATACGTTAAACAATAAAACAACTTTATTCCGACATTTCAATGTGAGAATTAAAATACTCGTCAACAGTATAAAACGATTTATCTAGAAGATATTTTTTAATGACTTTTTTAAATTTATTTAAATTGTATATTTGCTTTACATTGTCCGGCAGATGATTATATATTTTTAAAGGCATTAATTTCGGTCCATTTGCTGAAAATGACAAATGATGATTCGGCAATAGAAGGTTATCTTTCATACGTAAATTATAATTTATTTTCCTATCAGAAAAATTTGTCATTTGAGAAATATTTTTTTTTACATGAATAACACAAGCCAGTATGTACAGTGAAGGAACCGTTAGGATATTTAAATCTTTGAACAACTGTCTACAAGAATGAATCCTATTTTTAAACAACATTGTCCTTATAATTCTTTTTTGTGAAATAAGAAGTTCACTTGCTCTGTTTGAATTGCCCCAACATATGATGCAGTAATTTAAATGTGAATTCACGTGTGCAAAGTAAAACATTCTAAGTATTTCCATACTTAGATAATTGCGCAGTTGCCAGATAATGTAGCACATTGTTGCCATTTTGTTATTTAAAAATTCGATATGAGCAGACCACTTTAGCTGACCATCGACTTTAAGACCTAAAAATTTTATGTGTCTATTTTCGTTAATTGATTTGTTATTTAATTTTATAAGAAGACTGTAATTAAGCTCTTTGATAGAAAATGTCATAAGTTCAGTTTTACTAGAATTTAATACAAGTCCGTTATTAACACTCATTTCCTTGACTAAATTGGTGCACGTGTTGGCTTTATCAACTAACTGTTCAACATTATCTGCCGCAATAACGACAGCGTAATCGTCTGCAAAGAGAGAACCTAAGGAAATGTCAATTTTGTTGCTAATGTCTATATCGTTAATAAATATAAGAAACAATATGGGTCCAAGAGTGGAACCTTGTGGAACCCCATTTGGTACTAACCTTTTCTCTGACACAAAAGCTGAATTATTATGTTTTAGGAAGACTTGTTGGTGACACTCACCAAGATAGCTGGCTATCCAATTTAGAGGAGCTCCTCTTATTCCATAATTTTCCATTTTCCCAAGTAGTAAATTATGATTCACCGTCTCGAAAGCACGGGTGAGATCAAAATAAATACAGGCAACTTTCATTTTGTCTTCTAAATAATCTATAATAAAATTATACATACTTAGTAATGCGTCTTGTGTGGAAAGTCCACTTCTGAATCCATATTGGTTTTTTGTTAATATATCATATTTGTTCAGAAAGTTCACTAATTGGGTTGCAAAGGACATTTCCAGTAATTTGGAAAATGCTGACAAGAGTGAAATACCCCTGTAATTAGACATTTTATCTCGTTAATTTTTTTTATAAATAGGTATGACTATAGATTGTTTTAAAATTGTAGGAAAGGCGCCTTTTTCAAATGACAAATTAATAATCACCGATAAAGGATATTTGATAACATCAGCTACTTATAATAGGAGTGAACTAGGAACACCATCAAAACCCGTCGAATCTTTTTTCGAAATTTTTTTAATCATTATTAATATGTCCTCAGGTAATATTGGTGTTAAAAATAAATTGTCCGTGTGGTTAGGTATTGTGTTATTCATGTATTTATCCGCGGGTGTATCGCATATTATATCTGTGATTGAATTTATAAAGAATTTATTAAATTCAGAAGCAGCAACATTTAAGTCTTCTATTAGTTTACCATCATAGTTAATAAATTTCTGAGGGAGAGGTTCACGTTCTGATATATTTGTATTATTTCTAATTATTCCCCAAGCAGTTGCTGATTTATTATTGGATTGTATCATTTTTGTGTTGTAATAATTTTCTTTTGCCGTTTTAATGTTATTTTTATATCTTCTTTTTAGTTCTGCATATATTACACAAAAGTTAGGATTTACGGAATTTTTTTGTGCTTGATAAAGCTCCCTCAAAAATTTACCTTGACTAATTAATTCACTTGTCACCCAACCTTTATCTTTAGTTTTTTTAATATTATTTTTGCATTTTATTCTCCTAGTAGGAAATGCCTTTTCCATTGAGCTAATAAACTTTTCGAAAAAGTATTCAAAGGCTTCATCTACATCATCATAAGTGCCAACTTCATCCCACTCCTCATGTGAAATAATATGTTGAAAATAGGCAATATTATAAGGATTTTTAAAATCTTTCTTAAATAAGTATTTGTTTTCTCTTTTCATTTGCATTTCTACCTCTAATGTAATTTTTTGCATGGAATGGTCTAATAAGTCGTTTACAATGTTTTCAGGTGATAGGTCATTAACTGCTACATTTGTAAATATATTATCAATCACAGATGCTGAGTTACCCTGTATTCTTGTATAATTACTGAATATTTTATGAAATCCAAAAGATAAAAATAAATTACACAGTTCATTTGCTTTTTTGTTACCAATATTTGGATCTAGATTTATGTTAAAATCGCCACATAAAAATGTCGGAACATTAACCTTATTTTTATTAAGAATTTTTTCTAAGCAGTCAAAAAAACATTCACAATCGCTATTGGGAGATCGGTATACACAAGTGATATTTAAGACTAACTGATTGTTTGACAGTATATCTACACATGCATATTCGAATGCGAAGTAAACTTTCGGTGTATTAATTTTTATTACTTTAAAGTCTAACTTAGATTTTACAAAAATAGCTACGCCGCCACCCACGGTATCAGATCTACAATGATAGTCAACTAACTTATATTTATTAAGTCGAGTCAATGAAATTTCTGTCGTTTTCAACCATGTTTCGGTCAAGCCGATGATATCTGGTAGTTTTAAAGATTCTAATAATATATAAAGTTCATCAATTTTGTTGCGCATACTTCTTATATTTAAATGACAAATAGACAGTTTTATAGTATTAAATTTATATTCATTATTAATAGAAGGATACTCATCGTTAAATGGTGGTTCACATGTCCTATTAGATTGAGAAAATGACTGATTGGGAAGGGATGATTTCAGATGCGAGACTATTTTCATTCTAGATGGTGAGGCGTGTTTAATATCTTCTGTTGAATCTCGTATTAGTATATTTTCTGTTGTCCTGGAATTTTCTATTGCGGTTTGGGTGAAAAAACTGAAAGTCTTTTATTATTACACCATCAGGCCAGAAGGAGGAAGAAAAAAGTGTGTCAGATGGTTCACTAGGCGCTCCAATTTTAAATGAGTAAGCTGGTTGTCCGTTTCTTTGTAGAGGTTCTACTATAAACTGATTACCAGGGCATTTTACTTCTAGATAATTTTTAATGTCTTCTGATTTTTCATCTGGTTCGCATTTTCCTAAGTACAGCCATATTTTTCTTTCGCTACCACCAAATGATGTTTTTTTATTGTATATAACCGAGTACACATTTACTGGGACGCAACAAAAACTTTACGACCCCATTGAAATACCATTCCTTTTTGTGCTATCTCGACCGCAAATTGACTCGCTTACTTATAGGTTTTTAATGTGCGTCGGCTTGTTTGATGACACCATGCCGTATGTGCCAAAGGCGATAATAATTAATTTTGAGTGTCCAGCAAATGTGTAATCGATTATAATTGAATAAAGAATCCTTAATCGAACAAAAATTCAATTAAAAAATATATTATGCTTCATCTATATGGCTCTCAAATTAATTGATCCTGGCCCACATATACTCAATCGGGATAGATTTGCGTTACAGAGTAATACCATTAAGGTTTAGACCGCTTAAAATATTTGTTTTAGCTAAATTGAATAATTTTTTGTATAATTTTTTTTATAGAAATTTCACAAAATAAACCTAATTCATAATTTTCTAAAATAAAATTTGTAGTTACTAGCAAAAATTTTAATTAAAATGAAGTAATTTTATTTGCAATTATTTCGTAACGGGACACAGTAATTCGATATTCACATTTACAAAAACGTTATGATAAGCCAAACGTTTCTAAAAACTGTTTTTTTATTATTATAGGTAAAATAAGACTCTTTAAACTTAATTTCACGCCGTTAATTATCTTTTTATGTATTAATGACCATAATTTGTTCTTTTAATATACAAAGAATAGCACTATTGCACTTGGTGGTCAGTTTAATGGACAAGCAACAACGTAAGTTCAATGTCACCTATTGTATACTGCTCTGTACGACATATGAAAGGAATCCAAATAAGGTGCTACGAATACAACAATCTCAATACTAAGTTATGCAACTTTCTTCCTAATCTAAACTTAGAAGTGATCAACCAATTGAGTTATATCAAAACATTCAACCAGCTAACAGATGCCAGATATAACAACATGACTAATTTCCAGCGTTTTAAAGTTATGTGCCATACTCTAAAAGCTGTTAATGGTTTCCCTACTACTTGCTGTTATTGTTAAAATTGTAAAAATAACTGCGATAATAAGGAAATAGAAACTAAGCGACGAACGTGAAATGAAATAAAATATAAACGCTAGTAATTTAATATTATCACTGAATTATAATTATTTGGCAAAGTTTATATGAATATTGTTTTATAAAAGTCATTGCATACATTTGTACCGATTGCAAATTAGTAATGTATTGCTTTTAATAGATTTAAAAACGTATGACTTATTAATTTTCTTACAAAAACTAATATACTACTCTCGTTATATATGGGCGAATATTATTATACCTTAGTTAGAAATTCTGCAACATAAATAAGGAAGCACAACAGATTTCTCAATACTATCGTAGTAATTTGTGGTACCGATCGCGACAACAATATTGATTCGCTCTCCAATGCTATTACAAACCATGAATGTGCCACCTTAGCACCTATTGAACTGTTGCAAGATGTTCTTGGGCCAATACACTTGCATATTCTACTTATCTTCAAACTCTGAACTCATGTGTAGTATTCACACACGACTTCATTTTTGCCGCCGTTAGTTTTGATGCCATTAATTCTCAGTAATTGTAAGTCACGGAGGGGTCAATGGAAGTGTACGGGCTCGACGGCACTTGTACGTCCTGTATGTTGTTTTCCAACTTTTCCTGTTTTGCTAATTTTAAATACTATATACAGGGTTGTTTATAACCCCTTTAGTTTATTCAGTATATTCAGAGACTAAACGTTATTATCTCACCTGAAATTAAGTTCTATATGACCGATTCGAGTAGGGATAAGATTCAGCACTGTATTAAGAGAAATTGTCCTTCAATAAAAGTTCTGGTTCAAGAAGAAGACAAAGTAATCAAATAAACATTGACTGCGACAGACAAAATCATCTTTTCCCTCTTGCCCATCAAAGTAGGACTTACGAAGGAAATAGCAAAGGCTTTGAATCAAAATGGAATTTATTTTGTCGCGTAATTTTCCATGGCTTAGTACGGAAAAACTGAAGACCGGAATTTTTGATGGTCCTCAGATAAGGCAGTTTACAAATGATCCACATTTCATATAATCAATGAACGAGGTTGAGTCCAATACCAGGCTGAAAATTGTCTTGAAAAGTGTAAGGCAGAGAATTACACTGAAATAATGAAAGAGATACTCGGTTGTATTATAATAAGAACTATAAAAGAAAACTATCAAGACAAACGGAATACTTTCATGACAGCCGTGCTAGGAAGTCTTATAAAAGAAAGTTTTTAAATGATGATTGATCAATTACGAAGGAAATGCTAAAGGCTTTGAATCAAAATGGAATTTATTTTGTCACGTAATTTTCCATGGCTTTGTACGGAAAAACTGAAGGCCAGAATTTTTGATGGTCCTCAAAAGATACACATTTCATATAATCAATAAACAAAGTTGAACCCAATACTAGGCTAAAAAATTTCTTGAAAAGTATAAGGCAGAGAATTACATTGAAATAATGGGAGAGATACTGCATAATTTGAATAAACTCGGTTGTATTATGAGCTACAGCCATTCTCCAAAAAACTAGATGATTTTAGTGAAGAACATAGCTGGTTCACTAGGACATAAGAACTATAAAAGGAAACTATCAAGACAGACAGGATACCTACATGATAGCGTGTTAAACCCCATGCCAGGAAGTCTTATAAAAGAAAGTTTTCAAGTGATGATTGATCAACTCGTATATCCACTTTGTGAAATCTATATCTTACTATGTATTTTTTCTTTTTTTAGCAGTTGCAGTAAATAGTAATAACCTGAAATGTATATATCTTTAAATAGGTCAGACAGTATTTTTGACGTCTACATTCCAAAATTACCTTTGTAACACTTAACAAATAGCAGGCAACAAAATATAACGCCTTTACAATATATGTATTAATCCGGTTTCTACTTTTCCTATATACTTTTACTTTTCAGGAAATTTAATAAGAAAACCAAATAAACTTATAGATCAATTAAATAATGATTGATTGATTTGATCTTTATACTTTTATATGTAGCTTTCTGTATGTATTTATATCTATGTATGTATGCATTTATGCCTTTAGAACAATATATAAATATTTTTTTTTTGAAAATGATAAAAGTTTAAGTTCTATTTTGTTCCACGTCCCCATTAAATAATTCTTTTAAATAAATCCAATAAATAAATTAAATATATGATTATAAACAAAGTAATAAGCCTAAAGACAAACCAACTTAAACATAAATTTATAGTGCAATATTTAGAAATGGAAATAGAATGAAAGGAAACAAATGAAAAATAAAATTTTCAGCGAGTAAACAGTGTGATGAATTTTAGTATTTAAATTAAAAAAGTGTGTTAAAGTCATACACAAATCACATAACAAAATACAGAAATTAAGGTCATAGTCCGGGGCGATCGGAACAATCATGCTTCTTATTAAATTCGAATTAAATTCTGACACCCAATTTTTAAAGCGCTTTATTGCTGTCCATATGATACATGTTTTCAGATGTTCTGAAAATTCCAATATCAATAAACGCAATTTTGGTGGTAAGTCTCGCTCCCAAGGCCAACTTCAAATATTCAATAAAAGTGGGTATCGGTACTATGATGGTACGAGGAGCTTTTTTGCCAAAAATCGAGATATTGCTCTTTTTAATACATTTATTTAACATCAGCCTATTTCCGCTACTGAGACCTAACACCGACTCCTGTAGACGAGCTACCCCCAACCAGGAATTTTGCCGAACCTCTTCCCTTAAGAAAAGTAGGGATCTTTTACTTGCCTAACATTTAATAGATAAGGGACCGACGGCTTTACATCCCCTCCGAAGGATGGTGTATCCCCTTTACAACCCTCACCTAAGGTGGTATAGCTTCCCGGCATACACCTATATACAAGCCGCTGGAAGATGTGTGAGGCAAGGACGCAGTCTTCGTTGTGAATACGGATTGAGTCCTCCGTTTGTTATATAAAAAATCTGGAGCAGTGGGGGTTTAGAGCTGAGACTCCAGAACGCTTCCGTGCACTTATTTTTCGATTGGTTGTGTCTCAGGGTTGATTTCTGGGAGTGCTTGTTAGGGTCAACTGCTACACCTTGTATGTTGTATTTTGCACTATGTTTTATCACTCGGTTTAATTTATCACTGATTTGACTTTTACAGCTAATTTAGGGTCAACGGCTACACCCTGTATGATATTTTTATTGAAATTAAACACTGCGGTTTAAAGGAAAATATAAATATTATTTATTCGACTTTTTTGAACAGAGTTCGATATGATTCTATTTTAATTTTACAAGTTTCTTTTTTGGAAATTGTAACTAATCGACAACAGAAATTCTGTATGTGGCTGGTTTGAGAATATATAAAAAAAAAGTTTAAAAAATAATTAAATCGAAAAAATTCACTTTAACGATTGAGCCTCGTAGACTGAGGGAAAATTGAAAAGGGGGCCACTTAAGGTGATGAATTTTGAAAATAAAAAGGGGCCACTTAAGACGAAGGGTTCCTAATACTAGAAGGGGCCACTTAAGGCGAGGTCTTACAAGCTAACTCTTTTTAACCAGGTTTCGGCCTGGGAAGCTAGAATTGAACAGTTTGTCACGAAAAGATTGCAGGGACTGGGAATAAGAAAGCCTAGCTAGACGGGAGTATCTACAATATAAGTTAAATAGTAACCAGACCCGTTCAATAGCGTCAACAGCTATTACACAAAAATTGACTTTTGAAACTTATATTTTCCACAAGAACACTACGCGAATACTTAACACTGGAGTCACTGTCAAAACTGAATTTAACTTGGGCTTGCTGGACTCCGGTATTTATACATGTTAGATTGGCTGCGTTTATCGTACCCCGTGAACCTAGCACGGACGTTTTTACCCCCCTTTTAGGTCTGGAAATGACACCGTCGAGTCTGGATCGGCACAATTGCAACATATTACAAATTTTGAGATGAAACTCATATAGAAAAATTGGCGACGAAAAGGAGAATTTTTTGATATAAAAAGGAAATTTGAATCGATTCGCGTTTTGGAAATATTGAGTTTGATTGACGGAAATTTTAACGATATGAAAGGACCCCGTAAACGTCTCACGAAGGTCAGACGTTTAACAGTTGAAGTGACATGATAATGCTGATAGGTGCGAGGCGGCTGGAAATAAGATATGATAATGCTCCTAACGGGTATGAATCGAGTTTGAGCGGAGATATCGGTTGAAAGGGAATCGAGATATTGTATGTATTTTACGAGGGGCGATTGAAAAGTAAAGAAATTTGAATAATTAATTGAGACGCTGGAATTTGATGAAACTAAATTTGATATGAGGACTCGAGGTGGGGAATGTGATTTAGTGTATACAGGGGGTTGTCAAAAAGTAATAAGATTAAGAAATTGAAACGGATGCGAGAATTGAACGAAGTGAAGTTGAATGGGGAGTTTTATGGTAAGTTGAAGTATACGAGGGGTCGTCAAGAAGTAATGAGATTTGTAATGTAAAAGTGGTTTAACAAGTGAATGAAACGATATGAACTATTGCTGTTTTGGGTATGGATGGTGGTTTTGACTAGTTTGATGACTGTGAGGGGGTTGTATTTTTAAGGCATGTTTTTCGTGAAAATCATTTTATAAAATTGCTAGATTGAATGTTGGAAGTGTGTTTTCGGTGATTTTACATTACTTAAGAATTATAGAAGGCTCGTGAATTTTTTCTGATTTTTGTTACCTTGGATGTAGTTTTTTGATGTAAACTAGTTCTGGTTGACTTTTTTATCATGGTTTGCCATGATGCTTGAATTGATCTGAATTATTTGCTAATTTTGCATTTTTTTGTTTTTTGATTTTGACTTATAGGGGGAATACGCTATAACAGTTGGAACGGTCACCCATCCAACTACTAACCGCGTCTTACGTTCCTTTACATCGCATATCGAAGTATGTACAGAGTAAAGACACACCGCACCCATGCTCGCCCCCGAAATATTGGTTTAACGTGGCTTTTATGAAGCTAAGATGTTATCGACAGCGATTTATTGTGTCGCCGAAAGGTTAATATTACTATGCACAAATGTGTTTTTCAAGGTCAAGAGCAAATTGTAGAGGGTGAAATATCAGAACAAATGGTCTAAATAAGATTTTTTCGGAATTTCCGGACTCCTGCTTCTCCCTCCCTCTACGCTTATTAACAAATACTCAGCAAAACAGCCAGTGAGAGGCATTTTTACAGTGGTATCACGGTCTACAGACGATGACGTATTTGTTTATTTATCTTGGCCTAAAATACGTATAAACAATAATAGGGTGGGTATAAACTATCTCCTTAGTACCTGACCAGGATTAAATAAATAAATAATAGATAGGGGTATAAAGTGTTATAAGAATCCACTAACTCGAGAGGAAAAGTTTTTTTGATGAAACGTCTTGTTATTTTGAAGCGCAGCAAAGACATTAATTACGTTCTACCTGCAGTAATTTCTGGTGCACCTAAGCTATTTTAAGTGCTATAATATAAAATTATTTAAAATATAACGTCAACTACTTATTGTAAGAGCTCATACTTTTTTAAACTGGAAGCAGTCTCATTATGCTTTAATTATTTATAAAAACATGTGAGGCTTGTATGCATGCCTACATGCATATTAAGTACTAGGGACTAAAGTTATTCCTCTTATATAAATAAACAACACATTATTATTAGATCCAAGAAAATAATCAGGGAAAAAATTTAATGTTTATCAAAGCACTTCTGGTTAGACGGTTTACATGTTAAATGGTGACGAAAAAAAATACGTATAAAAAAGAAAACGTTGATCGATTCAGCGCTCATTTTGATAAAGTTCTTTATGTTAGTACTTAGCAGTTCATATTTATTAGCAGTATAAACATAGTGGATATAAAGAAAACAAACAAGAGGAACTTGTAAATTGGTAAATATAGACAGACGTGGTATGGAAGGAGCAAAATTCTTAATATCAAAACGGTTAGTTCAAATAAATAAGTGTAATTGGATTTGTAATTAAAAATAACAAAAGTGCAAGTGACAAATTCTTACATAATCTTATAAACACTCAGTTTCGTTTAAATATGTTTAAAGTAAAATATTTACATTGCTTTATTTACTTAAAATGTAATATAGAGGGTGTTTTAGTTTTACAATTTCAAGGAGGTCGGTGTATTGTTTATTTCAACAATCGAATTTTTTAGAGCGTGTTTTAATCGGTTTTTAAAAAATATCTCGAGATTTATAAGTTCTAAAAGACAAATGAAACGACGAAAAATATCTGTTATGAATAGTACAACAAACACGTATATACTAGAATTCGCTCCGACTATTATTATTATTATTTATAGAACACGAAATATTGCAATATTAGGCGTTTTCAAACAAATTATTATTTCTGTTAAGAAAATGGGCAAATTCCAACGAACTTTCGTAGTCCACGCAAATTAGATGTTAATAATATATGATAATAATATATGTATTATTTGTTTATAATTTATTTCTTTTAAAACATCTAATTTGCGTGAACTACGAAGGTTCGTTGGAATTTGCCCATTTTCTTAACAGAAATAATAATTCTCATCTCATAAGATATGTATTCTCGATAGGGTTAGAAATAGATATCCGAAAAGTTCACAACCCATCCAGGAACGGGAAGTACCTTTTTTGTAAAAAACCACCCCTAACGGAGACTAACCTGGTTTTTCACTTATCTTGTAAACTGTTCGTTGGAAAAGAAAAAAGTATGGGAAATAAAAAAAATATTGTTAAACTTTGTATAAAAAATATCTTATTGACCTTGCAGCTTATCCCCACCCATTTCGCAGTAACAGCGTCCAAACTGAGTAGTCGAGGGTAGTTTGGAGCACATAGGTAAAACTCGATCTTACACGAAGTTTCACAGTGAATATCTCAGAGCCGGTTACTTTAACGAGAAAAATGCCCATGAATGAGTTGATAGAGCGGAATTTTCTCTATAAGATGCATGTCTAATGGGTTTTGACGCAAGTGATTTTTATTCATTTTCCCTTTTGTTCCACAAAGATGTGTTTTTTAATTTGAGCTCGTTTCACACCACCCTTGAGATAGAGCTCTCGGTGCGTTTTTTTAAAGTGGTTTGCCCTGTAGGCTTATTTCGCTAAAATTCTGTCCAATTTCACTCATTAGAGGGTTCTTCATCGACGAACATTTCTTCAAATTCCGAATTTAAACATCCTTGCCTATGGCAACTAGAGCGCATTGTTGAGCAGCGCAATCCAACATTAACACAGCTGCATCGTTTTCCACAAATTTTTTTGCAGCTGCAGGATACTAGCTGAAGGGTGGAAATTGGTGTGAATGGGTGCTAAGATATTGCCCATTTTCTTTCAGCTCCATTCCGTTGGTTCCAAGTTTTCTCCTCGCCAAGATTGAATATCATATATATATCCGTAATATTTTGAAGCTGTTTATAGTGTTTATGGTTCTAACGGCTATTAAATTCACCAAGTCTATTTCAACATGCACAGTTTCACCATCTTGAAGTGCTTCTCGCATATGAAACAATCACCTATTTTTTCCATATCTACAGAAACATTTACGCACATTTAGGTCTATCTATGTAGTAATAACGTATCTGCATATATTTTTATATTTTTTTCAGTCTATCTTCACCGTATTTCATAGACTTTTCTATCTTAATATTACACGCATGTTTATTCCACAACTGAACGTTGGAGGTACAAGGCACTCTCAGGCTTAACAAGGAGACTATTCTGATCTTCGCCTTTTCCTTTTCCTAAATATCACAATGCTTCAAACATCTTCTCCGAAGGTGGTCTAGAATGAATGATTTACATAAATTAGTGAGGTAAATGGGCAATATCTTACCACCGAGTTACAAACACCAATTTCCACCCTTCAGTTAGTATGCTGCAGTTGCAGAAAGGGTTGCAGAAAACGATGCAGCTGTTAAGGTTGGATTGCGCTGCTCAACATTGTGCTCTAATTGCCATGAACAAAGATGTTTACATTCCTAATTTGAAAAACTGTTCGTCGATGAAGAACCCTCTAATGAGTAAAATTTGGACAGAATTTTAGTGGAATAGGCCTACAGGGGAAACCACTAAAAAAAACGCAGTCTACCTCAAGGGTGGGTTGGAAGCGAGGTCAAATTAAAAAACGCATCTTTGTGGAAAAAAGAGAAAAAAATTATTTACGTCAACATCAGCTAAAGATGCATCTTATAGAGAAAATTCCGCTCTACAAATTCATTCATGGGTATTTTCTCGTTAAAGTAACCGAATTTGAAATATTCTAAATATCGTGTAAGATCGATTTTTACCTGTGAGCTCCAAGCTACCCTCGACTACCTCAGTTTGGACGCTGTTACTGCGCAATGAGTGGGGATAAGCTACAAAGTCAATAGGACGTTTTTATATAGAATTTAATGACAAATTTTTTATTTCCTAACTATTTTCTCTTCCAACGAACGGTTTACAAGATGAAAATGAAAAACCAGCGTTTAGTACCCGTTAGGTGTGGTTTTTTGCAATAAAGGGACTTCTCGCTTCTGAATGAGGTGGGAACTTTTCGGGTATCTATTCCTAATCCTATCGAGAGTACACATTTCTAAAATTATTTATTTATAAATTATTTCTTCTATTCACTGTTTTTTAAGCCAATTTGCGCGTACGGAAAATGTAGATCTTGCAAAGTACTATTTTCAATTAAAATTTCAAATCAGAGTAGGCTGAAATTACTGCTAAAATTTTACACCTTTGTGAAGTCCTGCAACAAAAACCGAGAAATATGCGTGATAGCTCAAACTGTAGAATTTGAGTACTTTAAGAAACTGAACTGAAAAAAAAAAATTTCAACTTTTGACCATTTTTTCCGTTTCACAAAAATTGCTTATAAACAAATTAAATTATGGTATGCAAAGATAGTTCAAACATAAAATATTTTATACCATTTAAAAGGATAATTTGGGAAAATAAAGATATTTTACCTTTTTGTTAATAAGCAAATTAACGCATTGACTTGAAATTTGCTCTGGTCGTTTATAAATGTTTATATTTTCATTTTTGCAACAGAAAACTATTAATATATTATTAGAAGTTAAATAAATGATTGTGCTTAACGAGGCACGCTGAGGATTGCGCGACCCGGGCGAAGCCTCTTCATATGAGATATACAGAGTGTTAGAAAATTCTTATCTCTAACCTTATTTGACTCCACTGTTCTAGTTAAAGATATTTATAAAAATATTTAGTAGGAAGATCATAATAATATATTTAAAATGGTTTTTTATAGTCCCCCGAAAACTTAATTATTTCCTACTTGACAAAGGCTGTAATGTATAATATCGTACTACACATTTTTATGCTTTCTAATAAAACCTAAAATATAAACAATTGCTTTGTACCGCATGCATAAAAATTTATTTCATTGACCATAAAACTCAGCTTCAATTTAGATGACGATAGAATAGAGTAAACTGTACACTGCAGTACTGGTTTTAGCTGAAAAATATGCAATGAAATTTTAAATGCGACCGTTATACCCTCTGATGCAATAATTCCTGGTATTCCAAGAATGACTTGAGGCACGCTCTCTACCCATCCGACGCCGACGTATACCATGCGATGTTTATCTACATTCGAAGGTTACAGCATTGCAAAAAGATTATCTCGATTAAATTGCAAAAGCTGAATTAAATTATTTAAAAATACCGCGCTATTGTGCTAGGTCTTATCGATAACACTTTTCAAAATACAGCAGTTGGAGAAACTAATATTTGTGTTTATAAGTGATTTCTGTGTTTGTTTTACTCATTTATTTATTTAACAATACACTGCTCAACAGAACATTTCAATTACTGGGCAGAAGAGTATATGTAAGTACTTACCAATAAATGCTAAATGAATGTAGAACCATAATATTGTAATATAGAACACTGTAGTTTGTAGATTGTTTTACGGGGTCATTTGGAACAGCCTTACTTTACTTCGACCTAAAAGATCTTTTGTGATTTACCCTACATTTAGTGGTTATCCAGGATTCCCAGACTTTTTACAAAGCTTGTGATTTTCCTCGGAGCTAATTTCCCTATGTCTTCAGGCGTTAATTTCGCCTGTTCTAGAAATTTTAGCCTAGTGCGGACTAACACCTTGCATTCACAAAGTATGTGTTCCGCAGTTTCAATTGCAGTATCGCAATATCTGCATTTATTATCTACCGTCTTGCCCATATTCTTGCGATGGTATTTCAAGGGGCAGTGGCCAGTTAGAAAGCCTGTGATTAGCCTTAATTCGGACTTTTCAAGTTCGAGAAGCCTTGTGGCATTCTTTGTCGAATAAGTTATAAACTTTTTCGCTTGTCTTTGGCCTGGAGTATTCCTCCAGTAGGACTTTTCTGATCATTTTCCCATTCTTGAATCTCCTCCGCTATATGTCCCTTGGCTAGGCCACAAAACGGTTCGGGTCCAGTGAACGGTGCTTCAGCTCCTTTTGTTGCAAGGCTATCAGCAAGTTCATTTCCTTGTACTTCCTCATGCCCTAGTACCCACATCAAGGTAACTTTGTTGTTTTTAGCAAGTTGCTTCAGGGATTGTCTACATTCCCAGGCAATTTTAGATTCAAAGGTATGGGACCTTAGAGCCTTTAGTGCTGCCTGGCTATCTGATAGTATATAGATCTTTGCCTTTCGGATGCCTTTATTTAGGCATACCTGGGCACACAGACCTATGGCATAAATTTCTGCCTGAAAGATGTTTGGGGTTTTACCGAGGGCTCTGGATAGCCTACAATTCTGCCCTACTACTCCCACTCCTACCCCTTCAGCCATCTTGGATCCATCTGTATACCAGATAAGTGACCCCTGTTCCAATCGCAGTGACTCCATCTTGCTCGTCTGACGACTTTCAATTAGCACGTTAAACGAGCAGTCAAAGTCTTGTTCTACTGGCATTGAGTCAGTGGGTTTGGTTATGGACTTCAAATGGATTAACTCCTTAAATCCTTAAGTGACCAACCAGATTCTGGTTTGAATTTATGTGCCTGGTGCAGTCGTAAGGTACTGAGTGCCGCCTCCTTCCTTACATGTAAGTGCATAGAACATAGAAGCAAGTGCAATTCCCGAACAGTTTGTTTCATCGGTATTTAATCAGTTTAACTTACAGAATTGGCTGTTAGTAGAAAGTAAACTGACCAGGCTCCAATTGTAGCTAGATGGATGGCAGGTTTCCTTCTACTTATATTTGCAGTAATGTTATCAGATGCAGAGTTAAAATCCTACTGTCTAAAAAATGTAGAGCCGCAAATTTGAGACATGTTTTCAGAACATATTTTAATATGTCGTCAATTGAATGGTTTTGTTCGTCCAGTGCTGCTACCAGATAGCACAGATATTTTTGCAGGATGGCGAGTTCTTAAGCATTCTTTCTCATTCAACATAAACATATTTCGCCGATTGTGAATACCTAATGATTTGCTCAATCTTAGGTTACAAACAAAATTTCGGCATTTCAACGAAGTCGACAATTGAGGACAACACATACGTGTTGTAAGTGAGGAGACCAAATAATTGACCAATATTACAGTTTGCACCGAATAGAAGTTTTTTTTTAACAGAGCGGAAATTAGACAACCTCCAATTCCAGAAGCCAGCGGCTTGTGAGAAAGAGGGTTACACATTGAAAAACGCGGACATACAACCACATCCTCCGACAGTGATAGTGCCGGAGCCGGGGCTCGAACCCAGTAGCTCGATACCCGTTCCACTTTTAACCATTAAAAAGATTTTTATTCAGTTATATTTACCCGTTCGATTAATCGCGATTACCACCTTGCGCCTAAACCACTGCGGCTATCGGTTAGACCAAAAAATGTTTTTACGACACTCTTCCTTAGAAAATATTTTATTAAGTGAACTGTAAGGTTTGGTTTATCGCTATTAAAACAATTAAAAAATAGCAAGTTAAAATGTATGGAAAGATGTAATTTTGACTTACTTCAGTGGTGGAATGCCTTCTGAGGTGAGCTCAAGGAAAACATGGGATTAATTCGTTGATCAATTAATGCACTTCGTCAGTCTGGCGTATACACACGTGCTTTCACTTCAATCTCTCGCAAAGTTTTGATATAGTAGATTTAGTGTTAATGTAGTTATTATAAATCCGAGTGATCTAAAGCTTTCATTGGTGATGATGTTTAAATTGAAATTAATTATAATTTGCTATCAAATGTTGCACCGAAGTAACGAAATGGTGGACGTGTCTGATGAACTTTCTAAAGAATAATTAATTTTCATTTATTAGTGTCTTTAGTAAATGTTACATTACATTTCCGTACGTTTAACTGTAATTTATTTAAATTACACCATTCACATATTTTATCAAGGGCATTTTGTATTGGCACATAATTATTAACATCACTGATCTTACTGTAGAACTTCATATTATCAGCACATAAAAGGCAACTGACACTCAATTCAATTGTAATGTTATTAATGAAGATGTTGAAGAATAATGGGCCTAATAGAGAACCTTCGTGTACGCCCGAAGTAGGTAAAAAGCCTGCAAACCGTTGAACATAATATTCAATTTGTCAAAGTATGTATTTCTAAGATACGATTTAAAGAATAATAACACACTCGAACACTATGATCAAGTCTATCAAATGCTTTAGCGGAGTCCAATATATGCATATATATTGATATGATTATACTTAAGCTAAAGAGCACATTCAGGCCAAGTCGAGTTGTGTATTGTGAATAAGATGCATTTATTCTTATTAGAGAGTTACATGCATGTTTTCTGTTTTCTTTTATTTGTTCTGTTTGAGAAGATATCAAAGTATTTTACAGAAGACAGATATTTTCAATAAGTATATGCAATTTTTATATTTCAGTCATTAAAAGCAGATAGAGATACTTATAACATATGTTAATGGTAGAATAGATATTTAAATTGCACTTAATTATTGTTATACTAATTATCAAAAGATAGATAAAGTAGATGTGACATTTTTAAATTAATTAGTAGAGCGCGAATGCAATATAATAATAATAATAAATTGTCTTTATTAAGTACTGCATACGGGGCGAGCGTGGGTGCGTCTTTATTATGTATATACTTCGATATGCGATGTAAAGCAACGCCAGGCGCAGTTAGTAGTTGGATGGGTGACCGTTCCAACGAAGACCGCGTCCTCGCCTCAAACATCTTCCAGCGGCTTGTGTATCAGTGTATGCGCCGAAGCTATACAATCTTAGGCGAGGGTTGTATAGGGGATATACCATCCTTCGGGGGGGATGTAAAGCCGTCGGTGCCTTGTCTATTAAATGTTAGGCAAGTAAAAGATCCCTACTCTTCTTAAGGGAAGAGGTTCGGCAAAATTCCTGGTTGGGGGTAGCTCGTCTACAGGCGTCGGTGTTAGGCCTCAGTAACGGAAATAGGCCGACGTTAAATAAATGTATTAAAAAAAGTACTGCATTATACAATACTACGGGCGAAGTCTAGCCGAAGTATTGTATAATGCAGTACTTAATAAAGACAATTTATTATTATTATTATTATATTGCATTCGCGCTCTACTAATTAATTTAAAAATGTCATATCTACTTTATCTATCTTTTGATAATATGCTCTGTGATATTGCAGGAGTGAACTTCGCCCTTTCATTGCTAGAAATAAATATGCTCTATTGTAAATGAAAAGCTTAATGTGATGAATAAAGATATTATTATTATTATCATTATAATTTGTGCCGGAAAATGATAAAAGTGAAAAAGGCTCAATGTTACGTGATGAGAACCAATTCGTTTTGTTAAGTTAATGTCACGAAAGATTCAAGTTCTTAATTGCGATTTTATTATTTGAGGAAAATATAAAGGAGATTGTGAAAAAATTGAAAATTGGAGGTTGCTAGGGGATATGAATAATAACAAGAAAATTGGGAAAATAGAAAGGAAAAAAATTTTGGAGAAAGTAAAATATTGGAGTAAAATAGAGAAAATAGATTGTTGTTGGTTGAAATGAAGAAATGTAAAACGATGGAAGGAAAGCGAGTAACTAAAGAATTTGGAAACAAGAAATAGAAAATCGAGTTTTTCAAGATTTTGATAAGTAGGATAAAGGAATATAACCATAATTCATTTTAAGGTCCAGAGAACGGTTTCTGGTGGAAATGATATATCATTTGAGTGGAGCAGCCGGATATCGCAAATAAGTGATACTGTGCGACAGGAAGTTATATTGAGCTATGCGGATTTAAAAGTTGTAATAAACTTTATATAAATTTCTTGTTCACCTTTTTATCGTTTGGAAATAATTGAAAATATTTTAAATTACAAACTTTGACAATTTATTTTTTTATTAACACATTTTATTCTAAACTTAATCATCTCCAAATTATTTTTATTTTAGTGTCGTATTTATTTTATTTAGCTAGATAGGAATTTTATATTTTAGTTTAGTTTATATTTAGTTATGAAATATTGTTCTCGCAATACACTGTTCAGTTCGATTTGAATGTGGTTTATTGCTAATTTGTGTTTCTAGAATTGTTTCTTTTAATGATTCCGAACTTTGCGATTTTAAACTTAGAACTTTATTTGTGTGATATTTCAACAGAAAATTTAATATCCAAAGTATTTCCTAAATAAAATTTTCCATGCATATATTGAACTGCGCTGAAGTAATTCCTGATGGCACTTGCAAGTATCATCAAGTTATTAGAAGGAAATATGGCAGGTATTGATAGCCATAAATGCCGAATACAATCTAAACAAACAGCCATGTTCTTTGTATGACTAGTATAGGGTTGTCTACATTTTCTAGTGTATAAATTCTAGACATGTTGTCTACTACAATACTAATTTCCATAAACTAGACACTGTTTACATTAGTTTCGCACGTCGTCGATTTTCAGTAGGCTGTATTCAATAAAACCTGTTTTCAGTTTTATTTACCTAATTTGGATTACTTAATTAAGTTCGATATTACTCTATTAGTCCAGTACGAAGATTAGATATAAATTTTACGTAAAACATACATTGAATGGAATTATAATATTATGCATTATTCCGGAGTTTAATTAATCTTATGGGCTCTTGATTTGTTTTTGTTAATCTGTGGGTGGCGAAAATTATTTAAATCATTTTATTTTTTGGAGAAATTAATTTGCTAGTCCGTGTAGTTTATCGATAATTTAAGAACTTTGTTAGTTGCAAAATGTACTTACGTAATAAAAAATATCGGACAAGGCTTATTTTGACTCCACTATTATGGTTTGGTTCTGCTAATGTGACAGAAATGAAGAATATATTATATCAGGACACTAAAACACTGTCACTCTGTGCCTGAAATCTTCAGTTGCTTGAATACTGACCCACGTTAGTAGAAAGCAACGTACATCCTCTAACTTTGAGACGTCGGTAATTTCAACATTTGTTTTTGCATTTACCTGCTACTGGTTCTTGTAGCATATTTATTTTAATTTAATTTTCTTATTTAGATTACCGTCCTGGCGGAGTTTCGTATAAGCTATTCCACCACTCAACTTGGACCCCTACACACAAACAATTACACAACGAACTTTCCAACAACATTGCCATCAGCGGCAGCTGAGATTCGAACTCTAGTCGGTAACAAGTAAAGACGCCACTAAACATCCATACCCTAGCCAGGATTCGAACTCGGCCTCGGCACATCTTCATCTCAAGGTAATGCGTAAGCATCGAGTCACTGAGCCGCATGGTCTCCATCATCACGTAAACCCAAAAAACTCGTAAGTTTCTCAGTTTTTTCTCCATCCTCAATTTCAAGAAATGGGACAATCTTCTTCACATTGAAAGCAATTCCTTCAAACCACGCACTGCAGTATTATCCTCTTAAGATGAAGGAAAAGGACATAACATGTGGGTGGCATGTTGTTAGTTTGTCTATTGAACTGACTGCATCATTGACAGTCTATGCAAAACTTGAAGCATGGTACATAGCTCCGCAAATCTGCATAACTGAAAAGGACTGGAATTTCGTGACTAATCTTCAGGTATGTTAGAGTGACAGGCACTGATTTTCCGAACATCTCCAAAATTGGACATTGTATCGACGCCTGTAAAGATGGGAAAAAACGCAGTTAGAGCGGAAACACCAGGCGGAATATTTTCATTCCTTTCAATGATTAGTAGATATAGCAGGTGTTTGTCGGTATCTTATTCGATTCAAATCTTTATAATATTCTTCATTTTCGGAAAGATATACACTAAAATAACAACTACGTCACTACTCACTGTCCATCATTTTCATATTAATCTTAAAGTGTCCAGTATTATTAGCAGGCATGAAGGAAGAAACAAGTATTAACTTCTTCGTGGAGAGTGACAAGAACATAGATCTGCTCTTGTTTTTTACAGCTCCTGAATAATCCACGGGGTTAGCGCTTCACGATCTCCAAAGCCTCTATTAGACTTTAACCTTTCTTGATGTCCATTGTCCAGACGATACCTCAAAACTAAATCATCGAGATTCAGTTAAGTGAAATACTGTACAAGTTGGATGTTTTGGTGCTGGATGTGGTGTATATGATTCAGATAGGCGAAGACAATCATTGTTATTAGTACTACCAAGTTTCAAATGACCTGTTTGGAAGTTTTACATTGTCGAGTAATACTGTATAAATGATAATATGATATTTTAGAAAGATTCGCTAGGTGTTTTAGAAGATGTCATTATGTTCTAAATTGTTAATTGGGGCACACGTAAACAGGAACGATGAGTGGTCAGATCAATTCTAAAAGTCGATGACAGTGTTCACAGAATTCGCTGGTATAGTCCAGTATACTTTAACTTGGCGTGTGTATGTATGAGTTAATATTTCCGTACGATTTCATTTTCTCTTTTCTGTACACAAAGTTAAAGTAATAGTCCAGAAACATTGTCTACGTGAACAATATTTCTGGATCTTTGTGTACAAGAGAAAATGAAATCGTACGGAAATATTAACTCATACATACACACGCCAAGTTAAAGTATACTAGACTATAACTGAATTCATAACGTGTTTCACCGTCTGCTAAGAAACACACAACAGAATTTGAAAGAGATTATCGATAAAGACTGCCATTCCATCACGGACGTGCAACGTAAGTCTGACGTATAGCGATAAAGAAGTTATTCTATCAAAGAGATGACGTATTGAACTTAATCTAGTGAATTGCCTGAATGACTTTCAGAGAAGTTGATAAAGCTTTCAGAGAGTACTCTAACTGCGGCTCGATGTGTCACAAGACTCCAATACCTTTTCAATACTTCAGAGTTTTATGGTGTCATGAGATAGATTGTTCAAATCCTTGCGATTGGGGATGCAGGAAAAAAGAAGAAATTTATGAACCTGTTTGGTTTACAAACCCAGACATGATGAGGAATTATAGTATGTATATTGTACATGCAAAAATGAATGGGGTAGATCCGCATGTCTCAAGGTTGAATGAAGGAGTACATTTCTTTGTACTCATGAGGGTCAGTGTCCAAGGGAATTAAGGTTCCAGGCACGCGTTTCTTCTTGAGCAAAAGTTTATCAACGTAATGATATATGTTTTTAACTCCTGTCACTGCAACATACCCAAACCATAACATAGTTATATGTAAATTGAAAACATGATTTCTTCTTAGAAGAAGAGATAATTTTCTTTATGATGTATTAAACTAATAATGATTCTCTTTTGTCTAGTAGAGTAGTGATTTGTATTCTATCTAGAAAAAATAGATTTTGTAGAGTTAAGATTGATTTATTGAAAAATTAGTTCTTTGACAAAATTACGTTTTACTAGCTTCAAAGTGAGACAGAAAATTCAAATTCAAGATCTCTTAATTGAGATATTAGCCCAGTGCTTGATATCTATTGTTATAAACCCCACGCCTTTTACAATAAAACGAATCTTAATATTTAAACATTATTTTTTACTTTTTAGTTCGGTTTGCTATTGAAGCGTGTTTTTTTAGTTTTTTTAAACTATAATTTTTTTCTAGAAAGAATACAAATCACTACTCTACTAGACAAAAGAAAACCATTATTAGTTTAATACATCATAAAAAAATTATCTCTTCTTCTAAGAAGATTCTCCTTATGATTTTTAGGAGCGATTAAGCCAAAAATCTCTACTATCCGAACATAGGTGACTTTAAGCAGATAACGCCTGGGCTATATAACTTACAGAAATGAAGGCGTCGCGGCATGGCTGCCCGTTGCTAATGTCATTAGCAACGCACATTGGAAAGGGTGTCTCCCGGTGAAATGTCCAAACTCAGTACATGCACAAAATGTGTAAAATTTGGCGCTGGTAGCCAGAAGTGTAATATTTAAACACCTCGCGTTATTAAATGCATAGACAACAAATCGTATCTGGATTGAGCACCCTCTAATTAAAATTTTGGAATAATATATCCATATAAATGTTAAAAATCTCCTCGATTATTATTTAGGATTTCCATCTTAAGTCGAATATTGTTAATTTAAATAATAAAATAGAGTAACCTTGAAAGTAAAAACATGTGTCGACTATTATAGATAAATTAATTGATTCTAGTTTTGTTCGTGACATTTAGTAGATCGTAGGAAGTTAAGGTATTGCCGAAGACATGTGATTTACTGTACTCAAACAGAAATTCGGCATGAATTTGAAATATTTGTGATATTCAGACCTTTATAATACAATTAAAATTAATCCGCAGTGTTGCATCACAAAATTCCATAAATGATATAATAAGATACCACCCCAATTTCTTTACAGAAGGTAGACAGTGATTCAGTTTAAGCTTGTCGGTATACTGTATACGACCAGAATTGAAACCGTATAAAACCTAAAAGCTGACAAAAACAGTCGGCATCTCTTGCGAAGGTAAACAGAAATGCTTGTCATAAGAAAAACAATAAAGAGATGCCGACTGTTTTTGTCGGCTTTTAGTTTTTATACGGTTTCAATTCTGGTCGTATACAGTATACTACTGACCACATCACACATACTAGCACGTTCAATAATAACAACATTTTTTCGCGACTGAAAATAGATAATTTGTCTGAACATGTAGTAACTATTTCGTTTTTTTCTATTTTGATATGCTATCTCTCATAACACGATTTCTCGCCGATCGGTCTGTTTATAATTTGATGATATTTTTTTCAAAACAATTTTTATTTTGGAATGAATTTATTTCCCTTTTATCTATTGTGGAAAGATAAAGAGGATATAATAGCCATGCCATGAGATATTTCTTAAACGAGCACAACCATCCTTTTAATTAGAAAAAAAAAGAGTCATATTATGTATTTGATATTTGAACCTGAAACGTGGCTGAATGCATATAGAGATTTGAAAAAATATCGAGAATTTCATACATTTTTGTCTGTATAAAGTAGTTAAAAAGAAATTAACACATCACTAAGGAAAATATTGTCTGTTTTTAAATCCGCCTTAATCATTATATCTACACCTCTGTAGTTCAATAGTAAAGGCACTAATTTTTCTATTTTGCGTTTGCACTGACAAGTAAAAGATAATAATGTAGGTTATATTTCACTGTTTCACCAGTGAAAATGTTCACTGAATACGGGAAGAGCATAGTCAGTTGAAAGCTGAAGTAGTAAGTTATTTAATCTAAAATGTGACGTCACATTGTAGATCAAATATCATGCTACTAGTCGCGAAAACGAAGTATTCACTCATACTGCACATACCACAGCATACGACTTTAGTCGCGAAAAAATGCTTAATATAACTGCCTATTGCTTACCTTATTACGCGGCAGTTTATTCCTTTACCGGTAGTGTTGATGCTTTCAGAACTTAATTATTTATGTTAATTTTATAGCATATACATGACAGTGTAATATATCAAAGTGGCCCTTAACTATGCATGTAGGTCTAGTACGGTCCAGTGTGATTATTTTAGGGCAACATCAAAAGCAGATAATATTTAAATATGGGAACGTAGTCAACAACCATTTGCACCATATAAGCACGCAAGCAGAACCATAAGGTACAACAAGTTTGATCTCATCCATAAAAAATATTCAATATCCACAAAAGATATGTAAATTATTATAGCATTTAATTATAGATACAAATACATCATAATCGTAATGGTTGAACATTTATTAAGTAAATATTTAAAAAAATATATAACTTAGTCCGAGTTTTTCGCCAATTTTAATTGCAATAAGTTGCCACCAGATGGAGCTATCGACAAGTTGCGGATACCTCTTGTCTGTAAGTTGATGACTAGAGGAACAGTGAAGTGTTGTTGTGCATTCGCCTATGTCGTACTGATGAGAGCTAACAAGCTCGAAACTACCCTGCGGCTGGTGATGCACAACAACCCTGCACTGTAGTCCTTTCTTTAGGATTAATCTATCTGCTGGGGGCTTATTAATTGCAATTCTTTTTACGTTTTCCGATTGAAGACGTAATGTGTCGCAAGTTATAGGACATTATTTTCAATCGATTTGGAAACGCACATTGTGCACCATGATTGGTGGCAATGAATCCCTTCATAGGAAACAGTGGAATATTGGACTTTAGTAGTAGGTATTTTTACTTTACTACACATTTATTATTTTTGTGTTTTAAAAAATGTATAAAAATATATAACGAAACATTGACATTTCAGCGACGCTTTAATAGTGAAAGCATTAAAAGTTCATAAAAAACATGAAACAGAACGTCAAGTCTTACAAGACATAAAATTGAAAAGTGAGCATTAATTTTTTTTTTATATCTGAATCAGTGTCACTATAGTATTCGAAATACTTATATCTAAGACGCCATCTTCGAGTGATGGTTTATTATCAGTGGGTGTTTCTTGTAATAGGTCACTTAGTGATGATTGAGACATTTACATTCTTTAAACCAGTTAATCAATTTTATATTTATTGTTTACAAGTTTCCCACTGTTATTAACTGAATCGTAAAACATTGATGTCTGCAAATGAGTCGAAGACAGGCAAACCGCCACATAAAATTAAACCCAAGTTGTGAAAGAAACTACTTGTATCAGTAAACCGCTGAGAATTGTTAGAATAATTATCGACCTCCTTGCAAAGATATATGTGTATATCTTTAACATATTGTGCATATTACTTATACATGGTAACAATAAAAAAACCGCTGCAGAAGGAATCACTACTTCCACATCCAGATTTTGTATCCAAGTCCTATACATACTAAATCCCAATGTAATATTGTATTCCCTTTAATAATAGAGTGGGGGTGGCTAATGTAAAAAAAAAATTAGAAGCCCTTGGTTCTTGTATACACAATAAATTCCAATTTAATTTTTTATTCCCTTAAACAATAGGGTGTGGGTGGTAAAGGGGGTTGTAGAAGGGGTAACCAATACCAAAATAAATTTTGGAGGCCCTCGGGTCTCGTACACACACTAAATCCCAATTTAATTTTTTACTCCCTTTAATAATAGGGTGGGGGTAGAAATGGGGGTGGTAGAGGGGGTGGCTAATGCCAAAAAAATTTTAAACCCTTAGTTCTCGTAAATCCCAATTAATTTTTTTTACTCCCTTTAATGATGCAAAAAAAAAATTGAGACCTTGACTTTTGGTACATGCCCTAAATTGCAATTTTATGGACTCTTACCTGCTTTATAATCAAGTTCTAGATCTCGTTACATTACATAAGTATACCAAATTTCAAGTCAATCATAAACGGTTCCTAAACGTGCGCACAAAAAAAGTTACAAACAGACCGACAGACAGACAGCAAATATCTTTTTTTGCTCAAATTTAAAATCTCGACGTTTCATGACATTTTAGGCCTATTTTAATTAAAAAAAAATTAATTTTTTTGGCGTTACTATACTTCCACTGGACGTGGAAGTAATTATAATAAATAATATTCAGTATGTATTCCCGTATCAAGAAGTATTGCTACATTAGTATGAGGTGCTCTATTTAAGGGTCATTTTACTTAATTTAAATGGTAGACGACTTTGGTGATTTTAAAATCTTTCTTGGTAATTTTATAACAGTTGTGTATATTACTTTGTTGCATATACTATAGACCATATACTTATTAGACCAATACTGCCAGCTAAGAATGTTTTGTTAGGCCAAGACTTGGCGTACTCAATAGCTTATGCGCATGCACTGATCCCTCAGATGATGAACAGTTAAATCAGGATGCGTATTATTGTCATCTTCGTCGAGTATAAAATTAATGAAAACAATGTTTAAATTTCCATTATAACATAAACTATTTGTGACTATAATTAAATACTGTTTTGGAAAGTCTACATTACGTTCACATCTTCAGAGGCGCATTACAAGTCTATGAAGCCCGGGCTTGGGGCGACCCGGCAGACCAAATGGGTCTAATTCAATGTTTTAAATGAAAACAAAATCTTGATTCTAACTAATAAAAATACACTTAAATAATTAACTCAACAATGCAGCTAGTCTTAAATGTTTTTTCCATAAATAAATCGTCGCATAGAAAATTAATTAGTGCCTGTTTAAAAGTATTTCTTCCTAATGATTTTAGAAGTAGTTGTAATGGTTCAAAAGACTTGTAAGTTTCTGTTCTGTACAGTTCACTCGGAGATCTCTTCTTTATATTTTGTGGATGGTGACAAAATTTGATAACAAATTATACGATACGAGTTGTTTGTCTTCGTAAAGTACATAATGTACTAGCTATGTATTTGGCACATTTCTAATGTGGATGTGACCTTTAAAAGGTGTTAAAAAAAAAAATCAGTAACTAAAACCACATCAATATTTGTTGGTTGTACACTGGAATCTCTGGTACTCGTTTGTCCAACAATTTAAGTACTTTTTTGGTTTTAACATTGATATTTATGTTACTTAATGATAGTGGAACGGGTGTAAGCAAATAGTTCAGTACAAACTACAAAACATCCTTCTTATCAATGGCTAGGTATTAGTAATATTTTACACGTAAATCACACGATCGTTTTTAATTTTATGTCGTTTATTCAACGTTTCCACAATAAATAACTTGAAATTCTCAATCTTCGATTTTTTTTGGAAAATCATGGTTTTACTTTTTTTAATGTCATTTATCCAAAGTTTCCACAATAAATACTTGAATTTCTCAATTTTCGATTTTTTTTAAGGTCATGGTTTTACTTTTTCTAATGTGAGTGATGTCGATGCTTGAGAATCATTCTAGAACGATTGTAACATATATTTTTTAAATCGCAGAAAGTTCTATCTTTTTATAGAAAAGCATTCTAAAATTACAAGTGAAATATTGTTTTAATTCAAACATCCTTCACGCATGCAAGAGTTGATTGATAGATCTAATACTGGTTCTATTTACCATTTCACTGTTTAATAGAATAATTTTGTCTTTAAATTTTTTAAAAATATGTACCAGCACCAATTTATATGCAACCTATATTAGCAGAGGATTTGTTTTGTATTGTTATTCATTTAAATATAAAACTGCCAAAATAAAATCTTTAAAATTTATCAGCTTTATATTTGGTACAGTTAATTAAAATTTAATGGAATAAAAAAATGTCACGCTAGTCTTCTTTATTTGTTTATCTCATTCTGTCACTAAATTGTTAAACGTCTACTGAGCTTATGCTGCCAAGTTTTTCGTCTGTTGCGGCAAATTTGAAAAGTACACGAATAAACGCATTAATTAGTGTACTGATATTTCTTGGATATTGCAGTTCTAGTAAAGGTTTTTTGCTAAATTCATTCTCGTCTGTCCAAGTTAAGTTACCGATCACATTAGAGCATCTAGAATTTTCTCTGTCAAATGGTGTTTGTTTGCTTATACAATTCAGATTATGATCAATTTATATTGTTTTCCACGCCACTTCTATAATAACGCTGTTCCTTATATTCGGCGGATATATTTTTAAATAGTTTTTCGTGGACAAAGTCCAAACCCTTTCAGAGAACATAGACCAGAAGTTCTCTGACCCTTTGTACCTCAATGTTCTGGTTGCATGCTCTTGGTCTACAAGAATAAACGTGGGAATATAAATCAACGTTTAAATTAGAATAGTGCAAGTAGTAGTTAGCAGACATATTTGTATTAATGTCGATGTCAATTAATTAATTATAAATTACTGTTATGCAATTTAAATATCCTTAAATAGTAAGAGATTATTATCGCAACAATATTATTATTTAATACAGCCGTAAAGCGTTTAAATTTGTTTGTATTGCAGCTTCCTTTTTAGGCGACGTGGGCAATTTCCTTGTTGCATATTTTGTTTAGAATATTGCACACATGCATGTATAAGTTTATTATTTTGGTAAACTGTAAGAAGTGAACGGACAGCAGATGGGTATTGTATATATGTATTTAATAATTACAATAATAATGCTGAACAATAATATGCTAAAGGCGCCGTTTGCGAACAATGGCGGTAAAATTTATTACATATACGGTTAACATCATGATGATGTATCGGGAAGGTAACTGTTGAATTACAAAGTTTTTAAGACAGATTATTTGAACCACAGAGATTAATGTTAACGATAATTAGGTTTTGTATCGTGTCGCATTAGATTGATTAATCTCAACCCTTAAATGAGGCACTTGTCCTCTTCAGAAGAAAATAATGCCTATTAATGTCTGGACATTAAATAGAAAATTTAAGTGTATGTAACGAGAGACGTAACATCTAAAATTGCCCTGAAATTTGACAGATTTTTTTAACAACAAAAAATGTTTCTTACGTTGCAATGTGTGCTTCATTAAATATTACTAAAACTTTGCCTTCTAACAAAACAGTTATGCCACTGGCCAAACTAACAGAGTAAAAACCGATGGCGAACTTTATAAAAAGTAAGGATGAATTGAGACGCGAACGATGAGATCATTAGCTACTTTTAATAAGTATAGATTAATTACGTGTAGTAAAAATAAGGTTAAATCCCTAGAATCAAGCCCGTTTGATACACGAAGAAGAGAATTTTGTTGCTTATTCTGCGCTTATTTTGTGTTTGCTATCCCTGTCATTTAAGTCATCTGGTGCTACTCTTTTCGTTACATCTCTTACCCCCATCCCGATATTTAGAACCTGTAGAGTTTGATGTAAAGTAACTAATTAGTAAACCCATAGATTTTCATATAGTAAGTTTGAATAAATTGGCATTATTTATAGAATTCGTAGTTTTACTGTTTGTGAGTGAACGTCCAGTTTTCCAAATTAACCCACTGGAGTTACCGTTTCTCCACTTGAACTACTCAGCCTCGCGTATCCAGCAAGTTTAAATGATAGGACATCATTTAAAGTAGGACTGACGCCCGAGCCTACACCGAAAACTCTTTTCCGGGGCTCTAAATTAAAGAGTGGCCCTTTTTCTTCTAGTCACCAGCTGGTGTGAAGAATAACGCGCCACAAGATAGTTAGTCAAGTTATTCGGGAGTTGCACATAAATACGAATATACGTATATTTTCGACACTCTAGTATATGTGCTTGATACTTATTACGGCTTGGTATGTATCGCAATTTGGACATTCTGTTTTGTTTAACAGGTAAAGGGTTGTGATAATGGTGTGATCAATTATCATCCTGATTATAGATACCTGTTCTCATCGTTTAAGAATTACTGACATAGTTCATTTTTCTACATCTGTTTTAACAACCTTAATTTTAGTATTATTTCTGTTTCACTCATTTTGCCATGATTTACAAATTGTATTTTTATAACATGTGTTTTAACATCTTGTGTGTTAATAGGTATATTTTCAAATATTCCGTTTTTAGCGTGTGACGAACTGCATTTTCCGCTAATTCATTTCCTTCAATTACTACATGTCCATGGTCCCATACAAATTTAACTGTCTTGCCAGCATGAGCAATACGTCATGCAGAAAAAGCTCTGTTGAATTAGTGGACCTGGCGAAAAAAATTAATGAATTTCACTTAAAGGATCAGAATAGATAAGAATTTCTAATTATTAGACATTAGACAAACGAGCATGCCGACGGAAGTATATATGGAAGTGTTTCACTTATCCTATTTATTACTGCTTTAACATGAGTAGCTGCTAGTCTAGTAACTGCGTGGTGGGATCCTTCTAATTGATCAGCATGTTGAAAAAGTTGGACAACAATTTCTACTGTGTAATACAGAAGAAGTCTGCTTAGTCTCAGTTCTACAGACGAATATTTCACAAGATATTGAAAGCATGGGTCTTATGCAAATGGCTAGTTCAGTGTTGCAGTTTGGAAACATTCAAGCTTGCACTTGCATAATTGATCTTGGATAAAATTGCACTCTTCTACAAATGCAAAGGATCTTCTCGATCTGCACCCCATATAATGCTTGACATACATCTTAATATGTTGATAACTTTTTTTACCTAGAGGTAAGATTATCCATGTTGGAGCCACAAGTAAGTTTTGAATTAAAAAATAAACCATGAAATTTCACTGTGTCACGACGGAATTCCATTTGTGTTCCCTTTACGAGAAGCTGTAATTAGTTAGGTTTTCTGAGTCTGTAGAAGTGAACTTGTATGGTTTTTGATCTAGCAGAAACTAATCTTGCTGAATAATTGCTAAATCATCCACATATAAACATTTTCTGTACTTATTAATCAATACCACACTATTTATTTTCATTTTTCTATAACATATAATTTGACACTAAGGGTTGAATCTTGTGGGAGATCAGACTCTAATTTGTTAGATGATACTGTATTATTAATCCTTACTTTCAAATTTCAAGACGACAGATAGCTCTTGAAAAAAGAGGCAAGTTACCTCTAAAACCTCATCAAATAAACATTCTAGTGTAGCTTTCCTCCATATTAAATTAAGAGCTTTTTTATGTAAAAAAATACAGCGACTAAGTGGTTTTGATTAGCAAAACTTTCCGATTGGCACTCAAGGATAGTTAACTGATCAGATGTAGGATGGAATTTTCTAGAACCCATTTCGATCTCTGATAACAACAATAATTTAGTTTCCAAAATTCTAGAAGTTTACTCATACAGTAAGTGAGATAGTTCTGTAACTTTCTGGAAGAGCTGAGTCTTTTCCAGTTTCAAGTATCGGAATAATTGCTGCTTGTCTTCGATATCAGGGTAAATACTACAAAACTACGTAATTTGGCTAATGTAACTTTTTGTCCTTTAGCATTTCACTTATAACTCTTGTGGGTGCTTAGTTAATCCCGGTTTTAACCCATGGTGATCTTTTAAATATATTATATGCTCTACTTCGCCCCGCTGTCTTATGCTATCCCAATCCACCAAGATATGGAAGATTTTTGCGTAGCAACGTCAGACATTGCTACTTTTGCTGCATTCGGAAAGCACTTCATTACCGAATCCACCAATTGTTCAATTTCTAGTATTAATTGAAGTGTAGTTAACTGCTTTAGGTAGGCAGACCAACTGGCTTCTTAAAGACGCCACCCTCTGGGCTAATCTTGGTTGACAAAGTAATTGGTGCAGTTGATAGAGGTAGGAAAGTAAACTGCAAGAAGGTCATTCAAATTATTTATTTATTAAAACTATGACTGAGATGATATTGGATCTTGCACCGAAGAAGGTAGAATCATCCGTGTAAAGGGGAACTGTGAGAATTAAAATTCACGTAAGGAAATATATCTTGCATGTAGTAATTTTAAGAAGAAATAAAACACTAAAGCTAATACTTGTATGTCGGTTCGCTGGGTAAAAATGGCATCCTTAATAAAAACACCGTCCCTTGATGGCAGTTGAGGCATAACGACCAATCTTTGGAAGGCATATCCTTTAAATTAAAATGATTCTCCTAGCTTAAAATGGATTTCCTGCAAACATGCAAAAAGAAGATTTATCCATTTTTTCAAAATTCTCTGAGAAAGAAAGTTTAGAATCAAATATAACTTCTAAGTCCTTCACAGTGGTTGCATTACGTAATCTCACGTTGTTAATGTTGTAGTCAGAATTAATGGGTGACAGCCAGCGATTAAATGACATGGAGTAGCATTTGTCGACATTGATAAGCATATCATTATCAACACACCAAGCATAAATGGTTTGAAAATCTTTTTGAATCTGTGCACAATCAACCTGAGAACAGATATTAATAAATATTTTCAGGTTATACGCAAATAGTAAAAACTTACATTCGATACATTTAGCAATGTCGTTGATGAACAAGTTAAATAATAAGGGACCAATATGGGAACCCTGAAGCACTCCAGATGTTACCGAAAATGACTCAGACATATAACCGTCAACTAGAACTTGTTGAGTTCTCTCAGAGAGATACGACTGAATCCACGATAATAAAGGAGGACTAAGTTCAATGCTACGAAGAGAGTAATTTACCTTATCAAATGCTTTACTAAAGTCCATGTATATGTCATGAACGTCAGCATCTTCTACTAATGATTTTACAATGAAATTTATTGGTGTAGATATACAAGTTACAATTGGCAGAACGACCTTAGAGGAGGGTGGAATTTTGTCAGGACCTGCACTTTTATTAACGTCAAGCGAGTCAAGGGCAGTTTCCACGTCTAAAGGGCTAATATTTACTTTATGTAAATCTGTTGTTACATCGGGAGTGAAATTACATTTAACATCGTGAGACGAACTGTAAACTGAGGAACAGTAGCTTGCAAACAAATTCGATATACCCTCCCCACCCTCAGCCTCCATATTGTCATAAGACATTGAGAGGGGCAAACAGTGATATTTTCGATTTGATTTTGATATGACTTACTACCACTGTAATTCCACTGAAGTATGCTTCGTAATTGTTGCATTTTCTCCTCAATTCTCCCTTTTGAGGGCTGAGAGCTCTTACTGTATTAACATGCGAGTTAGAATATAATTTCATTATGTATTAGTTTAAGGTATTGTATATATTACGTAAATATAGACAAGTACATAACAAAAGACAAATATCCCGACAGGCACAAATAAAAAACAGATGTAAACAAATAACTATATAAAAAATCTTTGGTATAATTGTATCGCAATACATATTACATACATTTAAGAAGCACTATTACACACATTTAAAAAGCAGATAAAGCTATGAATATTGAGTTTTTTTGTAAAAATATAGAACGCTTTACGATTTTGCTTGTCATACTTGCCAAGGGGCCATGCTAATATTTTTTGTATCGTTCCAATTTTTGTATATGTACCTCCGAAGCGAGTACCATAAACTGTCATTTTTCATGTATATTTATGTACATATCATGAACTTGAATTTCAAACTTTTAATAGCCTTAAGAGACAAACGTTACATAATTAAAACATATTTTGCATTATGAAGATAATGCATTGAAGCCATTATGTCAAATCAATACGAATAAATAAATCACTCAAACAATTTGAAACTTTACTATTTAGAGAACTATAGACTCGTGCTGAAATTTATTATGTTTATTTTATAGTCTGCTAAACTAGATTTTTTTAAATTAGAATTACGTTATTGTATTTGTTTTTTATTTTTAGAAAACTAAATTAAATACTATAAAGAGTTAGGCAGTTCAACGAATCATTAATGTCATATAAAGAACGTCTGCAAATTAAGAAATGTTTTGACTTAAACTAAATCTTTTCATAGAAATCACAAATGTCTACAATAACCAACTTGCCAGCATCTCAATGAATGGAGTCATTGTTATACGCAAATAAAAAAACAGAAATAATACGACATATATTACACCATATTTTAACTCAATTACACATTCTGTGACCTTTGCCTATCACAACCTAATAACAGTGAGTTGTTTTTCAAATTTAAAAATTACATAATAGTATATTACAAAGTAAATAAAACTATTTTATAATGGCAGTGTATCTATTAAATTCTATCTGAGAAATAATTAATAATATTTAAGTGGACTTATGTAAACCATAAACAATACGAAAGTGGCGCCTAAACAAGTACTTAACTCAAGATCAAGTTCAAACGCATAATGGATTACACTTTGAGGTTTTACACTAGACTAATATTTACTACCTGTTGTTGTAGTTCAACTCATTTAATGAGGGAAAGTAACCTTGCCAGCGGTACAAGACCACAGTATACTACAGAAAATACTTTCTTGTTACTGTAAACTAGATAAAATCTCTATGGAAATGTCAAATCTTGACACTCTGGTTAAAAGATATCTCAAGAATACTTAACAGATTTATTTCAGAGTGTGAAGTGGTAAATGCTTGGATTATTGTTGAACTAGTAGTTAAAACCAGGTTGATGTTTCGGAAGCTTTACGAGGCTTAATAATTTTTATTAAATCTGGTAGAGAACATATATTATTAAATAGTAAAATAATTGAATTTATTGAATTTGATAATAAGTAATAAGTTGAGAATTTAAAGTCACCTTTTTGCTGGTGGTTTATGAAAATTTGGTTGAAATTATTTTTATGTGCGCCCAATAAGCGATATCTGTGCCATATCTTAGGTTTTAATGTATAATGCGAATGAGAAAAACATCCACGTTTATATGTTTATAACAGTACGGGGATAGGGGTATAGGGAAATCCTATACACTTATGTGCACTATAATATCCCTAATGAGAATCAGAGAACATTTTTGTGTTGTGCATGGCCCTCTAAAGTAATTTTTGACATATACTATTTGTATAAATTATTAACTATTTTCCTAGTTGGAAACAATTAAAATTAATTTAATTATAAAGGAGAATATCATAACTTGACAGCATACGTTCTCTTAGAATAGGGCTATGAAAAGGTGGTAGTTAATTTTTATAAAATTTTTACATTCTATTTCAACTTTATTTCTTTTGGTTGCAATCAGTCTCATTTTGAGAAGCAGGATATTATAAAATTGAGGGGCAAAATAAGTTATATACGTTTGAGTGTGTGATTTGGTTTCAAATGGAACATTTAGAGATTTGTTAATTATCATTCTAGTTTCATAATTATGGATGACAGAATGATATAAATGTTGATTTTTAACTGCAAAATTGAAACAACTATAGACATAGAGACTTCTAATATTCATTATATTTGTATTCTTATATAGTTCGTTAGTGGAGTACATTCTATCTTTCTTAAAAATTATTTTTATTATAGTATTTTGACACATAGCAAGATTATGTAATGAATTATTGTATAATCCACCCCAAATTACAATGCAGTGCTTTAATATAGACTCGACTAAGGCGTTGTATAAAACCATTAACAATTTATTATTTACGACGGATCTTAACTGATAAAATTTATGAAATAGTTTACGAATTTTTGTTGCTTTAAAATTACTATGGTCGTTCCATCTCAGAAGCTGATCAATAATAACTCCTAAATATTCAGTAGATTTTACCTTTTTTATTTCAAGGCAGTTGCAATTGATATTGCAGTATTTTTTGTGGATTTTTTAGAGTATTTTGGATAGGTTATTGTTTGTTAATGTTTTTCTTTCTGATATTTAAACTTAATAAATTCAAATATAGCCAAATTTGTATCGACTGGAGACCTGCTTCGTCTTTCTAATATACCTCTGTCTAATTTGCTCCTGTAAATAAAATAGCGGTGTCATCTTCATATCAGGGAGATGCTCCTAGGCAGCATCAGCACCTATTTCGCAAGATTAGGTTGGTTGGAGGCCTAAGCGAGGGTTTGCCTACAGGGAGGATGTACAAGGGGCCCAGGGGCCTAAGTGTTCAATAATTTTTATTGACCACCCTCCCAACTAATTCCAATTCCAAATTCCATCTGCATATGAGATTAAAGTTCCATTATTTGGTATGTTGCCAATTTCGTTAATATATACGAGAAATAGCAGAAGTCCCAATTAAGGTTCCCTGCGGTACATCCATTGAGACTGTCTGAGAGTTACTGAAAGTTTTCTCTATTTTTACCTTTTGCTTTCTGTCAGTTAAATAATTCTCTATCTCAATGTGTCTCCTCTAACTCTAACATTTTTCAGTCTATCAAATATTGATATACGGCATACTTTGTCTAACGCCTTTGCCAAGTCTAATATACTACAAGACTCTTTTTATTCTTATTTAGATTATTTATTAATTCAGTAATTAGATCATGAACGGCATTCTCAGTGCATTTTTTACCTCTAAAACCATATTGCTTTCTATAAAATATATTTTTTAAATGAAGAAAATCCGTAAGACTTTTTTCAAACTATTATACATGTCGCTATCCCAAATATACCGAAATGTACTAAATAGTCAAGTGATCCTCGTGTCAGTCGTCACATGCCTACCTTGCTCCTTTAAGTAGAATCAGTCTTTCACAGAGTTTCACAAAGCTTTGTAAAAAAATAAAAGTAAAATTTTTAATGAGTCTTTAAGTGATGTCGATTATTTTCTGAGCAAATAGAATAGCAACCGATTTGGTTTGCTTAGTCTTAAGATTATGTTGATATGACTATTGATAGATGTTGTTTAAGTCTCGGTTGATCAAATTATTGGCAATGTGTACTTTAGACGGGTCAAAACAATGGAGAAGTTGAGTATCGTCAGCGTAGGCTTGCAGATGCGAACTGGTTACTACCTTAAATATATCTGACGTGTATATAAGAAACATAAGAGGACCAAGGATGGACTCCTGGGGGACGCCTGGCGTTACTGTTTTAATATCAGATACTTTTTTCGCAACTGATACACATTGACGACGTTCAATGAAATAAGAATCAAGAATAAGATATTAAGTCAAAACCATAGTAATTTAGCTTTGCACATAGAAGCTCATTCTCTGTGATCAGGTTTAGATACATCGAGTTGCTAAATATATTTTTTGATGGAAAGTTTTCTTGCCCAGTATGTATTTTTTGTGCCATTTCCTTACCTATATTTATAAAGAAGTTATTAAAAGCATTTGCTTGTTCCGTATTATCCGTTATAAGAATGTCATTTTCATAGTATTTATTTTTATATTATTATTTTTACCATTTGTAACCTTACCAACAATCCTCCATATCTGTTTATAATTGTTATTGGTTTGTTCAATTTTTGTTTTATAATAATTATTTTTTGTCTGCTGTGGTAAAATATATTTATTTCTACATTGCTTGTATTGTTCGATGGCTTCCTCTGTTTAAGTTTAACATTTTTTTTTTCATTTCCTCTTTCTCTTTCAGACAATATAATGTGTAATTTCTTCGCAACTTTCATCTACCTAAAAATTATGTACTAATTTCTTCTAAATATTCGATAACCTAGTAAATTTAAGTGATTTTTTTTTCTAAACATTCAAAGGTTATAAACCTTGGATTAGCTAGACAAAGTACTAAAAAACGTATTTAAAGGATCATAAAATTTAAAAAATGAATATACAATAGAAAGGTCACGTAATAAAGTTGATTGTAATAATGTTTAAGACGTAATTTAAGGATCGAGGTAATTATACCTGCTAACAGCTCTGCCAACTTATCTTATTAGTTATTACCTACAAATCGTACAAGATTTCTAAACACAATCTGCGATTTATAGAACATATAAATCAATTGAAAAAGCAGTTTAGTCCTATAAAACCCAATTAATGTGACGGCCGCATCGCTATAGCTATTAAAATCTAGATCACTTGGCGTTAATAATTTCAAGAAAATTAATATTATGTATAGTACCTGACGTCATCAGACATTGCATGTCGGTGCTTTATACTGTGATGACATAATTCCTACAAATTTTTTTGAACGTTTCTTTATGTGTTTGTATATAACTTAACCACATGTGGCCGTGTTTGGGAACGATCAACAGATTGTAAGAGTTGCATAGTTTTTTGCACAGAAATGATACAGATCATGATCTAAATATATGCTGGGCGGATCGAGCGTTTTTATTGAGAATACAGGGTGATCTGTAATTAACAAACTTAATTGGGTGTTACGAAATAAATAAGAGACAAATTGAGTTTTATTCTAATTATAGCTTCCTATGAATACTGATTCTTTACTATTTTGATTACAGTTTATTAAGACTCTCGATTTTTAGAAGTGACATCAGATGTAGGGATAGACGGATTGTACTACAGAAAAATAAAATCACTATTTTCTAAAATCCATAAAATCTAGCAAAAATCTCGGAAACTCGATATTTTTCAAATGATCACTATCCTTATTAATCTTCTTGTTATCACTTCTCGGTATTTGAAATAATCAACCATTTTTATCTATCTCTTTCTCTAATACTAATTAATTATATGGGTTGATATTAGATGAAGTAAAACAGGATATAAATAAATAAATAACGTCTTTATTTGTTTTTCTCATAATATATGTTATTATTATATTAATATTGTGGCGGCAACGTTCGATTACTCGTTCTTCCATGCAACCATCAATAGGACATTATTCACATTATTTGAAAATAAAACGCCCAATAATGTGTTTTCAGACAAAAAGTGTAAAGTACAGAATAAAAATAAGAATTACAGTCTTTGTAGTAGTAGTTATTTTTTTATATTTTTTCGAAATGAAACAACGCTGGAGCATATTTTGATGTCAGGGGGGAGTTTATTATAGACTTTCTTAGCATTATAGGAGAAAGATGTTTGGAATTGCGAGATTCTGTGCTTAGGAACAGTGTATAGATTGCGGTGTCGGGTGTTGCGACTATGCATGTTTGTGCCTCTCATTAGCTTATTGTACATATATGTTGGTTCCTGATGAAGTTTATTTCGAATGTTAAGCAAGACAAGTGAAGTAAGAACCTTTCTTGTAATAGAAGCCAACCTGACTCTGCAATATTAGCGGAGATATGATCAAACTTCCTAAAACCATAACAGTAACGAATACAGGAATTCTGAACTTTTTGTAGGCTTAAGCGACCTTTCTGAGTTAGTGCTGGCCAATAGAGTACGTCACAATAGGAAAGAGTCGACAAGATCAAGGAATCACAGAGCTTGAGTTTTACCCCAGGGTCTAGTATGCATATAACAAGTTTTAAGATAGGATTTTAAATGCTTTACTATAGTCTAACAAGAATGAACAAGTATTACATTTTCTATCGTTGGCTCTAAGAATGTCGTCCGCAATGTAGGCTAATGCAGTGGTTATACTATGATTGCTCCAAAATCTGACTGAATAGATGGTAGATTTTAGTTATTAAATATTTGTTTAACTGGCCTGCAACTATTCTTTCAAGTACCTTCGACAAAGTAGGGAGAATACTAATAGGTCTGAACTGAGAAAGTTCGGTAGGGTTATCGTTTGTAGAAATGGGCAAGACGTTGGCTGTTTTCCTAACTTCTGGAAAAATACCACTAATTAAATATTTATTTATAATGTAAATAAAGTATATAGTTAGATGAGGGAAAACTAAGTTTAGCATTTTTAAATTAATCTTATCAGAATCAATAGCATTCGACTTCAAATGATGGGCAAACCGATTTATTTCTCCGTAGTAGGTTCACCGAATACAAACTCAACGTCAATATTCGGATGTTTGCTATTTTCATGTTTAGTGAGAATATTAGGATTGGTGTTCAGATTTGCTGTTAACTGAATTGCTTGATTAATAAAACAATCATTTACCTCATCAACATTTGTCAGATCGGAGGTTACTTGACGCTTGGAATTGCTAATATTTAACCAGCGTAGAGACTGCCAGGAGTAACGAGGTTAGGTTTTAATTTATGGTTAAAATATGCTCTTTTTTCAAGTTTTACAGAACGATTCACTAACTTTTTAATATCTTTATATTCACTCCAAAGTTGATTAGTTTCACGTTTCTTATATTTAAGATAGGCGTTGCCTCTAATCATAATTTCAAGTTCTCAGTTAGCCACGGAGCTAGAAGTTTCGTAATTCTAACAGTTTTATATGGTGCATGTTGATCAAATCATTCATTTATATTGTGATTCCAGAACTGTAACATATAACTTGACATCATCTATATCAAAAATATTATCCCATTTGATAGAATTTAGATCATTAAGAAAGTTTTCATAATTAAAAGACCTATAGTCTCTTTAAGTTACCATTTTTGCGTTATTAACTTCTTTTTTAATATTGAGTTTGCAACTAACATGGGCATGTCATTATTAGATGTGATGATATAATCAAAAGGGTGCTGGCATTATGGGTCACGGATATCTTATTCAGATACAAATATTAAAGAAATAACACTGGGTACTCGGCTAAATGTGGAATATGTTGAAAATTATATGATTTTCCTGTAAAGTTCATGTAGTATGTATATCAACTAACACATGATGATTCATTTCCTAGACTATAATTTTTCCGAAATTACTGATATTTGAAGTTATACTGACCAAAATTCTTTCTATAGAAGACCATATAAATTGAAACGCTTTTCAATATTGCTATTAGAAATGTTTCACAGGATGAGGGATAATCGCACACAGCAGGAGATTGTTTAGGCAAACTTGGTTGCAAACAACGGAAATTAGGAAATTCTTTTGAGACTAATCAGAATGAAAAGCCCACCAACGTAGCACAAAACATCCTATCTATGTCCATAATATGTACCTAATGTTTAAAAGTATATCTTATGCATATCTTGCAGATCTCAGGAATATACATCTATGAACGTACATGAACGTTATGACGTTGGACAGATCTAAGACGTGAAAGAGGTTAATTGTCATTTCATATGCGTTTTATATGTTTTTGTGGAATTTATATCGTAGAAAATGAATGATTTTTTGATGCGTTAATTGTAAAAGTGTGACATCTGAGGCGTCAGTTTTTACAGAATGTTCCAAGCATATTATCAATGGTTACATGTTAATATAAAAATGCGATATTTAATGTGGGTTTGTAGTGTAGGAGCAACTGCAGTTATTATGTGACAAAGATGATTCATTCCATATGGGAATGGAATATGAATTAATACTAGAATAAGCAAAAAGCAATTAATGATAAAAATTATATTGGTTTGGTATCCATTAAAATACAATGAATATTTCTTGTTAAGATTTTAGTGATTAAGCTAATGCCCAGGGAGAAAATATGTAACAGTAGCGTCTGTTGTATTATGACTACTCCCCAAGAATTTTGGATTAGGAAGGCAGTCATGAGGTGCCTCGTTCAAAAGGGATTTTGATTCTCTTTTCAGCCGTATAAGAATTTCTAAATTACTGAGAACATTAATTTTGAAAATGTAAAATTCTGTCGATGTCTTGTAAACTCAGTTGCCAATAGACCTCATTTCTTTGAAGGCACAGTTAACGGTGATGTTTATCTCGATTTTTCGATGAACTTTTTAGTGCCTGTATCAAAAATATATTTTCCTGATGTTAATAATCCAAATGAAATAGACAGATCGATTTGGTACTAACAAGATGGAGCTCCGCCGCATTATTCATGTAGAGTGAAAAATTATCTAAGAGAAATTTTGCTGAGTTGAATGTTGAACCTTAATTTCCACCTCGGCATCACGACTTGACCTCTCTTGGTTATTTTTTATGGGGCAATTTAAAATTAAAATTGTATATTAATCGAACAGAAAATATTGCTTGCTGGGTTAAAGAAATAGGGTAAGCGAATAAATGCACAAAAGAAGAACTAATGTACAAAATGTCAGTTAAGAATTCAATGAGCCTTGCTTAATAGTCCAATAAAATGGGAAAATTTGGATGAAATACTTCAGAGCGGGCTGAAATTGTAGACACGGGTTTATTTTGTGGTACTTTTAAACATAATAAAAGTCCCCATCCGTAGCCGTCAGCGTGGGGGGGGGGGGTAGAAAATAGGTTAAAAAAAATCTTTTTTCGCAAAACAACTCGGAAAGTATCAATTTTACTGTAAAATATGTACACATGAAAATTTCGTTCGTTTTCGATTTTTTGAAATTTTGACAGCTTTCCAACGCAACGGAAATGCGTGCGTTCTTCGTTAAAATCTCAAAAATAGTCATTCGGATCGCAAAATGTTTCAAATGAAAGTTGTAGAGAATTCGATTACGAACAATTTTCTTCTCTTTTCATTTCCATTCGAGCAATACTGACAGAGATACGAATTTTTAAACATCTTTATGGCGCGCTATCAGAACACTTGTTTCATGATAAAATCGATAAAAACTCAAAAACGATAGATCGTACGCATATAGTGTATCTAATGAAAGTTAAAGAGAATCAAATTTTGCATATGATGGTGATGTACAAAATCGTTTTATAACTAGTGAATTGAGATGAAAGGGAAAAATATGAAAAATTGTCATTTTCAAGTGCATTTGGACTATTATAGCTTTTTTTGATTGGCTTTACGCAATAATGACACTAAACGTTTTTTGAAGAGGATTAAATTATGTGTAAAATGAGCTCTAAGTGAATCAGTTCATCCAAATCGACAAATTTCGTCCCATTTTATTGGGCGATAATGTCAAGAGGCGACTGGCTGACATTTTTAATATTTAATTTAATTATAAATAAATTGGAAATACACTTTAATATTATAACTAATAATTTAGCAAAAAACCTCAAATGAGTTTACAATTTTCAAAAGTTAGTTCTTCAGTAATTGAACACTTTTGAATATAAAAGAGAAGAGCAGTGCAAATGTTTATATTTTTCAATTGAACTGTTTATGAACGATTGATTTATATACATTACATGTAACTATACTTAGTCAATTGATTTTAGGTTTACAACAGGAAGTATAAAAATTATATTGGTATTTAGTAAGTAAATAATTTATTATTTCGCAAATTCTTATAGTATTTAATAAAAATTTATTGACAATAATAAATTCCATTGATGTACAAGTAGTACGAGAATGGTCAACTAATAGTTAGTATCATTCATGTATTGGATAACGTATGAATTTTACGATAACTCACTTGTTTATAAAAATTTCCTACAGAGCCAAAAGATCGCAACCGTATGGATTGACCGTATTCCAATTTTCTTTTATGAATGGAAGTAACTTCAAAAATATAGCTATAAAATTCCAACTTTAGTTATCAAATGAAGTTAACTTTTATTACTTTATTACAAAGTAACTGTATAAAGTAATTACCTACCAATAAAACAGATTTATTGAACTTCCAAAATGTCAAATAAACAGATATATATATAAAATAGCCATTTCAGATACCTAATAATATTTAATAGTCCTGATGAAATTAAAAGTCTCATTGACTTACTTTTATGTAGAATCCTCATAAAACACCTTTTAATTCATGTGTTTGGAAAAAAGCAGTGTCCAATTTTGTATACAGCGTATAAGAAATAATACTTGTATATTATAATCTAGTATACGAGTATTGACTGTTGATTAGGTAAGCTTTTGTTAATAAGAAGTAAGATTTGTTGATTTTACTTAGTGTGGTTTACTAAACTTAGTTTGACCTAATAAATCGAACGAAACTTCTTTGAATAACTACAGATTTACTTCTTTTAATAAGCTGGTTGATCAATCCAATCAAGCTGTAATTTTGCTAAATTGCCACCAACATCTGCAGCGTTAAAACAACACTATTACCGAGTATTTCATCAAATTCAATCTTGGCTTGGAAAAAAATGTAGCCAATGCAGTGGGGTTGAAAAAAATGGGTAATATTTTATCAACAGTTTTTACTACAGAAGAGCCTGCTCCAGTTTCTATTTTAAAAGTTATATCGTGCAACTGTAAAAATAAGCGATGTGGACATGTTAAAGTTGGATTACGTTGTTCAACTATGTGCTCCAACTGCCATTCACAAGGTTGCCTAAATTCAAGGTTTGTAAAGTAAGATAGGTTAGCATGGTAACTTGAACGGAATGGAGGGGTTACGATGAAGGCGGCCATCTTGCGCGTCATCGTGCCTGCTGAAACTTAATTGTACGTATGCATTTTTTGAGACGTTACGCTTATTTGTTGAGTTATTTCGAAATATTTGTTGTTTTTGTGTTTATAATCGTACAGTTATAGTTATTTAGTGTATAATCTAATTGACAATTACTGTTAAAGAGAAAAGACTCATAGTATATAGAAGTTTGTAACCTGTATATTTACAGAAATAATTTTAAGGTAAAGAGTTTTTATTATTTTCCGTTCATAATAATAACAAATAACAATGTTACATACAATTATTAGATGACTGGTTGTCAAAATAATTTAATTGACATAACTGACGTAAGAAGCCCTATTTACAATAGACTTTTTTGAAAAAACATACTAGATAAAAAATCGATTACTTTAATTCGGCCGCAATAGTACATGTAAAAATATAGGTATGTGTATATTTTGCTTTTTGTTGTGTAAATACTTATCTAATATAAGTTTTGTTGTAAAAATAGTATATATGTATATATAAATAATGTATTGTAATATTTTTAGAAATAAATTACTTAATACAGGAAATAAAATTTATTTCCATATGATACAAAGAAATATTAGAAAAAACCAATGAGTGATTTTTTCTTATTAATTGCTGTGTCTAATATGACATGATAAAATTTAATGGCCCTCTTGTTAAATTTTATTAATAAATTATTGTATGCACATCTAATTCTAATAAAAAATTTGCATTAAAATTTTTTAATACTACATAATTGTAAAGGTTGGCCTGGGGAAAAATTTCTACTCAGTACATCATAAAATAAGAAACTTATTAAAAGAACCTACTTCAGTCCCTTAATATAAAATGTACTTCTTTAACTGCATACATTAATTAGTTATAAATTTGATATATAGTAATGTCAATTTTAAATTACAAGAAAAACGTTATCGATGTTAATAATCATTAATCAAAAAAGTCAATTTATTAATTTGTGCTTGTACGTTAAAAAATACAAAATACGAAATTCAAATTCATAACTAATTATACTTCTATACTAATGGTTTGAATGTCAGAAATTCGAATGAGCAGGCAGAGTGACGCGTTCCCGCATTTTAAATAGTGATCTCTGATTGGTCGAAAGTTACCATTCTACCTATCTTACTTTACAAGCCTTGGCCTAAATTCACCACCTGAGGAAATGCCAAATGAACAGGATCCAACAAGCGAATAAAGAATCAGAACGTCAATGGAGTAGGCCTACTGAGGACGCCACTTTAAAAAACGCAGCAAGAGCTCAAATTATAAAATGCCCAGTTATAATGCTCTATAAATATTTGAGCAAAATTTTAAAATTTGACCTAGTTAATTTTACCTATGTAGGTAGATTTCAACTTAATTATCATTAAAACCTAATTCTACATATTTTAACGACCTTATAAACGATACCCCTAACTTTGAACGCTATTTGCGAGAATTAAGTAAGGACTAGTGAAAATGTTGATATAACTGTTTGTTTGTATAATTTAATGGACAACATTTTTGGTTCTATACGTTTTTTGCATTAGAACAATGGTTTACGAGAAATTTAAGAAAAACCGCCAGAATGTACCACCGGAGGGAGGTTTTTACGAAAATAAGGGATGTTGCGGACACTGGTTAGAGAACTTTTTTTGGATCTTGTTCCTAACACTATTAGGAATTTATATATGCGTATATATGTAATATAAAAACTTTATAAATCATTTCTCCTATTATATGCTTTTATGTTTATTTCAAATCAACAATTAATTTTCGATCATCATCACTGAAAACAAATTAAGAGAAATGTACATTTTATATTAAATGCCTTCACTTCACCACCAGATACCATGCTCTCTTTTCTTTATTTCGTCGCATTTTATTGACACAATTAAATAACAGTTGTTTTGAGTTTTTTAATGAATTTTAGGCCATCTGGTTAGATAAGATGGCCTGCAAGTAGCGCGGTCAACTGATTACCCTTATCAAGTCAGCTTTGACGGCGTTTACTACAAACGGACCATTCAAATTAAACGGACTTAACGATTTTGTAGCCCACTAATTTCTGTTGAAGAAGAGATTACCATTAATATATTACCGGAGCATTACTTGCACCTTAAGCATTAATCAAGCAAAACAATAAATCTTAGGGTTACACCTACTTACTGATTTAGATGGATTTGGTGGTATATCAATGTATAATTATTCTCGTCCGCTTTTACATTTTCTAAGCGTTATATAATGCTGAATTTAAAAGAGGTAGGCGTCGTAAGAATAATTTAAAATAATTAAAGAAAAACACGATATTATGTGTATCAATAGTGGAATAATAATAATATAATAATAATAATGTGTCTTTATTTTCTACTCATAAAACAATTTTGAAACATATACAGGGTGGACATTAATAATAGACCATAGTTCAGGGGTAGATTCTTTGGTCCAAAATATGAGGATATAACCAAATATGCTTTAGTAAAATGTTGCTGGGGAAAAAGATACAGGGTGTCAAAGTTCAAATTATTTTTTATTTTTTGCAATAGATCATAGAGAGCGCCACAGGACCTGTATCTGAAGATGAATTTTTTTCATTTTTTTTGACAAAACATTGTGGTACTTCGAACGAGAAAATCTGATGAGGGCGTCATTTCCGCGTGTAAAAGGTACACTTGGTAGAACTTGATGACTCCAACCGTTTTCGAGGAAAGTGCCGCTAAACATTTCAATAATTTTTTGAAAGACAAATTCAAATTTAGTGAAACAAGGTGTATTCATTGAAAAAAGTACAAAATGTAAGCAAAAACAAAATCGTATTAACAGCGTAAATCCTTTCTGACTTTCTTATGAACTAAAGGATTATTTTCATGGTATTGAGATAAGTACATAAATTAAAAGATTGTCTAAAATAAGCATCTAATGTTATTAGAAGATCAAAAAAATAACGTAAAAGTTGGCTTAATGACATCATAAACTTTCGCCCCATGCAAAAACCCAATTGCTGCAACTTAGAATAAATGTTCGATATGATCTCCATCTACTTATATGCCTTTTCTAATTCTATTCATAAAAGATTTTCTTACATTGAAAAATACATTTTTCTGTCCTCTAATAAAATTCGCTGCGTTTTGTATTTTGTCCCACAGTTCTTCTCTTGAGTTGACAGTATTTGCATGGACTAAGGACTTTATATGTCCGCACACATAATAATCCAAACCATTATAATCAGGGCTTCTTGGTGGCCAAGCAAACTGGCTTGCTCGACCGATCCATCTGCGTGGGAAAGTCTCATCAAGATAATTCCTGACTTCAATGGAAAAATGAGGGGGAGCTCGATCTTGCATGAACCACATTCTGTTCCGTATGTCTAGCATGAAAGCATATAATATATCAGCAAAAGCATTTTGAAGAAAAAACAGGTAAGACTGTCCATTTAAATTTGGAAGAAGGACAAATGGTCCCAATCGCCGATGATATCACACCAAACGGTAATCTTAAATTCTTGCTGAAAATGCCTTTCTTTAAAGGCATGAGGATTTTTTATTTCCCAGTAATGGACACTTCTTCAGTGAAAAACGCCTCGGCGAGTAAAAGTTGTTTCGTCGGTAAATAAAGTGTTCTTAACAAAATTTCGATCCCATTGTGTTTATTTAGAACAAATTGACAGATTTGTAGCCTTTGTGGAAGATTCCTTCGAAGTAAGTTTTGTACAGGAGTGATATGATATGGGTAGAAGCGTTCTTTACGTAAGACTTTTGGGACAGATTGTTTACCCACTCCTGTTGCCGCTGCTAAACGACTTGAGCTGACTTGAGGATTTTCATCCACACGAACTAAAATTTCTAGTTTTTGATCTGGAGTAATTCGATTCGGTCGGCCTACATCGTTTTTATGGCGAAATGAACCCGTTTCTCCAAGCGATGAAACAGATCCTTTGAAAATATTATGGTCTATTTGGATATTGCAATGAGTATCTCCTCGCTGCAGCACGTCCGCTAAAAGTATTTTGTGCGTAAACACATATCATATCACTTATTTCCCTTTTTGAAAAATTATTATATCTAGGCATTGTAAATAAAGAAGTTAGAAAGAAAAGAATTAAGAAATTAGCTCGAGGAACACAAGAACAAAATTAAATGATTAAATGACGTAAGCGACAGAACTAAAACGAAACCAAAGCACACTTTTCAATAAATACACTTTGCATCATTAAATTTGAATTTGTCTTTCAAAAAATTATTGAAATGTGTAAGGGCACTTTCCTCGAAAACGGTTGGAGTTATAAAGTTCTACCAAGTGTACCTTTTATACGTGGAAATGACGCCCTCATCAGATTTTCTGGTCAGTATCAAGTAACCTTATGCATATTATCCCCGTTTATTTTATTTTTTTTAACATTGTTTACACTACTTTTTGTTTCAACTGATATCTACATACAGGGATTACAGTAAATTCGATAAGGAAAACTTTCTTTCGGACCTGCGGGAATCACCTATTGATAGTATTTTCTACACACAGAGTATTGACAGTAAGTTGAATATTTTAAACGATACTATATTAAACCTGCTTAATCAGCACTGTCCGCTTAAAACTGCCAGAATATCGAAACCTCCAGCACCTTGGCTTACTGAAAATATAAGATACTTAATGTCCTTGAGAGATAAAGCAAAAACTAAATATAAAAAAACGAAAGAAGTCAGAGATTGGAATTATTACAAATCAATAAAGAATTATCTTAATGTAGCTATACAGAATGAAAAAAAGGCTTATTTTCAACATAAATTAGCTATAAGCGATAGCAGACAAATCTGGAAAGAATTAAAACATCTAAATATTAAACCTCAGAAAAATAGTAATATTCCCCCTGAACTGAATAATGTAGATTTAGTTAATAATTACTACATTAACTGTATACCTACCAGCAACGTAAGTGATGAAAATATTGTACGTTTTTACCAAGACAATCAAATGAGCGCAATGGAACAACATTTTTGCTTCCGGTTGATTAACGATGACATTATAATTAAAACTTTAAACGAAATTAAATCATCGGCCGCTGGGTATGACCAAATAAATATCCACATAATCAAATTGTGCTATCCATATATAATTAAATATTTAACTCACATTATAAACAGTTGTATATTAGAACAATATTTTCCTGATAAATGGAAACAAGCCTTAATTATACCCCTTCCAAAAATAAGCGATCCTTCCGAATTCAAACATCTAAGACCAATTAGTATATTACCGACGTTGTCAAAATTATTTGAAAAAATCTTGAACATGCAGCTAAGAGAATTCATTACCACTAATATCTTGCCGGATATCCAATCAGGTTTTAGGCCTGGTTATAGCTGCACAACAGCTCTATTGCAGGTGACTGATGATATTCTGGAATCAAGTGACAGAGGTTTACTGTCAGCCTTAGTTTTGCTAGATTTCTCGAAAGCCTTTGACACCTTAAACCACAAAGTTCTTTTTGCTATCTTGCACTATATAGGCTTCGGTGTAGAAGCTATCAATTTAATAAAAAGCTATCTCACACATCGAGTACAGAGAGTCAAACTCGACGGAGTTATATCAATACCTTTGCACGTTGCTGTTGGTGTACCACAAGGCTCAATTTTGGGCCCCTTGCTGTTCACCTTGTACACTAGTGTTTTTACTCAATATATAGAATATTGCAAAGTACACATGTATGCGGATGACCTTCAGTTACTTCATAGTTTTTCTGCTACTCAGGTTCATGAAGCAGTTCATAAAATTAATGCTGACCTTAGTACCATAGCTGACTTAACTAGCCAACATCATCTGCATATTAATCCCTCAAAATCTGTAGTTTTGCTGCTCGGTAATAAAACTAAATGTAGTATGATAGTAGATCAAATGCAAATTAAAATCGGTGACTCTGTCATACCGTTAGTCAAAAGTGCCAGAAATTTAGGTCTAATTATGGATGCTACATTTAGATATCGTGATCATATATCTAAGTGTCTCCAACAAGCCTATTCAAAGCTAAAGTTGTTATATCCCCATCGGGCTTATCTAAGTAGGAAATTAAAAATTCTTTTATGTGAGACCCTTGTGTTGTCAAATTTTAATTATTGCTCTCAAGTTTTCTCTCCGTGCATTGACACTATTACTTTGCAGAAAATTCAGAAAGTACAAAACTCATGTTTGAGATACATTTTTGGAATTCGAAAGTACCAGCACATATCTCATGCCGGCACTTCACTCTCGCCGAGGCGCCTCGCCGAATGTCTCGGCGAGACATTTGGCTAGGAAAAGAACCCCGAACGCTACCATCCACATTCTCGAATACTGCAACAGATGTTCTACGACAAACCAGCACGGGCGACGTCGATGTAGCCGCTGCTGCAACTTATTGTGCATATAACTATTATAATTTTGTGCAAACATACTGCAAAATGAAAATTAAGAAACCTTGGAAGAAAAGACAGTGGTGGATGACAACAATTCATCTCTAATTATTTTTTTTACATGAATACACTCATGTCATCGAATTCTTGTATAAAGTATGTAGTTTACATATAGTAACACAGATTACTAAACCTACATTATTATAAAACAAACAATATAACTTAACCGGTTCTTTCAAAAATTCGCTCTATCTTTCAGTCAGAGTTTTTATGAAAAAATATTAAATATAATATGAAAACAATTGCCCATCGTTTTTTGCGTTTAAAATGAACCTCAACATATTTTTTATTGAGGGATTTTCATGTGTGCATTTTACATGAGTTTTTTTAACCGTAGATTATATAACTATTATTTGTCATTTTTGACATTTAGCAATGTTGTTCAATTCTCTTTTTACATTTTTAGAAATACATAAAAGTGGAGTTCAATGAAATCAACTTTCGCATTTTTTTTTTGCATAAAAGAAAAAAAAATCGTACGCTTATAGAAAGTCAACTTGCCCTGTTTTCTTTTTTCTTTTATACAAAAGAAAATGCGAAAGTTAATTTTATCGAACTCCAATTTTATGTATTTCTAAAAGTATGAATAAGTGAAATTTATACAACATTGCATCTAATGTCAAAAATCACAATTAATAGTTATATAACCTACGGTTAAATAAGCTCATGTAAAATAAATAAATGGAAATCCTCAATGAAAAATATTTCGAGGCCCATTCGAAATGGTAAGCATGCATTGGCTCCCACACAACAGGTTCCCCATGATACAATTCAATGAATTGAAGGGTTAACTCATTTGTCCACTCACGATTCATGTTTAAAAAAATCACTAAAATCACTAAATAATTTTAATTTCTGACGAAAAACGTGCTTATGCAACAGGTTCTAACCTCAACTGAAACAAATGGTGGGCGAGACAACGCGAGAGTGTAGTAGGGTAGCTAGTTCTCGGACCTCGACACGTCTCGCGCCCTTTGACTCGGGCACATAAAACCGACAAGAAACGGAGCGCTGCCGAGGCGAGAGGAGACGGAGCGAGCTAAGATGAGGATACCATCCACACTCTCGCGCTCGGACCGCCTCGCCTTGTCTCGGCGAGAGTGAAGTGCCGGCATCACAAATTAAAGGACTGTAAGTGGCTTAACATGACTAATAGATTCTCTCTCCATTTGGCCTGCCTATCTAATAAAGTTATCGTTACCAAACAACCCTCTTACCTCTATAAAAAAATAATATTTCGAAGGAACGCTCACAATTTAAATATAAGGAATAAAAATCTAATCACACCTCCAAAGCATAGAACCTCACTTTTTAAAAGAAGCTTCAGTTATAGTATATTCAAAAGCTACAATAACCTCCCTTCCCATTTGCAAATTGAAAGAAATAACTCCTCCTTCAAGCGGAAACTGCGCAGGATTTTGTTAGATGCACAGACATATAACTAAGTATTGACTTATAACTAAGTATTATATTATTGCCATATGATCTTATGTGGAAATAAATTTTCTCATAGCGTTTTTTTCGGGCATTTAAATGTTGTTAATTTGTTTTATGTAAGTAAATATTCTGCTATTTAAATGTTGATGTTAAACTGTAATTTATAATTGTTTTATTGTAACTTATACTGTCTATTGTAGTTAAATTGATTAATTATAATTTATATCTACGGGTTAAGTGTAAGAGCAGATGGTCAGCGTAAGGCTTACCAAACTGAACTTCGCCCTTTCTTTGAATAAAGACATATTATTATTATTATTAAATGAAGCCCATACTAACATTTTAAGGAGAATGTTTACAGATGGTACTACCATTGATGAAACTACACGTCAAGTTAGGAGTCGCAGAAAGTAAGTAGTTAACAGGAAGAAAAATAAGTTGATGAAATGGATCTTATGATAGACCGATGGTTGTATACGTTATATCTATAAATATTTGCTGAACCTCTTCTCTTCCGAAGAGTAAGGATCTTTTGCTTGACTAATATTTAATAGACAAGGGACCGACAGCTTTACATCACCTCCAAAGGATGGTACAATATCCACTACGCAATTTATGCCTAAGATTACATACACTGATAAACAAGTCGCTGGAAGGCGTGAGGCAAGGACACGGTCGCCCTTGAAATGGTCACCCATCCAAGTACTAACCGCGCCTGACGTTGTTTTACATCGCATATCTAAATATGTACACAGTAAATGAGCACCTATCATAAGTTGGTTAAATATGGGAAAAAGCTTATATTAATTTTTTACTCATTCTCACTATTTCCTTCAGGTTCCACCAGCAAAGAACCTATGAATGCGGAGAAAACAAGATCAAGAAATATAAATATGTATCGCTGTTCAGGAAAAGAGGATTCTTATATCCATGTGTGACAGCAAAGGAGCTTCAAAGGGAAGAGTTCTTACATCTCGTAACAATGATATAAGTTATTGGCTCATGCTGGTATCAGTTTTCTGCTGACCCATTTTCATGTTAGCAACAATAAAAACACTGGACCACCAACAGTAATAGAAGTCTTTCACTTAATTGTGATTAATAGCATATACCAACATTCCATATAACAGAGACGTTGCTATTTACTAGAAAAGACTGAAGATACAACAGAACGATTGCATTGTTAGCAATGGAGCATATATTGTTGGTTTAATAGTTAAATTTCAGACTTAATTCAAGTCACAGAAATGTTTAATAGTTATACAATAATTACTTAAATTATAAATATTGAGCCTATGAAAGTTTTTACTATATATTTTTTTATATCATTATAGATTTACCATCGCGGGGATATATTTACATAATCTTTTCACTGATTTAGCTTTATTAGTATATTAACATGATCGGAATTAGATCAGCCGAACATGTAAATAAATTTCATATTAGATACTACATTTAAGAAAGTTATCTACTAAACAACCAAATGAACATATCTTAAGTAGGTAATTACTTATTTTTAATTGTTATATTTCACCACGCAACGTTATTCATACTTACCTTCTGGGTCTTCTCTTTTAAAACCATACGTACTAATCAAAATTTCATTATTCAAGATACGTAAAGTCATTATGGGAATAATGCACTTGAACATAAAATGTTATAGCATGCATGCATGTTACGAGTTTACAAGCTCGTGCTCTGTGTTTATACGTAAAAAAGGAAAACCACGTGCTTTTGGTATAGGAATGCGCGAGATTTAATGTAAGCCGGATATATATGCAATTGTTCTGTAAGTGTTAAATAACATTTAATAAGCTTCAGAGAGGAGGTATATTGCAAAATATTATATATTTATGTTGTAGAAGTTTGGGAGAAATCCTGTACCTTAAAGTGATAAAATTAGTTCAATTAAATAAATCTGACAAATGCAAAATTGGCAATGACATCACACAGGGTTGTGTTCTGCCACAAATCTTCTTTAATGTTTTATAGTAAACATGTAACGTGATATATGTAAGAGCACTGACAGGGTAGAGTAGCCATGAAACTAAGATCTCTATCTGGAAATTTGCACATAATATTTAGTTGCATTAAGTGTAAACAATTAAACATAATATTTTTAGTCGCAAACTCTTCTATAAAATCCTTATTTTATTATAAGGAACGTAACCAGACTGCAATCAACAGCTACTCTCCGGGCTATATGCCCCACCGAGTGCTGAATTACAAGTTACAAGTCTGGCGCGTTAAGTGTAATAATTGCATATTACCATCAAAACGCTAATGCTTCGATTGCAACAAACACCAGCCGAAGGACTGATCCTACATAAAGGAGCTCTCGTGCCAGACGTCACACACCACTTGCAGACTGCAGTTTCGAGCTGTTGGCTCTAGTCAGTGCAAGGTAGGCATGTGACGACCGGCACGAGGATCCTTTGACTATTTGGTATATCCCGGTATTTTTACAATAGCGACATGTAAAATAGTCAGCAGGCGCCATCTAGCGGTCCAGTGTCGGTTGCAATCGAGAAATAAATAGCCTGACTGGGCTTAGCATAGTTCAAATGTGCTTTTAGAGGGCGGAATATTAAACATAATATTTTTAGTCGCAAACTCCTCTATAAAATCCTTATTTTACTATAAGGAACGTAACCAAACTGCAACCAACAGCTACTCTCCTGGCTATATGTGCCGCCGAGCGCTGAATTACAAGTTACAAGTCTGGCGCGTTAAGTGTAATAATTGCATATTACCATCAAAACGCTAATGCCTCGATTGCAACAAACACCAGCCGAAAAACTGATCCTACTTAAAGGAGCTCTCTTGCCAGTCGTCCTTATAGTAAAATAAGGATTTTATACAGGAGTTTGCGACTAAAAATATTATGTTGAATATTCCGCCCTCTAAAAGCATATTTGAACTATGCTAAGCCAGTCAGGCTATTTATTTTTCGATTGCAACCGACACTAGACCGCTAGATGGCGCCTGCTGACTATTTTACATGTCGCTATTGTAAAAATACCGTGATGTACCAAATAGTCAAAGGATCCTCGTACCGGTCGTCACATGCCTACCTTGCACTGACGAGAGCCAACAGCTCGAAACTGCAATCTGCAGGTGGTGTGTGACGACTGGCAAGAGAGCTCCTTTAAGTAGAATCAGTCTTTCGGCTGGTGTTTGTTGCAATCGAAGCATTAGCGTTTTGATGGTAATATGCAATTATTACACTTAACGCGCCAGACTTGTAACTTGTAATTCAGCGCTCGGCGGGGCATATAGCCCGGAGAGTAGCTGTTGGTTGCAGTCTGGTTACGTTCCTTATAATAAAATAAGGATTTTATAGAGGAGTTCTGCGACTAAAAATATTATGTTTAATATTCCGCCCTCTAAAAGCACTTTTGAACTAAGTGTAAACAATGTTTTACATTTGCTAGATAATCTTCGAACAATAATAAGCTCTGGGTAGGGTTTACATGTACATTACAACAAAACTGAATAAACAAAACTTTCCAAATATATAAAGAACGATGTAAGTAAAGTTGTAAATAGTACTGTCGAATATAAATGTGGAATACTGCGAATTTGAGAGTCATAGAGCATAAAGATCACCAACTTGTCAATTGTAGATATTGATAGAAATATTATGAAATATACAAATATGAGCATGCTAATAATAAGATAAACAATAATAATATGAGGAAGAAATTAAATTTAACAATAACTATCTGTTAAAAGTGTACTTTCTTTGGCATATTCGCTGGTTGAGTGGTGGAATAGCCAATGCTAAAATTTAAAAAATCCTAACTGGATATTTCTTCTATCTGTTACGTCGGTTAGTTAAACAACTTTGTACTTTCTTGAACTTATTTAGAATGAATATTTTGAAATTAAAGCTCTATATGATGGACAAATTGTAAAATTATACAATCTTTAGAAAGTGTACGTATAAGTTATCACTCATAAATATAAAAGTGACAAAGTGAAACCAATATTATTATACATTTTTTAAAGCTGTATTAGAATATGTAAGTTTTTGATCGGTAATATTTTTTGAAAAGTTGTACAGGTTCTCAGTAAATTATGGTTAAAATTCACCAATAAAAATAGTACAGTGATTTCTGATTGACAAAAACTATAGCTTAGAATGTATTAGTGAGACCTGGCTCACCGAAAGTGAACCAAAAAGCCTTATAGAGTAGGATCATATTATGCTAGAGTTAACTATATACATGATGGTGCTATAATACTAGTAATAGACGGTATATAAAGTACTGAATTAATAAGTGCTAAAAGTCTTTCTGTTGACTTACACTTTGAAATATCAGCAATAAAACTAAATAATTTTAATATTTTTATGTTACGCCTACATAAGTCACCTAAAGATGATCTAAATATCTTCATTAATCTACTAGATCAGGCATTAAAAATTGTTGGTACTAAAAATAAAATTATCTTAGGCGGCGACTTTAACGCCAAATTTGGTACGAAGCATAAAGATACTATTCTTATATGCGACTTTTTAAAAACTTATGGGTTTAGTCCTATGATTAGTGGTAATACCAGAAACAAAAATTGTGCCGACAACATTTTTTTAAACTTTAACAAGGAATATTCACAAGGTTATATTATAGATGCTGCCTTATCAGATCATCACGGTGTTGATATTAACTTAACTCTGCCCAAACAAGCCCAACTGACTACAAATAGCAAAGAAAAAATAACCATTAGACCCATATCGGAAACTAGCAAAATAATATTGTTAACTTGGTTGCCGAGATAAACTGGGATTTTTTGTCAGAGAATGAAATTAACGCTGATGACAAATTTGAAATATTTATAAATATAAAACAAAGTTTCAACAAAAGAAATAATCCATATAAAAAATAATTTACACGTGAGCTGAAAGATATGCGTGAAAACCTAAAACTATTGAATGAATTCTATGCAAATTTTAAAACGGAAGAACTTAGAATAAATCGTGATAAATTCAGAAAACTCTATAGACAAACAATTAAATCTGAAAATCAATTGACAAATTTATTGAAAAATCACAATCATCCAGTAAAGCCATGGGAAAATTATAAATAATCAAGGGAACGTCAATAATAACACAGAATGCAAAATTGAGCCCAATACGGAAAATGAATATTTTATTAATGTTCCCCATGACTTAATTAAGGCAATTCATCAAACTAATAATAATAATAATACTCAATACTCAAAAGGACTACTTGAACAACATTAATGTCGAACAGAGTTTCTTTACATTCTAACCTGTGACTTTTGTGGATGTCAGAGACATAATTTATTCCCTAAAAAATACTGACAGAAGAGATATTTACGGTTTTAATACTGATTTGATTAAACATATAAAAGATCTTATCGTGGTTCCTCTCACAAAATGCTTATTCAGTATGATAATTAAATTAATTAACTTAGCTATTAATGAAGGTATTTTCCCAAATGTATTTAAAAAAGTACTGGTTATACCTATTTACAAAAAGGGTGATGCTAATGACATAGCAAATTTTAGGCCAATATCTCTTTTGCTAATATTATCTAAAATTTATGGAACAGTTTTAAAAATAAAAACTGCAACATATTTTGAACAAAATAAATTATTTGTTGAACGCAGTTCGGTTTCAGGGAAAAATAGGAGTACTAGTGACGCTATCTTGAATCCTGTGAAAAAAACTATAGCATGTTTTTAAAAAGGAGAGTATTTGGTCACAACATTTTGCAACCTCAGGCTTTTGACTGCGTCCAACATAACTTATTAATACAAAAATATATAATTTTGATAAAAGCCTAAATTTTGTGACATTTTATCTACAGAACAGGACATAGAAAGTCAAATCGAATAATACATTTTCCGAAGAAAGAACTATAAATATTGGAGTCTCTCAAGGATCAATTCTGGGACCCTTGCTCTTCTTAATATATATCAATGATCTTGCGGTAAATGTAGACAAAACTAATTTCATATTTTTGCTGATGACCCGCCCATGTCAAATTGTTCTCAATATTGTATTAATGCTATGAATGCAAGTCGAGGGCCCCAAATCAGTACTGAACTATGGTTTCAAAGTAATATCTTAAATTTAAATGTTAATAAAACACAAAGAATGATTTTTTTAATTAAGTTAAATTGAATCCTCCACAATAATAATAAGGTCAAATTCTTGGGTGTAACTCTGGATCCAACCCTTAAATGGGACAAACATGGTTCAACAGTAGCAAATAAGCTAAGTATGTAGTATCTCCTACGCTTACTCAGTGAATCTGTTTCTCCATCAGTATTGAGAACAGCATACTACGATTTGTGCTTATCTGTCATGATGACATATGCATTGCTAGCCTGGGGATATTCTGCATTTGTGCCTAGAATATTTAGCGTACAAAGAGGAGCAGTACGAATAGTAGATAATGTAAACTACAGAGGTGAATGTCGTAATACGTTTATTAAACTCAAAATATTGACTTGTTTATTTATTCTAGAATGCCTCCTGTATGTAAAAAATAATAGATCAAATTTTAATAAACACTGTGATATGCACCCCTGAAACAGGAAAGAATACTAAGATACTACCAAGATCATGTAGACTAACCAAAAGTCAAAAAAGGGCCGAACTATATTGCAGTCAAACTTTATCATCTACTTCCAAACCATTATAAAATATTAGCACTGAGACAATTTAAAACAAAACCAAAGAATTTTTAATAAATAATGCTTTTTACTCGTATGATGAATATTGCAATTTTAACCACAAATAAGATTTTGGGCACCTATGAGTTGCAGTAGCTGCTCTTTATTTGTAAAACCTATTATAATGTGCGTGTTTGTAAACCCTAATATTATGTCTGTTGTAGTCACTTACACTTCCTACTTTTCTCTTTTATATATATTTTCTATTTGACTTGTAAATTTTTGTATTACATTCTTAATTTTAAGTTTTATATATATTTTCATTTTTAACCTATTATAGACTTGTGTAAATACTCTGTGAGTGTATAAACACCAAATAAATCAATCTATCTATACGTTCAAATGATATTTTCTCAAAAACTAGTAGAGTTAATAGAAAATGCATAGTTACAAAAAATTATTATTAAGTTTAATATGTTTCAGAAAAAAATCATCTCTGTAGCATAAACGGGTGAGAAGTTACCCGTATTTAAACGAGCAACTACGTAGAAGGGTGAAAGTCATATTGATGACGTCTCTGCACAACCCTTCACCACTGGAATTATGTAAGAATGACTTTTCTGAGACATCTATGACATGTATAAACTAAAAATATTTAAAGACCATTTGCACTCGGTGAGGTAAATAAACCTGCCTGGCTCTTGGACTAATTAGTCCTCCCGATTGGGTCAGTCAATCACGAAATGCATACAATACGCTTCTTGTTAAAACAGTAAAAGGAGAATAATATTCGGGAAGTTCCTTCCAGCTATAAGATCTATCGTATAGTGTTAGTGTCTGCTTAACTGACTAGCGTTCCTAGTTTGTGAGAGTAAACACACCGTATAAAAATATACTCACCTTTCTTATTTATAGGTAAAAACATATGCATTGTGGCACGTGGGTGGGGAATTCAATTATTCCAGAGTAATAAAAGCAATAGGGATGACATGTAGCTTGTAATTAAAATGGAAATATAATTTTACATAAAATATAATGAGATGAGTATGGGCAGGAAGATAGTCTAAAACTATTTCTTTGAAAGTTGATGTATGTAGAGGCAAAGTATAATTGAGATAATGTTATAATTGTAATTGATGTAATAAGTAAAAATAGAAGTAATTAAAATACATACTTCAAGAAAATAGGAAATAAACACGAAAACACAAACACAAAATAAAGTTGAGCAATAGCAAAGCATATTTCCTGTTAGTTCTCATGTAGGTGTTCTAAACAATTTTAAAAAACATTCAAAGAACCTTAACAAAATTTATATTTTAACTTGAAGGCCTAAATATAATTAAGAAGCCTACAAAAATGTAGTAATGAAATTACGGATCCACTGGTAGTTTGCTCTCGTGCTAAACGCAGACAAACTTTTGCTTAGACAACAGATATTTCACTTCTACAAATGTGTGTACAAAAAATTAGCACTTTACAGAAAATCTCAATTAGAATTATATAAGTTGAAGCAATCCAAATATGTGGTTTAAACATAACATCAAGCAATAGACATAAAATACATTTACAGCAACTAGGATATTTGTGAATAAATCGCCAAGAAAGGATTATGAACATTAAAGTTAATTCAAAAATTAACCATTTCACGTGATGTTATGTTATCATAGTGCTTCTAAAGGACGCAACGTGATGAACGGGTATGGCTTGAAAATAGCCAGTCATATTCCATATTAATTATTATTTTTTACGTTAAAAACTACAAGTCATAGGGCCTGTAACTCCCTAAATAAATCTTGTGCGGGAAAGGTACATCATTAGAGTCAAAGAAGACACCAGTTACTTCCAACTAGTAGCATTAAGTAGGGATAACTTTCAACCCAACAAAAAATAAAGTTTATAGCATAATAATATTATTTACATATGTGACATAACTTTTTCTACGTTGTATATAGTTTACGTATATATTAATTTATAAATAAATAATTGGGTTCCATATTCCATTAGGTTTGTTATCAAAACAAAAGATGAGACTGCAATGTACACAGAGTGCGAAAAATTTAGGTCTTGAGATAGATACAGACTTACGTTTTAAGAAAGGTATAAACAAAATAATTCAAAAGTTTATGCTTCCTTAAAAATGTTATTTCCAAACCGTCAGTCACTCTCACAGTCCCTTAAAATAAAATTTGCAGACACTCTTGTCTTAAATCATTTTAATTATTGTGATGCTATACATGGACCGTGTTTAGAGAAGCTAGACATAAATCGAATTGAAAAAGTTCAAAAGTCGTGTCTGCGGTTCATATATGGCATCAGAAAGTTTGAACCTGTGTTTCATAAAATAAAAGACACAAAATGGTTAAATATACAGGACAGACCTTGAATTTAAGATTTAAAGGATTTATCACACTTCCACCTCATAAATTCGCCATATTTAAAAAGATGTTTTTCATATAATATTTATTTCCTTTATAATCAGGTACCAGCATCTTTAAAATCTCTGCAACCAATTTCTTTCAAAAATAGATTTAGAAAAATTCTTCTTAACGCATCACATTAGATTTTTACTATTACACTTGTATTATTTTTTTGTAGCAGTACCATCTCTAAGCTATGCATACTTTATTATAAGTTACCTATTCTATTTTGTTTTATTTTTCTAGCTTATTTTTTTACAGTATGCAAGAGTATGATTTTAACTCGTCGATATATAGGGCGAGCGTAGGTGCGTCTTTACTATGTACATACTTCGATATGCGATGTAAAGCAACGTCAGGCGCAGTTAGTAGTTGGATGGGTGACCGTTCCAACTGTTGTCGTATATTCCCCTTACCGCCAATATGGCCGCCCAAAAAATTACTAAAATTTGTTAAATAAATCATTTGCCCAGGCCCACCTGGCAAATACCATAAAAAAAGTCCCTAAGACACCCTGCACACCGAAAAACTACATTTGGCAATAAAAAAATCTAATAAAATTAAGGCACCATCGATAATTCACAATAATCCAAATTCTATCATCAACTTAGCTAAACCACCTCATTCAATCAATTTATCAATAAAATTTTACAAAAGAGTCACTTCAAAAATACAGCCCCCTCAACATCTTTAAACATTAACCATTTACTCTCCCAATCTCTATTTATCAAAATTTAATTTCATTCACCACACTTTTTACAAGCCCCCGTATATTAATTCTAATGTCAATCTCAATTTCCCCACATTATCTCAAAACCCCTTTTAATCATCTTTACGAACCGCCCATGAGTTAATCTTTTTACATCCAGACCAGTTTACATGTTCCCATGAGTTGCTGGTCACTCGTTCCTATCTTCGTTTTATTATTCTACATTCAACTTTCCATTCATTCAAAACCATAAGTCAAATTTACCATTTCCCTTTTCATGCTGGCAACCCGTCGCCAACTTCACTCCGTTACCCTAAATAAATTATTATGACCACACCCAGCCTCAAGCGTAACGCTTAAAATGTAGCCATAAATAAAAGTTAAAATCGAACTACCAACGCTACCTTACAGGGCAATTTCCAGACCTCGGTCATATTCGCAGTTATCCTAAATTACTCCTAAATTTAAATAGATTTCCTTGACATTTTTACATTACTAAATTACATTTTTCACGGCCCATTCAGTCATATAACTTTTATTTCAAAATTCATAAATTTCAAAAAGTATTGCACCACATTACGCAATATTTCGCAATCCTCGCCCAAATGAATGGCCGGTTCCGCTTTATTTCCCATCCAGCTTTCATCCAGCTCTCGGCTACGTCGTGCCCCGTGTTTGGTATAAAAGGAGAAGCGTGCCGAGGCTCCGACAAGTTGTGTTTCCAGTATCTACGATTAAGTTATTACTTCCCGCGTTGCCCTTTGGTCGCCACAGAGCCTAAACCCAAAGTAGTGTTTTCCGGCTAAGTAACGAAACCCAAAGTGTACCCGTGCCTCTTCCTAGGACTCCCCTAGTAAAAAATCGGTGTTTTAGTTTTAGTGAATAAAAGCAAAGTGCAATTTTTGTTTAACGCCTACGCGGCCCTAGTTTTAAGTGAATAAAAATCCGTCTTCGCGACATTAGTTTATAGTAAATTAAATAAAAAAGATCTGATAAAAAATATAACGAACCACGCAACGATTAAAGGCAAAATTCTACGTGTCGACAAGTTACCAAAAAGAAAATTTGTTAATTTTACAAAACCAAATCTACAACTCTGTGTTTTTCCAACTAAATAAATTATTGTAAATCCGTTTAAACCAAGTGTGTTTATTGAAACTGAAGAATATACAGGGCGCTCAAGTAGGCCCTACTCCAGAATCCCAAAAAGGGAATTTTAGCTAAGAAAGCTTATACAGGGTGAAGCTTTGGACCCTCACCAAGAAATAAAAAAGCAAATTTACGCTCTGCGCTCATACAGGGTGTACTTATCGGCCGAATCCTTCCGTTTAAGGACATACCACCCCAACCCACTTTCAAACAAATTAAGTGCACGAGTGGACTCTGGTAGTCTCAGACCAAGCTAGCCAGCCCAAATCTTTTATATTCCCGACCTTGAGGACCAACCAGTGACCTATCCGTGTTCATGACACCCATCGTGGACCTTAAATATTAAAACCAGAGTCGTGTTCGTGTTCACAACGAAGACCGCGTCCTCGCCTCACACATCTTCCAGCGGCTTGTATATCAGTGTATGCGCGGAAGCTATACAATCTTAGGCGAGGGTTGTATAGGAGATATACGATCCCTCGGAGGGGATGTAAAGCCGTCAGTCCCTTGTCTATTAAATGTTAGGCAAGTAAAAGATCCATACTCTTCTTAAGGGAAGAGATTCGGCAAAATTCCTGATTGGGGGTAGCTCGTCTACAGGCGTCGGTGATAGGCCACAGTAGCGAAAATAGGCCGACGTTAAATAAATGTAAAAAAAATACTCGTCGATATTTTATGTTTGAAATGTATATATTTTATTCTTGAAACTGAAGTTAGATATTTTTTAAATTTTCTTCAGTTCCATTTTGCAACATTTACTCTGTTAATTATAATTCATAAATTGTACCGGTAGAAGGGGGTGGATCGAAACTGCTGGGTGAATAGAAACAAAAGTGGGGAACGTAATTGAAAAATTTCCTCGGAGTTCAAATTTAAAATTGGCGATTTTAGTTTTCTGTTAAGTTATCTATCAGTAGGTCCCTTACGTATACCTGGTAGCATAGTTCAAGTGTGCTTCCAGAAAGCAGAAATATTAAAACATAATATTTCAGTCACACTTGAACTATGTTAAGCCCAGTCAGGCTATTTATTTTTCGATTGCAACAGACACTGAACCGTTGGATGGCGGCTGCTTACTATTTTACATGTCGCTATCGTAAAGATACCGAGATGTACCAAATAGTCAAGAGATCCTCGTGTCGTTCGTCACATGCCTACCTTGCACTGAGGAGAGCCAACAGCTCGAAACTGCAGTCTGCAAGTGGTATGGGACGACTGGCACGAGAGCTCCTTTAAGTAGGATTAGTCTTTCGGCTGGTGTTTGTTACAATCGAAGCATTAGCGTTTTGTTGGTAATATGCGATTATTACACTTAACGCGCCAGGCTTGTAACTTGTAATTCAGCGCTCGGCGGGGCACATAGCCTGGAGAGTAGCTGTTGGTTGCAGTCTGGTTACATTCCTTATAGTAAAATAAGGATTTTATAGAGGAGCTTGCGACTGAAATATTATGCTTTAATATTTCTGCCTTCTATATGGCCGACATTGTGTTCGATGAATTACTCTATCTATGTAGTGTGTTTATGTATTTTTAATAGACATCTTTATAATACTGCACAATTTAACTGATACTGATTGGTTTTCACAGAAGCAACCCAAAATTATATACTCTATTAAGCCACTCAAAAATTAGTCGAAGCTAAGAAACTTTATTATCATAACTGCATATGTAAACACATGGTTTTTATAAAAGTTAAAGGATAAATTTTACTCTAAATATAAAACGTACTCAACTTGTATACCTACTTATGAATTTGTCTCTGATTGTCGATAAATCATTATTAACTGTGGTCTGAAAATTATGGTTATTGACGTTCTCGAGCATTTTAAAGAGGTGATAGCTTTTACCAAGATGAACAATCGGCTATATTAGATATGCATATGAGTTTATCCAAAATAAACATTTCCAAATCAAAAAGTAGTCGTTTGGCTTTGACATGTAAATTGATCGCACCTGAAATAGCTGTGCTAATTAATGATAAAACGTTTAAACGTTGTTCGCATAGAATAACAATAACCGATTATTTTAAGTAGTGGTTTGTTTACAAACAACAGGAATTTGACATATTTAATATGTGTTAAAGCATATTTAGATGGGATGCACTATAAATCTATCTCTTCGCTTGATAGTTAATTAGTTTCTTTCATTCATTTTTAATATTCATGATTTTCCTTCTGTTTCAGTTCCTAGACAACCAAAATAGTTGGTGCCATTTTCACACCCTATCCAAATCGTCTACAACAAGATTGCCAAAAACATATGTCAACATTAACTTCTAATGTGAGCACGTGTCGATTAAAAAATAAATTGATGTAAAAACTTACTCAATTTCTCTTGGAAGATAACTTGCTATTTTAATCCGATATAAAAATTGAAATTTATGCTACAATTAGTCCAAAATTCGTAACATATACCGACTAGTCAAGAATCTGCTGTTTGATCAAGTTAACGTAGCAAACTATTTAGAGTTCTGTATTGAGAAAAGGAAGATATATAAAATTTGGGAACTCTTATACACTTTTATTTCACAAAAAATTAATAAGCGATGGTGAATCTTAAATTTTACAGTGTCACAATCATAGAAAAATGTTACCAATTTTTAGTTTAAAGAAATAAATCCATATTATAGAGTTCCGATTATCCCAACTATTCTCTATATTATTACCTTATAAACAACCTTTAAGTATTAATTTAATTATAATTTATACTTATCATATGTTACAGTAAGTATTTTATTTTAATTTTATCTAAATTTAAAATTATTCTCGAAATAAAATTACTCCTATCTATCGGTGGAAAGTATAATTATTGATTTTAGATATACCAGTCAATCGGAGGCGACATCTGTTGGTCAAAGGCGTAACTTGAACCAAATTAATCTTTAGTAAAAGTCTCAAGTAGCGCAGAACAGTCAATGAGTTGTAAAAGTTTTATAGGACCAGTAGTTGCTCATTTCTGAGAAAAAGCAACCAACATTTTGGCCCCTGGAGTTGACTGTTTCTTCATTATAACTATCTGTGCTTCTATCATATCGCTGATAAGGATACTAGTGTACATAAAATACGTAAGAAATATTGCTGTTTTTGTATACGTTTGAAGAAAATCCAAAAAGAAACAGTATAATATTTTCTCGTAAATAAAGCACAATTAGACCATTTTTGGAATCTGGGACCGGTAGTCGATCCAGTATATGAAAACATGTAAAAAATCATGTTGACATGTTTTTCGTAGGCCTTAAAGGAAATGTAAAAGAACACTATTTTTGACACTTTCTCGTTAATTACTTGAAGTTGGACCACTTTTAGAATTTGGAATCTACACCAATCGATCGGGCGTATCAAGATACACATCAATTAATACTAATATATTGAAGTTTTTGTACACCTCAAAAGAAAATGGTAAAAAACTGTATTCTTAACGCGAAACTAGACAATTTTGGACATCTGGAGCTTACGTTAATCGATTCAATGGAGAAATACAAAAAAAATGGTTATAAAATATTTCGGACCCTTCCCTTGTCTGAACATCTAGACCATGTAGTTAGCGACCATCAATTTGGTTGCTGCAAGCGCAGTAGTTTTTTTTCTTTCACTAGCGAAATGTATTTTTATGCCTCTTTATGCAATACTCATTATAGTTATTGTAAGATAAAGAACACAAGCATAAAAGATCCTCACAACAAATTTGCATGAACCGACTGCTTTAATATTAAAGCGTTCCGTTAATATTAACGGAAAGTTTTTCCACTAACTAGCAGGTCCGTAGGAAAATAAATTCCCTTCTTCAGATTATAAATAATGTTATTTTTGTGTTAGTAGCCTTAACTAATAATCATAATTGCCGGATAGGTCCTCCACATCGGGTCCTCCAGATCAAAAAATCCGATCGTCAATTGGCAGACTAATTTATACTTCATTTACATTCATTTGAGCTACAAATCTAAAGCGTATAACATTTGTTATTTTTAGATGTATTTTTTTGTATTCTGGCAGAAAAATTTAAATTAGAAGCTATAAATCTTTGACACCACTATTAAAAGTGTCCGCCCTGCCGATTTTGTCTTTGCTACTGACGACATCAAACCCACTTTATTCTATACCTACTTAAAGAAATTTTGGATTGTTTTTGACAATTCGCCCAATGATAAAAAAATTAACATTATAATAGCTGAAGTTGGCTATGCAATCTTCGAAATGACTTCATTTATAAAAGTTACAAAAACAATTTCTTATAAACATATATTTTTATATACCTACTTCTGAATCATCTGTACATCTCACCTAATAAAAAATTATTTCATATTTCTCAATCATATCTAATGATCAATAAAGTAAATTTAGAACTTTCCTAAATTTAAACAAAGTGTATAATAAAGGTTGGTAATTGGATTGTTATAATAACAGACTTTATCTTGTTTGAATATTTCTTTTTTCATTTTCTTATCTTGCGGTAGGTAAGTTCATACTAAAACTATTTATACTGTTTAAAAAATATAATATATTTTTCGCCGATCTTATTTTAGAATTGTCACTAGAACACCAAATTTTTTAAATTTTGCCCAACAGACTTATTATATTGAATATAGATTTTAGTGCTTATGATATCTACTCCAACTGCAACAAGTGAATGTATTACCATTTGAAGAAAACCAGCTATGGAGAAACTGTAATAAATTGGAAGGAATCGCTACTTAAACATCCAGATTAGTATCCAAGTCTTATACACACTAAATCCCAATGTAATATTTTACTCCATTTAATAAATATGGTGGGGGTGGCAATGGGGGTGGTAGATGGGGTGGCTAATGCCAAAATAAGAGGCCCTTGTTTCCCGTATACATACTAAATCCCAATTTAATTTTTTACTCCCTTTAATAATAGGGTGAGGGTAGCAATGGGGATGGTAGAGGGGGTAGCTAACGCCAAAAAAATTTCTTGAGATGTTTCGTTCTTGTATACACACTAAATCACATTTTAATTTATTTACGCCCTTTCATAATAGTGTGGGGGTGGAATTGGAGGCGATAGTAGAGGGTGGCTGATGCCAAAATAATTTTTAGACCTTGACTTTTCGTACATGTCCTAAATTTCCACTTTATGGACTCTTACCTGCTTGCTTTGCCTATTTATCCTTATTTACCCTATTTACCCCTGAATCCTTCAACAGAATTGGATCAAAATATAATCCAGTTCCAGACCTCGTTATAATACATAAATGTACCAAATTTCAAGTTAATATCATAAACGGTTCCAGAGTAAACGTGCGCACAAAAAAGTTACAGACCGACAGATAGACAGAATTTTTTTTCGATCTAATTTAAAATCTAGACATTTCATGACATTTTAAGCCTATTTCAACAAAAAAATATATAATTTTTTGCGTTATTATACTTCCACTGGATGTGGAAGTAAAACTAAGTAAAGTTTCGATCAGAAGCGGCCCTCATTTATTTCATTGGTTAAAATTTGCTTGCACTGAAACTGCAATATCTCCCATAGTCAAATGTAAATGTAGTTTTAAAATGAATTTAAAATTTTTATTCTCTGAATCAAATACTCTTAACTCTCCGCTCTTAATTACATCTTCAAGCAATGGCGGAATAGAAAATAGCGCCTATGCCAACTCTACCAAGATTTTCAATGCACATAATATTCGTGTAAATTAAACAGCGTGAAAGAAATTCATTTGGAAAGCTATACACTAAATTATTCCAGATCGTTTGGCCTTCCCTATCAGATGTAGGGTGCTGTCATATTGATATTTTCGGGCAGTCATAATGTCATAAATGAACATAGGTACCTAATGTTGCAAAGAAATCACATCTGGAATAAAAACCTTATAGCGGTGGATTCTCCTTTACTCTTAATGATTGTAAAAAACTTTGTATATCATAGTTGACGGCTGATCCAGACTTGTGTTTACATGTTTTAATAATTGAAATAGAAGAAACCACAACTGTAACATCATGTGCATATTTTTCTCACACATTATGTATCTGTTGGAAATGTTTACAATTTGCGGTAATAATTTATCAGCTAAATTTTTATTCCGTTTAATTACTGATGTCAACACAATATATGTCTAATTGTGTCATAGTTATTTTCTATTTTCTATAATTAATTTTTATCTTGCATGTTGCAAAAGATTCTACAAATATTAAATGATTTACTTTTTAATTGGTCTAATATGCTATATAAATTTAACATTCCCTTCACATAATTCTAAGAATTTATACTTACGATAAGAAAGTAGTGGTAACTGTAGAAAATTACTGTATTGTGTATTCGATAGAGAGCTTGTAAGATACACATTTATCAAAAGAAATTGAAGTAAAATTTGATTATAAATATATTAGATTACTTAAGTATTGACCAACCATACACGGATAATACACCGTGAGTGCTATACAGAAACTATAGCAATTAATATTAATAATATTAGTGCCTAGTTTAAGAAACTAATTAATACAAATTTAAGGTAAGAACAGATGCCACATCACAATCGGATATATAATTGATAATTAGGTAAATGTGAATTTAAGAATGATTCGTGTTACAATTAATCTTTATTTTCATATTTAGGTGTCAGATATTGTAAAATTCAACCAACGAGAAATATGTCAGTTTCAACAAAACTGTGTAGTATTTGGGATGGGAACGTTACAAGTCATTTATTTACTTTCATGTTTAAATTTGTTTAAATAATATTTTATAATTATTGCTGGTGTATTATTTTATATCCTAAATAGAAGCTAAGTAAACAAAGCTTTTAGTCCCATGCTCTTTTGGGTCCGGGACGCTGTTATTAGACTTCTTTCTTTACTTGTGGCAGTAATCCTAAATCCTAGTAAGGGAGTTTTAAACTACTTTGTGTATTTTAATTCTTTAGCTAATTGTATTGTTGTAATTTAAAGTTCTAATAGGTAGTTAATAAATTTTATTCATTTTATAATGCGTTGGTCGAAAAAATATTTTTGCAATTTCTCAAAGGGTCTGGATTTGTCTTATTTTGAGATTGTAGAAGCCGATAATAAACAATTTTATTTCTCAGTTAATATATTTCTTTAATTGTTTAAATATGTAGATAAGATATTTTAGTTTCTTAATAGAATTTTTTTCATGAAAGCTGGTTATCAAAGATCACTCCAAGATATTTTAAACGTTTCTAGAACTGTTCCCTCAATGGTGACATTTGTAAATTGTGGAAAGCGGCTTTGCTAATAGCAAAATGATAGATATTTTGTATTTTTACGTTACACCTAAGAAGGCGTTTATCGAATCAGTATTTTATAGTTTTGTGATTGTTACCAGCTTTCCCACGATTGTGCAGTGAGAAATATTACTATTAAGCAAAAAAATAATTAGGCTTCCAATGAGAGGTTAAGTACAACTCTAAAATTTGTCCCAGAAGTGTACCCTATGGTAGACCATGAATGAAATAGTTGGGAGGTCACTTAGTAGGTCCCCTCTTTTAAACATTTGAGATCGGTTGTGTAAATAATTTGTCAATAATATAATATATTTTACCAGTAAAATTCATGTTCCAGAGTTTCTTAATTTTCTTGTAATTTATCGAGTCAAATATCTTAGCAAATTCAATAAAAACATAAATAGAATGGAGATTTTGATCAATAGCGTTACATATTCCAACTTATTCTGAAGTTGCGTAATGAGTGGAAGTTCCTGCATGTAAACCAAATTGTTTGCTCGACAATAATTTAAATCTGTTTATAAATTAAGCCATTCAGTTTTTGACCGCTCTTTTAAAGGTTATTGAAATGTGAGTTTTGAGGAAGATTATATTATAATTTATTACCTATAGTTTATTTCTCTCTCTCTTTTATAGACTGGTTTAATAATCTCACTTTTAAAATGGATAGGTATAGGTATAGATGCGTGGAGTTATTATCTCAAAAATATCTTTAAGCGTTTCTGCTTTTATGTTGTCATATCCGGGATTTTCTATTTTTTAAATCTAATATGTATTTTCGAATTTCGTGAAGATAACATAAGTAAAAAAACGTGGTAACTTTTTGGTTGGCAGCACGTTGACTGTATTTTGGAGCATGTTTCTCCGTCTCGTATATTTTATATTATGAAACGCAGATTATCTGGTTGTATATTTAATATTATGAATATAGACACTATTGATCATGTACGCTGTGTATGTATGATATTAGTAGCCAGTTTAGAGATTTCTTGTAAAAATAGATATTTATTTCAAATCTTGGGAAGTGGTTCGATTAATTCATTTGCATATTTTGATTGCTCTAACATCTGGTTTTTATTTCCGGCTTAACCGGAAACAGTATAACATCGTTATTGTTAATGGAACAGTCTGTATATTGTTTAAAATTTACGCCAAAGTATGCAATTTATTTAGTGAAATGGTAGTTGCCTCAATATTTTCTTATTTGATTAGATAACAATTTCATAATTAGTTCAAATGTGCTTTTAAAGGGCAGAATATTAAACCGTAATATTTTTAGTCGCAAACTCCTCTATAAAATTTTACTATAAGGAACGTAACCAGGCTGCAACCAATAGCTACTCTCCGGGCTACGTGTCCCGCCGAGTGCTGAATTACAAGTTACAAGCTTGGCGCGTTAACTGTAATAATTGTATATTACCAACAGGACGCTAATGCTTCGATTGCAACAAACGCCAGCCGAAAGACTGATCCTACTTAAAGAAGCTCTCCTGCCAGTCGTCTCACACCACTTGCAGACTGCAGTTTCGAGCTCTTGGCTCTCGTCAGTACAAAGTAGGCATGTGACGACAGACACGAGGATCGTTGGACTGTTTGGTACATCTCGGAATAAGGATAGCCACACGCAAAATAATCAGCGGGCCATCTAGCGGTCCAGTGTCTGTTGCAATCGAAAAATAAATAGCCTTACTGGGCTTACCGTAGTTTAAATGTACTTTTAGAGGGCAGAATATTAAAACGTAATATTTTTAGTCGTAATATTAGTAGTTGTAGTATTTTAGAAGTTTGCGACTAAAAATATTACGTTTTAATATTCTGCCCTCTAGTAGCACATTTGAACTATGCTAAGCCCAGTCAGGCTACCTATTATTTTTCGAATGCAACAGATACTGGACCGCTAGATGGCATTTTAGGCATTTATGTGCCGATTTTCCAGTCTTCTTTTACGTTGAATTTGACATTTCACATTTCACATTTCAAACATAAGATGTTCTACTTTTTTTATTCTGCTTTAGAAGAAAATCGTAACAAGATCGGAAACGACCCGGAAACCAGCAAACCAATGATCAACTATTCGAAAACTATAGCAAGAAAAGATCTTGCTTAATTTTGGCTGTTTGGTCCAATAAAGAAAGAATTTGTGAAAATCTATTTTTACCCTTGTTTAGAACTCTAACGGTTTTAAAATATAAAATAGGGGCGAGCGTAGGTGCGTCTTTACTATGTACATACTTCGGTATGCGATGTAAAGCAACGACAGGCGCAGTTAGTACTTGGATTGGTGACCATTCCAACGGAAACCGCGTTCTCGCCTCACACATCTTCCAGCGGCTTGTATATCAGTCTATGCGCGGAAGCTATACAACCTTAGGCGAGCGTTGTATAGGAGATATACCATCCTTCGGAGGGGATGTAAAGCCGTCGGTTCTTTGTCTATTAAATGTTAAGCAAGTAAAAGATACCTACTCTTCTTAAGGGAAGAGGTTCGGCAAAATTCCTGGTTGGGGGTAGCTCGTCTGCAGGCGTCGGTGTTAGGTCTCAGTAGCGGAAATAGGCCGACGTTAAATAAATGTATAAATATATATATATATATATATATATATATATATATATATATATATATGCTGTTATTATACATGATTTGCAGGAAACAACTACTCAGCGGGCAAATACCCCGACCTGCATTGAATTATACCTTACAAATCATGAAAAATTGGTAGCCAATGTATATATATATATATAAAATGAATCCGCAATAGTAAAATATAAATCTATAGAGTAATGTAACCATGATGAATACCACACTCGAAGCACATTTGGTAATACAGACATGATTAAAATGGAATATCAGTTTTAGCCATCTCTAGATAAAACCAACTTACTTAGCAATATGCACATTGAGTATAATATTTAGAACTGAACAAGAATATTAATCTCAAGAGAATGGAGATTCAGTAAGGAACGGGAATATAATCGTTCAAATCTTTTAAAATGAAAGGTGTGGACACAACAGTATGTATTACCAAAATTCTATAAAAAAGTAATTCTGTCGGATGTCACTTTTTAAATTCCGCCATATTCATTTCATTATCGTTATTACTGTTGTTATTTACATTCACATACTATCTTTGGTGAGTTGTTCTGTTATTAGTTTCCATTTGTAATTTCATTTTATAATTTGGATTGATCTGTAGATTAGAGTAGGTACTAATAAAATAAAAAATATAAATACAATAAGTATGCAGATGTACATCTTTCGATATAAACATGTGGTCGATGCTAACAATTTGTGTTGTTGTATGACACGCATATATCTACTGTAATTGATTGTTAATTAATATTTACGTAATCAACGGTTTAACACATATAACTACGACTCATTACCCTACCAGTATAATTACTGTCAATTGAACAAAATATCGTGGTAGTGTGGCCTATAGGTGGATACAGGTTTTTTTCTATATTTCCTCTTACATAGTGCATTTCTTTAAAAAATAAAAAAATTGAACTTAAATTTTATTTTGTCTACTGCAGACGGTAGTATCTATTATAGTACGATTAATATGATTAACAACGACATGCTGTCAGAGTGTTTCCGAGACAAGCAATTAATTCTACAATTTACTTAACATTTTCTTACGTTTATAAAGTTAACGAAACAACTTTAGTAAATTGAACTATGCATGGCGTGTTTGTTTGTCATTTTATAATCGTTAATTGGTTTTGGAAAGAAAAATACTGTTTTTTAAAAAATATGGGTTATTCTGCTATGTTCACATAAAGTTAGGCACATATCTACACATAGAATTGTTACAATTATTAGGCTCAAAATTTGTTAGTTATCTGTGAGAAAAAAACTGTATCGTTCTTGTTCTCTAAAAAATATGTGATGTTTCTGTATGTTCATATGTATGAAGTTAGCAAAATAACTATACGTGGTCATTTTCTAATCAAGATAAAGGTTTGTTCAAGACATATTAGATCAAAGATTATATCACTATTGTTTATTCAAGTAACAGTTTCCCTATTTACTGTTTCCTTAATACTAATATAGAATAAGTAATGTTTTTTCATCATTAATTTAAAATTCATTTTGTTGCCAAATCTACTAAAAATAAACAATAAATGGTTAATTCTTTGTGTACAAAAATTTTAGAGACATATTATTCTGCGTTCTTAGAATATTTATTATGATAAAGTTCATAATAATATAGAGTAATCAGTTTACTTAAAAGCATATGGAGATGATGTAATCGTTTGTTTGAACTTAAGTTCCATTCAAAATCAAAAGTGTTAAGTGAGGTTAAAGAAACAAATAAACTTTATTAGTACACTTTACCATATTTAAATACTTCTGTTTTAAATTTACTTTCATTTGGTAAGTATCTTTATTCAATCTTGTTTTAACTTCCGCTTTGGAATGTAATTTAATTTTTAAGCATATGTACCGTCTATCTATTTTACGACGGCCACACAAAATATCTCGCTTAATATCTATTGTAGAAGAATAAAGTTTTAGAACAGTTATCTCATTTTTGTGAGCTATATTTCAGTAAAAAGAAATTTGAAATCCATAGCCTACTTTGTGAGATATATTACAAAAACCTGAAAAATAGTAAAACCATAATCGGTTATAGCTTCCTTATTTGAGGAGATACGAAAAAAGTTAAAGGGATGAAAGTTGACGGCAAAGACAATAAGAATAGTAATGTGTATTAAAAAATTTGAAAAACGCAGTTGGCTTTGACATACGCTATTTTGCAAAAATGGAAAGAACAAATCTCAAAGTAGGCCATGACACCATTAATTCCGTTTATTTTTTCTCTTTCCAATGATATAAAACATGTCATAAAAATTTTAACTGATAGTCCAATATTTGATATTTTACAAATTCATATCATTGAATCGTAAAAAATCAACTATGCCATGATTAGTGAGAAACAATGTATACAGTCATCATTAACAAATTTGACAGATTGTCACTGCTGTATGTTGCGTTGTCGAGTTCTAAGACAAGTTTTATATCAGTAATTATGGTGTACACAAGTAATAACAAATTCGATATGATTAGCATTTATTATCAGTTTAATTTTAAGGCTGAGATCTCAGTCACGGTTTACGGAAATAGATTTCCAGATGCTCCGCAGCCAAATCGAACTATATTTAGGAAGTTAGTTCAAAATCTAAAAACGCACGGTTCATTTTCAAAAAAAAATAGTAAGGCGAGTGTATGAGAGTATTGTATTATGTTAACCAAAATAAAGAAACTTCTTTGAGACAAATTCGGAGAAACCGTATTATGTAAGCCAGAGTCAAGTTCACACTGTTCGTACCCCATCATGTTACAATTTAGAAATTTGTTTTTATTTCTATTGTTTCAGAACTATGTCAAGTATAAAAAGGGTAGCAGAGGCGTATGCGCTCTCTTTCTAAATATGAATCAATATTATTTGTTTTTAATTCGCCTTCATTCTTTTACTCCAGCCAGTTCAATTACTGCAATTACTACAATAGTAACTTGTAAGCAACGTTGATTTGTCGAGAGGTTATAATTTCTAGTGCCGCTTTGTTAGTTAGCAGGTATTGGTTAATAAAGAAATACTATGCTGCCGTTATTAGCTTTATGTGATTGCATTTGGTGTCTCATTAAAATAAACATAATAAAATGTTTCCCAGATTATCTAAATTTTTCATTCTTTCATCATGAATAGAAGTAATATTACAAGATGACCGTGAATAATGTAAAATTTAAGAAAGGTCGACGATATACCATAGCGTTCAGTAAAACTTGATTTAAACAAATGTTCTCTAAGAAAGTTTACGTAGATCTTTGTGTACATATCAACCTTATACTATGTTTATACTTCAAGGTATATCGACGGCTAGGTGTAATATACAGAATTCATGCAAAGGAAGCTTGTGTGACATTTTAACGCAGTTACTGTAGAAAATTATACTACAAGTTGTTCCTAATACGGTTACAGGGATAATTTATGCAAAAAAATAATATATTTTTGTAATTATGAGTTATTTTATTTTATTTGGTTGAGTAGGCATGCAGAGTAGATAGTCGTTTTGTGCTAGACCCCAAAATAAACTGTTTTTCAGTGGTTAAAAATAGTTTGAGAAAAGTGAAAGTTTCTAAACAAGATAAGAAGAAGTTTCCAGGCTGTTTGCCATTATCAAGAACAAAAAATTTTCGTTGAAAACTGCATAAATTTGTGAAGTTGCCTGTGGCAAGTTTAATACCTACTTTGAAATATAGTCTCTCCACGTTAATTAAGATGTCGAAAACAAGACAACATGCACAAGTGGAAAATATCATAAGTGAAGACGTGCTTATTAAAATATGCAAGCAACAAACTGATATGATAGGTAAGCAGATAGACGAAAAACTATGTAAATTAGAAGTAACAATAGAATCAATAGTTAGCGATGTCAAAGCCAATACCGAAAAAATAAAACACCTAGAACAAAAAATTGATCACTTAGAGCGATGCAGTAAGCAAAATAACTTAGTAATATATGGAATACCAGAAAGTGAGGGTGAAAGCTCTGAATTAATTGGAGAAAAGTTAACTTCTTTGTTTAAAAACAAGCTTGATATAGCAATTTTATCCTCTGATGTAGACCAGTGTTATTGAATTGGAAAATATCAACAGGTAAAAGTACGACCTATACTGGTACGTTTTCTATCGTATAAAACTAAAACAACCATTTACAAAAATAAAAAATTGTTGAAAAATTCTGGATTTGTTATAAAGGAAGATTTGACAAAAGCCAAGGTTGATCTGATGAAACTAGCCATTGCTAAGTATGGATTTTCTAATGTATGGAGTGAAAATGGAAGAATAAACGCTTTAGAAGGCAACGTAAAACGCATTATACGAAATGTAAATGATTTAAATATCTAATTTCCATAGCGCTGGTTAGTCGACATGGTAGAACTATAAATTCTTTCTATGTTTTACAGTGTTCTTAGTTAGGTGTCTAATCTTTTTCTGTTTTGTTTTATATTCTGTTTTGTTTAATACAATTTAAAATAGAAAGCTATTTTATTATTTTTTTTGTTTAAATATAAAAATCATCTATTTTATCTCTTTCTTTCTAAATAAACGGGTAAAATACGGTTTTAATTTTGCGTTTCGTTTTTTGGGATCTGGCACATTAGGTTTTTTTGTAATCTGAGTTATTTACATGAATACGATGTTTTTGCTGACAACGATGAAAATAGTGTACAGAATCTTATCATTTCACATTTTAACATACGATCCTTAACAAATAAATTTGAAATTCTAAAAGAACATATTTTATCTAACAATTATGATATCTTTACTTTATCTGAAACATGGTTATCAGGAGATATCGAAGATTATGTTGTAAATATTCCAGGTTATACTTTTTTTAGGCAAGATAGAGAAGGCAGAGGTGGAGGTGTGGTAATATATGTAAGAAACTGTTCTCATATTAAACAGGTAAAGTTAATTACAAAATGTACTATAGATCATATAGACAGTGTTTGGATTTCTGCAAAAATAAATGGAAAAAGTGTAAGTATTGGATGTATTTATAATCCAACATATGCAAATTATAAAGCTTTGGGAAAGCTCGAAAACATATTAGCAGACTGTGTAGTATCGAGCGATTTAATTTTTTGTTTGGGAGATTTTAATACAAATTATCTCAATATAAATAGTCAAGAATGTAGTTTTTTAAATTCAGTTTTTTCTAGTTCATTCAATTTAAAACAAATGATAACTGAGCCTACTAGAATTACACCGCATAGTGAGACGTTATTAGATCATATTTGGGTAAATCAACCTAAAAAAAGTAATACATTCTGAGGCTGTAAATTTTCTAGAATTTCGTAGTGACCACTGTTTAGTTTATTCATTGATCAATTTACCAATTACAAAGAAACAGCCTCCAATGTACATTTACGCTAGAAATATGAAAAGTATTAATTTACCTGAATTTGAAAATCATGCAAGAAGGGCTGACTGGGATCGTGTTTTTACTATTGAAAACATAGATGATAAGGTGAAATATGTGGAAACTATTATTACACATCTATTTAATATTCACGCGCCCTTGAGAAAAATCAGAACAACAAAAAAATTTAATCCCTGGGTTACTTCGAATATTAAACTAATGATTCGAATGAGGGACAAAGCTTTATCTGATTATCGGAAGTCACTAAAAAATTTAGATATTTCTAGAGCACAAACGCAGGCAAAATGGGCTTATTATAAGCAACTGCGAAATTTCGTTACTGCATCTCTTCGAAGAGAAAAAAATGCGTATATAGAGAATGAACTACACACAAATTATAAAAATTCAAAAATCTTATGGAAAACTTTAAATAAATTAGATATTCATAAAAAGTCAAAAATATCTGATATTCCTGAAGAACTTAAAGATCCTGATGCAATAAACAGATTTTTCATTAACTCTATAAATAGAATATATCCTGATATAGAAACAGTTGCTTTTTTTAACTCAAATAGGTGTGAACAAGTTACTAATTCTATGAATTTCAAACATGTCAATAGCGACCAAGTTGTTAGTGCTGTAAATAATATTAAAACAAATGCTTCAGGTGTGGATGGTATAACTATTGAAATGATAAAGTTGTGTTTGCCACACTGTTGTAATGCTCTTACACACATTATAAATTTCTCATTACACAATAGTGTAGTACCTACGCGATGGAAACATGCATTAGTTACACCTATACCAAAAAAAGAAAAAAATCACTCAATTAAATGAACTAAGGCCTATAAGCATTCTACCTGTTTTCTCTAAGGTGCTGGAAAGAATAGTTTACGACCAACTAAAAAGTCATGTTGAGATACATAATATATTGCCCTGTAAACAGTCCGGCTTTAGAAGTGGCTATAGTACTTCTACATGTCTAATTGATATTGTAGATGATTTATTACGTGGAATTGACCATTCTATGGTAACGGCTTTGATCATGTTGGATTACTCTAAGGCCTTCGATTGTTTGGATCATCAACTATTATTAGCAAAATTAAAATACTATGGCTTATCAGTTGAAGCCTTGGAGTGGTTCAATATGTATTTGGTAAACCGGCAACAACAGGTAAAAATCTCAGTTGGTGCTGAAAGCATTCTTTCTGATCCTATAAATATTATAAGTGGAGTGCCTCAGGGATCTATCTTGGGCCCGTTAATTTTTATTATTTACACTGCTGATGCTCCTCAAGTAGCAAATACAAATGTGCACCTATATGCTGATGATTTTCAACTTTACTTACCTTTTTTACCTAGTAATGTCGAAGTAGCTATAGAACAAATAAATAGTGATTTAAACAATATATTTATATGGTCATGTAAAAATGCATTAAATCTTAATCCACAAAAAACAAATGCAATGTTAATTGGAACAAATATACAACTTAATAAGGTGGACTTGGAGAATAAATTATTTTTAAATAATACTGCATTACCTATAAAAGCTCACTGTAAAAGTCTCGGAGTAACTCTAGACAAAAATTTATCTTTCACTCTCCATGTTGATAATTTAATTAAAGCTGCTTATGCAAAATTGAGGTCGTTATATAAATTTAAATACGTGCTTAGTACCTCAGTTAAGTTAAAAATCACGGAGTCTTTAGTTTTACCAATATTTGATTATTGTGATGCAGTATATGGTCCATGTCTTTCAGTCCATGATTCACATCGAATACAAGTGGTGCAAAATGCATGTATGAGATTTTCAACAAATCTGAAAAGACGAGATCACGTTACACCTAGCTATACTCAATACAGTTGGTCAAAAATGAATATTAGAAGAGACATCCATTACAGTTGCCTCGTACAAAAAATTATTTTAACGAAAACTCCCTTATACTTAAAAAATAAAATTATTTTTGCAGACGAAGTCCAGAATCGATCTAGACGGAACCCGTACTTATTACGCATACCTAGACACACTACCTCTGCCTTCAAAAGTTCCTTTACCTATTATGTATCATCTTTGTTCAACTCTCTGCCACCAGATTGTAAAATGATAAGAAGTTTAAAAACTTTTAAAACGAAAGTAAAATATCATTTTAAAAACTTAGTCTAAAAATCATCGTTGTCAGTAAATATGATAAATATCCTATAATGAATTATTAGTGCTAAATTGTAAAACAGACTATTTGCTCTTTATTACTCTTAATTTTGTACCTTGGTATATAGTGATTTTGTATTTGTTGTAAATATTTCAGGTTGGGCAAAAGCAGTCTGAGACTGAGCCCTGCCTTAATAAAGTCATATTATTATTATTATTTGACATTTTCGTATAAAATTAAAAATGGTAATCTTAATTCTTTACAATTTTCAATGATTGCTGTATAAGAAATACATACTGTTTACCTTGTAGAACAATGGGGCCTAAGTGCTGTGGCTCAATAATTTTTATTGACCACCCTCCCAACTAATTCCAGATTCCTTGTAGAACAAATGTCTGAGCAATAGCATTTAATTTAGCTCTTAAAAATTGAAAAATTCCAAATAAATTAACAATAGCAAGAATTACTCCCGTTAAAAGTGGAGATCGGAAGGAAGTTATAAATTATTGTCCCATTGCTATGTCATCAAATTTATGTAAGATATTCGAGACCATTATATATCACTACCTTTATGAGCACGCTAAGAATAAGATATCAAGCATTCAATATGGGTTCCAGAAAAAAAAGTCAGTAAATGGAAATCTAGTGAATTTTGTGAACACTGTGACGGATGTATTAGCAAATAAAAATGAAATGCATGTGATCTATACTTGATTTTGGAAGCGTTTGATAACGTTGATCACTGCATATTGTTAAATAAGCTTAAGAATTTCTCCATCTCTACTGATTTAATAACATTTATGTCTACCTACCTGATAAATCGGCAACAGCATGTAATCATAATGATTTCGAGTCTGATTGCTACACGTCAGATTCAGGAGCTCCCCAGGATTCAAACCTAGGCCCACATTTGTTTTTAATTTTTATAAATGATATTGTAGATACCGTAAAATATTCATCAATTAGCCTATTTGCTGATGATATGAAAATATTTAAGCAAATAGAAAATTACCAAGACTGCTTGCAACCCCAAGATGACAACAAAGAAATATCTCGCATAAAAAAAAACAGTGCAAGAAAAATATTTAAAAAAAAAACGAATTTCGATGCTGCAAAATGAGAGAAGTTCAACATTTAAATGATGGAGATAACCCGAGATGAGTAAGATTTTGTAGATGGTTGTTAAATAAAAAAAAGGAATGACCCGCTTCTTTGGTTGGACGAATCAAATTTTTCTAATAATGGATTTTTCAATAGAAATATGTATTATAAGTGACACGAGACAGTACACAGTGGTGCAGAGAGACTGCCTTCCAAGAAAGATTTTCTACAAATGTTTGTGTGGGTCTTTTAGGGACTAAAGTAATTGGACCTTACTTTTACGATGGCAAATTAACCGCTCGTAGGTACTTTAATTTCCTGCAAAACGAATTTCAAGATTTTCTTTATGAATTAACAGTAACAGAAAGATTAAAGAAATATTCATATTTTCAATAAGATGGGGCTCCACCTTATACTGCTGTATGTATATGTCCAAATTATTTAAATCAAGTTATGCCAGATAGTTGAATATGCATCTATAGACCCATTATATGGCCAGCTCGATCACCAGATATTACTCAATTGGATTTTTCGGCTGGGGTTACATTAAAGACAAGGTATTTCAAACTGCCCCTGAAAATATTGAGGAAATCAAAACCAGAATTAGAAACGCATGAGAGGCAATTACTCCTCAAATGCTCCAAAATGTAATGCGGGAGGTGTCTCGTAGAGCACGTCTATGTATTAGAATGCATGGTGTACAATTTGTAGTTAGAAAAATAAATACGCACATTTTCTTTTCAGTATGCCAGTAGGTAGTACAGTTACACATAGTTTTTCGTTTTTTAGGATGTTCATTTTGTACTTGTATTTTCATTTATGAGATATTTGTTTGTTTGTATTAAATTGTAATAAATAACTACTGAATTATAATTATTATAAAGTGAATTTTTACCATTATGGCATAGCTGATTTTTACGATTCAATGATATGAATTGTGGTTTTCGTAAAATATTAAATACAGTTAAAATTTTTGTGACGTCGATATGAACAAAACTAAATTACTAATATTCGTAAAATTTATGTACAGGGTGTTCCACTTAAAACTCCCAATGCCAATTGCTCGAAAACTGAAAGAGGTAATAAATTTCTGTAAATGGTAGATAATTGGTTTGATCATATGCTATATTTCGACTTATAATAGATGCCGGCGCCTTTGACGGTTTAGGCGTTGCGACGCCCGGAACGAAATATTCGATGGCAGGAGTTTGGAAAACAAAAGATACCAATAATACTTTTAATTCTGAAGTGTTTTTATTATTAGATTTTTTTTTATTTTTTCGTTCGTTTCGGAGTTATTTGACTTTGAAAGTGTAAATATGCTTTATTAAAATTTGCCAATTTAATAAATTGCCTGCATCTAATAGGCTGTGACTATTCTGTTAACCTTAATTTTAACTGACAAAACAGGTGTCATTAGTTAGTTAAAAGAGTGTTAATTTTTTATTTTGGTGTTTATTTTCAAGTAGTTTTTTAATATCTGATTCGCTTTTTGGAAAAGAAATGGGTCAATACACGAAACAAGAAAAGCTAGACATGGTGTTGGTTTACGGTGAGTGTAAGTGAAATGCGTAGCAAGCGAAAAGTGTTTACGCACAGCGTTATCCTGATAGAAGAAAGCCAGATCATAAAACAATTTTGAATTTATGTAGAAATTTAGCGAATTTCGGTGCATTTGAAAAGCCAAAATGGGAACGATCAAAACCATCAACAAATGATTTTAACTTTGCATTGGTTCTCCAACAGATTAATGATAATCCGAAGATGTCTTTGAGAGGACTACTATTATCTCAATAAGTTCTACCAGAAGAATTCTTAAGCAAAATAAATACCATCCTTACAAAATGAAACTTGTAGATAAGTTAGAGCCAGGTGACCCCGAAAGGCGCATTAATTTTCTGGCAAGATTTGATTATTTACTTTACCGTGATGAAAATATCACTTTGGAGCGATGAAAGTAGATTCCATAACAATGGAGTTGTAAATAGACATAACTGCAGTTACTGGACACAAAACAATCTTCGTTGGAGCACTGAAAGAGGTAACCAGCGCGTTTTTGGTATAAATGTATGGTGTGGTATACTCAATGGTTATTTAATAGGACGTCACTTTTATGAAGGTACTTTAAATGGTGATCGTTAGCGGAGCTTTCTTCAAAAATTATTAACTCAACTGTTTGGTAATAAAACAACATTACCAAACATCAACTGTTAGAAGATGTCTCGATTGAAACTAGGAAGGACATTATTTTTCAACAAGATGGGGCTCCACCTCAATGCCCAAATTGTAACAGGTTATTGAATGCACTGTACCCCAATCGTTGGATTGGGACATACGGTCCACTACAATGGCCCAAGCACGGTCACCGGATTTGACCCCTCTTGACTTTTTTCTTTGGGGTCAGTTGAAAGACACTGTATATGTAGAGCCTATTGAGGATATGGCGGATCTCCAAAATAAAATAATTGCATCTTGTGCTGCTATAAATAGAAGAATTCTGTTAAGAACTGCAATTTTGAGTTAAAACTGCTGCATTCGGGCAAGTGGAGAAAATTTTGAACAATTGCTATAAAATATTTTATTTACTTTAGATTTTAGATAAAAAAATGACTAAGTTTAAAACATATATTTTTTTCTGTTTAAATATTTCAACGATACTGTTCTACTTATGTAAATAAAAGCGATATTCACTATCTGTCTTTTAATCTGTCTGTTTTTATTGTTAAAATTTAAGTTAACAGAATAGTAACAGCCTATTAGATGCAGACAATTTATTAAATCGGCAAATTTTAATAAAGGGTATTTACACTTTCCATGTCAAATAACTCCGAAACGAATAAAAAAATAAAAAAAAATTTAATAATAAAAAAACTTCAGAATTAAAAGTACTACTGGTATCTTTAGTTTCAAACTCCTGCCATCGAAAATTTTGTTCCGGTCGTTGCGACGCCTAAACCGTCAAAGGCGCCGGCATCTATTATAGGTCAAAATATAGCTCTTGGTCACACCAATTCTCTGCCATTTACAGAAATTTACTACCTCTTTCAGTTTTCGAGTAATTGGCGTTGGGAGTTTTAAGTGGAACACCCTGTATAATAAAATGTATACCCCATCCAACTGAATTGACAGTTTCAACATTGAAAGCTGTTATTAACGAAAACACGGACACACAAAAAAGTGTAATCAACTCCCCTATTTTTTTGATACCCAAAATTCGAATACGCCGCCTGTTTTGCCTCAGGTTTCCTATGATCCTAAAAAATAGTGAAAAATTTTGAAAAATTTCATTTAATTTCTTGTAAATACAGTTCATCTGTCGACTGAAATCAAATAAAAATATTACCATGTGATATACTATGATGATAGTGTCCTTCCCATAAATTAGTTTTTATTCAGCACACAATGTCCTTTTGATTTCTCATTCTATAGGTAGGAGATAAGTTACTAGTCGCATTAAAGCTGCGAATTGTTAAGTATTGGAGCCCCATTCTTTATCACACTGAATTGCTTCCAATTGCTACTATGGTAGTCAGTGGTAACTGGAAGTGATGATAACTAAACTACTCTGAAGGGAAATGCATAAAACGATTTATTTTCTAGTCCATCGTGGTAGTGAAACAGCCAAGGCGCGCTACCCTGCATGGTATCTTAAGGTATACGAGGGAATGAACCCCTAAAAGCTGGTAAAAAAGTGATAAATAATATTTATTCTCTAATACGGCTCTAACAATTTTGATCAAATTTAACACATGAATACTCCATTAGCATTACTATAAAATGGAATGACCAGTGCCTCCGAGAAAGTACAAGATAAATATAAAAAATTAATAAAACAGAATAGTAGAACACATGAAATTAAATACAGAATTGAAGTTGAATACACTGGAAAATGAAATGTTCATCAAAACAACAAATTTAGCGTTGTAATATATGGGAAACTGAGTCTATTAATCCGGCAGATTTAATTTAAGTTTAAATGAAAAAGTTTATCCGAGTTCCGAGTTATTTCGAATTGGTCATTTGAATAAAATTTTCCGGAAATATGCATTATTCTACTACGAACTATTAATTGACAAAATCTAATATTATTTGGCACCACAATTTTAAAATGTAATCTTGTCGAAACGAGAACCGAAACCAAACCTACATAAACGAAAAATACATAAAATATGAATAACATATTGGTCTACACTATTTTAAATACATTTCTTCATGCAAATTAGTAGTATTTTTAGCATAATGTTTATTACGCGATTATTTTAATTATTGAATAGTTTGTTAGACATACTTAAAAATAGACTATAACAAATTCTAAGTTTTAATGGGTCGCGACGCATTGTTTTCAGAGTAAGTGCATTTCCTGAAATAAATAATATATTCAGATATAAATAACCGTACAGTCAGTTGTTTTTGAAGTGTTAAATCCGTTGATTTATTAAATGTATTTTTTAAGTTGTTATTCGGGATTGTGACATAATAATAGGGTGCTAATACGATCCCGATCGATTCTGCTTTGTATATAAAGTAAAAATATACGTTGAGACGAAAACGGATGGTTTATTTTTGGAGAAACGTTTCTTACATTAAATAAAGGAGCAAATCTGTTTGTCTAAAAATATAATTAAAAAAAAGAGTTCAATTATATAAATAATCATCCGGAATAAGTTGATAAAATAAACCGTTTAAATTTAAAATCAGGCGTTAAATTTAGGTTATTTTGATAAGGAATTAGTATGAAAGGTTAAGAGACGATTTTTGATAATAAAGCCTAAATGAAATTTATTGCTCAATAATAAGATAATAATTAATTCGCGTGATATTTAATATAGTTCAATTTGCACTGGGGTTTTTATCGTATTAAATTCAGATCTGTTTAGATTAGATTTTAATGTATGCAATGAAACAAAAAAAAATCAGATCTTTTCTAAAATTAAACTGCCAATTAATCTTTAACTAAAGCAGCTAAATAGCTAGAGAGCGATAGTTTAATAGATCGGTAAAGACGACACAAAAGGTCTTAATTGAATCGGTGCAATACAGAATTGTGAAAAACTTTGCTTGATATCTTTGAGAACTTTCAAAATATTCTAAATAAACCGTATGTCTTCATAATCGGAGTATATAGAGTTTACGGTTTACAGCAAACATCTTTGGCAGCAACCAAAGGCCCAACGGTTGCAAAGTACCGAATAAAGTGGTAAAAATTTTCAAATAACGTCAAGCAGCAACTGAAGTTAATAAACCGGGAGTTGGTGGACAGGCAACCAGATCCATAAGGTTCAATAGGTTTGACATTAACCACGAAAAGCTATTTATATAAGAATAGTTAAACCGCCCGCCTGCCGAAACTAAATGGCAGCGTTACTGTGGGGGGTGGCGCGGAAAACCGGTATAAATTTATCCTAATCCGAATTACAAGGTACAAGCAATCAAACTACACCATTTGGCAGGGAAAACTCTAAATTGCATTGTTTTATAACAACAGACTATTTGATGGACAGCTTAACTTGGACAGTCGCGATTGAATTTGACAAAAAACTACCTTTACTCGAACTACAAAGTACAAGAGATATCAATACACCAATCAATTGGTTTATTTGTGTACATTTCAAATCTGTCCCGACAAACGACATATTTGGGAGCATAACCCAGACAGACGTTTAACAAGGGAGCGCTAAAGTGAGATGAATAAATACAGATGATTAGCGTGGGAGTGAGGCAGAAAGCTCAACATGTAGCGCGACGTTTTTGGTGACAATCTTTGTTTTTAAAATTAATTTTCTCGCAATTATCCTTGAATTAAAGTAAGAATATAATATAAATTATTATACCAGTTACTTTGAGATCAAATTATATAATTTTAATAGTGAATATTAATTGAAAATTTAAACATATTTATATAAGTATAAAACGAAACTTGCATTCTTAGACAAATCAATTGAATAGCAAATACATATATGAAAGTTTTAATAAAAAGATAAATCAACCCATTATTAATATATAAAAATATAAAACAAAATAATAACTCTTAAAATATATAAATTTAAAACTTCAACATTCAGGAACCTAAGCTTCCAGATCTGAATCGGTATCGCTATTATCACTCGTATTACCTTCATCTAAGTCGTAATCATCGAGTGATGGCTCATCATCACTGGGTGTGTTTTGTAACAGATCACAAATGCTTGAGGCATTTGCAAGCACAAATGCTTGAGGCATTTGGAAGCCTTCGAACCAGTCAATTCTATATTTATTATTTACAAGTTTCCAACAATTATTAGTTGGATCGTAAAAAAATGGTTTCTTCTCAGTAGCATTATTCCACATTGCTGGGATTTGATTTGTTCTTTTAATTTTATTAATTAGTACAACATAATCATGTTGGGAAAACATTGGTATTAAATGTTTTCTTTAGTTGCAGAGGATTTCCAGATGATTTTGTTTCATACATTTTGATAAAAGTATTCAGTCTTCCTTTGTTAACCTTTGTTAATCTAGCATGCTTAGGGTATTCGTATATAATACGGAAAGTTTTTTTCTCAGTTGCGTAAGAATCTCTGGAAAAAAAACTATGATTTTCCAGGTTGCGAAAATGCCTCACAAATACCTCTCTTTTTTTCAGATCTGTTTATGTTGGCAATGTATTCAATGAAACAAAAAAAATCAGATCTTTTCTAAAATTAAATTGTCAATTAATTTTTAACTGAAACAGCTAAATAGCCAGAGAGTGACTAATTTAACAGATACCAGCGATGGCATAAAAGGTCTTAATTAAATCGGCGCAACACAGAATTGTGAAAACTTTGCTTGATATCTCTGAGAACTTTAAAACTATTCTAAATAATCTAATTCAGAACCATCGATATTCTTCGATTCTCCCAAACCAATGCATTTAAAACCACTCGACACCAAAACCAAGTGCGCCAAACATACCAAAATATCCTGATTATTCTTTACATCATTTTCGACGCTGCTGTACAGCAAATTCCATCCGAATAGGCTGGATGCCAACCTTAATCTCTGTTGGATTCGCACTGGAATTTAATATTTTGGAATCGGAATATAATCCCCTTTACAAATCGTTAAGAATGTGAAGGGTTTACACCGAACAACTTTGGCAGCTACCAACGATTGCAAAGTACCAATAAAGTGGTAAAAATGTTCAAATCACGCCAAGAAGCAACTGAAAGCTCTTCGATATCTCCTTGACAATTTCTCTTGGCACAGCTCAGGCTTGTAAGTAACATAGCAAACTCAACAGCAAGGAAGCTAAGTATCATTTACATATATAGTATATATACACATTTGCTATGAGAAATGCAGTATGCGTGTACCTATGTATGTTAATTTAAATTTATGATCTTTTAACAGTCACGTTTATTTAGCATAACTGTTGTAATTATACTTCAAATTTAAATCATCAAACCTATTATATTTCAAATGTTACTCCCATAGAAGGAATTTAAATCTAAATGAACACTTGATGACCCACCTCCTCGCTTATTTCTATTTATTTATATATTAGCTACTATAAAGTATCCACTGTGAAAGCACCCAAATTCGTGATAAGTACCCTAGTATAATATAACATTACAGTAAAAATACAGATAATAAAAAATAAAATTCAATAACCAACTATACATAGAATATTAAACGAAAAAATACATAGTAATTTATCAAAAGAGGGATATCACATAAACATCACGTTATATGAATCCTTTTTTGACATCACTAAGACTACAGGACATATCCAATTTATATCAACACGGCCAGAGTGCATTATATGGAAACTTTGCTTCGGTGTGACTCTGCTGTACTCTGAGTTCGATTCCCTTCAACGATACTTACAATGTCGGTGGGTAATGGATGTTGTCTGCGTTTTTTTTTGAAATGTGTAACTTTCTTCCGGTCAGCCTTTGGCTTTGAACTTGGGGATTGTCTGCTATATATGGTGTGTTTATGTTAATATTAAATATTTAAGTAGATTTAACATTTGATATAAAGACGATTTTATGTGAAAATTTGAGTGTGCACGATGTAGCAAAAATAATCTGTTATAACTGCTAGTGATTCCCGGGACGCCATTTTTACTCCTGCAGTAACTGAGAAGACTGCAAATTAAATTGTTCAAGCAACTGATTTTGAGGTGTACCTCTTGTCTCTCTTGTAGGATAGGCAAAAGAGTAGCAAATTTGAGGAAACTTTGAGCTCCTTCGATACAAGTTGGCTATATAGGACACCATATTATTGATACATATTCAAGCCTTGATCTTACAAATATAATGAGTAGTAAACGCAAAGTAAAAATATCTTTAAAATTGAATTACGCAGAACAAAATCAAGAACTTTACACACACCAGCCAAACCTTCATCTATGTAAATGTAAAAAACTTAGCTCGTCAAAGAGGACTGCTAAATCTTTAACTCAGTCAAACATCTCGACAACTTGATCGCCAAACACAAGATCGATTGTTTACGATTGAAAGAGATAACTTGTTTGGATTCAAAGATAGTTTGTTATGACAGAAATTTCCGAGAAGATTATAACAATTGGAGACGGAAGAAGTATAGTTGGTAATACCGTTAATAAGTATTATAAAGAAGAGGGTCCAAAATAGGTTCTTGGAAAGGCTTAGAGTTTGAGGAAACGAGTTGAATTTAATCCCTCGATATTGAACACATTGAGAGTGCCCCGAAAGGTATGACTGAAGTTCCTTTGAGACTGTTTAAACGTATGGCATGATAAAACCTATCAAACGCCTCAGTGTAGATAACTTCTATCTGACTTCCCTCATCAATGAACAATGATATAGTGTGTCACACGAAATATTAGAAATTGTGGAAAGGCTCTATGAGAAACCCTGTTCTGATAATTATACTGGAAATATGAGATGAAATGAAGCAGGATAATCTCAAATACCTTACCAGAGTTACATAAGTGGCTATGGGCAAAGTCATTCTAAGCAACATTTTTGTGAAAGGTGTAATTCTAGACAGTTTCCAGACATGGGAAAGGACCGTTGAGATTAATATCCTCTTAACAGCTAGTATGCACATATTGTTTTTATTTATTTAATTGCATCTATAATATTAGGTCACTTATCCTCATTAAACTTATATTTTTGAATATATTTATATCATCTATATAGTGATTTGATTAACAGATGACTGAAAAATGTGCAAAGATATTTACCATCACATGAAAGTTATTTAATAAATACCTCTTTGGACTACTACGATAGCAACCTTGCAGTTGGACAAATCGTAGTAATTTAAAACTTCAATCGCCGACTATTGAAAGTCTCTTTTCTAGAATCCAATTCTAGTTAAGCTTGTAAAAGTAACAAGTATATACGGTTTTAATTAATGAGTAGTTCAGAATTTTTGTGAGTTGCCATTTACTAAAAACTATACCTTAACTGAACCACATCCAAATTGCATCGTCTCTTATATAATTGACAACAAACTCTCGATGCTCTCTATGCACAAAAACACATCATTATGATGTAATGCAAGTCAACATTCTTCTGTATACATATTATTGCCAGATTTATATTACCGCATGTTTTTTGCGTACTAGTGATAATTTTTTCTTATAGTTTTAATAGATCAATTTTGTACCGCTTGTTCTGTTACTACTCATATGCCCAGAATTTTAAGAGAATGGTATTCTTATTACATAAAACATTTGACACTATGACTAATAAAAGCCTTATAAATATAGCTCCGACTACTCGATTTGACTTAAAGGCGTACTGTTTAATTGGCCTCTACTAAACATATCTCTCTCCAACTAGTGGATTACCCCACAGGTGCATGAGGCTCGTACCTGGGGCCTCAGCAAAGCGGGCGCCTCAGAATTGTTGGGTGCCTCATCCTCAAAAACCAAAATTAAATTTTTATTTTCTGTTAATATGAGAATTATAATATAATAATTGTAGCCAAATTTTAATATCTTCTAAAACTTATTTTCATAATTTTCATAGTGGGTATTGGGTACATTGACGCCAATTTGGTTTCAAATCGCCAAAACTTGAAAAGAGAAATGCAGTTTGGAGAAACATCCAATAATGACACACGTTTCCATGGTAGGCGATCTTCTATAATTAACATACATAATGTGGTATGTGTTGTACTCATATCTGAGATATCCAGGTAATCCACTGTTTACAGCGTTGTTTTGAATGATTTTAGTTTTTTCAATGAAAAAATGAGTAGGGATGAAATTATTAAATGTCCGGGTAGATTATCGTTGAAACACGGCAATGATGTCGACATTAAATATTTTAAAGATGAAGTTTTCCATTTCATCAAATATCCTAAAGAAGAAAACGTATCCGATCTTGTCGTTATGTATAAATTATTAATTAACGGGCTGCAGTCTACATTAATTTCCTAATGTAGAAACTATTTTGAGAATCTTCTGTAATGCAAGAGGTGAACGTTCATTCTCCGCACTTAACTCGTGTTTATATAAAATGATGTTGTTCATATGTTATTATTGATAAATTAGCAAGAATGAAGGCAAGAAAAGTTCCACTTTAAACTAGTACTACTCATTTAAAGTTCATTTCTATTAATTAGTAATACTAAATTACAAAAAATATGACGCAGAATTTTACTGTGATCTCTTTACCTGAGAATGTATTTTTTTATTTTAAATGGGAATATAATTTTTTTTCTAGTACCTGAGAAAAATTTTTTATTTCCGTATCTTATTTTTATGTATTTATGTTTTTGTTAATTACAAAAATAAAAAACGTTAAGATTTTCTGCATTGTTCATTTTACTGAACCATATCATTCTTAGTAGGGTCAATAAGGGCCTCAAAATCAAAATCCACCACTGCTCTCTCCAAGAAATAATTAAGTGTATCCTTTTTTGTCCTTAATAGTTATATCGTAATAATAAATTCTCAGAAAATAATGTTTTTAATACGTGATATTTCCTCGACTATTTTAGAATAGAATAAAAAATTAAACTCACTTAAATTAAAAGATCTTTAGAAATAGATCAAAATAAAACTATTTCAACGTTATTTTTAACTAGCAATAAAACTTAATCCTAGTTCATATTGCATTCCAAAATGATGAATCCGCTGTGTCGTCAAGTGGATAATAAATAACAAAAAATATCGATCTTGACAACCTCCAAAATGAATGAACCATCAATTAAATCGATTACTGCGTCCCACTTAAAACGACCCATTTTTCCCACCCAACATTAATGAAAAATAATAAGGTAATTTTATGATTCAGGGAAATATGCAAGTGGATTTTTTTTATGATGCAGTTCTTTGGCGAGTTATAAAATGAGAGGTAAGAGGACAGGTAGGATACCCGATTTATGAACTCGTCTCGTCTCGCCGGTTACGTGAACTCTTATTTCTTGTAACTGCACACTTGCCCAGGCATTCAGCCTTCAGACATCTCAGCTGATTAGCCTACGCAGATATGTTGCAAAACTATTTAATACAATGACATGGCCGAAATTCGGTTACGTTTGGTGTTGTTCTCATTTTACCCATAACCATTTAAGGAATACTTTTACAGTAGACGTATGTATACCTTATACAAGGTTGTCCAAAATTGTATCCTGATATTTCTGTGGCTGATAGTACATCCAAGGGGGGAGGGAGATATACCCCTTAAACGGGGGATAATAAATTTCAGTTCAGTTTTCCACAATACTTTCCGACTCCCTTAGAATATCAAATTCATATTTTAGACTTAGTCCTAAGCCATCCGGATACTAGTTTACATGGTACCAGTCAAACACAGCCTTCTGCTGAAGGGATAGTTTTAGAGGGTGACAGTCAGTATTTACCTCAGAACTTTTTAATTTCTTTCATATTTCTAAAAATTATTATAAAAAATTAATTTATTCATTAGACATACAATTATTGCATTTCGATAAATCAAGCTGTTCTCGAGTATTTTATGTTTAAAAAACAACGTGCATCTTCAACATTTTATTAATAAATCCTTTTACATATAAAGAACGCTTTGAAATATTACTTTGACATTTCTGTTATTTATTAGACTGTTTCTTTTAAAAAAAAAAAACGGTATATTGATAGATAATCAATCTGGTTTTCGTTCTAAACATTCTTGTGAATCGTCAATAAACATTAACTCGATTTAAAAATAACATTGATGACAATTAATACACTGTTGCTGTTGTTTTAGATAAAAAAAGGGCTTTTGAGACAATTGATCGCAATAGATTAATCTAAAAGCTACAAATATATGGTGTACGGGGTGAAGTGTTAAAGTGGCTGCAAGACTACCTAAGTTATCGTTCACAAAAAGTCATAGTTGGTAATTCACATTCGGATGTATGATTAATAATTTTGGCATACCTCAAGGAAGTGCCCTTGGACCTTTATTGTTTATTATTTATATCAATGATATTTAACCTATTTGTGGTGTGAATTCATTAATATGTTGACTGATGATACACTGGTGGCATGCAGTAATCATGATGTGGTTTATGCAGTTAATAAAATGAACACCATTCTGGATAAAGTTTATATTTATCTTATAACTAATAAATTAAAACTTAATACAACTAAAACTAAAGCAATAATTTTTACAACAAAATATAAATATAACAACATAAATTTTAACTCACTTATTCTTTCAATTAACGATATACCTATTGAGTTTGTAGCATAAATCAAATATCTAGGATTTATTCTTGATAGCACTTTAAATTTTAAAGGCATTGATCAATTTAATAAGCTTTCGTGGACTATAAAATCTAGTCAATCAATTTACTCATTTAAAAAAAAATCTAATCCGTTATGCGTAATCTTTCAATAGTATTAGTTGTTACTTATTGACTATACTAGATTCGTCTTTACATTGTAATACTTTTAAATATTATTTTTAAATATTATTTTTTTCTGTATTTGTATTTTTTTGTATTTTTATTATTGTACACTAGGTTATTCCTGCTTTGAATAAATTTGATTGATTTTATTGATTGATAATTCAACTTTAATTGTTAATATTATTTAAACATGGGTGACTACACATCCTCTGAATTAACAGACATCGTTTTGATTTTGGCAGAATGTTTTGATAATGCTGCTGCAGCTGTAGAATGTTGTAAAGATAAATCCTCAGAAATATTTCTGATACCAAAATTTTTTTAAGTACAGAACGCCGACTTAGAAAACAGAGACGCTGGCCGTCCAAAAAACGCAAGAACTGTTGACGTCGAAAGAAGAAATATTACATATTGGAATTCAAGATCCTACGACAAGTATTAGAAGATTAGACGCATGGATAAAGCGCTTTAATAACAATACTTTTTACTGATGAGGCTGCATTCACCCGACAAGGCATGTTTAATTCTTGGAATACACATTTCTGATGGGCTGAAGAGAATCCTAATACAACAATGTAAACCCATTTTCAACATACCTTCAAATGTATGGGCAGCAACTCTATGTAATCAGTTAGTTGGGGAAATTTAAATGGCGATATGTATTATGATTTTCTGGAAAACGCCTTGCGTGAAATATTAAATAATATTTCATTGGGGAGGAGAAGAAATATATTTCTTTATGCATGACGGCGCAACACCACATTATACTAGAATATGTAGAACAATAGACGGATTGGCCGGGAGGCAGATGCGCCGATCAAGTAGCCTACTCAGTCTCCTGACCTATAATCGAGTCGATGAAGGGAAGGGGGGGGGGGAAGGGTTCAATAAAAAAATATTAAAGTACAGTTAGCCCCAAATATTTTTTTTATGATAACATGTTAGTTATACCCCTAGGATCATTCAGCCAACTGAAGTAATGGCTGCTGGCCATGCCCTTTTTTAACCACCCGTTTTTTATAATTCGTAAGAAAATAAATATTTTGGCTCAAAAATGGGTTCCTGTAGGTTTCTTGGGTCGTTGATAACGAATCTGAGATCAGTTTCCGAAAAATTTCGTATTTTGTTTTTTATGTTTTTTAATAAATTAACATAAATAAGTGAAAAATGAAATGAAATTTTTGATTGTCCTGGAAAATTATGGAAAATTTCTATGTAAATATATGGAAGTTAAAATGCAAGGAAATCTTAGTAAAATTTCGGAAAATATTAAGAAAATGCAAATATAAAAATCTAAAATGACTGTAACATATCAAATGTTATGTTTTTTAGTCGCTGATGACGTATAGGACATTATAAACGAAACCTGTGAAAAGTTTTTCGTAATAATTAACCGATATATCGATTGCATAAAAAATCATTTTGGCGACATTTTTTTCGATGGTTATGATGATTTAACGACAAATCTGAAAGAAACCATAGGTACCGAAAATTTATGTCTGTAGAATATAATTTCGATGAAAATACAACATTAACAGTTGAAAAAATGAAATTTATATGTAATAAAAATAATAAAGTAAAATTCATCGATTTATTGCATAACGGTCTAATATTAAATAACTATAATTCAATTAAATGCACGGGAGATGCCGACAGAACGATTGCCATTGAAACTATAAGTTATTTTTATGTAGGTAAAAAAATGGTTGTTGTGTCAGAGAATATTGACGTCCTTAACCGCTTTGTCACTGAAAATTGATGTGGACAATGATGGGTCATCTTTTTCTACTTTTGAAAACCAAGATATTTATTTTTTAAAACCTAAAAGCAGCAGTGGAACGGAGCCCCAAAATATATCCTCTATTGCAAGCCTTGATGATCAATACGCCAACATTAAAACCATTTATTATTTGCGCAATGTTTTACACGATGTGACACAACTTCGGCGTTTCTCAAAAAGGGGAAACATTTTTCGAAAATTTAAATAAAAATAATTCCAAAGGGCAAGAGCCACGAGATTTTGCAGCGGTATTTAAGCAGCGCATAACAGATATTGAAAATATACTAGATCCAGGAGAAAATGTTTGTTACATTTATATCAGTATAAACCTTCACCAGTCGAAAAAGATTTAAGTCCAAGTCAGCAGCTTTATAAATTTAGATTAAATCTTTTCTGCGAAAAAACGTCTGCAAATCTTAAAAGCACCAAAAAAGTATTGGTTAATCTTGCCGCTTTACCCTCTTCTGTAGATAGTTTCAAAGAACATCTTAAACGGGTGTATTTCCAAGTTCTATGATGGATTGGTTTTTGTCAAGGCATAGCCCTGGAATTAAATTCTACAGATTGGGGGTGGAAGATTATTTATGGTAGCCTGGATCCTACTAGAATGTTATTTCCACCGGCTCCTGAAGATATTCTAAACGTCATTATGTGCACCTGTAAAACTGGACGCAGCCGAGTGTGTGGGTGTCGAAAAAATGGCATGTTTTGCACATTAAGTTGCTTAATTTGTAAAGAAATGATTGTACGAATGTTCAGTCAAGAGACACACCTCTTGATAAAGAATTATAAATAATAACAGAAGATAATGAGAATTATGCAATTAACAACAGTGACGAATATACAAGAGAACGCGGACAAGTAATTCCAATTATTCAAGCTGAATCCTATGATGAAGGTTTTAAAATTGTCAACTTAATTTTTTGTTTATATTTGAGTAGTGGTGAGAGGTAAGTAAAACCTCTCAAATGGTCAATTGCTACTATACACCATAGATGTCTCCATGGACGTATAGCGACTTACGATTCTGCAAGTACCTGAGAGCGGCGACCTTTCAGTCCTAGGTGTACTTAACTTACTGTTATAATATATGATTTGCAGGAAACAACTACTCAGCGGGCAAATACCCCGACCTGCATTGAATTACACCTTACAAATTATGAAAGAATGGTAGCCAATAACCAGACATAGATCTGTTTCGAACTTATTTGTTCTCATCAGTATGCCATAAGTCATGGAACAGACAAATGATAGTGGCCAACCTGCTAGTTTTATACAAACTAGAATAAATTGAGTATTTGCCTGTTGAGTAGTTGTTTCCTGCAAATCATATATAATAACAGTAGGTTAAGTCCACCTAGGACTGAAAGGTCGCCGCTCTCAGGTACTTGCAGAATCGCAAGTCGCTATATATCCATGGAGACATCTATGGTGTATAGTAGCAATTGACCATTTGAGAGGTTACACTTACTCAATTTACTATAGTTTGTATAAAACTAGCAGGTTAGCCACTATCATTTGTCTGTTCCATGACCTATGGCATACTGATGAGAACTAATAAGTTCGAATCCGGTCTATGTTCTGGTCAGGGAATCGACAAATGATATTGGTTACCATTCTCTGATGATTTGTAAGGTATAATTCAATTCAGGTCAGGGTATTTGCCCGCTGAGTGGTTGTTTCCTGCAAATCATATATTATTGATTATATTTGTATATAATAAAATTAATAAAATATTATTAATAATTTTTCTGGGAAAAAAATTGCTTAATTACGTTTTGTTTATTTATATCTCCATTTTCCCAGCTTAAATTTGTATTCGTTCAACATTTAATATGTTACACTTTCATAATCTTGGAATGAAATTAAATTTTCCGTGATTTTTCTAAAAGTTTAAATTTTCCTTTCATTTATAATGTCCAATGCGTCATCAGCGACTAAAAAAACATAACATTTGATATGCTCAATCAAAAATTTTTCATCGTTTTGAAAATATCATTCGTCATCACTGACCAAAAAAACCTCGAAAACGACATTTACACGGTCTTGTAATGGCAGTTTTCCGCATTTTCCAAGAATGTTCCACAATTTCCCAGGGATATTTCAAGAATTTCACTTATTTATGTTATAATTCGCAACCGGCGTATTGAAAAACATAAAAAACGATCTAAAACTTGAATTAATATTTTTAAATTGCGGAAGGGTCGAAATACGATCAATTTTTCACGATTTTCCGCTTTTTACGTTAATTTTTTGGAGAAATGATCTTAGATTCGTAATCTGCGACCCAAAAAACCTATAGGAACCCATTTTTGAGTCCAAATATTTATTTTCTTATGAATTAGAAATAAAAAAATAATACGCTACTCGCACTGGCCAAAAACGCGTGGTTAAAAAAGGGCATGGCCAGCAGCCATTACTTCAGTTGTCTGAATGATCCTGAGGGTATAACTTACATATTACCATAAAAAAATATTTGAGGGTAACTGTACTTTAATTTCTTTTATTCTCCTCTTCATTGACTCGACTGTGTGGAGTTATCTAAACTGTCGAGTTTGTAATTCTCAAATTGATATGATTGATTAGTTGAGAGAAAAAATCGATCAAAAGCTTACAATGCTACAGAATAATGAAGTAATTTTACAGAGTATTCAACATTTATTTAAAAAAAAGACTCAGATTGTGCGTGAGGTAAAATGAAGGACAGTTCGAACAATTTTTGTAATTGATAATTAGCTATTTTCTACGTTTAATCATATTTCAAAACATTCTTTATATGTAAAAAAATTATTAATAAAATGTTGTACATGCACGTTGTTTTTTAAACATAGATTACTCGAGAACGGCTTGGTTTATTGAAATGCAATAAGAATAACTTTTTTACTTCTAATGATCCGAAAATTATTTTTTTTACAATAATTTTTAGAAATATGAAAAAGTTATTAGGAAAATACTGACAGTCACCCCCTAAAACTACCCCTTAAGTAGAAGGAAGGGCTTGATTGATAGCATGTAAACTAATATACGGATAGTTTATGGCTATGCTTAAAATATGAATTTGACATTTTAAGGGAGTCAGAAGCTATTGCAGAAAAACTGAAATTTATTATCCCCCTTTTACTATGCCAAAATTTAGTTTCTTAGCTATTTATTTTAAAGCTGGTGATGAATTATCTGAAATCGTAACGAATTTGCAAGCAGCAATGAATACATTTTGATAATATGAGATATCCTATGCTGCTCGTGCTGTTTGTCATGTCTACGAAGGCATATAGTCAAATTATCTGCAACTTTAAAGTTGAAATTATCCATAATTGCAAGTTAACATTGCAATTGAGTTATTGAGTATAATTACAAGTTTGACTTGCAAACGCATATAGTTGCAACTTGCAACTTGAAATTGTGTATAGTTGCATCTTTAAATTTGCGATTGTACCTTATTGCAAGTCAAACTTACAATTATTATGCTTGGGCAACTGCAAATTTAAACTTGCAATTTTGCAAATTAACAAAAATTGCAACATTAAAATTAATATTGTCATAAATATGTGAATATATTAAAAATCTAGATGCCCTAAACATATACATTTTTGAATGCGCCAGAGGAAATAAATCATTTTAGAACAATAATTGCCTAATATATGTGTAATGTTGGGTCAAAATACGATTTGGTAAATGCTACACGTACTCTTTCCAAGAACAGGTAACTATGTTGTTTTGTGCTGTCTTTATGCTTACCTGACTAGTATAGTACCGTGCCCAGATTAGGGCAACAATATACAGAAAGTAGATAATTTCATAATAACTAAAAAAGTGTGTAAGTTATGATTAGCTTAATACCTAAATAATATTTTATAACTATCGAGCATTCTTAAAAATCTGTTGATTACTTAAAATATGCTGAAGCATAGTTAGTGTTACGATGGCTCTGAAGAGCCAGATCAAAACATTTTTCCAAATGTCTTATTAAAATGTCGCACTGCAATATTAAGTCACAGTGCCTGTTAAAAAGTTGCACTGCGAATTATAAAGTCGCACTGTGAATTTTAAAAACGCACTGTGAGATTTAAAGTTGCATGGCGAAACTCAAACAATCGCGTATGCACAAGGATCCAGGGTCCAGATTGTCATCTGCGTACGCTACGAGCTGAGTGGGTTTGTTGATAAGTGTCTTTGCCCAGCGGCGCAAATTAGGAAACCTTAAATATATTAGAATGCTTGAGTTGGCCATCAAGTTAGCAATTCTGGACCCGATTTCATCAACTTCGTATACAGAAGTTTGCACTGCTTTGATTTTATATTTAACGATTCTTGTATTAGTAGCTTCAGCCGAGAGGTCATTTTCGAATTTGAAATTAATTAAAAACTACTTAAGGAACTTTTTATTACAAGAAAATTTGACAAATTTAGCCATAGTTTCCATTGAAAATGAAACGGCCAGAAGTATGGATATTGACAGAGATATCCAACATTTCGCCGAAACCAAAGCCAGGAAAGTAACTATTTCTTTGGCATTATTTTCCAAATCTGTTTCTTTCGCGAATGCAATTTTACGAGCCATGATGTTAATGTTGTCTGCGTACGCTACGAGCTGGATGGATTCGTTGATAAATGTGTTTGTCCCTTACGCAAACATTTATTTGCAGTGAAACTTTAAATCTCACAGGGGTGTTTTTAAATTCGCAGTGCAACTTTTTAACAGGCATTGCAACTCAAAATATTGCAGTGCGACATTTTAATAAGCCATTTGGAAAAATATTTTGAACATGGCCCTTCAGAGCCATCGTATAGTATTGATTATTAGGAGTACCTATTTAAATAAAGCATTATTACTAAAATAGCATAAATGAATCCAGAACGTGACGTTGGTTACCCAAATACACACAAGGTGGTCCATTTAATGTCAACGCCAGAGTATGTAGATAGCACTAACTCAGTGTGTATAAACTGGCTAAAAACTTTTTCCATTCAATTTGATTGATCTACGAGTTCAAATTTATATTAAGTAACGAAGGCCTCACCCATATATTTCTAATTCAAGAAGCGTGTCTTAAAACCGATGTAACGAAGCTGACTTCTCACATTACATGCGATATATTATTTTATGTGTTTTAAAAATCAACTGAAAATATCTGAATTATCAAATGAAACTGTACTACACCATAACTTCTATTTATAATTTTAAAGATCTCTAAAAGATCAATTGTCATAAATTCCGATATACCAATAAACAATCTGTTGAAGTAACATTATAAATAAATGCATTACGTTAGAATCTAAAATAACCTATATTGGTGATTACTAAATATTTAGAATCAGATGTTAAAGCATAAAACCAGCTCAATAGGAAGTATTCGAGGTTTTATCGGTTGTTTCATGTAGGTCAGTCATAATTTCCACTCAGTCATACAGTCTCAATTGTTATCGTTTTCTTAGTATTTTTGTACAGTTCGAGACTCCTGTCTTTCTGATAATTACTTCAAAACAATTTCAAATTAAGGTTAGTCGAATATCAAATTACTGTTTAATAATCATCTGTTTGGCCATTATCATAATTTATTTATTATTGTGCAAAATAATATTTCCTTGGTCCAAACTTTATCTGAAAAAATAAACAAAATACACGAAAGTTGGGTAAAGGCTTAAGTTGTTTTATGGATAAACAATCGGCAGATTAAAAAAACATTCGAAATGAAATACTACGAATACTATATCACGCTTAAAGTAGTAAAAAATTGGCCAATTTGTGCTCTTCAGATAAGTACTGGAGATTATTTTAAAATAAATATAAGTGAATTCTAGTTTTATTGGAAATGAAACATAGATATCAAGTATGTTTCCTCGGTAAGTAATTCTATTTGAATACTGAATCTATGTAACAAATTGCCTTAGAAATGTAAACTCGTTCCACTTTAGTCTAAATACTCAGAGGGTTTCGCTCGGTATATACTTTTTTTCGTAGAAAGTGTCAAAAATTGTGTTTTTTCGCATTTTCTTTTGAGGTAAACAAAAATAATAATATGATGGTGTTCTTTTTTACATATTTTGATACTCCGGGTCAATTGGCATTGAAGAAAGTGTCAAGTTTAGCATTTTTCTTTGAGCTATACAGAAATGCATAGAATATAGAAAGAATATAACGGAAAAGACAGATATCGTCAAAATGTGGAAAAAATATTTCAAAGAGTTACTAGAAGGGCAACATCATCAACAGGAAGAGGAAAATGAGATGACAAACTACAGTGCAGAACCAGAAGTAGAACCGAGTTCGCATGAAGAGGTAATGAAAGTAATAAAAGATCTGAAGAACAGGAAAGCAACGCGTGCTGAAGGAATAGTAACAGATCTAGTAAAGAATGAAGGGCAGGAACTATGGAAACAAATCCATAAGCTATGCTACATATCTGATAACAAGAAGAGATGTCAAGTGACTGGTCACTAGGAATTATCCTTCCGATACAGAAAAGAGGTGACCACCTAAGTATACTAAGGCAAATACAGGAGAAAAGCTATGAATGTAGCATAGATATCTACTATCTGCTTATAGATTTCAAACAGGCATTCGATAAAGTACAGAGGATGAAAATACTACAAAGTTTAACCTTTCTAGGAATCCCTGAAAATTAACAGAAAAGATAAAATTTACCGTGGAAGAATCTGAAACATTGAAGTATTGGAGTGCAACAACAGCTTAGAAATTAAAGTATAGTCCGGTAAAACAAGGGGACGCTCTTTCGGCACTTTTCAACTCGGTGCTAGAAGCGGCTATCAAAAAATGAATGGGATAGGAAACATCGTAAACAAATCTACACAAATCCTTGAATATGCGGATGATATCACAATAATTGCATGTGACTTTGCCTCTCTGAATCAGGCCGCCATAGATCTGGAAACATATGCAAATAGAGAAGGTGTGCAAGTGAATAAAGTCAAAACGAAATATATGTTTTCTTGCAGAAAGCCTCCAATACAACACTAAATATCAACGTAGCCAAATTGAAGCGCCACGACGTTCGATTACCTTTGGGCCAAAATTACCAATAATAGTAATGTCCAAAATGAAGTAAACTCGAGAATTATGGACGGAAATAAATGCTACTATGCATATTTAAAGTTAATAAAAAGCAGCATACTAAATAGAGAATCTAATATCATAATTCTTATATATTCTTGTAAGATTTGTAGTAGCTCATGGTTGTGAAACATGGACATTAACGAACAACGATGAAAATTAATTAAGAGTATTTGAAAAGAAGGTATTTAAAAGAATATTCGGCCCTTCCCGAAAACGAGTTGTGGAGGACAAAAATGAACCATGAAGTTAACACATTTATAATAGGAGAGGGCATAGTAAGTATAAAACGTCAAAGAGTAAGATGGTTAGGACAGGCATAAAGGATATATGAAGAAGGAATAGTAAAGAGAATTCTTCAATGGATAGAACTATAGAATACCAAAAGGGCGACCTAAGAAAAGGTGGATAGACGATGTGGAAGAAGACCTAAAACTTTAAGAGCGGGAAACTGGAGAAGAGTATCTGTAGATAGAGCCAGACGTATAGACGTGGTTGAGTAAGTCAAAACTCATCCAGGTCTATGAGAAAAAAAGAAGAAATGTTAATATGTTAGTGTCCTTTTTTGATAGGTCGGATCCACTGGTGTCGATCCCAGATCTCATCAGTCTAGTGCATCAAAATAGGTAACAAATAACACTAATGTATCAGTATTTTTGGTATAGGTACCTAACACAAAAGAAAATGCAAGAAACACTATTTTCAGTACGTTCTTGTAAATATCTTCAAAATTGGGCCTTATTGGGCTCTGGAACCAACGCTCATCAATCCGGTGTGTCAAAATCCGTAACAAATAACTCTAACATATCAATATTTCTATATACATACTTCAAAAAAAATGCAAAAAATGAGAAAACAGCATATTGCCATTTTTCTCGTTATCAACTCAGAACCGGAAAGCTTTTGAGATTTAGGATCTATGCCAATCGATTTTACGAATAAAAACACTGTATTTTGTATATATAAATATAGTAAATACATTCAAAAACTATCCAGGATTAAAGTTATAAATAGGCGAAGAAAATATTAAGTTTCTTCTGAGCGTGTAGGGTTGAGTACCTAAATCGTCTTCATTACATGTTTCCATTTTAATATTGGAAGCTGTATCATTTAAGTAAATATAAATAAATAAATAACACCACAGGTAATTACGACCCCCTTTATCCCGGAAGGCTCTAGAAGAGCCTTGTGTGGGAGGGGGCTACATATTTAGAGACAAGGGACACACACCCAATATCCGTGTATAGTGGAAAAAATCCCCCTCACAGTATTTTCCACTGCCACGACTGGGAATCGAACCCGGAACTTTTGGATGAAAGGCAAGTGCGCTTACCTCTCGACCATCAGTCATATACTTTTGTGAATACTCATGTTGCTCATCGTGAACCTACTATAAAACAAAAGTATTTTTTCTACATATTTAAATCTTAAATTTTACCTAATCGCGTTACCTAGATCTTGTTGGTATAGTTTAAAATTGTTGTGAGATATCATCGAGAAGTTTCAAAGAATAAGAAAATACATATACATGAATTGATTTAAAAAAATTGTATGTGTGCATTCATATTCGATAGAAGTAGTTATCCCTTTATAATAGTTGCAAGACCATTACTAATCCTATATATTGCTGTACAATATATAGTAGCAAAAACGCTTGCAAAAATACAAATTTTTAAATTGTTACTACTAAATTTTTAACACATATATGTTGTTATTTAAGCAATCCCAAAATTAACACAAGCTTGTTATTTAAAAATAGAGCATGACTTTTTTAAAGAATAGTGAATATACGAATATACGAATATATGTTGTTACTCAGTTTATCTCAGAGGCTATAAAAGCTCAACAGCAGATTCGTTATAGGCCTTTACAAGGTCGATCATAATATTATTTCGCACAAGATATATTTAAGCGTTATTTAGAATATAGAATATGTAGCTCTCAAGTGTATTAATTTCTACCACATATAATTTATTTAGGTTATCTCAATAGTTCTTAGCTTTTATAGTACTTATTAACGATTTGATTAAATATCTTACCGCCAAATCACTTTTATGAAGATGATATTAAATTATTTGTTGAAATAGCTAGTCTACAAGAAGACATTTAAATTACTTGGTTGATTGGTCGACCACCATTAAATTGGGAAAATATTTACAATATATCTTTGATCAGTTTTAGCTGCGAAATTAAACTTTAAACTTATTTTTACACAAAAAATGTATTTCTTTATAAACAATGTTATACCAATTATTTATGATATACTGATATGATAGAGACATTTGACCCCAAAATAATTAGTGTACCCACATCTTCTTAATATAGTTAGTTCAACTAACGAGTAAAATAGCATAAATATTTGTTGTACATGCTACGAAGTATCATACTACCGCCATATGTACGGATGTAGATGAAGCCAAAACAGTACCAGAATATCATATTATATTATGGAAAATAAATCCCGACGTTTCATGAAGATACTGATTAAAATAGTTTTTATTAATAATTTTCTAAATACAATTTCTATTGAACTAGAGAGAATAACAATTTGTTATTTTCTGCATTTATTATTGCTATGTTGTTGTGCCTAATGATTCAACATGAACTTAAAGCTCCAATTTAACTTTACTCTCTTAAGCTGCTTGCTTTCCTCGAAAGCTGTTTATTTTATCGATATCAAAAAATTGCTGATTTTGGAAATATTTTTCTATTAAAGTTCGTTGTTACTTAGATTTTACCAACACTCATTATGTTTCTTCAATTTTAATACCTACCTCGTATAAGGCGCAATTTGCAAAAAATAATCTTGTGTACTAAATTATAAATAAAATCTCAATATGCAATATAAACTTTGATTGCTCTACTATTTGCAGCTAATAAAGCTTTTCATTTCTTTATGATTATCGAATTGTAGATAATATATATGCGAAGAATCCGAAGGTAAAACGTAAGAGAGTAAGAGTAAGTTGAATTTCTTACATTATTACATTGTTTTCTCATTTTACAAATGTCTTTATTCAACAAATGAGGAGTGAAATTTTTGCTAGAGATAAACGCATAAGGGATGCGCTTATCTCATTCAAACCATGCCATATGCTCTCTCTAATTTTATAACGCAGTATTCTAAAATTGTCACAGTTACAATCTTAACCTACTGTAATCGCATTTTATTCGGTAAGATAAGCGGGAGGATATTTGTTTTAAGAGATCTGAGGAAGTTCTGGGAAGTACCGAATTCAATTTTATTATTTGTAAAGAATCCAATTTTCAACATCTGTTAGACATTAATTTGGTCAGGCATCTTCAGGTTTCAGATATCGAATGTCGATTATAAATACGAATGAGAATGCGAGCAAGAAAGTATCCTGGGCAAGGTTCTGTTATCTCTGTATTCCACTGTAGGCTATGCGATGAATAAACTTGTGGCTCTAATTATATACAACCTATGAATAAAATATATGTGTTTAACGCAGATTTCATATATCTGTATCATAACGTTATAGGAGATGTCTTCAGATCTATCAAATTCAGCTGTAATACTATAACGAGCAACATCTATTTTACGATTTGATAGAAATAATTAAGTATGCACTATGTTCTAGATGCAAGCTGCGATAGTTTTTCATGAAATAAAAAAGAAATAAGAATAATGCACGCCAAATAATCTTTATTCTGGAAGTGTCTTAAGCGAGTTTCGGCTTTCTACGACTTACTCAGGATGTCAAATTAAGTTTTGTAAACAGTTGAAAACTTATTCTTAATAATAACTGTAGTTTATAGACCAAGAGCTACTGAATTTTTCAATGAGCGTTTGACAACCTCCTTCAACTTTTATGGTGCGTAGTTCCGCTTAAGGAGACTACCCTAAAGCTAAGTATACACGTAGACACTTAAATGTCGACACTTGTGTCTAGATTACATTGTGAAACTAATTTTTACATAGAGAGATGTCTAGACTATTCCAGAGTACCTCAGTACACTGGAGTTCCTGGACTTCTCTATGATTATATCCACACTATATTCATTTTGCAGTGTACATTGGACACTTTACATAACAGTCTTTAACTGTGTCAAGAAGCAGATGTCCTTTGGTGGTGTAGTGATTATTAACTGTGAAAAAGAATAAAACCGCGAACGTGCTGAGTTAAAGAGTGGGCTGCAAATAGAAATAAGTTAGGTGTATATTCTCAATTGCTAGTTGAACTTAGGTTGTAAGACGCAGAATATTATAATAATTTTCTTCGAATGTGTGATTCTGATTTCGAATTCGTCTTTTCTTCTGTCCATAAAGCCGACTGGGCTATTTTATTAACACGCTTTTTATTAGCTTCACCTGTATGTATATTTTGGAACGTACCCACTTCAAACCGGCAGATAAAACTGAAACTTTGCACACTTATCAAGGACCGATGACAATACATAATAATGTCCTCACCAGGATCATCAGGATAAAGTAAAATTTTAAAAATGACTAATCTATTATCAAGAATTTGCCGGAGGCGCCGTAGTTATTAATATATATTTTATTATTTTATTAGCTTCACCTGTATGTTTTTTTGTATAAGCATCAACACCCAGCGGTCGGCGAGAGTTAAGCAACCGCGGTACAGTCTGTGATCATTGCATACCAGAGTACATATACGTAACCTCGGAAATGTCTGTAACGTATTTGTCGTTGTATAAGCCCTTGCTAAACGCTAGTTCCAACTTTAACACATACATTATTATGTAATATTAATTATGTACTACTAGCGGATACTAAGCGGTTTCGAAAAGCAGCTGGTTTCTATATGTATCGGTGTTCATGATGGTAATTCCAAAATTCACCCAGTCCAATATTGGTGAGAAACGTGCCGAGGGATGTATCGGAAGAGGGTGACTAAAAAAATTATAGTTTAAAACTTCTATCGCTCTTGAACAGAATCTTAATATTTAAACATTATTTTTAACTTTTTAGTTCGGTTTGCTATTAAAGCGTGTTTTTTTAGTTTTTTTAAACTATAATTTTTAAAAATATTGTGACAACTTCTTATATATTTAATAAAAAAGTAAATTATAGAAAAAGACTTTGACCTACATATCTCAATTGTATTTATCTACTGTTACTCTAACAATAAATTTCCAGCCTAATGATACACTTAGACCATGTCTCGACACGGCGAAATAAATGTGTTTAGACTACTGTCTATCAACTTGCTAGAAAGGTGAACTGACAAAGAATGCCCGATCTAGCGACATTGCTCTAGATGGTGTATGGACGGCGACATTCGATCTAGAGACTTAAATATCTGCGTGTATCCTCACCTCAAGCTGGATCCAGATTCTGGCTGCTCAGACGCTCATTGAAAAATTTAGTAGCGCTTGCTCTATTATCTATCTCTGCTTCTAAAGGTAAGAATACACGCAGACATTAAAGTGTCCAGATCAGATATCTAGATCGAATGTTGCCGTCTATACACCATCTAGAGCAGTGTCGTTAGATCAAACATTCTTTGTCTCGACACCACTCTAGCAAGTAGATAGACCGTTGTCTGAACACATTTATTTCGGCGTGTCGAGACACGATCTAGGTGTACCGACAGACTGGAAATTTATTGTTAGAGTAACAGTAGAGAAATACAGTTGATGTATATAGGTCAACGTTTTCTTCTATACTTTACTTTTTTAAGTACAAAAAAAATTATCATAATATTTATGATAAAATGGCCCAATCGGCTTACTGCACGAAAAAAACGAAACAATCACCTCTCACCAACTGAGATTGCAGAATGCATTACTGTATTTTGCCTCTCTATTTTCGGTTTAAATTTGTCAAGAAGGAATTTGAAATAAGGACCACACATTCGAAGAAGATTTTTATAATATTCTGCATCTTGCAACCTAAGGTCAACTAGCAGTTGAGAATATGCACCTAATATATTTCTATTTGCAACCCACTTTTTAATCCAGCACGTTTACGGTTTTCTTCTTTTTCTTTTTTAATAATACAGTTATATATAATAATAAATAAATAATATTGCTGCAGCTAGTTAAAAAACTTTATATAGTTAAGAACTGTGATACAAAGTGTCCAATGTACACTGCAAAACGAATATCGTGTGGGTACAATCGTAGAAAAGTTTAGGAACTCCAGTGTAATGAGTTACTCTAGACTAGTCTAGATAGCTCTCTATGTAAAAATTAGTTTCACAATGTGAATATGCTGTAGAGTAATCAAGACACAAGTGCCGACATCTAACTGTCTACGTGTCTTAGCTTAATGTTCGGATCACCCCAAAAAATTGCAATTTGTTCATATTAACATTTCGTACAGAAGGTTCGAGAAGTCAATTGGATTATTAGTTGCTTGACAAATAAATAAAATAATCGAGACTTAACGATTATAAAGGAATTAACATATCGCGAAAAATGCTCAAGATATTTTTATAAACTTAGTGTATAGGTTTTATAAGAGCTCGAACTACCACACCAAATTTGAATCCAAAATGTTTATTATAAGGATAAATTGTTTGTTTACATTTAAAGCTTTAATACCTGCGATTTACTCGAAAACGGTGAATTCATTTAATTGTAGATTTTACGATGATGGCCAGAGTTTGCTGTCTCATTTTAAATCATATTTTTAATGTTCTTGAGATTATTTCTAAAAAAATGGAAGTTTTGTCAAAGAATAACCATTTAAAATAAAAAACTTTTGAAAATGAACTCAGGAAAAGTACGTTGACAGACGATTATTTAAAAAAATTTCGTATGATAGTTACAGATGAAGATATTATTGGCATTGTATTGGAATTTTAGCTTTTAGATTTCTTGAGCAAATGGTAAAACTAGACCTTTTTCAATTTATTGGGTCTATTTTGTTTCCACTATAATTAACTATGAAAATTTATTAAGTGGACTTATTTCTACATCTTCTTTTAGATTAGCATAAATCGCCTTAAGATTCAAGAGAAAATAGCCCTGTGGACATGTTCCTTTTAAAAACCCAATAATAAAAAACGACTTTGTTAAATGAAAATTAGTATTTCTCAAAATGCATGCTACACATTTTGCAGCACTAATGAATTTGTTTCCATATTTTCTATTTTTTTCGAGGTTTAAAGTCTATTCTCGAGAGGGTAATCACTTCAACGGTGACTAAAGACTAGATACCACATAAAACGACAAGCTAACTATATAACAGTCCATGTGACTACACGAGATCACATGGTCACTACACCATAATAGAATTCCATATAGTTAATTTTTGACAAAAAGTATTTCTTTGTATGCAAAATAGGTATTTTTTTTTACTTTATCAATAGCGTTCGATAACATTTTGCACAAAAAATATTCAGCAACAGAAAAATCTATTTTTAAGTATTTTTCAAATAAGTGCCGTGCCAACTTTGGCTCTGCTCGAAAATTATATTAACTTCAATTTCGAATACAAATTCCGTCTTGCTTTTGCGAGGCCTTGGTTGTTTATCTTAATATTTTTGGATAAGATATTGAATTTTTATAAGATGCATTCCATTTATAAATTGTATGGGATTAACTACGCGAGACTACAAACGCACTATACATGGGACTACACAAGACGACTTTTTACTGTTACTGTCCATTGGCTACATGAGTTGTTACCATCTCGTTCATTATTTTTTTAACACCCACATAACAATAAACCCTCTAAATGCAGTTAATATTTGACACTTAATGGACAACACTGAGTAAAAAAAAATAATTCCCAAATTCTGCTAAATCGAGCTAATAAACCTTCTTTTGGGTACGTTGGATACAAAACGAATAAGCACAAATATTGTAATCTATAAGAAATCGTTTTCTTCTATTATGTCATATGGGATGCAATAATTTTGCATGCTTTATTTATTATCATTAAAGAGTTCTTATGACTAAGTAACCTTGGCATTTCATTTACATAGCAAATTTTATCACCAAATACATATGAACATATGCGTTCCTAAAAAAAAAATAGTTCAGTAGTACACGCCGCATATGTTATTATATAAAAAAATCACAGTTGCAAATCACTTTAAGTGCTAAATCATTTTCACACTCATTTTGACTTGGATTGTTTCTGTCTGCGATTCACATAAATAATTTATATATTAGAGAAACTTACCTTATCATTACTTATTTAATATTTACAAGTTCAATAAATTAAAGCAAAAATATCTACTCTTATCGCTCAAATTTTTTATTCCAAATTGTACTTGCCAAACATATATTTTAGTACTGAAATAGATTCCAAAAAGGAGCTTTTGTATAAAATTAGCTTTTGGATTTGCCTTTAGATTGTGAGATATATTTTTTTAATAGATAAAGTATAAATAAACAAATGTGTGTGAAGCTACTTAATATACATATAGAAGTTTTTGAACTGTTTTTTAAACAAATATCCAAAATAGTTTTCTAATTAGTTATCACATACGGTATTCTGTATACCTACTACCTATGTCTCTTGTTACTACCGCAACTGTCATTAAGACTAATACAGAGTTTCTGGTATGTGCCTCCAGACCGACTGATCAAATCTGTCACGTCTGGGAGGCCATAAATAACCACCCACGTACAGGGGCAACTTTCATTCATAAAATCATGCAAAAGGGTTGTAAAATGACGACTTACCGAGGAATTCACGCAGTGCACTATCGTAAAAACGACCAAAATAACAAGGGCTAACGCCCGGCACAAACCCGGCCGCAGCGCCATAGCCTACTAGCTCCATGTTTCTTAGCATCCGAATCTGCTTCGCTCATCCCCACCTAAGTGGTCTTAAGCTCTCTGGAAAACTCCGCGGTAAAAGCTCTGTTTTAAAATTGCTGCCCTTCGGGCAGGTGTTTCAACCCTTTCCTTTGAAGGTGTAATTGGGGTATATCATGTTGTAATTATTTAAAATTTCAAGGTAATCGGAGGAGCGGTTCATAAATTAAACCGACTTAAGTAGGGTCTAGTTGATCACGCGCAGGATGCTGAAAATGTGGAAGTGGGCACCGTACGCCTCTCTGAAACCGAGTTCTTCTTGTGTTCTCAGTGACGCGCGGTCCCGCGTGTGTAACATACATAGGAAAAGTGTACGTGTGCTTCCCCTGCTGGGGGAGAGATGGTCGCTATGACCGACCATGGACTGGGGTAAGTCTTGCGTAAAGTGTTTTCTGTGATTTCTGGATAAAAATAATAGTGGCAAGAAAAGAAGATGAGAATTTGTGGTGGTGTGGGCTGATTTTTTGGGATTTTGTTACTGGCAATGTTTGGAAATATTTGTAATTTTTTAATATCACAAATTTAAATTCGTGTCATTCGTACTGTAATATTGTATGTTTGGAATAGTAGGGCATGTTGCTAAAAAATGGGGTATTTAAAAAATGTGTATAGAGATAGGACTAAAAATTAGAGGCCAATTTCGAAATGTTTGTTTCAAATAACTTTAAATTAAAACCAGTGAAACAACAACCATTAAGTATAATTTCCTTTCCAAAAATTTAAAAACAATTTTTAAATTTTAAAAAGATAGTTTAACTAATGAATGAAAAGCTAGCTATATTTTATATCTGTTTAACATGATGACATTTTTATCTCATATTTAAACAAAGTTCATTTAGAAAAACAAAAAATTTAACCGAATATTTATTACGTACTGAATAAATACCAAAATAGTTATGTTAATATGTTTTTTCGTATATCTGGATTTGAGTTATTACTGGTACAAGTAGTAAATTATTTTTTTGTAACAATTGTGCGAAGATATAGTACAGCTATGTCCAAAATATCTTTTACTATATTTGCAATTTATAAAAAAGATATTATTTTACTTGAAGTAATCCTGTTTATTATGTTTGACGATGATTAAGATACATATTTAATAGATTTGATTCTGAAAATGTTAGCTATCTCGAGAAATAATCTTGATCTATTTAAAATACTTCTGGTATTAAAAATACCTATATTTTATATCTTCTTCAATCACAGATAGGATTATTGAAATATATACCAATATATCTATAATAGGAATTAGTTTTTGTAAAACCTTATACAATACCTAAATTTAAATAATATATTTAGTAATTTTTAGTAGTATAGTATAATAGCTGGTGATCATTTTTGTAAACCACCGTATTGTAATAAAACTGAAGTTCTTTTCACAATTACAAAGTATCAAATATCAGAATATTTTACATATATAGATTTATACATTTTCTGCTGTTATTTTTAGTAAAGGCTATGGAAAATTTTAACAGATGGAGATCAATTATCTACTGCATCAAAAGCTGTAAGCAAATTGTAGAAGGGTTTTATTATTATAATAATACATGAGAAATGCGTGACCTATTATGATATAAAGTTATGCTTGTTTTTTCAACTTTGCCGCAACTTTATTAAGAATACACTATTTTCTACTCTGCTGATATACCATGTAGATTTACTGCTAGCAGAAATTTGCGGTTAATAGAAACACGTTTGGAGACAGATATTGCACTTCTTGTGACAACAAAGAATCGCGTAAAACTAAACATTTTACATCTTAGAAACCATGATCTCATGGTAACCTAGACTGTTCTGTGGTTAAAATCGATCACCTTCTGCTATTTTTATTACTTTATTTGCATAACTTGGTTTATATGGTTAAGCTACACAGCAAGTCAATGATTGATTCTATCATAAAGTATGACATTACTTATAAATACTGAAATTTAACATGAGATGACGTAAATATTAACCTAGAAATAATGTGTCAAAGTTCATCTTAGATAAAGTCACTAAATCTGAAAACATTTTTGGTGCAGAGCGAATTTTTTCAACGCGTTTGCTGTAAGCTTAGCTTGTTGGCTTTGATATGGCTTTTCAAAATAGAGGTTATGTTTATACATATTTATAGGTTATAAGATACAGTACAGGTGGTGATTTAAAAAAATCTCAAATATGTGATATCACTATATTGGACGAGACGTATTGCTTTTAGCGCAATTTTATTTAAACTATTCAGCAAAATATTTCTTTTTAGACATGTTTTTAAAATGGTTTTATTATGCGTTTTTTGAAGGTGGAATTTCCTCACATTTTCTTTCAACTTAAAATCTTAGAGACCTGTTTCCAGTGTGCTTTTTACAAGGTAAAATTTGCTACACATTGTTTTATCCTCGGTTTTATCATAGAAGTTATTAGGACTTAAAATATTAAAGGTTAATTTTAAAATATTTACTTCATATATTTTAAAATTAAGTATCACATTGAGACAATCCAAATTAAATAGATAATTAATATTAATAATAAAGCGTCTTTCTTCATCCTTAATGGCAGAAATACAAAATTTAATACATTTTATGAATTAATGGATGAAGTGGCGAACACTCACCCAAGATGTGCGCTTTTCAACTCAGTCGCTTTGCCTTTCAAACATAAAAAGAAATCTTAATAACTTGCTTTTCTGTAAAAAGTCGTACTAAAAAGTAAAAAATAAAAAATACTAATGTAGAACTGCAAGAAAAGCAAGACGTGCTGTGCTCACTTTGTATGATTGTACGCATGACTGTATGAAAGGGGTGGAATAGTTATACACATTGTGCCTTCATTCATGCATACATAAAGATCATACATATACTTATATACAAAGTGCTTTTCTTGCAGTCGTACATTAGTATTTTTTTATTTTTTACTTTTTAGTTCGACCTTTTACAGAAAAGCAATTTTTTAAATTTCTTAATTTCTACTTTTTAGCCATACTTCTTGAGGGGTTAACGGCTTGTTTTGATTTCTCGCTCCTTTGCTTTCTCGCTCCTTCGTTTTGCAGATTTTTCAATTTTCACCCCCGCGCCCCCTATGTGCGGATACTTGCAAAAGTAAAGGTAGAGTACTGTATTGTCATCCGATCTTAACAACCGTGCAAAATTTCATCAACCGATTACGTCAGGAAGTGTGTTAAATATAGGATGCAAGATTTGAAGACAATTTTCATCCCCGTGCCCCCTACGTGCGGATATTTGCAAAAGTAAAGGTGGAATACTGTATTGTCATCCGATCTTAGTAACTGTGCAAAATTTCATCAATTGATTATGTCAGAAAGTGTGTTAAATAAAGGATGCAAGATTTGAACAGTACACTAAAATTTCATTCTTTATTTATAAAATAGTGGCATAATTTTATCTCATATCTAAATAAAATGAATCTAGAAAGGCAACACTTTAACCAAGAGAATCCTTTATTGAATATTGAATGAACGTTAACAGATTTATATTTACTTTTTTATATACAGGGTGGGGCAATAGTGCGTCGGACTTCGATATCTCGAGTTCTACTATAGCTAGAATTTTTTTTAAAAAATTGCAAGAAAATTAAATAAAAAAAGTTTATAACTGGAAATTATTTTCGAACATACAGGGCGAGCCAAGACGAAGTTACGGGACAAAGCGTCTTTTTTTAAACGGAATGCTATATATATATATATATATATATATATATATATATGTATCCAACGACTTGGATGTAATGAATTTTTTTGTTGAAATAATGCAATCTGCAGATGAATATTAGAAAAATCACCACAGTCACAATTATGGGTTTTAAGAAAAACTTATATGAATACCGATTACGAGACATCTAATTAATGTTTTTGAATCAATTTTATTTCCTAAAAATGTACAGGGTGGCCAAAAATTATTTTTCGATTAAGAACATTTTAAATTGAATTTTCTCAATATTTTCAAATGGAACACCCTGTACATTTTTGACGATGTGATATAGAAATGAAAAAGGAACATATTTTGTAAGTATGTCCCTAGGGCTAATTGCAACCAATTTCGTTTTATTGAGCAATAATTACAAAATTCAAAAATTAACTTAAAAAAAGAGGTTTCTTCAAGTAACTCAGTAAAAAAAAATTATAATAAATGTTACACATGTTGCCCATGTTGATTCACAGATATCTCTATGCTTTTGAAATGAGGTTCCCACTGTTCCTAAAACTGCCGGTGTAATAGGTGTAAAGGTAGTTATTATTCTTGCCTTCATATTTTGTACTGTTGTTGGTGTATCTCTATAAACAATTTCCTTCACGTATCCCCATAAAAAGAAATCCATTTTTGTAAGATCTGGTGATCTAGCAGGCCATTTAGTGGGTCCATTTCTTCCAATCCATTGATGAGGGTAGGTATTATTCAAGTAGTCTCTAACTGCATTTAAATAATGTGGTGGAGCACCATCTTGCTGAAACCATATCCTATTTCGAATTCTTTCAGGGAGACTCCAATAATTGTGGCAGATAGTTTTTCAAAAAATGAAGATAAATAGCTCCAGTGAATGCCCCATCAAAGAAATGTGGTCCTATTACATGTTCTCCAATAATTCCTCCCCGAACGTTTATAGACCATCTGTGCATAAAAAAGTGAGGATTTTCCGAAGCATAATAATGGAAATTGTGCCTATTAATAAATCCATTTTTATGGAAAGTTGCCCTATCACTGAAAAAAACAGTATTGAAGAAGTTGACATCATGTTACATTTTACCTCTGGCCCAATTACAAAATTGTAGGCGCTTTTGAAAATCGTCATCAGAAAATTCCTGGTGCATTTGAATATGATATGCATGCAACTTATTTGTTTTTAAGATTCGACCACAGACCGTCTACTTATTCCTACTAATGAGCTCACTTCTCTTTGACTAACATGGGGATTCTCAACCGTTGCCAGCACCACAAAAAATCATTTTCTTCGTTCACAGCACGTTTTATTCTTTCACTTTTTTTATATTCGGCATTTCCAGTTTCCAGAAATCTATCGAGAAGGTTTTGGAAGCTGCTAACATCAGGAATCCTTCTTTCAGGATTACATTGGTGATAAATTCTATTGGCAAGTAAACAATTTCTGTCTGACTCGCCCAAAACAAAAATCAGGTCTACAAGTTAAAATTCATATTGTAAAATTCCAAATATTTTAAATTCAATACAAATTGTAATGACCGATAAGTATGATAAATGCTCCTTTGTACACGACAATTTATACCAAACTTACTCATTTCAATGGATTTGAAGAAATGGTCCCACTAAATGGCCTCATTTCAAAATTGTATAAAGACGTGTGTCAATCAAAATGGGCAACACGTCCCCTATCATAAATTTTTCTAATGAATTTGAGGGAACCTTTTTTTTAAGTTTATTCTTGAATTTGACATTTATTTATAAAACGAAAATTAGCAATTAGCCACCGGGAAGTACTTACAAAAAATGTTCATTTTTCATTTGTACATCACATTGTCGAAAAATATACAGAGTATTCCATTTGAAAAAATAGAGAAAATTCAATTTAAAGTGTTCTTAATTGAAAAATAATTTTTGGTCACCCTGTACATTTTTAGGAAATGAAAATGATTCATAAACATTAATTAGATGTCTCGTAACTGGTATTCAGATAAGTTTGTCTTAAAACACATAATTGTGATTGTGTTGATTTTTTTAATATCCGTCTGCAGATTGCATTATTTCAACAAAAAAAATCATCACATCCAAGTGGTTGGGAGATATTCAATGCTAATATAGGTACGAATAGAGCTTAGAAAGAGGCTTCGAAAACATTCCATTTAAAAAAAGGCACTTGGTCCCGTAATTTCGTCTTGGCTAGCCCTTTATGTTCGAAAATAATTTCCAGTTATATACTTTTATATCTAGTTTACTTGCAATTTTTTAAAAAATTTCTAGATATCGTAGAACTCGAGATATCGAGGTCCGATGCACTATTGGCCCACCCTGTATATTTGGCGTTTTAACTGCTACTACAATGCTACAAGTGTGGGAGTGGATCATTTCTTGATATAATCATGCCAGGATATACTTTAGTTACGGTAACTTAAATTAAGGACATTGCTTTACATCAATATTTGCAATTTGTAAAAAGGAATTAGTATTATGTCTGAAGTAACACTGCTGGTAATAAACTTATTAAAGTACATACTAAATAGACTTGAGTAATTCTACACAAAAATTCAATTTTCACATGCATTTTTTTTGTTTCTTTATTTATATAAATAATATACCGTGTGTCCCCGACGCACTCTTATAAATTGTCTTATTTTTGATTTGCCGAGAAAAATTCATTCTTTATAAAAAGTTTTGCTTGTCTTAGGAAGTCATAAATAAATTTAATAGCCCAGTAAAATGGGAAAATTTGGATGAAATAATTCAGAGCGGGCTGAAATTTTGGAAACAGACTTATTTTGTGGTGCTTTTTAACATATCAGAAGTCCTCACCTGTAAATGCGGGCGAAGGGGTGGGAGAGGAGGGTAATAGGTAAAAAAAATCGTTTTTTCGCAAAAAACTCGACAAGTGTCAATTTTACTGTAAAATATGTACACATGAAAATTATAGGTAATAAAAATACACACAATTTGTTTTTTTTTAACTTTGTATGACCTACTGGAGCCGAGATAGGTTTTTGAAATTTGACAGTTTTGTGACGCAACGGAAACATGCCCGTTTTTCGCAAAAATCTCGAAAATGATTCGGATCGTAAAATATTTCAAATGAAAGTTCGATTACGAACAATTTTCATTTATATTTCATTTTCATTCGATATATTCGAATATTGGCAGAGATATGAATTTTTAAACTTCTTTTAGCGCGCTATCAGAACACTTGTTTCATGATAAAATCGATAAAAACTCGAAAACAATAAATCGTACGCATAGTGTATCTAATGAAAGTTGAAGAGAATCAAATTTTGAACATGTTGGTGTAGGTACAACATCGTTTTGATAACGAATGAATGAAGATAAAAGGGAAAAACCTGAAAAATTTTCATTTTCAAGTGCATTTTGGCAAACAACTATTTTTTGATTGGCTTTAGGTAATAACAACACTAAAAGTTTTTTGAAGAGAATTAAATTATCTGTAACATAAGCTCCAAGTGACCTTCATACCATGAATGGTCCGGGAGTTACAGCTGTTTATAGCTATAAGCAAAAATTTCTTTTTTTATTATAAATTAAGATTTTTCTGCAAGAACTGAACTGAAGAACTGACTTACATTTTATTCTGCTAAGTTGAACACTATTCTCCATGTAGACCTGCTACTAATACACATTGTTCTAAAAAAGGCTACAAACATGTGGATGTTTTTCATCAGCTTTGATGAATTTGAAAAATGACTAAGAAAGAACATGTTTTTCTGCATTGAAACAAATTCATTAAGAACGTTATTTTATCTGCACATTTCAAAATAACTGAAACTTTCTCAGCTTCAGTATTCTATTTCTACCATAAGGTGATAACGGAACTGGGAGCTACGGAACTGAGAGTCTTTCACATTTATCGACCATTGAAATTAAAATTTTGTTGTTAGACATTTGGTAGCTGAAGAAATTATTCAGTTTAATTAAAACAATATAAGACCAAAGAACCACCATATTAATTTATAATATTACAAGAAATTAATGCGATACACAGAGTAAGCTGAGAATTATTATTAACATTCTTACCTTTATAAAACTACCGAATTATCACCCACTTGTTGATCCACAAATTGACGTTTGGTTCATGTAACCGTCAAGAATTACCTTGCGGTTGCTCTCAAACTGATTTTTTTTAAACTTAAGCAACTGTTCACGAAGCTAAGGTGACAGGAGGGTACAGAACCATTTTTCATTATATAATGTTAATGTTTACAAACTTGAGACAAATAAAGTAATAGATAGACTTTTGAGTATTTAGAAATTAGAAACATCAATTTAGGCGTCGCAAAAACAGTGAAAATTATTTGCGAATGTATAGGAAGTATGCTGCATAGTTACTGTCAATTTGAGCTTATAGATTTTATATGAAGCAAAAACAAAATGAGGAGAGGAAAGGAAGCATGTTAAAATAAGAATATGGGTAACAAGTATTTAAGATAGAGTTTTAAGTAATTGATTTATGTGTCTGTAAAAATTACATAGAAAGGCAATTACGAAGTAGAACTGTTTGAGTTGTATTTTGTAGGTACAAGTTTTGAGATGTATTAATTACATATTTTTAATTAATAACCATTTTTAGACTCGCTGAAGTAATCAATTTAATTTCATATGCACAACTGGGTAAGGGGAGACACCATGGAGGTTGAGATGTCATATTTTGTACCCAAAATTTGTCATTGTTTTATTTATTTCTATATATAACTTGTAACTGCAACTAAACGTACTTATTATAATAAATGTTTTTAATTTTTCCATTTTGTGCCCAAACAGTCAACAATTTACTGGGACTTAAATCTGACGTTTTTGGTAGAATCACCCATTTAGTAGAGTAAAAAATCTGGAAACCAGAAACCTTAGCTACGGTTTAAGAATTAATATAAATTAATTGGTTATGTCTATATTTTAGAAAAACAAATTTCTTATATATCTGCCTCAGTTGATTAGTACTTAAATTTTTTGTTGGTTTTTATAATCTGTAAACCCCAAAGAAGTAATATTTACAGTACAGTAACATTAAATAGTTCCCTAAATGGAACACATTAATACATTAACCTTTCTAGGAATAACTTGATCACAGACTTGACATGCGAGCAGAACCGCAATGCTTCATTAGTCAAATCTCAAAACCAAATCAGACAATCTGTTCTTGTGCCTTATTCGGTAACTTTTTGGGATTATATAAATATGTCTCAGTATATATATGGCTTATCTGAAATACTTATAGATCGCAAAGGAGTGGCCATAACGAAATGGAAATGTTTAAATTTTTTGCGACCTATGTAACTGTATACTACTCTGTTATACAAGGTCTTCCAATATTTCCGCGGCTGATGGTACATTCAAAAATGGTAGTCTTTTATATAATCTTATTTCCGAAAAAGAATAAATAAGAGAGATATATACCTGAAAGGGGGGGTAATAAATATCAGTTTCTCTGCAATTTCTCCCTTAATGTATCAAATTCACATTTTAAACTTAGTCATAGGTCATCCAGACACTAGTTGATCTGGTATCAGTCAAACCTTCCCTTCAACTTTTGACGTAATTTTAGGAGGTGACTACCAGTATATTCCTCATAAAAAATTACAAATTTTCAGATCATTAGAAATAAAAAAAAATTCTTATTGCAATTCGATAAACCAAGCCGTTCTCGAGTAATTTATTTTTTAAAATCATGTGCATTTAAAACATTTTATTAATAAATTCTTTTACACCTAAAGAATGCTTGAAATACAATACAATACAATACAATGCCTTTATTAATCCAATTGATCATACAAAATGATATAGGACACGTCAATATACATAATTATAGATAAATAAGGGATGAGTAACAGATAGAAACAGATAAATAACAGATAAATAACAGAAATACGATTACAGCATTAAACATATTTATATACATCTTGAGTGCATTAAGACATTAAATATTCATCAACGGAATAAAAAGCTTTAGAGATAAGATAACTTTTTACAGTTGTTACAAATCTTTTTACACTTGCAGTGTTTTTTAGGTCACTACTTAATTTATTGTAAATAACAGAACCGATATAATATGGGTTGGATTTGTAGAGTTCTAGCCTGTGGATTTCGTGCTGCAAATTCGAGCCATGGCGAGTCATATAATTATGGTGCTCATTTAAAGGATTAAATTGAGATGAATTCTTTTTTACAAATTTTAATATTTCTAATATATACAGACACGGCAGAGTTACAATTTTTTGTTCAATAAATGTTCTTTTACATGAATCTCTGTAATGTAAACCAAACATACAGCGTATTGCTCTTTTTTGCAGCACAAAAACTCTGTTTGCAGAAGTTGAATTACCCCAAAAAATAACACCGTACCGGAAGCGTGATTCCATGTTGGAATAATAAAATACTTTTACTGTGTTACTACTGGCTATTTGGCGAAGTCTCTTTAATGCAAAACAATTGCTGGCACATTTATTAAAAATAAAATTTACGTGTGATTTCCAGTTAAGGGAAAAGTCAATATGAATTCCAAGAATTTTAAAAGTAGTTACCTGTTGAACTGACTTGCCATTAAGTTTTAACAAAGGGCTAGTTAGGTAGTTTGCTCCTATAGGATGGAATTGCATTGAAAATGTTTTTTCTTGATTCATCACTAAACCTTTACCATTGAAATATTGGTTGAGCGAAATTAAATTTGAGGTTAGCTCGGAAATTAATATATCTAGATTATTTACTCCTGATATAATTGTGATGTCATCTGCAAAAATGCTAGAAAAAATTGACAGGGTCAAGTCCATATCATTTATGTACAGCAGAAATAGCAACGGTCCGAGTACACTCCCTTGCGGTACTCCAATGTCAACCGGTAATTCCTTAGAAAATTCCCCAAAATATGAAACAAATTGCTTCCTGTTCTCTAAATAGGACGTAAGGAGATTTTTACAATTACCACGTAGACCATAATGTTCAATATTACTGAGTAAGATATCGTGGTTTACACAGTCAAACGCCTTAGATAGATCGATAAATATTGCCATTACTTTTTTTCCTTCATCTAAGTTTTTATAAATAAAATGAAGAATATCGGTCAAGGCAGTGATTGTAGACTTATTATCTCTGAACCCGTGTTGGTTGGGTGAATATAAATCATTTGATTCTAAAAATAACACTATTCTTCTCGACAATAGTTTTTCAAATATTTTCGAAAAAACTGATAATAGCGCAATTGGTCGATAATTATTAAGTTGGTTGGCGTTTCCTTTCTTCGGTAAAGGAATGATTTTAGAGATTTTTAGCAAATTTGGAAATTTACCTTTATCGAAACATTCATTAACTAGATGACATAATGGTTTTGCAAGTTCGATGGCACATTGTTTAATTATTTTGATGGAATAATCATCGGGACCGGTTGCCTTGGAATTCTTTAAATTGTTTATCGTGTCTATAACTTCAGATATGGTAACAGGTTCTAGTTCTATCGATTTTTCAAATGTAATTAAACGCGGAAAATAGCTAATTATCAATTACAAAAATTGCTCGAAATGTCCTCCATTTTCTTTTATGTACAATCTAAGTCTTTTTTTCAAGGAACGTTGAATACCCTGTAAAATTCCTTCGTCATTATGTAGCATTGTAAACTCTTGATAATTTTTTTTTCTCAACTGTTCAATTGTGTCAACTTGAGTAATATAAAGTCATAATTTTAGATAACTCCACACAGTGAGGTCAAGAGGAGTTAGGTCAGAAGACCGAGCAGGCCACTTGATCGGTGCATCGCACGCCGGCGAATCCATTTATTAGGATAGTAGTTGTGTAACCATGTTCTACATCATCTGGCATAATGCAGTATTGCGAAATGCATAAAAAACATATTTCTTCTCCTTTACAGTGAAATATTACCTAATATTTCATGCAAGGTGTTTTCCAAAAAACCGCCGGCATTTAATTCCCAACTCCAACAAACCTCCAACTAACTGATTCCCTAGAGTTGCTGCCCTTACATTTATTTTGAAGATATGTTGAAAATGGATTTGTATTGTTGCATTATGATTTACCTCAGCCCAGAAATATATATTCCGAGAATTAAACATGCCTTGTCGTGTGAATGTAGCCTTGTCAGTAAAAAGTATTTTACTTAAAAAATTTGGAGTATTTTCCGTTCGTTCAAGAAACAATTCACAAAAATCAACTCCTGTTGGCATATCCTCAGGTAATAATTGTTGATTTTTTCAGTAATGGAACGAATGCTGTTCATGTACTTTGAAAGCGCTTTGATGAGATACATCCATTCTTAAATCTAATCTTCTTGTACTTATCGTAGTATCTTACATTACACCTTTACAATATCTAATATTTCTTCTTCAACGTCAACAGTTCTTGCGTTTCTTGAACGGCCAGCATCTCTGTTTTTCGGAATGGGATGTTTCATTGCCGCCGATTCACTGCGGCCGTTTTGCCACTAGTGTTTCGCCACCAGATCTTTTCGCCACCAGCCGTTCCGCTACCGTCCATTTCGCCACTGGTCCAGTTGGTTGGCGCGAAGTGACAGTATACATCAAAGAATTGTCGAAGATAAATATTTTCCTGACAATGGAATCCCAAATCGTAAGTAAGCGCGATTGTGAAAAGTTTTCAAATGATGGTTTCATCTAGGTTTTTGATACAGTAAGTGCAAGATATGATAATTTAAAGTTTTGGCGATGTGAAGAAGACGGTCCATGCAAGGCTCGAATTCACACGCTTAATGGAGTACTTCAAAAAATCAATGAGCATTCTCATGATGCATCAGCGGCCAATATTGAAGTGAAGAGGGTGGTAACAAGAATAAAAAATCGAGCACAGGAACTGTTGAATCTACCAACCAAGTAATTAATGAGTGCATCACAGGATTAATGCAAGCCTCTCAAGCTGTCCTACCGAATGTTGGAGCGTTACAAAAAATTAGAAGGAGAAAACGCAACGAAATTAACTGTGTCCCAACAGACCTGGTCAATCTGCAAGAGCTGATCATACCGGAGTTGTGCCAACAGTATGTGCCTCAAGGTGGGATTACAATCAACTTTTTGATATGTGATTCGAGGCCTGAATCAGATAGAATTATAATTTTTGGTAGGGAAGATTGGCTTGAACATTTATCCACTTCAAGTATACATTGATTCAACCAGTTCCTAACTTGTATTCCATAATGTGCTGCAGCACCATCCAATTATTCCAATTGGAGCTAACTATTATGTCTCACGTGTAAAGGCAAAATATCTGGAATATTTTCATGTGGTAAGATGTGAGGACCCCAAATGTTATCTAAAATAATTCCGAACTATATGCTAAATTCGTGTTGAAAATGCGTTGGTCTTATTGCACGAGGATTTTCATGTTCCCATACATGATAATTATGAAAATTTACAACATCTCGGCGGGTAAACATTGCCTCATCTGTCCGTAAAATTTTCAACAAAAAATTTCCATCTCTTCTAAATGCATTTAGCAACCACTGACAAAAATTTATACGGTAACCATAATCCTTGAACTGGTTGAAAATGGAATGCATGTTGGTGATCTTGGTGTAAAGCCCTCCATATGGCAGTAGGGTTAATATTAAGGTATCGTGAGGCACTTCTAACACTAGTAGTGGGATTCTGTTGAAACTCTCTAAGAATCCGCATAATTCTTCGCCTGTTGTTATTATTGAAATTCCTGTTTTGTTCGTGATTATACCTTCCAATACCATATTCTGTAAACGTAAATGAATTTGGACGAAAACGCTTGAGTCTGGACTCCTTCTCCTATCATAACGACGGCGTCGATCTCTCGATGCCTCTCCTGAATTACCACCACATAATCCATAAACAAAATGGATATCGGCGTATTCTCGATCTACTCTGGGCATTTTACAAAATAATTCACCTAGGTATAGCTTAGTGGTGAGAGGTAAGTGAAACCTCTCATGGTCAATTGCTACTATACACCATAGATGTCTCCAAGGGCGTATAGCGACTTGCGATTCTGCAAGTACCTGAGAGCGGCGACCTTTCAGTCCTAACCTACTGTTATAATATATGATTTGCAGGAAACAACTATTCAGCGGGCAAATACCCCGACCTGCATTGAATTACACCTTACAAATCATGAAAGAGTGGTAGCCAATATCATTTGTCAATTCCCTGACCAAACATATACCGGTTTTGAACTTATTAGTTCTCATCAGTATACCATAGGTCATAGAATAGACAAATGATAGTGGCCAACCTGCTAGTTTTATACAAACTATAGTAAATTGAGTAGTGGTGAGAGGTAAGTGAAACCTCTCATATGGTCAATTGCTACTATACACCATAGATGTCTCCATGGGTGTATAGCGACTTGCGATTCTGCAAGTACCTGAGAGCGGCGACATTTCAGTCCTAGGTGGACTTAACCTACTGTTATAATATATGATTTGCAGGAAACAACTACTTAGCGGGCAAATACCCCGACCTGCGTTGAATTACACCTTACAAACCTAAACAAGTTTTCGCGGTTTGAAGTTGACAAAATGTAACGCGAAAAGCGGAACACTTGGTATGATATTATTGAATTTATTTCAGTTGTAGAACGTAGTTCTCGTTGTGTGTTTTTTACGTGACAAGAAGCAAATGAGGATCTTTTACAGGAAAAAGTTATAACGGTTCTTGCAAACCGTTGCACCTGTCAAATTTTCTATAAAATGTCAAATATCTCTGAAACGGCTAGGTTTAGGTATAGGATATTTTCGACTCATAATTTTATGCTCCTATCGAAAACCCTAAAATATATAGGGTATTCCATTTGAAATAAGGAAGTTGATATCGACTTCCGGTATAAGCGGAAGTTCCAGCTGCTTGTAATTATTTTAGTTGGATTGGCCACACCGACATTAGTAATTATCTAAATTTTAAAAATTTTCTGATGCGTACTTTTCTCTATATCGATCGATTCAGTTCCCGGTGAGACAGCCTGTATAGTTACTCTTCCACTCAACCAGGACGGCGAAATGAGATGAACACGGAAACGACCTCTGTTTGGTGAAATCAAAAATCTGGTACGGTGGGGGTTTAGAGCTGAGACCCCAGAGGCGTTCGTGCGCTTATTTTTCGATGTGTAAAGTCTCAGGGTTTAACTTCTGAAAGTGCTTGATCGGGTCGATTGCTACACCCTGTATATTGTGGTTTGCACTATTTGTTATCACTTTATTTAAATCAGCACTGTTTGGATTATTATAGCTATTGTAGGGTCGACGGCTACACCCTGTATATTATTATTCTTGAAAAAATAACACGGTAGTTTAAAAGAAATACAAAATTATTTATTAAAGATTGTTGAACAGAGTTGAGAAGAATTTATTTTATTTTACAAGTTTCTTTTTGAAATTGAAACTAATCGACAACAGAAATTCTGTCTTATGTTGTTTTTAAAATATATTTGAAAAATATTGAAAAATAATTTATTTGAAAAAATTCACTTAGACGATTAAGCCTCGTAGGCGAAGGAAAAAAATTGAAAGTGGGGCCACTTAAGGCGAAGTATTTTAGTAAATGAAATATAAAAAAGGGGGTCACTCAAGGAGAAATGTTTTGTTATAATAGAAATGAAAAGGGGGCCACTTAAGGCGAGATCTTAAAAACTAACTCTTTTTAACCAGGTTTCGGCCTGGGAAGCTAGAATCGAACAGCTTGTCTGGAAAAGATTGCTGGGACTGGGAATAAGAAAGCCTAGCTAGACGGGAGTATCTACAACATAAGTTAAATAGTAACCGGACGCGTTCAATAGCGTCAACAGCTATTACACAAAAATTCACTTTTGAAACTTATATTTTCCACAAGAACACTACGCGAATACTTAATACAAGAGTCACTGTCAACACTGAACTTAACTTCGGCTTGTTGCACGCTGGTATTTATACTGTTTCGAGAAAGTTTCGTTTTTCGCGTCCCGTCGAGTCTCGCATCCCGTTATCTCGTTCCGTGCGGGCGAGGATGAGTCATCGATTACGCCATATTGCGCAATACTGGAAATTTTAAGATTTCGAAAATAAAAGTTATATAGAATGATCGGCAATAAAAATAGGAATTTATTAAAATTAGAATGAAAGTTGGATCTATTTTGGTTTAGAAGTTATTTGAGTTTTTATTAGTAAAATCTGACGCGACACCGTAAGGTATTAACGGAGGTCCGATGTTTAAGAGTTGTAACGCTATTAAAATGTTCCTGATAGGTGCGTAGTGCATGAAGATAAGACATTAAAATGTTCCTAACGGGTACGAATCGAGTTGAACGGAGATATTGTATGCTTGTATGCTATTATACGAGGAGTGATCAAAATGGGTGAAATTTAAAATAGCAATCGGGTTGCGGAAGTTTGATGAAATGAAATTTGAACTTTTTAGACCGAGGCACGGAACATGATTTGAAGTATACAGGGGGTGATCGAAAAGTAATAAGGATAAAATGCGAAGTGGTTGCAAGAAAGTTGGGAAACGAGTTCGAAGGTTAAGTTTAAACGTAGTTACGTATACGAGGGGTGGTCAAGAAGTTTCGAAATTTTGAAAATGAAATTGTTTATAGAAAATTGAGGGATTGAAGTAAGACGATGAAAATTTGGGTTTAGATAGTGATTTAGGTTAGGTTGATGAATATACAGGGGCTATATTTTTAAGGGACGTTTTTTGTTAATTTTCTTTTATAAAATTGTTGGAATGAATGTTGGGAGTGTGTTCTCGGTGATTTTACGTTATTTGTGAATTATGGAATGTGCGTGAATTTTTTCTGATTTTGGTGACCTTGGATGTGGTTTTCTGTGGTAAACTATGCCTGGTTGACTTTTTATCATGGTTTGCCATGATGCCTGAACTAATATGAATTTTTTGTTAATTTTGCATTTTTTTATTTCTGTTTTTTGACTTACAGGGGGAATACCCCATAACAGAGACGCCGTTCACCCATCCAAGTGACGGACTCGACCAACGCTGCTTAACTTCGCCGATCGAGGTCTCAGCGCTTAAACCAATGACGCTACCTCACTTCTAGTTTACTTACTAGTCTTAATAAAATTTGACAATTCAAATTGTCATTAAATATCTATCTCTATTCATTTTTTCATGGCATACTTAAAATGATTTAGAAAATCAATACTTCATAATGAACACTAATACGTGAGGCTAATTTATTTTAAATCAAATTTTCTCGGAAACGATACTCTAACTAAGAGTACATCATTTATCTATATGTCTGTAGATTCTCAATTCCCTATTGATTTGATGAAATATCTATCAGAGAAAACATTATTGATAAAAAATCCGTTAAGAATCCCCCAAACGAGACGCCTCTATTTATTTTATATAAACCAAAGTACAATGTTATCAAAGGTATTTGGTGAAACAATCATCGTATAAAAGTATATTAGAATGCGTTCAAGGTTTTTGAGATATTTATAAAAAAACATAATCCTTTATTGGGGTGTAGCTTCGTTAGGAAGCGATTCTGAGTAAGCAAGTTTACTAGAAATTTTCTGTCTAAAATAACTTCTTCTATAACCTCCTAAAGTCCTGGGATTAAAAACTGAAACATCCTGTATATGCTACCTTTATTGATATACTACTTTTTCTTTAAATGTAAAATTTGTGTGTTATTTACGAAACCTTTCACGAGGTACTAATTTTTCAATGATGGAATCACAACTTTGTTTATTTAAATTCTCTATCAGATGCAGTTAGTTGTTTCATTATTTTCATTTTAGGTATTCACCTTTGTTGCAAATAATGGAGTAAATATATTACAAAATGTTTCGTAACGGCTTATTAAGAAACGACACTGGGTCCCAAGATTTTTCAATTTTTGAGTCTAGCGATAATCCTCTATAAAGAAAGCAGCCACAGCATTTAACTGAACCTAAACATTTTTTATCATAAGGAATCGATTGTTTTCCCCCATTAAACATTTTTCTTGACACAATTTTTATGTTAATCTCATTATTGTTCAGTCTACACGTGAAACACGATTAATTACACCAGTTTCTATTTAAATATCTTCAACTACAACTTCTTTTTCATCATGAACATTTTAAATATTCTTTTGAGTACTAAATGCACATTAATTATTATGTTGCACAACTTTAGTTATTCCAAAGACATCATATCGCTTTCATCTTACTTCCTTTAAAAAGTTGTATGTGTAATCCCATAGTATATTAATTAATTGTAGTATTGATGGTGAATTTTGAATTAAAAGATTATGAATTATCACAAAAAAATGATATGCATATAAAAATTTTAATTAGAACTCCGCGAAAACAGCTATTTGCACATGTTTTTATTTTTTATCAATTTTATCTATTGTACGCACATCTAAAGTAAAATAAGTAAGAGTTTCCCCTTGCCATTATTTTATTCATTTTACGACGCTGTAGTAGAAAATTACGTTGGCAATTAAATAACCTAAATATATTCTTTTAGTATTTACTATTGAAAGTATAAAATGTTTAGCTACAAATACATTAATGATTCTTTGAAAAATTGCCATTCAGTGTACACATTGCATAAGCAGATGTAAAACTGTTTTCATTTGACATTACATTAGAATAAATATTATTATTAGAAGATTTGTAATAAAATTAAAAAAATAAACGAATAGAGTTAAGATTGGGAGAGCTGCTTTTGTAGATATTGATACTACGATGGATAGTTATTCAATTAATTATATAATGTTTTTTTTTTGTAGCAAATTTAGAAGAAAGAATCTCCTAATGAATAAATTGGAAATTTGTTATTAGACGTTCAATCTGAAATATAAATTGGTCATTTATGTTCAATTAAAATATATCTGAATGCATTTGATATAATAATAGGCACGTAGATTAATTGTTAAGATATGAATATGTTTCCTATATAGAATTGGACATCGAAAGGAATACAGGCAATATCTAGGAATATAATTAAGGTGCCAAATATTATCATCTGTCTATCATTTGTCATTCAACATCGAAATTTAAAACATTTGGTTCTTATATGAAACAGTTTTGAGACTCTGAGGTTATTCAAATTGTTTTTATTGTACGTTAACTAATAATGGTAAGACCGTTATTGACTTAACAATGTTTGATTAGAATATTTTATAGAGGAAAATTATATATTAGTTTATAATAACTATAATTACATTAGCTGCACTTATACAATCATACGTAGAACTCTTGTTGGTAATTACAAAATCGTTTTTTATTTGAAGGGTGATAATTGTGTCCTTGATATAACCTTTTATCTGTCGAAATCAGGACGGTAAATAAAAATTCTTAGCTAGCAAGAGATTAATGGATTGTACGTAATAATTTCTTTTTCAATCTTTAAATGAGCTAAGGAAAGGACGACTTAACCTAATTTCTCTGAGGTAATATGGAGGCCCCTCCTGCTTTCTTCGAATTAATCTAACTCCAAGCCAAACCATAGAGGTCTACAAATTCCACAGACACAAACACAATAGCGTAAAATGTTTTACAGATGATATATTGACTGAAATAATAATTGTAAGGGAATAAATTGTAACTAAAAGTAGCGCGTAGTTATAGGTAACAGTATACAAGCGAAGTAAGTATCCGTATATTTCGGCCGGCGTTCTTCCTCTTGAGAAGATATAGTTCAGTGCAAATAATCGATTTTTTATGGAAACCCAGACATAGAGAATTACTAGCTAAAACTTTAAACATATGTTCTAGTATGGTTTCTAAATGATATATTGAAAGTCCCAAGCTAGTGGAAGTGGGGAACACCTAAAATCCTGGAAAAACTTTTTCTCCGGGAATTTTCCTGGAATACGGATAAAGTCACTACTATAAAGAAAATTAAAGCTGACGATTTTTCTAACTATGTTGTAGACGGCGGATATTTGCTCCACCACGTTAAATGGGTTAAGACAAAGACATATGGACAGATTTGTGCCAACTACGGGAAACAGAAAGAAAACAATGGCGATAGCGTCCCCGTCGTTTTTGACGGCTATTCCCAATTAAGTACCGAAGATGCAACACATGATTGGCGTACTGGTCATGGAACTTCAGTTGACGTAGTTGTACAGGAAAACGGCATACTTGACACAGATCAAGATCATTTTATTGTTAATTCCAGGAATAAGACAAGTTTAATTTCTTTACTTTCCTCACATCTCAGAGCTACTGGTTACAAATGCGATTGCGGATGCTGACAGGCCGATAGATAGTAACTACAGTAATAGAAAAAGCAAGGGCTGGATATAAAATGACGTTGGTTGGGGAGGACACCGATCTTTTGGTTCTTTTAATCGCTTTGGCGAATATAGATGTCGATGTTCGAATGTATATGCCTGGAGGAAAAAATAAACTTGCTAAGCTGTACAGTAGCAAGTCTTTGCAAAGGGTTTTGGGAGGCTTGCAAAAACACATACTTTTCCTTCATGCCATAACTGGATGTGATATTACCTCTGACATTCATAAAGTGGGTAAAATAAGACCATTCCGCAAATTTAAAGGCGACAAATCACTACAGGAAACGGTCGGGGTTTTTAATGGCTTCGATGAATCGCTGGAGGAAATTGCAAAAGCTGGGGAAATGTTTATTTCTTTTTTATTCCCCAAACAGTCCACCATTAGCCTCGACGAAAAAAGGTCATAGATTTGTTTCCAAACCATTGCTAAGCAACCAATAATTTCCAGCTTGCAATGTTCCCACCTACTTCAACAGCTGTGGGTCAACACTCCTTTAGGGTTTATCTTCAAGTGCAAAAATGGCTCCATATGAACTGCTGAAGCAAATGTCCTGCAACTGATCTAAAGGCTACGACACTGGAGGTTGCAGCTGTTGAAGGAATATGCTATACTGCAACATGTGTAACATACATACATACATACATACATAATGTAATATGTGTGGGCAATGTGCGGGCATCGGATGTAGCAATATGGGAGGGGGTTAGAAGAGAGCGGCTTGAGCAACGAGGACGACACACCCTGTAAATTTTTCAGAAAGTGACTAATACAATCTATAATATAATAAATCGGATAACAGTTGCGAGCACATTTTTACTGATTTTTTTATTTTTCAGCGGAATTTGTGTGACTTACATATTAAAGAACGAAGATTGATTGATCGATCGATGATTAAATTTTGTTTTTTTTTTTTAATTGTCTACAGTTAATAGTATACCTATACTATTCTTTTGTTCTATTATCGAATTTGATTAATTGTTGTTATACCAATGCCGTATCATTAAACGGTATTCCTTATATTGTCTACAGTGACTTTCTATCTTCTACTTGACTATAAAATATATAATTTAAAAAACTGAAATTTTACACGACCACTGATTCCCTTTCTGTCCGCGTTTCAGGAAATTTCCAGTTAAAAACTGTTTTCCAGGATTCCAGATGACCTCCACTCCCACCAGCTTAGGACTTTTAATATGTCTTTCAGAACCCCTTTTTAATCATATTCTCAAAAAATCGGTTCGTAATTTCATATGTCCTGGTCAAAACTTAACTGCACTGGACTAATAGGGGAATTATAATCGCCCTACACCACCTCAGTTGAAACTGCGTAATTATGAGGTTAAAATTATGTCTAAATATGGAAAGTGCCGCTATTTTTAAGGTAAACGACCTAAATATATATATGCTTATAGAAATAAATTAATTAATTAACTTATATAACAACAGATAAACAAATGAAGATGGAACACAAAGGTTTAATAAAACACCGTTTTTTTGCTATTATATCTACCTCTTCATTGTCCTCTAAGTCTGTGTGCGCTTTTACCCAAACAAATTTGACAATCTAGTTTTATGCGGGGGTAGAGTACTTCAATTGCTCTGTTGAGTGTATGTGATGACGTTTTAACTGATATTGATAGGAAACATAACAGCTATGATTTTATTAGATTTATCCAAGGTATTTGATACCAAATTATTATGGTTGTTCTTCAAAGTTAGTAAAACTAAATAGTTCATATCTCAAGTAACGATCTCAGGTCGTGACATATAAATAACAAAATTCTTTTGAAAAACGTGTCACAAGTGGTGTACTTCAAGGTTGCATATTAGGGCTACCCCTATTTCTGGTTTATATCAGTGACATATTGAATTCGATTAAACATTGTAAAGTTCAGGCATTTACAGACATACACACACAAGTTCAATACAGGGTGTCTCACCGGGAACTGAATCAATCGATATAGAGAAAAGCACGCATCAGAAAATTTTGAAAATTTAGATAGTTACTAATGTCGGTGTGGCCAATCCAACTAAAATAATTACAAGCAGCTGGCACTTCCGCTTATATCGGAAGTCGATATAAATTTGCTTATTTCAAATGGAATACTCTATATATTTTAGGGTTTTCGAAAAGAGCATGAAATTCTGAGTCGAAAATATGTACCTAAACCTAGCCGTTTCAGAGATATTTGACATTTTATAGAAAATTTAACAGGTGCAACGGTTTGCAAGAACTGTTATAACTTTCTTCGTGTAAAAGATCCTCATTTGCTTCGTGTCACATAAAAAGAACACAAGGAGAACTACGTTCTACAGCTGAAATAAATTCAATAATATCATACCAAGTGTTCCGTTCTTCGCGTTACATTTTGTCAACTTCAAACCGCGAAAACTTGTTTAGAAATAGACCACTCTGTATTTTTTTACGTCAAGTTGTGTAAAATTGAGTTCCCTTTTTTCTGATATTAGCATTGTGGGGGGTTAAAGTTACAACTTTTCGAAATATTTGCGATTTTATTAGAAATTCATAAATTGTTGTAATCATTTCATCAAAATAACCATGATTAGAAACAATCAGTCATTATCTTATGCCAAAAAATGTCAGTACGTTTAAATTACACCCACGAAGACTTTCTAAGTTTGTTTATTATTTATGGAGAATGCGATAAAGTAATATCACGAACTTGCAGCACATTTGCTACTCGATATCCAGAAAAACAGAAACCGTCACCAAACACTGTAAAACGCATACTGGAAAATTTAAAAAATTATGGCTCTGTTAAGGCAAAAATGCAAAGAAGAAAGCCTATCGTTGATAACGAAAACATTGAAATAGTCATTCTGGGATATTTTCATGCATTTTTCACAGAATCCTATTAAAACATAAGTTTCACCCGTTTTCATTCCATATGGTTCAAGAATTAAAAGAAACAGATTTCCTTAGAAGACAGAATTTTTGTGAGTTCATTCTAATAAGGTCTGAGGGTCACGATTCTTATTTGGGAAATATTATATGGACAGATGAAGCAAATTTACTAAAAATGGACTTTTTAATAGACACAATTCGCATCATTGGAGTGAATCAAATCCTCATATGTTCAGAGAGCGAGCGAGAGGAAAGTTGGCAGTTCAATGTTTACTGTGCCATAAGAAACGATAGAGTGGTGGCATTACAATTTTATCAGGAAAATTTAAACGGTAAATTAAATTTTCTCTTCTGCTAATATGTATAGGTAAATTTTTGTTTTTTTTTAGGTGAAAGATATCTGAATATCTTACAAAATTTGAATAATAACTATTTAGAAAATTTACCTCTCGCCGAACATAGAAACATTTTTTATCAGCACGACGGTGCTCCCCCACATAACGCATATTTAATTAATAATTATTTACAAGAAACTTTTTATGATCAATGGATTGCCAATAATGGACTTTTCTCATGGCCTCCTCGGTCGTCCGATTTATCAGTTCTGGATTATTTCATTTGGGGAACTATTAAAAATAAAGTTTATGAGAGCCCATTAACAACCATTGAAGATTGAAGATTTAGGTCAGATGGAACATTTGACCTTAAGAAGTTTTCGCGGTTTGAAGTTGACAAAATGTAACGCGAAAAACGGAACACTTGGTATGATATTATTGAATTTATTTCAGTTGTAGAACGTAGTTCTCGTTGTGTGTTTTTTACGTGACAAGAAGCAAATGAGGATCTTTTACACGAAGAAAGTTCTAACGGTTCTTGCAAATCGTTGCACCTGTCAAATTTTCTATAAAATGTCAAATATCTCTGAAAAGGCTAGGTTTAGGTATAGGATGTGCTACATATTTTCGACTCATAATTTTATGCTCCTATTGAAAACCCTAAAATATATAGGGTATTCCATTTGAAATAAGCAAGTTGGTATCGACTTCCAGTATAAGCGGAAGTGCCAGCTGCTTGTAATTATTTTAGTTGGATTGGCCACACCGACATTAGTAAAGACCTAAATTTTCAAAATTGTCTGATGCGTACTTTTCTCTATATCGATCGATTCAGTTCCCGGTGAGACACCCTGTATAGTTTCAGTTTCGACAGTATCAGGGATGCAGAAGAGTCTATAATGAAAATCTTAAAATTAGCGCTTTATCTAACCCATATAACTTAAAATTAAACAAATATTAATGTCATTAATGTTATTCTTTGGAAATAAAATGGTCAAACAATTAGTAAAAAGTGACATAAAAACATATAAGTTGAAAACTATATTTTACGAATACGAATCTGGGTATCATATTCAATAGTGATCTAAAATCTCATTTTCATGGTAATGGTATTTTGAACAAAACATACAGGAAACTTAAATCACTGCACTCTTATAGAAATTGTTAAAGTACTTCCGTAAAGAAAAAGCCATCCGATTTTTTGATACTCCTCATGCTTATAATATTCCCTCTTATTCCCTCTTATTATATTCTTATCCCTCAGTATGACACCTTCGAAGACTTAGATAAACCACTAACAACAGAAGAGATCTTAACCGCCATTGGGCAGCTAAAAAATAACAAATCTCCCGGCGCCGACTCACTCCCAGCTGAGATCTTTAAAGCTGTGTCATCAGAGCTCATACCCTACCTCAAGAAACTGTTTGATGTCGTGTGGGAAGGTGGTCAAGCTCCGCAGGAGTTTCGTGATACACTTTTAATCAACCTCTTCAAAAACAAAGGGAGCGCTGCGGACTGTGGAAATTACAGGGGTATAGCTCTCCTGGCTGTTGGAGGGAAGATGCTCACTAAAGCGATGGCAAATAGGCTAACACCTGTTATGGAAAAGTTACTTCCTGAAACACAGAGTGGCTTTAGACCAAACCGAGGCACATCGGATTTATCACACTTAAACAGCTTCAAGAAAAAGCAGTCGAACATCAAGGAGAAATTCACATGGCCTTCATTGATTTAACCAAGGCGTTTAACTCGGTGGACAGGGAAGTGCTCTGGAAAATTATGTTCCGCTTAGGTATCCCTAGAAAATTTGTGGAAGTATGTCGCAGTCTACATACAAACAACAACGCCCAGGTTATGTATAATAATGAGGCAACCGAACCTTTCCAAACCCTCACTGGAGTTAGGCAGGGATGTGTCCTGGCACCCCTACTTTTTAATTTGTTTACCACTGCTCTAACAATTATTGTTGACAACAAACTGACAGTCAGTGGAATAGGTCTCAGATACCGTTTTGATGGCGGTCTCTTTAACATAGGGCGCTTTAGAGCTTTCACGAAGACACGCACACGATTCATTTGTGATCTACAGTATGCGGATGACTGTGCACTTTTAGCCTCTACGCCGGAAGAGCTTCAAGAACTTTTAGATGTGTATGCCCAGAGCTATGATTCCTTGGGACTTAAAATCAACATTGGAAAGACTAAGATTATGTCAACTCCTCATCAAGTGAACCAAATAGACATTACACTTAACGGAAATTCTCTTGAAGTGGTGGATCAGTTCAATTACTTAGGCAACGTTGTTAATGACAAAGCAAACATGGACAGCGAGATTCGCAATAGAATTAACGCTGCATCTAGAGCACTCTCACAAACTAAATCACATTTTAATTTTTTTACTCACTTTCATAATACTGTGGGGGTGGTACTGGAGATGACAGTTGAGGGGGGGGGGGAAGCTGATGCCAACAAATTTTGAGACCAGCAGCGCTATTCTTGACTGTTCGCATTTTTAAAAGTTACTCGCATACCACTATAATGCGAACGAAAACTCATACTAGATATTCTTGATCATTCGCAAGACATTCGAGTATTCGCATTAAACAGCGAGTGGATTTTGACAATCGGTAAATATGCGAATGATGACATAACCTAAGTTTTTATTTCAAAATCTTTAAATTTATTACGTTCGTGATATGGTATAAATCAAAAAGTAAATCAAAGGAGAGCTACCGATTTGAGTAAAATTTACCAGATTGGGATTTTTCTTTATAAATTACAGTATTAACCGCTTTTGTTCAGTAGAAGCATTAACAGTTCTGCGTGGAGTCTCCATTACACAATAAATTATTCGCAAAAAAATATTTTTCTTTGTGAATACAAGTATAACCTACAACAAACTAACAATCAAGAAATGTCAGCCGACAAACTGTCATCCCAAACAGCGTGAAATTGAATATTTTTCGAAACTGCGATGTTGCCGAGCGTTATTTTACGTGCGATTGATTTCGTTCGTATACATATGCGAAGTGCCGTCGAGAATACCATTTGTTGGAAGTGTTCGCAAATACACCGCTCGCATTAACACGTATACGCGCAACTGCGAAGGATGTCAAGAATAGCGCTGCTGGACTTTTCGTACATGCCCTAAATTGCAATTTTATGGACTCTTACCTGCTTGCTTTGCCTATTTACCCTTAATTACCCCATTTACCCCCAAACCCTTCAACGGAATTAGATCAAAATAAAACCTAGTTTCAGATCTTGTTATAATATATAAGGACTGATGGGTCTACTCAATCCTATTTTCAATAAAAATTCATCGACATAAAAGTCTTAAAGTCTTATTCTCCGCTTTGCAAAAGTCATATATATATATACGTTCTATTTAGACAATTTACTTACTTGCAAATACAAGTATTGGTTGAGTAATGACAAAATATAACCATATTCCAAGTCAATATCGTAAGCGGTTCCAGAGTAAACGTGCGCACAAAAAAGTTACAGACAGACAGACCGACAGACAGGAAATTTTTTCTTTCAAATTTAAAATCTCGACGTTTCATGACATTTTAAGCCTATTTCAACAAAAAAATTGCTTTACTGTACTTCCACTGCACGTGGAAGTAGTTGTGCCCTGCTGATAGTCACATTCATCAATGTTAAATTTAATGAGAATTTTGGCCATTACCTATTTACCGTATTATACCCGGGAGCATAGGAAGTCGTTGAGAGTTGAAATAGGTATTTATTTAAGGAATTAATACCGTCGTAGGCGGGTACCAATACCTTTTTGAAAAAAAAATTATTAACAGACAAGGACCGGCCAGAACATTTAGTTAAGGTTATAACTAAGAGATAAAACAAAAATTAAGCACGGAATAAAGTGAAATTGTGAAATGGGGGTGCTGTTTAGGAGTTGAAAGTGTGTTTTTGCGATTTTCGGCGAAACGTGACCCCCTAGCATACAATTTTTTTCACAAAAGTTGTAGATAATAAAAAATCTAAAACTTTCATATATGCATTTTTCAACATAACCTCAAATTTTCTGGGAAAACGGCGGAAAACCGATTTTTCGGTTTTTTATTTTTTTCTCTAGTAAAAAATAATTCAATTTACATGAAATTATGTGAAAGTATACCTTTTTTGCATTGAATAAGCATGATTTTTCTGAAATCTGGGAAACAAGTAGTTTCCGAGATATTTACATTTTTCGAAAAAAAAACAAAATCTTCCACGGAAAACTTTATTGGTGTTTTTTTTTTTATTTAAATATTCTATCCGGGCTCATTTTAACCGTAAAATGTCTACTTTAAAATGGTCTATACAGGATGTAACGCAACTTATCCGAATATTTTTAACCATACATGCACCTTTAAATAAGAAGTCGGTTTCTTGAAAAAAAAAGTAATAAAAGTCCAACACAGAAAAGATACAAATTGTTAAAGTTACAAATTAATGAAAATTTGTCGATGTCTTGGTCACTGATGAAGCTATTTTTACGCGTAATGGTATAACCAATCTACATAATATGCACGTTTGGGCCATTGAGAATCCTCATCCAGTAGTTCAAAATCACTTTCAACATCGATGAACGCCTAATAGATCCGTTCATATTGCTAAATCGGATGGATGGTCTGCAATATCTGCAGTTTCTCCGTAATGATCTTCAAGGTCTTCTTGAAGATATGCCCTTGAAGGTTCGAAGTCGGATGTGGTTTTTACATGATGGTGCGACCCCACATTATCGTTTAGTAGTCCAAGATTACTCGACCCAATTAAACGGAATACGTTGAATCGGACGGGGTTGACCCGCAGCTTGTCCTCCGTGGTGCCCGGATCTAAATTCCCTTGACTTGTTTTTGTGGGGATATTTAAAAAATGAAGTCTACCAAACCGAAGTTGACAATATCGATGTATTACGTGAACGTATCACAACGCCTTTCCATAATCTACGTCTTCGGGAACAGCAGGAAGGGAGAACACTACTTCAGCTAGTGTGATAAAATTGGATTAGACGGGTTCAGGCGTGCTTGAGTGTCAATGAATAGAACTTTGAACAGTTTTTATGGAAATAATATGTTATTTTAACATTTCCATTAATTTATAATTTTAACAATTATTTGTATCTTTTTCTGTATTGGACTTTTATTAATTTTTTTTTAAAAATCGACTTCTTATTTAAAGGTGCATGTATGGTTAAAATTTTTCTGGTAAGGTGCGTTACACCCTGTATATATGTCGATGGTTTATTTTTCATGCGAAACCGCTTAAAATTGAGAAAAACCAAAAAAATCACGAATTTTTAAATATTTTTTTATATATGTTTTTTTCAATTTCTTTTTATTATTTGTGTAAATAATGAATTAAATTTCAATGACAGAATTTATTTCAATATAATATTACTAATGTTGAATTAATTTAAATGAAGGAAGCGGGGGGAAATCATTCTGAAATCATTTTTTATCGAAATCTGCTTTGACACCAGCCTATCAGTCGGGTCGTGCCGTATCTACAAGTATTAGTACTAAACAAAAAAAACTTTGGTTAATTCATTACACTTTGCTGTAACAGATTCTTATTAATTTTCAGTGTCAAGTTACGGTTACAGGCCGTTCGTTATCGCGCAAATATGCTGAAAGGGCTTTTATTCATGTTGTGGCTTTAAATAATGTGAATTCCTTATTTCTAGATCTTGGATAATGTATCAGGTAAATGCCACAGGATTTTTTTTGATTTATAGGAGATATTCTATACGCATTTCCGGCGTCGTTCTTTCTTTGTTTGTAGTAAATCTTATTTGAAATTACCATATCTTATTCAATTTCATAAATTCTTGAATACAAACTGACCGGTTTCATGACAATTATTTTGATATTTTATAATAGCAGTAGGTACGTTGTCACTAAGAAACTTTATAAACAGCAGTGGAACAGCTAAATGGAATAAATTCAGTATGTCAATTATTCTGCATAGGTATTTATAAAAAATTCTGAGACACGTCGATTTTAGCTGCTGAAATGACATCCTGAAATGTACAAATTTCACCCCTAAATTCAACACCCTTCGAGTAGCAATTGCAACTCCTAAATTTTTAAATAGGAGGTAGCGGCTTGTGACGCCTCATTTGAAAGGTCTTTTCATTCTCTATTCAAAAATGTGGTTTTAATATCGATTGCAAGAATTAAGGGTAAAAAAATTAATCCATATGCTTGACGTAATTCACAACAGCGAACTAAAAAAAAACTTAATTTCAATGTAATAAATGTTCAAAATAATATATAATAAATAAAAATGTCTAACCCCAACCACATCCGTTATTCTTCTTCTTAAGCCAGTTATATCGCCTGGCTTAATTTTGTATACCATACTTTTCACATATCCCTATAGAAATAAATCTAGGAGTGTAAGATCAGGAGAATGTGCTGGCTATTCTAGCGATCCTCGCCTCCCCCTGCACCAATTTGGAAATGTTAAGTCGAAGTATTGCCGGACATCGATTCGGTAATGTGGTGGTGCTCCATCCTGCAGGAACCATATTACATTCGCTAAGTTTGCCGAAGTTGGTACGACATTATTTTGAAGTAGAGCTAAATAATCTCCATTCAAATTGCCATCAACGAAAAAGGAACCAATTAGACCTTCCCCTGATAAGAATTTCATTCACTCATGGAATGTACGGACTTCAGAATCTTAATTGAAGACCTATGTAGGTCAGGAATCCGTGAGGTGGACATCTCGGATAGTGGGAGGAAGTCCGACATATTGGTTTTTATGCCAAATGGGATGTGCACTTTATCTCCGCAACCGCTGATCCGATTTTGATTTTCTTTTTTTAGTTCAACTATAAATTTTATGCTGGAAGATAGAATCTTTTGTGAATTTTTTCGTATCTTTCAAGATAACGGAGTTAAAATTAATATAAAAAGAAGTAAAAATTCACAATGAAGGTTTTTTAAATAACAACCGTCCATCTTTCTCATGCTATGTTTTTTAAAATATTTGTTTAATATAAGTTGTAGTCCTACATTTTACCTACAAAATCTCGTTTTGTCCACTCGATTACCTCTAAAAATAGGAGAAATACAGTTCATCCAGTGGCGTGTGCTACGAATATACAAATTAGTATTGAGCCTTCACTTTAAGAGCGCTCCGGATATAAGCCGGAAAAACTGTGCAAATTACTCTCATATAAATCATTATTTTAAAAAACGGCTTTCACTAAAAGACATTAAAAACGTGTTACAATGTGGAACGATGAGAGAAAAAAAAGTATATATAAAAAAATAATTTTTTTTCTTCTATTATCGATTTGCAAAAATAATTTTTATCGTCCCGCATAGGTATCATTAAAATAAACATTTTCCCTTTTGTAGAACTAAAATAAAATTAGCCCTAATGTCCTAAAATGCACAGAGAAATTTAAAGATTAGGTATAATAAATTTGTCCAATGTCATATTCTACTACATCTCTATATCTCTCGCTTTCCAAGCACACCGTACATTCAGCTGCGTCATTTTATTGACGTGAAGTCATTTACAATTAAAATTGGAAGCATGGATGACTAATACACTCCGACCAACTCTTAACCGTGAATATTTTATAAATGGAGTAGCGGTTTTTTTTTTAAATTACGTTTCCATTGTGTGCTTATTGCAAACCAGTATTTGAAATTTGAATAACTTACGTTGATGAAGTTATATTGAAAAATTACCCATTTCGTCGTTTAACTGAAGACATGATGACAAATTTTTGTAAATAACAACGAAGGATTTGGACAAAAAAATTACCACGACAAAATTTTACATCAAAATAATTAGCGAATTTCGAAAAATGACCCTCTAAAATTTAATTTTACGAAAATCCCCTGTTAAAAATGAGTACATTTAACGGTAAAAATTAATATTCATAATGTTTAAACTCAAGTTATTCAAATTCAATGAGTAGTTTACAAAAGACATAAAATGAACACATCTTATTTTCAGTTTTTTCCGCCACTTCATTTTTGAAATATTCGCAATTAAAGTGAGGGCTCAACACATTTGAAACGAATATTAGTTGCATTAGTTGTAATAAATATGTAGGAGAGATGATTTCATACATTAAAATGTGGTTATATTATAAAACAAAATAAGATCTTCGCAGTGACTGTAAATTGAAATTTCCCTCACTGGAGTTAGGCTGGGATGTGTCCTGGCACCCCTACTCTTTAATTTGTTTACCACTGCTCTAACAATTATTGTTGACAACAAACTGACAGTCAGAGGAATAGGTCTCAGATACCGTTTTGATGGCGGTCTCTTTAACATAGGGCGCTTTAGAGCTTTCACGAAGACACGCACACGATTCATTTGTGATCTCCAGTATGCGGATGACTGTGCACTTTTAGCCTCTTCGCCGGAAGAGCTTCAAGAACTTTTAGATGTGTATGCCCAGAGCTATGATTCCTTGGGACTTAAAATCAACATTGGAAAGACTAAGATATGTCAACTCCTCATCAAGTGAACCAAATAGACATTACACTTAACGGAAATTCTCTTGAAGTGGTGGATCAGTTCAATTACTTAGGCAACGTTGTTAATGACAAAGCAAACATGGACAGCGAGATTCGCAATAGAATTAACGCTGTATCTAGAGCACTCTGGGGACTTAGAGAGAGAGTATTTGACAACCACGACCTTGCTTTGTCAACGAAAATGGCTGTCTACAGAGCAGTTGTCATTCCAACACTGCTATATGGATGTGAAAGCTGGGTCACTTACCGTCGTCATGTGAAAGAATTAGAACGTTTTCAGCAAAGACACCTCAAAAGTATGATGAAAATCCGTTGGTTTCATCACATATCAAACGTGGAAGTACTCAGGAGAGCAAACAGCCTTCCAATTGAGGTGCTTATTTCAAGAGCACGCCTAAGATGGGCAGGTCACTTTCATCGTATGCATGATAACCGCCTTCCTAAATGTATACTTTATGGCGAATTGCTAAGCGGTAGAAGAAAAATGAAAAATCTAAAATCCTGTGGTATTGCAGACGAGCAATGGGAACAACTTGCAGCGGACAGAACCGAATGGCGAGGGGTTGTGGCCAGCTATCAAGGAAATGTTGCTGCAAGAAGGCCGAATCCAAGACCTAACCAGGTCTATGTTTGTCCTGACTGCGGTCGACATGTGCTCTCCCGAATTGGCCTCTATAACCATAGTCGTGTGCACCGTAGATGAATGGGAATTACAATAGACTACACCTTTTACTTGTTTTTTATTGTACACAATTTATCGACTGTAACATTTTTATACTCGGACACGAGTAACAGCTAATAAAAAAAAAAATGAAATTTAATTATTTGTTTTTATACAAATTAACATTATTGCATTTGCAGAAATTTGAGCAAAGCACTCCATTTTTCTTACAAGTGCAACATTTTTTCCCGCAATTTGTTTTGCAAGAGCATATCAAAAGAAAATTCTTCAGAATGCAACGTAAATTACAAATTGCTTTTAAAAATTCGTTATCTGCTTCTAGTTCAAAACCGTATTAAGTGACATCTAATAGATCATAGTTAATTCCTCTATCACAATTAAAATACAAATCAACACACTAGTATGTTCTTCTAATATGATCGGCACAAGAAGTGAATAAGGTTTCATTGTCAGCCTTCTGACAAATAATACACAAACCTGAATCATATTGTACAGAATTTCCTAAATTAAGAGACATTTTTGAAATATTAAAAAATAAGTCACTAAAAAGAACAACACCCCTAAAATGACAAAAGTACAAAAATATTAACTAAAATTAAGCTGAAGAATTTTTTTTAAATGGAAGAAGAAAGATATATGTTGTGTGGGTACAACTGATTAAATGTTCCTCAGAAGGAGTTATTTATCAAACAAAACTGTAACAAAGAGTGGTTACAAATCTTAAGTTTAAATATACGAAGTGAATTGTTTGAGAACAGAAATATGACTGACGTCTTTTGCCTGCATTTCGGCGGTCTCTCGTATACCTCTCGAGGGACGGGTAAATGAGCGTAATTTCCAAATTACAGTTGGCTATTGTAGTTGGCCATTACTGCCTCCAGCATGTCGGCATTTTTGCCTTAAAGGTATAACCTTTGTTAGTTTTACGATTATGGTATTTCCGTGCTTGATTGTGGGAAAGTACGCTACATATATATCATTTTTCGAGTTTTGATCTAAACAATGCACGAACGAAAAAAGGAAGAACATTTTTTTTTGTTTTTAACCAAGTAACAACTAAAATTAAAAACTAAGTAATTCTCGAAAACAAAGAAAAGAAATAAGATTTCTCATTCGATAAGAACACAAGATAAAAGCACTTTAATTATCTCTGAAAAAATACACAGCGAAAGAAATAGTTTACACGAGTATGACTGCAGGCGAGCACAGTATAGTTGAAATGTTTTGCATGATGCCTAGGTACCTATATTAATTCGTTTTGAATTTGGGAGCCACACTGCGCACCTTAAGTGACAGTATCTTTCTCATTTCTGAAGATAATAAATTAAACTAGGCGTCATTTTGTAGCCAAATAATTTGTCTACATGTTTTACTTTAGAATTTTTCGAAATTTTAAATCTTTATTTTGGTATTAGTTATAACACCGTTATCTTAAAAGATACGAAAAAGTTCACAAGACTTTTATCTTTCAGCGTAGAATTTATAGTTGAAATTAAAAGAGAAAATTAAAATCAGATCAACGGTTGCGGAGATAGAGCGCACATCCGGTTTGGCATAAAAACCAATATGGCGGAATTCCTTCCACTTTTCGGGATTGCCACCTCATGGATTCCTGACCTACATATGTCCCCAATTGAGATTCTGAAGTCAAAGTTCGTACGTTTCATGGGTCAATGAAACCGTTGTCAGGGGAAATTCAAAATGACATGGTTTTCAGTTGTCCCCGCCCAAAGGATTTTGCGTATCTAATTCTCTCATCCAGTGAGGATTTTTATTAGCCAAGTAGCGACAGTTTTAACGATTAACATGGCCATGAAGAGTAAAAGTGGACCCATCTGAAAACATTTGCACCATTTGTTCACAAAAATACGTTCTACTATCAAAATCGTCTTCACTTAGCTCCTGACTTGGAGATAATTTATAGGGATATCCTTTATTTTCTTTCAATGCGCAAATAAAAAGCTTCTAGTCGACTTGAATTATGTGGGTTTTCTTCAAACTCAAGCAGTATATCTAATTGGGCATCGTTACTCATTGCATTGGAAACTTCTTTTTTTATTATGTCCATTTTGGTGAAACTGCTGTTCAATTTTGCTATCAAAATCGCCTTCACTGAGCTCCTGACTTGGAGATAATTTATAGGGATATCCTTTATTTTCTTTCAATGCGCAAATAAAAAGCTTCTAGTCGACTTGAATTATGTGGGTTTTCTTCAAACTCAAGCAGTATATCTAATTGGGCATCGTTACTCATTGCATTGGAAACTTCTTTTTTTATTATGTCCATTTTGGTGAAACTGCTGTTCAATTTTGCTGATCATACCTTGGGTTACATGCGGCAAATCGGGAAATTTTTCTTGAAATAGGCGAACAACTTTCTTCTGTGGTCGCATTCTATCTCCGTAACCAACCATCTGTAAAATTTTTATTTTATGCATTTCGTTTAAATAAACCATGTTTAGAAATTGCAGTTAGCAAAACTCAAATAATACGCAAAACACTGACAATTATTTATTGACAGCTATGACAACTATTTATTGTTGTCAATCGCTACGGTGATTTCAATAAAATTAGCAATGCCAGCTATGCAGAATTTTAATGTTTTTATGTCTACTTTCTATTTGATAATATTGAAAAGAACACTGAAATTGTTTTTGCTAGCCTGCAAGAACAAAACGCTGCAAGTTTTTATATTTTTCGTTTGATGTAGTGAATTTCGTCAAGCAGACCGTTAATTTTTGCAATATATATTACAACCATAGCATTTTTCAATAGAGAATGAAAAGACCTTTGAAATGAGGTATCACAAGCCCTACTTCTAATTTAAAAATTTAGGAGTTACAACTGACACTCGAAGGGGGTTGAATCTTGGGTTGAAATTTGTACGTTGCAGAATCCAAAATCGACGTGTCTCGAGATTTATTATAAATATGCACAATAATTGAGATACTGAATTTATTCCATTTGGCTGCCACACACTCTATATTATAATACCATTTCTTTAACCTGTGTTGCTCGTGAAGTAAATGTATTTCATCTTATCACTGGATTTGGCTTTACCAGCAAATGTAATATTTTTCCAACCCCTATTTCCCATCCAGATTAAAAATGTACAGTTTTCTCACTTTTTCCTTTATGCCATCAGCAACGGAAGTAAAATTACTTTTTCTTCCGCTCGAGCGGACTTTTACTTCCATTACTAATGGCAACGCACAGCTATAGTATTGCTTTATTAGGAGTAAAAGTGATACTTTTGTGACGAGTCTATGGGCTTGCCGTTTGCCGGTTTGAAATTACAAACGGGTCGCAAAAGTTTCTTTTGCTCCGAATAAGATATGTTATTTTCTTCAAACGTCTATTCATATTCGACGTTCAAAGAAAATATTATACGAAAAAAATAAATGAATTCCCGGTTACAGGTTGTTTCCCAATTTTCAAAAAGGAACTAATGACTAGCTGGACTAAGGTGTACAACAACGCTTACATAGAAAAGCCAACTAATTATGCCCTTATACACCCGGTTATATCCCGTCATCAATGGTATCAAAATGTAACGGTCCCAAGAAAAATGTATATATTAATAACTAGATTAAAGTTTAATCATGGACGTTTTCCGTACCACCTCAACAAAATAAAGATTGTAGACAATAATCTATGCTCATGTGGAAAAGTAGGGGATATAAATCATATTTTTTTTGGATGTACTCTTTTCCCTGTAGAACGAGCTGAGCTCATGAATAAACTCCTCAGTCTAAATTTCCAATTACCAATAAATATGAATTATATCATGTGCTCGGAAAATTTATTAGCTTTTCAAGCATTATTTGAATTTGTAAACTCCACTGGAGTGTTAATATGATTACTGTATAATTTTTTGTAAACTGCTGGTTTGAAAAAAAATAATAATTTTAAAAGGAAAAAAGAGAAAATAAAAAACAGTAAAAAATAATAGTAAAAAAAAATAATTTCAAAAGAAAAAAAAAAGATACAAAATAAAAAAAACAGTATAAAAAAGAATAAATTAAAAAAAAAAATTGAAGAATGTTTGCTACATTTATACTTGTTAATTTGTTAATTAATTTGTTTACTTTGTTTTTTTTTGTTCGTTTTTATGTTATAGATATTAATGTTCTAACCGGGAATGCTATAGGTGCGCAATAGAGCTAGAAATAAAGGAAAAAAGAAGGAACAAAAAATAGTACATTAGGTGTCGGTTATAAGGAAAGGACATTGGCTAATGGTAAATCCAAGGCCATTTAAAAAAAAAAAAAAAGAAAATATGGCATATTATATCTAGAGTAAAGTGATTTTTTGTATTAAGTACATCCTCGACACAAAAAATGTTACTTTTACTCCGTGTAAAACAATAATATAAAATGTATATAACAAGAATAGTATTTTACCTGTAATATGTTGATTTGTCTGTCATAATGTATAATCACTTGCACTAATAAACTTATTCTTTATTATTATTTATTTGGATAAGATTTAAGAATTGATTAAAAACCCAAGTATAGAAAATTTGCTTTATTTTTTCATTGACTTTATTTCAAAAAATAAAATAATCCAGAAATTTTTAAACCTTAGACTGAACAAAATAGTACTTACCAATTACCATAAATAGTTCTTTAATATAGCTTTTAGTTTAACAACAAAATTAACACATTTTACTTTCTCTTTCAGGTTCGTGGTGATACTAGTAGGGATATGGAGTTGCGTTAGCGGGGTAAGTCAAAGAATCACAGCCACCTGTTGTTGTCTAGGCTAGTTAAAGTCAACCCTCCCAGCAGGGGTGCCCATTCATTAGTATCGTGTCATCAGTTACGTCTTTCTGCTTTGCTCCCTTCCGACATTTTATTTATGGAGGCGAAGAATACTTCGAAACTATGCTTTTTATATTTTAAAATCAACAGGAAGGTTTTGTTATTCTAATTTGTCCAAATAATATCTCGGGATAATTAGAATTTCTATTAGTTCTGTGCCTCTAAAATTTCGGCAGTTATAAATATTATATAAGAAACAAAATAAAATTTAGATGCACTCCTAAACAGATGGTTACCTAGTTAATTATAATAAATTGATGACTGAACCATTTTTACGGGATATGGAAATATTTTTTATTATAAGGAGTCAGGTTATTTAAATACTGTGGTGATCATACTTTAGTTTTAATAACCATTGTTTTTTAATAACTAATTGCCTTCGGAGCAGTAGCCATGGGGAGGGAGGAGCCCTCTTTGCTAAAAGTTAACAAATATAGAGAATCTCCTCCGTAGTGGGCAACTTGGCCGAAAATGTTTAACCTATGTGTGGGGTGATTATAGTGAATTTAAAAAACTAATAAAATAATAGGACAATTAGACTTATATATAATAACTTACATTTTTATTTCTTACCGTTGACAGTTGGCAGTGTTTACATTGCAAATTTAACCAATTTTCCGCTCCTATATATCTAGCTACAGATTTGGTTGCCTTGCCTAGAACTGCAATGCTTTTTTTATGACGAAATTAATACAATTCATTTCAAACAAGTCAATTTTCAGATATTGAATATCAAAAGTTTTTTTTTTTTATACATTTATTTAACGTCGGCCTATTTCCGCTAGTGAGGCCTAACACCGACGCCTGTAGACGAGCTACCCCCAACCAGGAATTTTGCCGAACCTCTTCCCTTAAGAAGAGTAGGGATCTTTTACTTGCCTAACATGTAATAGACAAGGGACCGACGGTTTTACATCCTCTCCGGAGGATGGTATATCTCCTATACAACCCTCGCCTAAGGTTGTATAGCTTCCGCGCATACACTGATATACAAGCCGCTGGAAGATGTGTGAGGCGAGAACGCGGTTTCCGTTGGAATGGTCACCAATCCAAGTACTAACTGCGCCTGTCGTTGCTTTACATCGCATACCGAAGTATGTACATAGTAAAGACGCACCTACGCTCGCCCCATATCAAAAGTTGATAGCTGTTAGTTGTTGATAAATCTATTTAAAAAAGTGACTGCTAAATTTGTCGATATAATATACAGCATAGGGTCACTAGAAAATCTACATTTTAGGAAAAGTCGACATATTTTTCTTACGAAAAGCATAGCATACGAGGAGGTGTTTTATTGGAATGTCACCACACCGCAATTTATTCAATGTACTTCAAATATATTTTCTGTACTTTTTGCTTAAAGGTATCCCAAACTAAGTACAATCAAGTTCAAATGTGCTTTTAGAGGGCGGAATATTAAACATAATATTTTTAGTCGCAAACTCCTCTATAAATCCTTATTTTACTATAAGGAAAATAACCAGACTGCAACCAAAGTTACAAGTCTGGCGCGTTAAGTGTAATAATTGCATATTACCATCAAAACGCTAAAGCTTCGATTGCAACAAACACCAGCCGAAAGACTGATCCTACTTAAAGGAGCTCTCTTGCCAGTCGTCACACACCACTTGCAGACTGCAGTTTCGAGCTGTTAGCTCTCGTCAGTGCAAGGTAGGCATGCGACGACCGGCACGAGAATCCTTTGACTACTTAGTACATTCCGCTATTTCTACAATAGCGACATGTAAAATAGCCAGCAGGCGCCATCTAGCGGTCCAGTGTCTGTTGCAATCGAAAAATAAATAGCCTGACTTGGCTTAGCATAGTTCAAATGTGCTTTTAGAGGGCGGAATATTAAACATAATATTTTTAGTCGCAAACTCCTCTATAAATCCTTATTTTACTATAAGGAAAATAACCAGACTGCAACCAAAGTTACAAGTCTGGCGCGTTAAGTGTAATAATTGCATATTACCATCAAAACACTAAAGCTTCGATTGCAACAAACACCAGCCGAAAGACTGATCCTACTTAAAGGAGCTCTCTTGGAAATCTATGTGATTTTTCTAGTTGCGGTTCCGGTGGCAAAAATGGGCTTATCGCGCCTTTCCTTGTTTCTAGATTCTACTTGTATTGCGAATAAGCTAATGCGATTTTATCACTGGTCTAAGTGTGAATGCTTTTGGGTACATTTTTGTAACCCCAAAAATGTCTTTTTATTCAGTGCCTCGCACTGACAGAGTATATGATTTACTGTTGCATGAACCTCTCCACAGAATCTGCAGTCGAGGTTGCCTTCATTCAGCCCCATTTTTTGTTCCTTCAGAGGGCATACATGGCCTGTGAGCAACCTTCTTACTATCATCAGCTGGTTCCTGTTTTACGCAAGCAGTTACCGAGTTCTTTTTGTACATAGCTTGACCGCGAATGTCTTGTGACTATGCCCTAGTATATTCTCCCTTGGCCCAGTCTGTGATGCACGTCCTTTTGGCACTGCGGGTGTTGATTCTGGGTCAAAGAATATTACTATAGAAACTTACTATGCCTTAGCGCCCAGATCAGTTCAACTAAGTTCTGTTCGGCCACGGCTTTGAGCTCATCTAGGCACTCCCAGATCAGCCACGATGTAACTTTGCGGCACGTTAGTGCCTTCAGTGCCGTCTAGTTATCTGAAACGATATAAGTGCTTATTTACACAAGCTCTTCTTGTAATTTCACGCATATATTGTATTGTGTGCGTGTATTTCTACTCGCGCGCAGAGCAAAACTGAGGCTTGTTCCTGAATTCTTTCCTTATATTCCCATCTGTGTACCAGGTTAGTCCTTTACGCTCTCGCCCGGTATCACAAAGGTTTATGAACAAGTATTTTGATTCTAGGTAATCTGACGTCTATGTAATGCAATGTGTGTTATTCAATTCGCTAGCTACATTTCTTGCCAAACGAATATTACCGACAAGTTGAGCTATAATAATTGTATTTCTTATATTATGTTGTTCCATAATTGCCCCAATAAACTGTACAATTATTATTACGGTATTCTCATACACACTAATTGTAACTTGACAGTCAATTGATTTTCAGCATTTCTAACAATTTAATTAGTCGAATAAATGAAATATAGAAAAATAAATAAAATTGACAAATATAATGTGATTCTTTACGAAATTAGATGAAAAAGCTGAAAAAACCCCAAAAATTCTATGACATATTTCGAGGCGCTGAACATGATAGTGCTATTTTTAAGGTTCCCGCCCCTCAGCAACTACCTTTAAACTCGAAAAACCACCCCTATTTCGCGTTTTTTTTTCATCATAGGCATGCGGATCGGTTCTTTGGGCAGAATTCGGGTAGGCCGTATGAAATTTAACCATACAACATCTTATTCATTCCCGGGGTTGAAACTACCCCCTACCCCAGTACTAAAATTTCCACAAAAAAATCAAAATGCATGAGAATTTGTTTATTCTCGTTTTCGAGGGTGCTCAACGCGGTGGTAATATTCATTTCTCCCCCACCCTCCACCAACCAGCGCTAAAACCACCCCTTATCATATTTCTCGATACTGGACATATGGGGACTAGAATACGCCCAGTTCCATAATAAAATCCCATCCAACAAGTGCTCGCATGCCCAGTACCTCTAAATGTGAAAGAGGGGTGTTTTTGGGGACTTAGGGGTGCTTGATGGAGAGTGCGGGGTGAAATAGTATTGACGTCCTGTTTAGCGCCCTCAAAAATTGGGAGAAAACATTTTCCACTATTTTGTATTTTTCTGTGGATTATAATGTTAGGAGTCAAATTTTAAGTTGTTCGACTTATGATATATTGCTTACTGCATACACTTTAATTAAAGCAACGTTAAGTACTTAAGGTAGGTATATTAAAAGATATGATTTAAATTATACGTAATCTAATTTATTTTAATATGTATTAGATTTAGATTTAGACCTTAGTCAAATGATTTTCCAAAAAACCGAAATTGTTATGTAGCAAATAATCCATCTGATGTAGTTTGATTAGAACTGCTAATACTAGCACATTCGCTGGTAGTATTGAAGATGGGGGCAATTTAATATTGTAGTAAAATAAATGACCGGTGCACCTATTCGCGAAATTCGCAAGTAAAACAAAACATTCAACATACAGAGAAATTTCCTCTGACTTGGCATAATCCCTAAAATTAGAAAAATGCACAAATATGGACGTTCAGATTTATCGAAATATGTTTCACATTTAGATGTAAACGATAATTAAATAATTTATTTTCAAAAAGACCGCTTTCAGGCGTTTAGATCTACTTCCCGCCCATTTAGTACCACCCACGTAATTAATATAATGTATCCTAAATCGGTTCACGTAATTGATATGATAAGAAATATCATTTCTCTATGCTATCTAATTAGACTAATAGTTGTTGACATTAATACAAGAAAAAAGGCCAATAGAAAATTCTGATATTGAATCCTTCCTGTTTGAATAAATTGTACCGACGACTTAATTTTAAATGGAACAAATTCGATAAAATTGATGCGATATATTAACCCAATTATTTTACCTAATTATCTAAAAAAGGATGTGTGCCTATATAAGTATGTGCATATGGTATATCTAGAGAGCGTTTCTTGTTAGCACTACAATTTTCTTAAAATTGTTAGGTATGTTGATGTATAAAAATAAAATACCACCAGAAATTCTTTATGAGAGGTTGCGTACGGAGGCGTAATGCCAATGTATTGTGCACAGAGCGAGTCATTTTCTACGGCGCGGCAATCAAAACTTTGGCGCCGGTGGTGTCTTAAGATCATCCGCCAATCTGTCACGTGATACAGACAAAACATTGTTCATGTATGTCTATACGTGAACAATCTTTTTGGGCTATTAAAATATACTAGACTATAGAGCAAATACTAACATATTTTTCTCTAATGATTGACAGTTGCCTTATGACAGTATTTGTGCTATTGTTACATCCAACAATAATATGCCATATACTGGTACTGTCTAGAATAATTTAACCGGTATATAACCGTGAACATTACGGAAATCACCAGATACTACTACAAAATAAAATATTGCATTATTGTGTATGAAAATGATTATACTGTTAACATGATCTAGAGTTGGTCCTGGACTTGACGCAATGAACCAAGATCCGCTCCCTGCTAATGTCTTTCATTTCTCCTAGGAGCATACCTTTTACATCAACATTAGCTAGCAATGAATGTCCTTTTTCTTCATCAGGAAACAGCATATTTTACCAGAGGCGGTTTCTTTAATAAATAATTTGATCAATTCCTTCGTATGCAGAATACACTACTATGTAATCCGCATTAAACAAATAACCCAATGGAAAAACCGTCGATATATTTTATAATCATTACCAAAATAAGTATAAGCAAATGTTTTACTTGCATGCATTAATTGTAATTCCTTTTGTTTCATCAACACTTTCATGATATTCATAATATTAATATATCATTGATGTTAAATTTTCGGCAACGGCCCAGAAAATATCTTCGACCGGTACTGCTTTTACTCCAGACACTCGCTTTACTGAAACTGAGCCCGGTAAAGTACATTCATCCGCGTTCTTGTAAGATTTTCTTAAAAATATGTTTTTTGTTAACAATTTCCACATAGCTTCTGAGGTGACAACAAATTGAAAATCAAGAGGAATCTTATCCATGACATACCTATCTGTTAGGGAGAGCTTTATTTGGATACATTCACACAAATCTTCCAAAATGTGAAGAATCATCGTCATGTATTAGCTATATTTTTTGGTGCTCAATTGAAGTAACACTTATACAGCAAGTTCATTTTGTAGGCAGGCTAAATTATTTCTACCATTGTAATACTAATCAACTGCTCAGATGATTGTCATAAATTGTAGACCAAAAACAATTTCTCATTTCTGTAAAAACTCCTGACAGTAATGTACACATAGTTCAAAATAATTTTCCAAGCCTTGTACTCTTTATACATAGTATCGACAGAGTAAATTAAATCTGAGGATTCTCAAAACATTTACGTCGGTTTTTCCTTTCAATACTACAACAGTCTTGTACTAGGATCAGGATAATGTTCAATCCATCGTTCTTCTAATTCTGATTAGTTACCTGCTAGTATACCTGCTACTTTAATATAAAATACTAATCTTCCAGTTTCTTCTAATCATTCACCAATAGTTTGAAACATTCTTCAATCCGATATTCTGCGATTAGAATAACGATTTCGATAAATTGTAGCAGCTTTACAATTATTCTCATTAGCTAGTTCATAATAGAAATGCGTATCCTTTAATTCAGCATTTAAATATTCATTCAAGTACATTTAATTAGACTACCTCTTATGTTCTAAGTTCAATTCCGAGCTCCGACAAGCACGGTAGGTGGGTAATGGATGTTGTCTGCGTTTTTTCATATTTATAATCCACGTCCGGACAGCCTTGGCTTGGGATTTGGGGGTTGACTACTATTAAGTGTTTATGTTATGTTGCACGAATCTTTCAGAACTGATTATCCTAATAAGACAGTGCAATATAATTATAAATGGTACTTGGCATCTATTTTTGTGTAGTGACCGGATATTTAAATTGTTTTTAAAAATTTAGATATAAATTTTTCGGACAGGAAAAGAAATATAAAATATGTAAAATATGAAAGAACATAGGAACAAGTTATTACTCTAAATAAAAGATAAAATTGAATAATGCTAATTTTTCTTTAAGTCAGTAACTTAGCTTTTCTATAAATGGTTATCTAACTGCTATGGTAATTTTCTGAGTAACTACGCCAATGGATACAATTATTCGTTTACTATAATGGCTGATGGCTCTCTGTAAGTAGATATGAAATATCAAATTTGTTAGAAATATTTTATTGCGCTTAGAAATTATCTGAAAAAAAAAATAATAATTTGACAACCTTAGACATAAAGACATATAGGACATACACTGATATGAAAAATGAGTTCAATTTTGAGACTGTTGGAAAAATATTGACATACATTTTTGTAACATTTTCTATAAAGAAATACTAAATTTAAGGTTTTCTCTTATCAAAGATTTCCAAAATGAGGTGTTTACTATTTATGGGGGGACGTATAAGAGAAATTCAAAGCATTTTTAATTACCTGTTGATTAAGAAGCGACCAACAGCTATGATTTAATGTTTAGATATTTTAAAGGAGGGATAGAGCTAAAAACTGTAACATTTTATCTATACGTTAATTCCAACAAAACATACAAGTAATGTGGGAGTTAAACTATTTTAATAGGGTGTAAATCAGTTAGTTAAAAACTATTTCAAATTGTTTTGTATTTTTTAGGACCTTTTTTGATCATAACTAACTGAAATGAGACACGTTTGATTTAAATGAAATTGATACCGCTGATAATATTCAGACCTCAAACATATTTAGTCTTAAGTTAATTTAGTTTACACGCATTTTTGTCCATGTGTGATCAGATAAGGCCTAAGCGCTTCAAAAGATACTCCATATTTTTTACAGTTTATTAATTAGGTAGTTAGTTGAGCCTATTTCTAAAAAGATCGATGTATAAACAACAACACCACATCATCATTCGTTCTTTATTAGGTACGTTATAATTTAAAAATATTTGTTTTCAGTCACACAGATACGAAGAACCAGCGCCTACCATCGTATTTATTAAAAACGGCGCGATATTTGAATACTCTATTTTTTAGAAAGGACTAATATATGTGATAGAATTATTTCCAAATAACATCAACTTTAGGAAAATTGATTTCTTGCATTAACATAAAACATTCTCCTGTAAAAGTTATAATGTACATTAATATTCACACATATAATTTTCGTGAAAATAGAGATTACCGAATTTAATATCAAAACTCATCTATTATATAAAGAAATAAATTAAAAGAAATATATCAAAAACTGAACCGTGTAAAAAGATTGGAAGCTGAAATTTGACGCAGTTGTAGCCAATGTGGCATTTGTAAAAATAACGGCTAATAAATTTTCAAGAACCATCATTCCCAATAAGGTGAAAGACGGTTTAAATTATTCTTAATATCACAATAGTTCCATCCGTTTCTTGTAAATATATGAAGCTACAATGGTGGGAAGCCCAAAAAAGAGATATATAGTTCAATTCATTTTCAATATATGGTTTATGTTTTTCTCAATACCATGAAAATTCCGCCTATTTAAAATAAACATAAAAAAGGAATTTCTATGATGTATCGAATGTTTATTAGTTTGATAAAAAAATTCATTTTGGCAACATAATAAAATACTCTGAGAATCTGAATTTAAGTCTTACTCGGTAAATTTACCAATATCCTTTGACACGTTGCAATGTAACAAAGCATATTACACTGGCTATTTGATAATATAATTACAATATACTTACAGCCGACATTCAGGCACAACTTCGGAAATGGTTGAAACAATTAATATTTTAAAAGATTTTAAATGAGTAGATTCTGAGTAGATCTATTAAAATGATCATCAGCTAGCCCAATCAATGCTTTAAGGAGAGCACATACCCTAACTTATTAAAACTTATTCTCTTATATAGAAAAGGCGACTACAGTGAAAACTGTGGTTACCTATCGGTAGTAATATTATCAATATTTTCCAAGGATTTTCAATATTCCTAAGATTTAGCAACATTTTAAATTCAAATCAGCTTGTTTTTAGAGAACATTGGCCAACAGTAATATAGCCATTAAATTTTTTGTATTTTAAAGATAAAAGTTTAGATTAGGGGCATAATGTAGTTGTATTATTCGTAGTTCTCTCTAAAGCATTTGACCTCGTAAATCATGACATTCTTTTGAAGAATATTGAATATCATGAAATACGAGTTTTATGCAATAAACTCTTGAAGTCACATTTGCGCTACAAAAAGAGCTTCTATATTTTCTTGATGTTGATACTGAGAATTTGCCTGTGGGGATTGGCGTACCACATAGTAGTGTTTTAAGTCCACTGTTATTTATTCTTAACACAAATGACTTAAACATTTAATCAACTATTTATCAACATTCTATGATGCTTTTGTTGACGATATCATTACTGTTGCAAATGATAAGCTAATAATTATGACTTTCAAGTTGAAAACAAATTTACTCAAATTGAGTAAGCTAATTAACTGCAACAGAATATCAATTGTGTAATGAAATCTGTTAGGAATTAATATAGATTTATCCTTTGATTGGAAGACAAATTGCGCAAATTGTATTATTTTTGCCATTTTGAATCGCAAATTCGATACGGTATTATTGCCTGGTAACATTGGGCATCTGCAAATATTGTATTTTACCAAATGGAGCTCCATGTTTGGAATAAATATCAGATAACCGTACAGAACTTCACTCGCTTAAAATAAAGTTCTGATCCTACCTAGTTTGTACATTTTTAAATATAATTTATAGGGAAAAAATGGGTAAGTTTAACACAAAATATATTTTACAAAAATTCTATTTGTTATGGTTTTCATTTGCAGCGATGTGCATAGGTTAGATATACTGGATCAAACAAGCTTACCTTATATGGAAGCCTTATTGAAGGAGATAATATGTAGTCTACTAGACCCACACCCAAATTAGAATGATGTTCAAAGCATACAATTTAGTCGTCCATTACTCACTCGATATTCATTAATTCGTTTATTTTAATGCCAAATTGTTACATCACAGGGGTTATTTTAATAGTTATAGTAGGGTATTATTTCCTTCGAACTCACTTGAAATGAAGTTCAATTTTAATGATATTCAAGGCTCATGGAAGGAAATAATAAATAATACCTACGTTCATTATACTAACATTGTTGGTACTAAAGCAAAGGATAAACTTATGGATATGAAGTGAGTGATGGAAGATAAAATGTTTATGTTTTTATTACATGTCATTTTTGATATAAGGCTGAAATAAACTTATACAAACTGTAACTAACTGAAACTAAACTAACTAAACTAGCTAACTGAAAAATTAACTGAAAATTTAAAATATATTCAAAATAAAAAGGCTGAAATAAACTTATACAAACTGTAACTAACTGAAACTAAACTAACTAAACTAGCTAACTGAAAAATTAACTGAAAATTTAAAATATATTCAAAATAAAAAGGCACGTTATTAGATTTTATATAACATTTTTAATATTTCTTTGATTATTTTTACATACATTTGGTAGAATGTTGCTCCGCTTCAGTTACAGATTTTAGAGACTCGGCATTAATTAATATCCTTGGCTTTGATGATAGTTTAAGATGACTGAGGTCGAGCAGGACTATTGCTCTTTACCTCAGATTATCGCTGTAGACCGGGGGGCTGTTCGGGGTGGGCCAGCTTTTTCGTCAACCCCGTTTCGACCTCCCCTAATTTTGGCTATCTAGAAACTGAATATAATGTCCGTTTTAAGACATTATTAATGCGGATGATAAGGTACCGTTTAAGTAAGCGGCCACTCGGTGCGTTAGTCGTAATCTACCACACAAGTGAAGACGATCCGCTTATATCTCGGCTTGTTAGGTAATATCTAACAAAGATAAGTGATCGCGCGTGTAAAATTAGTAACCTCATACGAAATTGTCTGCTTGCAGTTTGAAAATGCTCTATATAACGATATCCTGAAGGTTCTTACGAGCAGCAATGAGAACATTTTCTTTCTTTATGAATAGTATCCGAAGTATCAGACTTCATCTTAGAGGCCGAACTCAACATATCATACGAAAATGCTCCTTTCATCTGAGCATTGCCAATCAACAGCCATCAGTTAGTGATAAGGGATGTTATTATTTATAATAATTGTAAGGGTTAAACATTTAGGATGAAGTATTCTAGTCCTGCGAAACGGAAACAAGGCCGTGGGAAGTTGATGCACGTGACAAAAGTTATATATTCACATACCTACAACGTGTATCGTTTAAGTCACGCGCACCTCATGAAATTTCTAATAAATACCACTCAAGACATTTAGTCAATTTTCGAACAAAGTTTTAACTATGTCGATTAAGATGCTGTCCACAGTGAACCTTGCACTTTCAATTATTTGACTGAATTAGTGAATTAATTCAACATATTCTCTGCAGTACATCAGATACCTTTTCCTACCCTATAGTTCTATTACCAACCCAAAATCCTTGCCTAAGTGATCTCATAGTCTCAAAGACAGTAGATAAAATCTAACACGCCAGTGACGGCCGGTTAATAAGATTACTAACTTTTTTTGATATTTTTAGAGTATATAATAATGCCGTCTTGTTCTGCCTTGGAATGTATAATCACTTGAATTAATAAACGTATTCTATTCTGTCCTATTCTAACCTGGAAGAGGTTATTGCAAAATTAAGGTTTGACATATACAACATCACTGTGAAGGTCTACCGCAACTACAAGTACCAGTAGTTAAAAAAATTTAATTTTTTTTGAAGATATTGATTTTTTAATACACATGCTCTAAAAAAACACGGTATATATTTGAGCAAGTATTTCTTGCGTCAACATGGAAAAAATTTAGGAATATGAATCTGATATGATTTCTTCCCGAGCTACAGAATGATAAAGAGGTATTATAAACGAAACATTTTTATCCTTCGACAAAATATGCAAAAGTAATTGATAATAAAGTTATAATTAGCTTTTTGAATGTAAATAGAATCATATAAATGAACATTATTTCAGACTTTATTTTGGATATCCCTATACTTTTTAAATTGAGTTCATTTAATGAAAGTAGAATATTTTGGTAGTGTGGGTTGGCTGAACTACCCACACAAGTTCAGGTATTTATTATTATATATAAAAAATAATGTAAATAATGTAAAGTATTGAGACATTATTTCTTATTTATTGAAGATGCTTCTAAAATATGTGGGGTTAGGTAGACAGTTAACATTAGAACAGTGCATATGTTGATTTTAATATATACGCATATTTTAGGGGGGTGTTTAATTTGGACATGGAATTTGTCAACCTCAAAACCATATATTTTGACAGTAATTGATCTTCGTCAACCGAGAATTGGTTGCCATTTCCACCATATTTAAACTGAAATATTATATGAAATAATGCTTATATTTTGCCTGATTTTACGTGATATTTGTAGCAGGCTACAGTCAAGAATAGTATAAAAGTCATTCATGGTAAATCAGATATGATGAAAAGTTACGAATAATCTTTAATAGCGACGATTTATCGATAAATTTCAATCAGAAATTAACAATTAAGAAAAAGCTATAATTATTGAAAACAGCGCTAGTTGTATAGGTTTAAAACTCAATTTAAAATTATTAACCTCTTCAAAAATTAATAAAGAAATTACATGTTTCATACTTTATAATGAACTAAAATGATGAAAATAAATAATTGTACAACTTCAACACAAATATTAAGTTGTAAATAGTAGCAAATCAATAACAAATTTTGCTAAAATTGTCATCAATTAAATTTTGTAAACTATTTTGCATTTTGATTGCACGACCCGGTCAAAAAGTTATATTTTACTCTCTGGGACGTAAAAGACCGTTTTATGCACTCAAGTAAATTTTTAAGATAACACTTCACGCCCAGTCGTACATAATAACTATGCCACTTTGGGCTCTAATTATAAACATGGTTTTTCTATTCGAAAATATCAATATTAAAAAACCAACTAGGTTGAATTTTCTATTGGAAATTGAGATCTGTGGACATTTTATATGTTTATTATGCATGTTACCAAAATGAACATACGAACAAAATATAAACGCTATCAATTTATTTTAGTTTTGCCGTTGCTTGAATTTATATCGTGCTCTTATTTACGTCAAACTAAGGAAAATAAGCGAACAATAGTGACGATGTCTTTTTTCATAAAAGTTCTGGAATATTATATGTTATAAGAATAGACTGTCAATGTTGTGATCAAACACTGCTTGCGGTAAAGTACTACTTACCGCATTAAAAGTCACGTGATAAATCCCGCAATAATAGTATATTGTAGGTGGTACCTAGGTTTTTACCACACGAGTACAGTATAAACAGGTTCACCACTCGTATTACGTACGATATTTTTTCAACGAATCTGCTTTTTGAGCAAGAAAATTCTATTTTATTATTTTATCTACAGCCGTTTTTATAGGGCAAATAAACTATATTTTCTTCAAACATCGAAAGAACACGACTTTATAGAGTTTTGCGAACTTACTGTGTCATTTCTCTGACGCTCCATCTAAGTGGAAATAGAATTCTTTTACTTCCGCTCGCATCATTCTGAGGGGCCGCTCACTAGCAGCACTAAAAGTAAAATAAATAGTATTTATTTAGTTCATATTTGATGTTTGAAGAAAAAATAGCATATCTTATGAGAAATAAACTGATTTTGTGTGTTATGTGCTTGTTCTTGCTAAGTACATCCGCGACACATACATATAAAACAATATACTATTTATTATTTGCTTTTAATTTAATTTTCGTGCGTCTCTCCGTTCAAATTTTTAATATTGTGCCGTTTTCAATAAAAATAATTTGCAGTGATAGTAAATAGGAGATTCCTAAAGAAATAGCAAATATAGCGAAAAATGATATTTATTTTCAATATAAAATTTTATTTTCTTTTTATTACAATATTGTTTGAATATTCATTAAAAGCAAATAAACAAGCACATAATTCGTTTTGATCATTTTAAAAGCTTAAATAATAAAATTAAATGTTCTTTAAATCCTTTAAATGGAGTGTCAACGAAATTTCAATTTCTGACAAAATGTTCAGTTTGGACATATACTGACAGGTTTCATTTTACCGCATATGCACGGTAAAGTGGTAGTTACCGCACGCAAATTAGTTAACTGTACTTACCGCACAGTTGTACCGCCCGATTATGTGCAGCTGTAGTTATACATGCATCATGTATTTTACGAAGCAATAATACCCCAAAACTTTTGTTTGACAGTTCACGTTAGGGAAAAGATTAAATAATTTATTTGTAAGAGAAATACCAACTTTAAAATCACAACATTATAAGATAATACTGTGACAACGGAAAAACTATTTTATATCCATGTATGGTACATTCATAATGCTGATGACCCGCAGCTTCCAACAAAAAATTAAACTTTTTTTATCTGATATGATTTTAAATAATGATGTACTTAATTTACGGGCTAATTCTCATTGTCGCTGTCGCTCCGCTTAGCCTCATGCGTCAACTTATTCTCGATGTCGAATGGTAGTGGCTAGCCAGTAAAATATGTTGCAGTAATTTTGACAGTTGCGTCACAAATATAATCAATGTTTGATTATTTATGCAAGTATTTAGACATTCGTTAACTACAATTAACGCTTGTAAACATGTTACCGATTCTCCGAACGTACGGTTGATTAGGAAATTCGTATTTGTAATTTTTACATATTATTAAGTTATAACATTTTACCAAAAATTAATTTAATATAAAATTCACCTTCATTTCTTTCTTAGCTTACCAATATAATTTCAAAATATAGACAATCCAAAAAAACATCAACAAATTATCGCCAGCGACCTTCCAGTGTGGAATTTGTGTACCAGAACTTTCATTGAGACTTGCATACAGTACGGGGATCGCTACTAGGCGTATAGGAAAATCCTATACACTTATGTATATGTTCAATATGGGTTAGAACCAAGTGCTGGTATGAAATGGATGATGGGTCATAGTAGTCTGCTGCAGTTAGTAATGTAAATGTATTTGGAGCAGAAGGTGTAGGTGACCGGTCGTCATATAAGGAATTTACGAATTACCAGGCGTCATGCCAAAATATTAATTTGTTGAAATTAATTATGGTGGTCAACAAATAATCAAAATGAACAAGATTATCTTTCTCAAAATAAGTGGAAGTGGGTCGATTTTCGTACACTATAATAACTAAATTTATTGCATCTTCGCAGTGAATGCCCACCATAGTACAATTCAATTATTTATACTTTCTCTTATGTTAAATAAATGCCCATTTTAACAGTTTAATATTATTTTGAGTGCAATAATATAACATCGACAATCACAGCAGCGCCAGTGTACAGCCCATTGGATCGCCCCAGCCAATCACAATTCTTAGATGACATTCTCGCCCGTACTGTACACATAAATAAGCGTGTAAGATTTCCCTACACACCTACTAGCAATCCTCGTACTATATATACTTTTTATGTCAGTCACATGTTATAATCGCAGTAACAATTATAACGCCGCTTAAATGGATAAATATTACATTATCTCAATTACTTTAATTCAGTTTAATAATATCTCTATTCGAGCCAATTTTATGATGTTAATTTCTGATTAATTCCGATTTGATTACTTTCCGTTTCAAGTATTTGCAAACGTTTAATATCGTAGGAGTACTGAGCAATGTAATGTGAGAAAATAACTCCTATTCTTTTTTAATTTATAGCTTTGTCAAGGCTTTCCACCATATTTAAATAATCTTATGGACGTCCATTACCTCATAATTGCATTTTAACTTCACCTCAAGTTTGGTGGAGTTAGTACAGAAAATATATATTAATAACACAGTAGCGTATACAGTGTAGGTGTAGTCATTTAAAAGCAATGCCACTACAAAAGTCAATAGAATATTAGTTGTACTTGTAAGTAATAATCTCGCAGTAATAGTTAATTACTAACTATATTTTCTAATAAATTAATAGTATTCCAAAAATATAGTTCCTAGTGTAGTTAACTTTATGAACTTGGATCATGGAAAAAATCATTCAGTATACGAATAGTAACTATTGCAAATGTTAACGTAAGAAACTTCATGACTGAGGATCTATTTCAACCCCCATATTTGGGTGTGCTTGCCGCCCTAAACACGCACAGACGGTAGACAGACTTTATTAAAAACCACTTTTTTGGCTTCAGGGACCTGTAAACGTGTAAATTCACGAAAAACTCAAAATCAATTTTTTGCATCATCACAAGACTCTCCTATATTCGACATATACAAGGTTTTCCGTAATAACGTGCAAAAAATTTAACTGTAGATTCCCTGTCGAAAATTAAGATGGGTTCCTCGTATAAAATTTTTCAAAATAAACCTTTCCTGTCTAGCTACACCCCCTTAAAGGAGTGTGCCAAAAAACGGTTTTTAATTTCTATTTCAAAATAACGTAATCGGAAAAATACGAAGTTTGGCACATCTCGGTTACTCATCAAAAAGCATCTAACGAAATCATTTCATCCACCTAACGTGTACATAAAGGGGTGAAATTAACTACCCTTCTTGAAATTTTGTAAATATCCTTCTGCCTTCTATTTTTTTTTTCAATAAAAAAAATAACTAGACGTTATGATTCATTTAGAAACTTTTTGTCTTACTTTAATTAAATTACATTTGCCTAAGTGGTTAATCAAAAGCGATGAGCACAATAATTATAATTGTTATATTTGTGTAAAATACTAAAAATATTGTTTCTTGCCTTTAAAATAATAAGACATCATCCTTACTACTTAATACTAGTAGTTTTCTAACCAAATTTTAAAATGCCATAGTTTTAGTAATGATGTATGCAGAGATTTATGGTGAATGTAAAGGAAATGCTTTAGCGATAAAAGGACCATATCATCGTAAGTTCCTCACTCGTGCTGTACCAAATGTTCGTACGTTTTCTAATATTCACTTGAAGTTAAGAGAAAGGGGGGGCTTTAAAAAAAGAAGTTATTATTGTGGTCGTCGGAGACAAATAGGAGATGCAATAGAGGCACAAATATTACATTATTTTAGTGAACATTCTGAATGTAGTATTAGACAGGCTCCTCTTCAATTCCACATAACAAGAATATCAGTATGGAGGATTTTGAAAAGGCGAGGACTTTACCCCTATTATTTACAGAGAATACAATAGCTGTTCCCTCGTGATTTTCCAGTAAGACTTGATTTTTGTGGAATTATACTTAGGAAACCGTTAGATTTTACAAGAAAAGTACTGTTCACAGATGAATGGTGCTTTACTTGACATGGACTTTTCAATTTTCGTAACTAGCATTGATGGAGCGACGATAATCCTCACGCTGTTGTAAATCAATACAACTTTTCAATACATATTTGGGCCGGCATTATAGACAATGAATTAATATGGCCTTTTGAGTTACCAAACAGATTAAATGGTCCAGCTTATGTAAAATTTTTACAAAACGACCTGTATCAACTTATATAGACGATTTACTTCTTGCATTACGTCAAACACTGTGGTTTATGCAGGATAGTGCGCCACCTCATTATTGTTTAATGGTTTGAGAATGGATACACTCAACATTTAGGAATCGATGGATTGGAATGTTGCGAGAAGCTACAATTAAATGGCCCCCTCGGTCCCCAGATATGAATCCATTGGACTTTTACATTTGGGGCCACTTGAAAAATGTTGTTTACTCGACACCTGTCTGTAACGTCGAAGTTTTAAGAGAGATAATTTTTAATGCTACCAATGAAGTTCGAAACTCTCCACATGCTTTTAAATAGCTTATATGGCAATTTTAGGAAACGGTTGCAAACATGTATTTAAGTTGGAGGTCGTCATTTTGAACAAATGCTTTAGTACCTAAAAAAACAATCGTTGTCTTCATGTTTAAATTTTTTTGCCGTTTAAATTCATCTTTTGTGTATTTTGTGTTAATTTTTTTTAGTTTACTAATAAATTTGCTTTTCAATACTTTCATGTTTAATTTGTAATGTCTCGTGTAATTTATAAGCACCAAATGATTATACCAGTACGTAATAATGTCAAATTATAATTTGACACCAGCCTACTTTTAGTATTTTACATTAATATAATTATGCTAATCGCTTTCGATTCATCACTTAGGCACTTAATTTTTTTTTAATCATAATTCTTGGTTATTTTTTTTACTTAAAAATTTTTTGCACATTATTGCGCGTCACCCTGTATAACAATCATGAAAAAATGCTGTTAATTTCATTGTGGCGCACATTTGAATTATAAGAGAGCATTAAATCGCTGAAGTTACCACACGATCTTCCTTTTCGAAACGTCAAATTTTAGATTTGTTTTTTGACGTTTGTGTTAACTTAATACTGAAATATATTTAATGGTTTTTTTCTAATTTCTGACCTTATGCAAAAAGTGTTACCATTTTATGCACTGGTTACATAAGTAACTGTCTTCTCGTTGAATAAAACGATTCCGAAAATGGTCCGTTGCTTTATTGCCAATTTTTGAAATAATTCCTTTATATATGCAACAAAATATTTGTGATTCGTTTATTAATCTGCCCCTATTCTGGAGGAACAAGTGACTTCTTGCCCTATAAATATATCCAAGTTTATTTAACTTGAACTTCGAAGTATACTTCGCTTCCTAAACATCTGAAAAAACATTTAAAGGCGGACTAAAAGACATAAATTTAACGTTCTGGTTACCAATTCGTCACCACTAAATGACTGAAACTAATTATAACTATTTTTATAAGTTTTCACTACACTTGACGAGAGAGTCTACATCGAGTATAAAACGATTCGATTCGTATGAAGAAAAAGGTTATTTATAATAATTCTACATTAGATACAGATTAAGATATTTAAGAGCAACAATAAATGTATTTAGATGCTCAGAATAATATGAAGGGAAGTATCTACAAGGAACTTTTTTTTTCCTCATTTTAGTATTCATTTAATAACAAGCTCATTTTTAAACAAAGAGGCTTCACCTTACCCATTTTGCAGTTTGTGAGATACTAAAACACTTCCGAGAGAATTCCGAATCAGTTATTCCCTCCAATTTGATGTTTCTATCTTTTTTAATTAGGTTTCACTCACGTTTACTCTTCTAGATAAATAAATTTAAAAAATCTTATGAAATGTCAGAAATCTATTTCGAAAATACATTCAGAACTATTTTTAAATTCGGCATGTCTAGGTTTACGAATACAATTAATAAGAAGGATCATGTTTAAGTAGACCGTTCGTAGTTTTATTTCGTCCATCAGATAATAATTGCAGTATATATCTAGAGATGAAAGATAATACAAAACGTAGGAATGCCATATGTAATGACAATTTTTCTATGGCTGATTTTTGTAGTAAAAGGTAACTTGGGGCGAGCGTAGGTGCGTCTTTACTATATACATACTTCGGTATGCGATGTAAAGCAACGACAGGCGCAGTTAGTACTTGGATGGGTGACCATTCCAACGGAAACCGCGTTCTCGCCTCACACATCTTCCAGCGGCTTGTATATCAGTGTATGCGCGGAAGCTATACAACCTTAGGCGAGGGTTGTATAGGAGATATACCATCCTTCGGAGGGGATGTAAAGCCGTCGGTCCCTTGTCTATTAAATGTTAGGCAAGTAAAAGATCCCTACTCTTCTTAAGGGAAGAGCTTCGGCAAAATTCCTGGTTGGGGGTAGCTCGTCTACAGGCCTCAGTAGCGGAAATAGGCCGACATTAAATAAATGTATAAAAACAAAAAGGTAACTTCTTCCGTTGCTATATTGCTCCGACAGTGTTTATGACATTTTTTTAATGATAAAAACTATAATCAGCTGTTCATCCTGTGGGGGCAAGACCGTCAGCTAGGGGGTTATAGGTGTCGAGCGGGTATGGCATTTAAGCCTTGAGTAGTTTAAATAACTTCTTAACTGACGATCTTCGCCCTATCAGATCGTCAGCTAACTATTTGTTTCATTAAATACAATGTTTCAAGTAGTAATTGTGAAAATTTCAGCTATGATAAAATTAATTTTATTATTATTTTACTGCTTCAATATTTCACTTTATAGAAAGAAAGTTAGTGCCTTATTCCTCAAAAGGAAACAGCAATGCAGCTACGGACACGTGTTTTGGGGTTATTGCTCCTCATCAGCGTAGCGTAGCTTAGCGATGAGGAGCATTAACTCCTAAACACGTGTCCGTAAGTGCATTGTTGTTTCTCTTTGAGGAATAAGGCACTAACTTTCTTTCTTTAATTATTTGACCTCATAACCATCTTTTTTTCTTTTATTTTATATTATGATGAAAAGTATAGTTGCTTTAAAACATTAAGGAATATATTTAAAATAACAATTAATTAATTATTATTCTGGAGTAGATATTGTTCATTTTAAATATAAATATTATTAAATAATTTTATTACAAAAAATATTTTCAAAAAAGTTTTTATTTTATTATTTTTAGAATATACAACATTATGAACATTACAAATTATTATGAATTTTAATTTGTTATTTTTTTTATTTTCCTTCCTTCCCTTGAATCGTCACTTATGTCAGATTCATCATCACTCTCTTCACAACTATTGTCGGAACTATCAATAAATATTTCTTCTTCCTCTTCTTCGTCCTCAAATTGCTCATCTTCTTGCTCCTCGTATATAGATTTCGGAGCGTGTGCCCGAAATCTCTCTCATTTGCTTTTAACTATTCGGAGTATAATTATATAATTATTTAATAACACATATATAAAATTATCAATGTCTACGCCAGAATAATAATTAATTAATTGTTGTTTTACATTAAACAACAATACTTTTCGTCATAATATAAAATGAAAGAAAAAAAATGGAGGGCTTATGAGATCAAATAATTAAAGAAAGAAAGTTAGTGCCTTATTCCTCAACTTTTTCTAAATAATATGCGACAGAAGCATAGTTACACATACCTTGATGCGGGTATTACAACAACAAACAAAACGTACATACGTCATGGACCTATCCATATAGGTCCATGAACCTTCCTTGAAATATTCGCAATTCATTCAATAAAAATTCAATTGTCTTCGTTCAATTTCTTTATTTTCTCTTAGGTGGTGTGGTGTTCATGAATATCCACATTTTGTCCTTCTGTGGAAGACTGGATTTGTAACTATTTTCTGACAGCGGTGATTGTCATTGAGTAAATTAATGTCTTCGTTTTGTCAACATATTTTCACTGCTTTTTTAAAGCCACTGGTAGAGGTTCAATATGAACCGTTTTAAATGAATGTCATCTTTCACCGCTTTGGCTTCGTTGAGAACCTTGCGTGATCCACCGCGACGTATTAATGTATTAAAATGTAAATTGTTTTTTATACTAAGCGATGGGACGATATTCCCGAAAAAACAGTTCACGTTTATTGGCACAGCAACAAGTTTAAATAGTGAAATTGCTATTCCAAGAAAGTTTTTGTAAAGAAAAAAACGTTAATTCCATTGTAAATGAAGTAAAAGTTTGTAATTACTGAAAATTTAAATTATTGTTTGTTTTATCACTAATGACACTAATATGTATTTTGTGTTTTATCCGTACCATTCTGTAATATCTTTATCCACCCATTTCTTTTGATATGGAGCAAACTTACCAAACTCAGTTAAGTTTCTCCTACCTTATACGTAAACAACTAGCATATAATTTCTGTTCGTAACTATAAAAATAGTAAGGTGGGTCTATAAACTTTAAACAACGTAATATATGTGATTTAAATAATTGGTAAATATTTATGAACGTATAACTTTCTGTATCAAATTGGAACAAAAGAAGATTTTATGGCTTAAATATTTACTGTTTGGTCATGTTTAGATGTAGAATTATTATACAATTATATACTTTAGTATAAACTTATATCAACTAGTAGAGAAAGCTGAGTTGATATACACTATGCACGGAAAGTGAAGATAATCACACTTGAATACATCCTTGCAATATTTTTTTCGGTGTGCATACGACCCTTTTCGTCGCATTTTGGCTTTTTTTCAATGTTTGAATATCTACATTCAATAAATTCAATAGTATTTAGAACGTTTCTTTGGAGTTTCTTTGGACTTATTTAACAAATATAGAAGCAATGGTTCATTTATTACAACTTGATGTTAATTTATATACAGGGTGACAGCCGGGAACCGGATGTTTTTGGAATGCATAGTACGGAGCTTAGCGCGGTTAGAGGAGGACAAATGGGATGTAACTGCCTTTGTCATATTGTGCCATTCCAGTAACAAAGGAGCAGCGGACAGTAGAGCATCGAATGTTTACATACGACACGTTTATCCGAAATGGCGAGTCAGTGATAACTACACAGCGACTTTTTCGCATTCACTTTAATATTAGTCAACGGGGAGCTGTTCCGTCTCGCAACACTATCATAAGTTGGGTCAATAATTTGAGAAGAACTGGCATCATAATAAAGAAAAGTCACAAGGTCCACAATGTACCGTAAGAACCCCTGGAAACATAGAGCGAGTGAGAGAGGCGCTCATCAGAAGTCCTTCACAGTCTGTCCGAAAACATGCAATTGAGTTCAACATGAATCGGGAATCGGTTAGGACAATCTTACTTATGGATATAAAATTCCACCCTTACAAACTACAGATTGTTCAGAAATTAAAGGAAAGAGATTTTGAAATACGTGAGGATTTTGGTACAAAAGTGCAAGTGATTTTGGAAGACAATAATTTAGGTTTGCAGCTTCTGATGAGCGACGAAGCTCATTTTCATTTAGATGGAGCAGTTAATAAACAGAACTTTAGTTACTGGGCTGATGAAAATCCACATATCCATGAAAAATCAGCTGAAAAGTCACAGCGTGGTGTGCCATTGCTTGCATTATTGGCCTCTATTTTTTTGAAGAGGCCGGGTTTAACGTCACCGTTAATTCTAACCGCTACGTTCAGATGATCCAAAATATTTTTATGCCAGAACTACGCAGAAAATGGATAAAGCAAAAAAATGTGTGGTTTCAGCAAGATGGTGCTACGGCACACACTGCCAACGCATCAATGAATGATGTCCGCGACATGTTCCCAGGAAAACTCATTCCACGTTTTCGAGATGTTCCGTGGCGCCCAAGGTTTCCAGACCTGTCAATTTGTGATTTTTTTCTGTGAGGGTATTTGAAGAGTCGTGTAATTTGAACGACTTGAAGAATGCCATTCGTCAGGAAACCATGACTATTGATCGAGCGATGTTAGAGCGTGTTATGGACGATTTCATGAAGAGGGTTGAAAACTGCATCCAACGCGACGGACACCATTTCGATGACATTATCTTCCATACTTAATACACATTGTAAATGGCATTGTGTAAGCTTCATTCTGGTGTTAATAAAACCTTATTAATCTTGCAAATTCAGTGTGTAACACTTATTTCAAAATCGTCCGGTTCCCAGTTGTCACCTTGTACTTCAGGCTGGCTTGCGTCAAGTCGATTTTTCTACGAAATTGGAAGCAAGCCAAAGATTAATTAATAATTTTTGGATATCAATTCTGTATAGGAATGACCCAGAAGTGGTCGATCGTTGTATCGCAACGACTAGGTTTGCAACAAGAAATTCTAATCTTTACTTTGCTCAAGTAAGAAACAATTTGCGTATGGAACATAAGGTTATATTACAGTAAATGTCCAATAAATGAGCGATAGTTTCAAGGACTTTGGTCTTTGGTTCTTGCCAAACTACCTAGTCAAGTTCACTATGCAGCCCTTTTTATGTAAACAAGAGATTGTCAAAACTAGCACATGCAATAGGATTCAGTTTTATCCACCGATGAGTCTCCTTTCGGTTTTATTATAGATTTATTCAACTCGCATTACTTACATAAGGTAATATTATGGTATAGAGGGGAATATGTGTAGGAGGATATTATACTCAGCAAGCATTCAATGTCTCTCAAAATCATAAAATTGATGACGATACTCTTCCACTGCGTTCTCCTGGCTTAAATCTCATTTAACTTGTATGGGTAGAATAATTCCAAACCATCAACTGGCAACTGTAAAATATTCTTCTCATTTTCTGGGTGTAAATCTTATATCATTAGTGAGATGGATTGACTAATTCCTCTTAATTAAAAGGTAAAATTAAAAACGTATTAAAAAATTCAAAATTATTAAAGAAAACTATAGTGAGTGCAGAATTTCAAATTGGTACGTTTTAAAACTGTGTGATTAATATTTAATCTAATTATCATTGAAGTATAACGGAGATTTGACGTAAGTAATAGGGGCTGTACAGTGTACACCGACATTTATTAATTCTAGAAGTCATACTATAATAGATATAACACTAACAACATGACCTGATCCAGAATGGGCATGTATCTGACTGTATGACACTATCATACCAGCAATGGATAAACTTTGAAATTAATCTTACCAAGGCACCAAAAAAACCTTCCGAGATCTCCCGAGAACTGACAGAGATAAATATCGATGTCAACTCAGGGAGAACTTGGAAGGTGTTAATAAGAGGGTGCCCAGAGGAGTGGCGAAATAGAGCAATCTTGCAAATATCCACAAGACAAGCTTTTGAATCATCCTGGCCCTTGAGGTCCTCGCAACAGCCCAATGAGACCATCAAGTAGTGGTGTCAAGGGCTGACTGACCTCAAGAAGGCTAGAACTTCGTTTAACCAAGCAAAACCGACAAGGCAGGAATCCGATTGGGAATCATATAAAACCAATCTGAAAGAGTTTAAGAAATTAGTCAGACTGTGACAAAGGGATGCGTAGAGAACCTACTGTGAAGAAATCGAAGATTACTCACAGACTGCTAGGTTATGCAAAATCATCGCCAAAGACAAAGACCATGACCTCTGCCTATTAAAAAGGAGTGATGGTACAAGAACCACCGACTTTCGTGAAAGCCTAGTGTTACTCATGGAGACTCACTTACCGAGATCTGACATCCAACCCTCGAATTTGGATTGGCAATTGGCCAACCAAGTAGTAAGTGAAGACACAATAAGATGGGCAATACAGAGCTTCTCGTCTTTTAAGTCGCCAGGCATTGACGGTATTTATCCCGCTCTACTTCAATGGGGCGGGATGAATTACTGCCGTACCTGATTGGAGTATTTAGGGCATCCTCAGCGCACCTATATTTTCCAGTGATATGGAGAGAAGTGAAAGTTGTGTTCATCCCTAACGCAGGGCGGATGGACTATACCATCCCCAAAACTTGTTCCTGCTCAAGACGATGGAGAAGCTATGTAAACGATACATAAAGGATGTTGTAGTGAAAAACAACCCTTTACATATTAACCAGCATGCATATATACACCCTGGAAAATCCACCTACACCGCCCTCCATGCAGTCGCAAGTTGAATTGAGAGATCCTTGGGCAATGAAGAGTCCACCTTAGGTGTCTTCATAAACATAGAAGATGCGTTTGACAGGACCACCTTTCCAAAAATTACAGCTGCTCTAGTGGAGAAGAATGTCCCTACGGGGATGGGAAGCTGGATATCCAACATGATCTCAAAGAGAGTTGTACAAATCATTGTGGGAGATGCTTCTGTATGAGGAATAGCCGCAAGGGGCTGTCCGCAGGGAGGTGTAATATCACCTCTGCTATGGAACCTCGTTCTTGATAGCCTCTTGTGCCGCCTGAATTCAGAAGGATTCCACGCAGTTACGTACGCAGGTGATTTAACAATAGTGCTTAGCGGAATATTCGAAGGAGTCCTCTGTGGGAAAATTACTCTGTGAAAGAATACAGAGGGCCCTAAGAATAATCGAAAAATGGTGCAAAGGACACTCACTGTCTGTTAACCTCAGGAGGACGGAGATGGTTCTCTTCACAAGGATAAGGAAATTAGGAGCACTGAAGGCGCTTGCCCCCCTGAATACACCACTAAGCTTCGCATCAGAAGTGAAATACCTTGGGGTAACCTTCGATGCCAAACTATCATGTAATCTTCACATAGACCGACGACTAAAGAAGGCTTACATTTCTTATGAGCAGTGCCGCAAGACCGTGGGAAAATCTGGGGAATGAAATCCAAAGTGGTCATAAGACCAATGATAACCTATGGAGCTGTAGTTTGGTGGCCTAAGAGTAAGCAGACCACGGCTAAGGTCAAGTTCAGCTAAGTGCAGAGAGTTTCCTGCCTAAACATAACCGTAGCTATGCGACTAACGCCAACGAGAGCTATGGAGGTAATGCCGTGTCTGCCACCACTAGATATATATCTAGGAGAAGTGGCTCTGACAACAATGGTATGCCTCAAATCCGTTGGCATACAACTAAATGTAGGCCGTGGAGAGGCCAAAAGTCGCTTGTGAAATGAGGCTGTCAGGAAGACGCCTCTTCGACAAGTGTGCACAGATGGCATTCCTCTCCATAATACAGACGGATCATAAAAGAAGGATGGGGCAGGATGTGAAATACACTCCAGAAGTCTGGAAATCTAGTATAAATGGGCTATGAATGGACGAGCCAGCGTAGTACAGACGGAGCTGGCGGGCATAACCATAGCTACAAAAGAGATTGTCCGTAGACAAACTCCGGGCAGAACAATCAAGATCTACACAGATTGTAGACAATCATTACTAGCCCCGAGAAGTTACAAAATTACCACAGGAGCAGTATGGGAATGTCACCAACCACTTCTGGATGCCTCTAGTAAGAATAATATATTGGTATGTATGGGTGAAAGGACAAGCACACTGTAGTGACAACAAAGTAGCCGACAGATTGGCCAAGAAAGTAACAGGCCTAAGTATCTTTGGATCAGGCCCATCAGTTCCCGATCACGGCGATAACACAAATAATTAAATACCCACAATTAATTCAAGAAGCTGTGGAATGAAACCAACATTCCAGGGAACTACTAACATATCCCAACAAGAGTACAACAATGGACTATCTGGCAATGTCCAGAAGGAACCTGCGTTTTATAACGGATATCCAGACTGGACACTATCCGTCAAGGAAACATCTACACAGTATGAGATTAAGCGAAACACCTCTTTGTAGAAGTTGTGAACAAGAAGATGAGATAATTCAACATGTATTCTTTGACTGTTCTGCCGTCTCTTCAATCAGAGAATCCATCTTGGAAGAACGTTGGCCTATTTTGGCCGATGTAAAGGAGATGCCCCTAGGCAGCATCACCACCTATTTCGCAAGATTAGTTGTTTGGAGGCCTAGGTGAGGGTCTGCCTACAGGGAGGAAGTACAAGAGGCCCAGTGGGACATAAATAATACTGTGGTTCAATAATTTTCATTGACCACCTTCCCAACCAATTCCAAATTCTAACGGAGATTTGACGAAATAAAAATTTATTACTATAGCAGGGCGTAGATTTGGCAGATGTATAATAATTTGAAATAATTTTTTTTATTTATTTCTAAATTGAAAAGTCTGTCAAAGTTGTCCCTTTCCGATTCCTATTCTAATAGCACATTTTTATGAGATATCAGCAATTATATAGTTTCTAAGATCTAGTTGTCATTTCTGAATTTCAAAAACTATTTTAAAGCAAAAACTTGAGATGTTATAAATTTAAAAATTACTTCGTAATAAGTTAATTAAAATAAAATGAAAATATTGATTTGACAGTTATGTGTAGTCCGAAATACAAATTAATTAATTAATTAATTAATAGACACAAAAAACAATTGAGAATAATTAACTAAAGTCTGGATAAAATAGGTACTGAAATCAAGTTGCAAGTTTTTGTCTGCTGATATACCTATCTACTCTGTATCTAGTAAACTATATATTATAATGTTATTTTAACAGTTCATTTTCATTTTTATTTGTTGTAAGTATATTTTTGCCTACAGTAAGGTTTTAATGTGGATCTTAACGAAGGAAAATACTAGAGAAGCCTGTTTAGAGAAATATATACTCTCACTGGTTTCATACTGTCTTATGAGAGGGAAACTTAACTCATCTTGCTTGTCATGATATGGATTCACGTTTTTTAAACCGATCATTCATCAAATGCATGAAATGCTAAACGTGCTGAGCATTGTTTAACTTCGAGTACTGGGTTTATTGATGACGCTGCTCATTCTACTTTTTTCATTTAATTGAGCTTAGTTTAATTTTCAGAGTATGTTAGGCATGGCCACGGTGCGTGGTTCCAATTGAAGATTTAGACGGGGAAAGTGATGAGAATTTCAATTTTTGGTTGTGATGACAGGAAAAATATTTTAAAAATTTTGGTAGTATCTAGGCAGATTCGGAAATTAAAATTTGAGGTTCGAATGAGTAAAGTGAGTATTGAAACTTGGGATTTACATAAAGTTGTAATTCTCCAGGAAATCCCCTCTGTGAATACAAAAAAAATAATTGTAGAAAATGTAAAAGAAACTAACATCGGATTTCTGTAAAATGGATTTAACACAGATATTGTTATGAAACAAAAAGAAAAAAATAACCATCCGTGACAATTATTCATAAAGTTCTAATATGAAAAACATGAGGCGATGCAGGATAAATATAATGGTTTTCATTAAAACATATGCATTCAATCAGAAATAATATTATTTACATTTGCTGCGTCTTTATAGACGCTTTTTCACTCATCCGTTAATATCGTTGACTTATTGTATTTCCGTCTAAAAAATGTTGCCATGTTTTTCTGTTTAAATCGATTGATTTAAAAGTAAAATAATTACTTTACACCATACATATTTTACGTATTCATTCAAGCATGCCCAAGTTTATAGTAAGACTCAATAAATTTATTACTAAGTAGGCGATCAGGTTTTAATAATTAACGACATTGATCAATTAGCATTTTAGCAGGTGATTTACAGGAATTTAATTCATTTCGTAGTCTAACAGTATTTAATCAAATTAATACTATAAAAATTATTAAAATTACTTTAAATCGTCAGTTGTTGTCTAAGATTAAAATAAATTTCATTTCTTATTAAATATGTGATATAATTAATTATTAAATGTGTTTACTTAACATAATATATTGATAGTAGGATAAATCATTCAAAAAGTACTGTTATTTCTATTAATAGTGAAGTAAAAATAGCCCAAAATAAACCGATAGAGAAAATTTTACATGAAGTAACGCGACACAGAAAAATAAGTTTGTTTTGGTGAAACTAAGAATGCCCTGAGTTTTCTACTTCGAGTAGGCGGGAACCCTTTTTTTCGCGCAAAAGGGGTAAATTGGTCATTTTTAATGGTGGTTTTTCAGTTCAATTTATTTTGGACCGTTTAAAGTACTAGTTAAGAAACTATAACGGTATCTTTTTATTGTAGATGTTCAAAGAACGTTTAGTACAAAGTTGGTGAGAATCGGTTCACCGCCTCCCACGATATGTATATAAATATACTGAGAAAACGTGAAAAATTGAATTGCTGTTAACTTGGCCAAAATTAAACCGAATTTTATAAAATTTTAGACGAAGGTAACCTATTTAACCAAGAAATAGCCTGCCAAATTTTAGCAAAAAATATGAAATAGTTCCATTTTAAGTCCAAATTCCGCAAAATTTTCAAAACGTTCCCCAGTTTATCCAAATGGTCGAACGAATTTTTTTTACCAAAATGAAGGTATTTTTATGTGCTTTCACGTGATACAACTAAAAAATAACTTTTTTTAATTTAGCCGATTTTTTGTCATTTTTGTATATGTAAATACTCTCGCTCGGCGATGTCCCATCATTTTTCGGTATTATACGTATGCGCGTACAAGTATACGTGTAATTATTCATTAATAATAAAAATGATTGTGAGCAGGTTTTAAATATTTAGATAAAAAAACTCTCGAAGGTAAGATATAATTTTTTTTCGAAAATTCACTTAACTTTTATTAAACTTTTTATATATATTGATTACTATTTTATTTTAGTCATGTTTCCTTTTTCTAATAGTTGTACTAGATGTGCTACTATAAGAAGTGTCTACTTTCGAATCGGTATCTGGAGTTTGGAATATTTCTTCATCCTCGTCATCGCTAAAATCGTATACATCTGAGGTATTCTCTGAAGTACAAACATCTTCTTCATAATTATCATCTTCGAATTCTTCAATATTTTAAATATCTAATTTCTAATTGCTCAGGCTCTTCATCAACCACAGCTTCGTCAACAATATTATCTGAATTTTAATACAAAGTGTTCCTTCCATTGTGGCATAAATTGCTACATGTGACACCAATGGTTTTGCATGAGAAACTTTTAGTTTTGCAACCGACTTTACAATCATAAGCAATTATATTAAGTAATTCGTTAGGAAGAGGAGCATTATGAGTCCTTATGGCATCAGTTCATTATCTGTTGTTTGCTGCCATCCATAATCCTGTCAATTTTGGTACTTCAGAGAATATCTCAGATGTATGCGACTTTAGCGATGACGATGGTGAAAAAGTATTCCAAACTCTAGTTACCGATTCTGAAGTATGTACTTCTTGTAGTAGCACATCTAGTACAACTATTAGAAAAAGAAAACATGAATAAAATAATATAATAATCAATACACGAAAAAAGTTTAGTAAAAATGAAGTCAATTTTCGAAACAAAAAAATGATATCTTACCTTTGAGATTTTTTTTTAACTAATTTAAAACCTGCTCACAATCACTTTTTATTATTAATATTGTAATTTTATAATGAGTAATTACACGTATACTTGTGCGCGCATACGTATAATACCGAAAATGACTGGAAATCTCCGTGCACATGTATATACCAAAAATGACAAAGAAATATTAGTAAATTTAAAAAAGTTATTACATAAGAATACCTTCATTGTTGTTGACTTTTATTTTTGTTATTACCATTCTCGACATAGGTATCATTGGTTTGCTACTTTTTACCATTTTAACATTATACTCCATCGTCAAAATATTCGGAAGCCATTTTACAACTACCATTTCCACGAAACTTTTAACCCCACAGAAATAAAGTAAAAAAGATTTCATCGATATTTTATTACTTATTAACCGAAAAAAGTTTGGAAGTTGTAGGTTAATAAAATTACTAAAACCCAATCAGCATCTAATTTTTCCGAAATATCCATGTTATGAACCCCAGATACTTTAATAAGTAGGATTTATAAATTTTCTTGAATAAAGAACTAGGTATACCGCAATTAAAAGTAGAACAGCTTTTAACTTTTCAGTAAACATATTTATATTGTATTACTTAATATTATCTCTGATAAGGTATTATCCTCTATCATACCCTTAAAATCCTTTTAAATATCCTACCCTATCCTATCCCTAAATATCCTTTTCGTTTTCATTAATAAAGTGGTTTATACTCGTCCGATCTTTATGTCTTATGTTCTACCATGTACGTTTCTTCTAAATTGAATATTTTCAGATAGATATGTCGCTGGCAAATTATTTAATGGTCCCTATTCTTCAATCGAAAATACATATAGGTATAGTCTAAGTCAGCACTTCTCGACACTCAAAAAATGCAACAAAAACTTTACGACAGAATTATTATCGCCGCGGACCATTCGGCATGCCTGTCATAAAACAACTCGACGTACATTAAAATCCTATAAGCGATTCAGTTTGCGGTCGAGACAGCACAAATAATGATAGTAATTTAATGAGGTCGTAAAGTTTTTATGTGCCGGGAACTGCTAATCTCAACTATACCTAAATACGTAAATAAATACGTAAATGAAAATTGTTGTTCTGAATTTTACATAATTCAAATTAATTGCATTCATATTATATTTGTGTAATTGCGGAGATAATTACTGCCTCCTAATAGCAATTTCATGCAACGTATTTTTAATAACAGAAGTTTGTATTGATCATCGTCATTACACATGTATAAAACTGAGAAGCAATTGTCAAAGTAAGTTGAATATAATGACAAGTTCCTACCTTTCCGATAGGCAAAACCAATTTCTTTTGTTTTATTAAAAGCTTTTATTTAACTTGCAATGTTTGTTTGTTTAGGTCAAAATTTTCAATAAAAATTTCGATTAGTTCTAATTAAGCTAGAGCTTTGAAATTTTACACATGTGTAAAAGTCCAGTGACAATACACTTTAACATTTAAGAAAAAAACAAAATGGCGGCTTCAAGATGGCGGACGACTTTACCGTTTATGACCCGATTCGACTGAAAATCAATATCTGAGGATTTTCGAGATCGCCAATTATGAATTCTTAGACAAAATTTAGAAATTCAAAATGGCGGCGCCAATATGGCGGATGACTTTTGTCATTTATAGTCCATTTCGGGATCGCCGATTACGAATTTCTTGTCAAAAATTTAATTCGAGTTATGGCGACTTCAAAATGGCGGACGACTTTACCGTTTAAGATCCGATTCAACCCAAAATCGATATCTGGGGCTCAATTCTCGACTTCGTTGGAACATGTTTCCATGAGAAAATATTTCCTTGGCTATATTCCCATGGTATCATTATTTGGTATTCTCGAGTGAACTTGGAATGTACTTTCCTCTGGGAACCGTGATTATACGTATGTCTGATATTAACTCGATTCATTTCATAAATCGACCAATGGCATTAAAGATGCTGTTGATTTCTTCAAATTGTAATGTTGAGAACAATGAAAAGGATTTATACCTAGCCACCGAGTAACCTAACCTATAAGATAAGTACAACATAAAACAGTTTTTGTTGGATAGTTTTAGTAGTACCGAAATTAAAATATTATTATGACGGACGAGACTGAAAAGCCATACTACAAAGGTAAAAAAAATGGTTATTGGGTTTTTGGAGAATGATGTGGAATTGCGTATGACAAAATTTACAAATAACTTTACGTATCAAATCTCGTTTTGGATTATTAGCCAATTCTTCGGCAGCTTCGGCCACTTCCAATTGGTTTAGGAGAATTATTTTATCCATTGCAAGTACCTGAAGATTAATCTGTATAATAAATATGACAAATGTAAAACAATAAACCAACTACAATTAATACAATATAGGTTATGTTATTACCGGTTTACCACAGCTTACAGAATATGTCTCTTTCTACGCATGCTGTGTTTAACTTTATTCGCGGAGTGCGCATAATCTGTTACAATTGTTCCATTGGAAATATGAATTCCTCAGCCTTTCGTCATGTGAATATATTCTCACACTTTTCGTTGGAAAATATTCCTATGAGTTGCATCGAGAATACAAAATATAAATTTGAATGGGAAAGTTCTGTTTTTCCCATTGGAATAAAATCGAGAATTGGGCCCCTGGTGGTTTTCTAGGTCACGGATTATGAATTTTTAGTCAAAATTCAGAAATTCAAAATAGTGGCGCCAATGTGGCTGGCGACTTTCGACATTTAGGTCCAAATCGATGAAAATCGATATCTGGGGGTTTTCGGGTCGCGGATTACGAATTTCTAGTCAAAAATTTAGTTCAAGATAGCGGAGAGTTTACCGTTTATGATCCGATTCGTCTCAAAATCGATATCTGGAGATTACAGCATATCAAAAGACTAAAATTCCAATCAATCTCCTTTACGCAGGAAATTCTCGCGACAAGCTTCTATATAATAAAAAAAATCATATAATGTAACATAATCATGGGTTTGATTTACTTCAAAGTTTATTTTCTACTTTTTGGAGCATTTAAATAAAAGTTTTTTTTTAAATGTGGTTATATAATTTTTTTCAAATATAGTCGATATGCTTTAAAAATGTTGATCTGTGGTCGATGGTAACTACACCTAAATACTTGTGTATTGTATTTTATCCAAATTTATTTAAATACTGTAGACTGATTTGGATTTACAAGAAATTTGTATGTTTTCATCCAAATCTCAGTTTCTGATAAGAGTTCATTTATTTTTTAGTAGTAATATTAACACAAATATCAGAAACATATATAGAATATATGGAATTGCCTGTTCACCACACAGATGTATTTTAAAATTTTCTCTGGGCGAACGTAAGCCTAAATTTATTATACTCGTATTGTCGATACGAAAAGTAAAGCAACGGCTTATAGCGGTTACTACTTGGGTGAGTGACACTTAAGGAAATACAGCGATGTCGCTCTTCTTTCTAGCGGCTTGTGTATCAGTGTACACGCAGATGCTATGCAATATTAGGCGAGAATTGCGTGGTGGACATACCATCATTTGAAGGGAATGTAATGCAATCAATGCCTTGTTTATTAAATAGGCAACTAAACGTCTCCTATTCTTGGATAGATAAGAAAATTTCTGGTTGATGGTTGATGTCTCCATGCGTCGGTGATAGGCCTCAATCGCAGAAATAGGCCCAAGTTAAATTAATGTATTAAAGAAAATATCACTTACGAAGACAATAGAGAGCAATTGCCCCAATAATTTAGGGTACTTCTTTCACCATCTTACGTTTTTCTGAAAACCTGTCCCCAATTTTGTTATATGATAACGGCTTTGCAAATTTTGTTGAAACAATTCATAACTAGAATTATCAAAATAATGTCTCAGTTCGTTCAGTGCTTTAGATGCTACGTCATCTCTTTCGCTGATCTCGAATCAGCGAATCCCTTTGTACTAAAATGCTATTTAGGCGCGAAATTTAAATGCAGGAACATATTCAAATAAAGCTTCTATTATTTTCTCATAAATTTTAAAAGGAACTTCAATTATCCATTAGAAAACAAAAGAAAATAGTTTAAAAAGTGGTATAAAAAAAATGTAAAATTTGCTTTTCTGTAAAACGTCGTACTAAGAAGTAAAAAATAAAAAAATACTAATATAGGAATGCAAGAAAAGCAAAGCGTGCGCACTTTGTATGATTGTACGCATGATTGTATGAAAAGGATGGAATCGTTGTATACATAGTGCCTTCAGTCATGCATACATAGATGATACATATACTTGCGCTCGCCTTGCTTTTCTTGCATTCGTACATTATTATTTTTTTATTTTTTACTTTTTAGTACGACGTTTACAGAAAAGCAAGTTTTTAAATTTTTTTATTTTCTACTTTTTAGTTAGGCATACTTTTTGGGGGGTTACCTCCCAGAGATCGATCAATAAAAATTCGTCTCTTAACGATTTGTTTTGATTTCCCGCTCCTTCGCTTTCTCGCTCCTTCGTTTTGTAGATTTTTCCGCATTATGCGGACATTTGCAAAAATGACGGTAGAATACTGTATTGCCATCCTATCTTAGCAGCTGTGCAAAATTTCATCAATTGATTGGATGCAAGATTTGAAGACAATTGTCACCCCCGCACCCCCCACCTGCAGATATTTGCAAAAGTAACAGTGGAATACTGTATTGTCATCCGACATTAGTAACTGTACAAAATTTCATCCATTGATTACGTCAAGAAGTGTGTTAAATAAAGTATGCAAGATTTTAACAGAAACACTGTGCACACATTGTGAGTTAAAGAAAAGCAAGTAATAAAGGATGTATTTATAAATTCATTACAGTTATATATTTATATGCTTAGGCATACAAGTGCCAGTTAATTGTTCTTTTAAAAAGCCAGTCTAATGTAGTTTTTTTTTCGTAGAGCTGTACATCCAAGAAAGAAGTTATGCTTCAGAAACCAATTTTATAAAAAAATCTGATTGGTGGATTCTTGTATTTTCTTAAGGCTATTATAAAGAGTCATAAAAATTTAGGTATATTTTAAACATCACTTCCGGTTTACACGGAAATAACGTTTATTTCTTAAAAAAAATATTTTTAATTCTACGAATATAATAATAAGATATAGCATAAAATTCTCTTTAGTAAAAGTCATGAAAAAATTCCTTTATAATTAAAGAAAAATTCATATTTTAATACTTTTTTGACAGTATAGGGAGATTTGAACATGAATCCAAAAACCGCAGACATTAATTGCGTATTATCTAAACACCTACCTACCTTGATTTACCTCATAAAGTCATCATTGACATTGGGTGTAAAGAACGAAGACTTATTCTGAAAAATGATTCATAAGTGGAAACTGTTACATATTAGATTACATATGTGTATAACTTTTTTATGCTCAATTGTTTGTTTTTTAACACATTGGATTCCTTGAAAAAAGCTACGTCAGACAGGCTTTTACATAAAAAAAAATTCAAACACTATCAAGAACATCAAGCATAACGTGTTAACTGGGAACCTTTTCTCGCATTTTCATACACACCACGTTTAACTCACTCGTGGCGATATCTATTGCAAAGTTGCAAATAGTTACTAATAATAATAATAATAATAATAATGCATTGTTAGGGCATAGGGATATACTATGTAAATTCATTCAGATTTTCATTACGGATAAAGATAACAAGCTGTACGAAGCCGATAGAACTAGATAAAATCAAAAATTTTGCAATACAGAATATTTGAAAATTTAAAGTAGTCTGTGTCTCTTTGCAAATAAACAATTTTGACCTGTTGTCGGATCTAAGTCCTGTTCTATGTCAAAAGAATCAAAATAACTGGACTTCTTTTGAAAAAAAAAAGTAATAAAAGGAATATTTTCAGCCGCTGCAACAAATGGGACTTGGAACTTAAAAAATATAACTGTAACCTATAGGGGTCGGATTTTTCTAAACTAACACAGGCATATTCGATGATTTTATAGGGATGGTGGAAAATAATCTACTAAAAATTGTTACTTGAGAAGCGTGCAGATAATTGAGAAGAAAATTTCGCTGATAATGAATGTTCGACACGGTTTATTTTAAATACCTTGGAAATACCGACATTCAACATCACGCACTTACTTTTATGCTCCCTGACCTTAATCTAATTTAGTATATACGGGATATGCTATAAAAATATCTAGATGATTATAAACTAACAAGAAAATTCACGAAGGGCGTTGGAAATACAATTCCTTTAATCTAATCCTCCAAACCCTATTATTTGATAAAACATAGTAGAAAAAAAACAAATATGTTATACCTCTTAATGATATTTCACAAAATGAACGGTTATTTTTCAACATATTTTGGTTTTTGTTTATTCTGAAAAAAAAAAAAATATTACTGAAACTTCATTGTCCCTAAGTTTGAAGAAGCAATTTATTTCCCAATTGTCAATTCCTATTTTTAAATCATACAGTTAGTGGCAATATTTATAAATGAGAAAGAACTTACGCCAAGAAAGGACAATGGTCATCAGCAATGTTATGAATGTAATAATTGACAATGAATACGAGAAAGTCGTAGTGTTACGTGTAGGTCGATGTTGAATGTGGGCAACTTGATTTAGAAACCACTTAAAAATGTGTACTCGAAATCAATATAATGCAGCGGCTGGAAATCTTTATGTTATATTTGATTGATTTCGAGTACAGATAACAGGCCCTTTTATTCTATCAGATTCCATACACAGCATATGAACAACGTATACTATTTAATAGAATAGCCTTATACCGGTATCGTATTTGTGAAGGAGTCAATGAAAACGATGTAAAATTTATGTTAGGGGTCTATCACATATATACATTAATAATAGGCCATTGTTGAGGGGTAGATTCTTTGGGCCAAAATATGAGGATATAACTAAATATGCTTTGGTAAAATGTTGCTGTGGAAAAAGATACAGGGTATCAAAGTTCAAATTATTTTTTCGTTTTCTTGCAATAACTCAACAGCTTGACTGATCTTAGCCAAATTTGCTAAAGGATTTTTTTTTATTCTAAGAAACAATAATTTATGTATTACATCACGTTATATCATAGAGGGCGCCGCAGGACCTGTATCTGATGATGATTTTTTTTCATATTTTGTTTAACGAAACGTTGTGGTATTTCTGACCAAAAATCTGATGAGAGCATCATTTCCACGTATAAAAGGTACACTTAGTTGAACTTGATAACTCCAACCGTTTTCGAGCAAAGTGCCGTTAAACATTTCAATAATTTTTTGAAAGACAATTTCAAATTTAAATAAACAAAGTGTATTTACTGAAAAGTGTGCTTTGGTTACGTTTTAGTTCTGTCATTTAATCATTTTATTTTGTTCTTGTGTTCCTTGAGCTAATTCCTTTAACTTCTTTATTTACAGTGTATAGATATAGTAATTTTTCAAATAGGGAAATGATGAATATGATATGCGTTTACGTACAAAATAATTTTAGCGGACGTGCTACAGAGAGGAGATACTCATTGCAATATCCAAATAGAACAGCCAGATCATAAGATTTTCAAAGATCTGTTTCGTTGTTTGGGAGAAACTGGTTCATTTCGCCATAAAAACGATGTAGAACGACCGAAACGTATTACTCCAGATCAAATACTAGAAATTTTAGTTCGTGTAGATGAAGATCCTCAAGTCAGCTCTAGTCGTTTAGCAGCGGCAACAGGGGTGAGTAAATCCTCATGCCGTTAAAGAAAGACATTTTCAGCAAGAATTTAAGATCAACGTTTGGTGTGGTATCATCGGCGATCAATTATTGGGGCCATTGGGGCGGGGGAATGGTAGCTCAGTGTGTTAAAGCGACTGGCTAGCAAACTGAGTTGTCTAGCGAAGTGGGTTCGTTTCCCGCAAGGCGAAACAATTTTTCATTAAAAAAATTGCCCCAAGAGGGGTTCGGAGTCCACATTAAACTGTAGGGCCTCGTCTCTCTTTGCCTAGCACAAGATCCTTGAGATCTTCGAGGGGGTTACTTCGGTAACTTGAGAGGCGGTTAAGAAAACAAATTTTTTTTTTGTCCTTCCTCCAAATTTAAATGGACAGTCTTATCTATTTCTTCTTCAAAATACTCTGGCTGATGTATTACATGATTTCATGCTAGACATATGGAGCAGAATGTGATTCATACAAGATGTAACTCCCCTTCATTTCTCCATTGAAGTCAGGAATTATCTTAATGAGACCTTCCCACGCAGATGGATCGGTCGATGAAGTGAGTTTGCTTGGCTACCAATGAGTCCCGATTATAATCCTTTGGATTATGAGTGGGGACATATGAAGTCCTTAGTCTATGCAAATACTATCAACCTGAAGAGAAGAACGGTGGGATAAAATACAAAATGCAGCGAATTCTATTAGAGGACAGGAAAATGTATTTTTCAATTTAAGAAATCTTTTATGAACAGAATTAGAAAACGCATACAAGTAGATGGAGACCATATCCAACATTTACTCTAAATTGCAGATATGGGGTTTTTGCATGGGGGGGGGGGGCAGTTTATAATGTCATTAAGTCAACTTTTACGTTATTTTTTGGTCTTCTAATAAGATTAGATCCTTATTTTAGACAGTATTTTGATTTATGTGTTTATCTCAATACCACGAAAATAATGCATTAGTTCATAAGAAAGTGTGAAAGAGTTTACGCTGTTATTACGATTTTGTTTTCCCTTACATTTTGTACTTTTTTTCAATAAATACACTTTGTTTTATTAAATTTGAATTTGTCTTTCAAAAATTTATTGAAATGTTTAACGGCACTTTCCTCGAAAACGGTTGGAGTTATCAAGTTATATCAAGTGTACCTTTTATACGTGGAAATGATCTAACGTGGTGTATGCATAAATTATTATTTCTTAGAATAAAAAAAGTTCCTCTAGCAAATTTGGCGAAGATCAGTCAAGAGGCTGTTGAGTTATTGCAAAAAAAACGAAAAAATAATTTGAATTTTGACACCCTGTATCTATTTCCACAGCAACATTTTACTAAAGCATATTTGGTTATATCCTCATATTTTGATCCAAAGAATCTACCCCTGAACTCTGGCCTATTATCCTGTATAATCAATTTTCCAGATCAAAAATAATTTTATTATCATGCAAATATATATTTCTCCACATATTCTGAAAAGGGCGAAGAAAACTTTTTGGAAGATATTAAACCACATTCAGAACAAATTACTTAAAAATTATGACTTCATGTCGATTATTATGATTATGACCTAATCGTAGAATTGTTGTATCGTAGAGAAACAATTAAGGACTAATTATTTATTTAAAGTAGATTTCATTGTCGCTTTTTATCATTTAATCAAAATGATACAAAATATTACAGTTTACAAAAATTCTGCAAACTGCAGATATAATGTGTCGAAAAGGCGAAGTACCAACATTACAACTCATCTTCAAAATTTTGAATCTATTATTTCTAAGAAACTAGTACTAATCCTACATACACCGAGGAGCATTTGGCGGTGGGGGTATATATTTGTTTGCGGGTAAAATTGCAATTTTCAGGACAATATACGATAGTAACTATTAGCTTTTATAAATAATTATATAAGTCGTTTTTGTCTTAATTTGACTTTCTATTCAGTCCAATCATTGTTTTGTTTTTTTTTTAGTGTACCATCCCTAGAAAACGGGTGAAATTCAATCTATAGAAAAATTCACTATTCACTGAAACACGTCAATTTTAATTGTAAAATGACATTTTTTTAGCATAATTTTATACTTCCCCCTTCAACCTTCTTGATAATAATGGAGGCGTTGCTGAAATTCTTCTAAAATATTTTGTATCGTTTCAGGCGTGATTTGATGAATTTCTTGTCTTATACTGTTTTTTAAATCATCGATGTCATTTGGTCTGTCGAAGTAGACTTTCGATTTTAAGTAACCCCATTAAATATAGTCAAGCGGGGTCAAATCGGGCAGGCTACTCAATTTCACCGCGCCTACCGATCCACCTATTGGGAAAAATTTGATTGAGATAGGCTTTTACTACAAACGCAAAATGTGGTGTAGCTCCATCCTGCTGTTACTAAATATTTATATCAATTTCATTAGGGTTGTCATCATCTGGGAAAAGTATTCTTAACTTTGGAACTAAGAAATTTTGCCAGAAATCCAAGTAACGCGCGCCAGTTAATGTGCTTAAAGGGGTAGCTGTCACTCTAAGGAGGTTCAAGGGGGAGATATAAAATTATGCTAAAAAATGCCATTTTAGAATTTAAAATTGACTGGGTTTAGGATTTTACTCATGTTGATTACGTCGATAATGAATTTATCCGTTATTTATTGATCTCGGAGTTGATCTCACTACATGAAAAGGGAAATCTGTTCAGAAGCTTTTCTTTCCGAAGGTATGCATGTATGTATGTATTTATGTATGTTTCTTGTCAACACGATAACTTCTGTAAGACTTAAAATTTTTCTTAAAATTTTGTAAATATTTAAAGTAACATACTAGAACACTCCCTATAGAAATTGAATCATATCTGCCAGAGGGGATGTTCTTCAGAGACATTTAACCTGTCACGTTTATAATTTATAAAATTCATGAATTTTAATTATCCAAAGTATATCGAAAATGTATATTTGAAATTCTAAAATACTAAATATGCTGAATTTTAAGGGAATATTTGGTTTAATATTTGAAACACATGATCATTTTCGCCGATGCCAAAGAAACATTTCTTTTGCTGGGTTACCTCCTTTATCTGGGAATCATAATAACTGATATCATGGTTTCAATATTCCCGTTATTTAATTTAAACAATCTCACATATGTGCATGAGTAATGAATGGTCCTTTAACGTTTATAAGCAACGTTCTTGTAGCAACTCAAGTGTTGTAGTATTTTGTGGTGGCTTGTAAATAGTCACGTTATCAGATCGATACTTTTTAGTCACGTTTTTGAAGTTAAGTACATTGTCCGCAAGCTTACCGAACAGATATTTGTCAAGATCGAGATCAGTAAATGGTTTCAAAGAGCTTTAGGATAACTGTTAACATAAAGCAGTTGGAGAGGAAGAACAGACCTCCTCGAAATAAAGTAAACATAATGTAAATAAGTCGATCGACTAGAGATATGTGCATTGTTTTGTATCGGGTATCGGGAGCTTGGTTTATTGAGAAAATTCGTGACGTACCGTACAACTCAAATACGAGTTCAATTTTATGTATATTATTGTGATGAAATAAGAATCATCACATCAAGTTGTGGAGATAGAACATGACACCGCTACGAAAATGTCTCTCACTGACTTTTTGCTGGCTATTTGCCAATAGGGGCAAGGGGAAGGGAGAAGTAGAGCTCATAGCTGGGGGCGATCGGAGCGGTTATGTTTTTATTAAATTCAAACTGAAATTTGACACCGGATGTTTGAAGGGCTTCCATATATATTTTCAGAAGTCCTAAAAATTTAAACAATTTTCCATGTGATTAAAGCTAATTACGCCAATGAATTTGATTGTTTTTAAATTTTTTAATTAAAACACGGAGTTAATATTGGGGTTAATGGGGTAAAATCACAACACGGAAAATTGCTGTCAAGTATTTTAAGTTTAGTTAAGATCCATGCAAACATTTTTAGAGTAAAAAAATCTTATTTAGACCGTTGGTTTTGATATTCTACCCTCTGTAAAGAACAGCTTGCTGTTGACGACCTCGCAAAACACATTTTTGCATATTATCCCTTTCGGCGGCACAAAAGAGCTTTATAAAAGCCACTTTTGAGCAATATCTCTATTTTTGACAAAAAATCCTCTCGTACAATCATGGCATGGGAACCCATTTTTTTTTTCGAGATTTTTAGAAGTTGGACCTGGGAGCCAAACATGACCACTAAAATTGGTGTCAAAGGTACTGTTGAAAGGACCCCGCACATTTCTTATGGGAAATGGCCCCGGCGAAACTCGCCGGAATCGATATATGTTATTCCCCTTGAGCTGCTGACCAAAAGTCCTCATAGCCACAAGGTCGGAAAATGTACAATTTTCCAGATATGGATAGGGGTAAGTCGATTTTTCGGGATTTCGTCACTATTAGTATGGAGCTATGGTTCTTTCAATACGGCTTCGCTAGTGTTCAGCGTGATATTTCAAATCCGATGTCGAAAGTAGCATTTGACAGTTGACAGCTGTCAATGGCATTGTTAACTCGCCTTATTTTCCGGAAAAGATTTATCAGAATATATACAAGGGGTTTTTTGGGTCGCTGAAATCAAATCATTTGATAGAACATTTATAGAAACATACCGTTATGATATAATACAAAACTCACTTTACTTATGATTTCTATAATGTTTAGACTTGTTTAGCTATAAATAAATTCCCTTTAAGTGAAATGAATAATACTCAGAAGTAAAACAACATTACGGTCTAAAGTATCATAGAAAATATGAGGTCAAAAGTTTTTAAGCTCTCTACAGTGTGAGAATCAATAAAGTAATAATTTTTGAAAAAATGCGATTATTACAGAGAGGAATAGGATCGTTTCCTTCAACAAAATTTATAAAATATTGTTTAATTGATCAAAAAGTATATTAAATATACATTTTATATATCATATTAAAAAGTCCTAATCATCACATGCAAGAACAAATTCGCTTTGAAAATAAAAAGGCGGTAAATTATGATATATATATATATATATAATGAGATTTCAATTTTAGAGAATTTTCATGTTTTCGTTTATCATGTTGCCGGTAGTACAATTGTTGTACAATTGTTTCATATTTTTTCTGAGTAACTTGGTATATCTTTTTAGGCCTGGACATTTTTATTACGTTCATTTATTATGAAGGTACGAGCCAGTCATTATTGAGGCGTCACAATTGTTCATAAATTGAATTTAGGGCGAACAAAATAATGGAATATCCTCGTAACAATTGTCATAAATCATTAAACTATCCTCACCGAATTTAAACACTGTATAATAATAAATATATTTCTGTTAGGTATGTTTTTCAACAATATTATTGCAGGAATCCCCGTTCTTCTTCAAGCACCTTAGCGCATTGTAGAAAATCCGCCGATTGTAGATCGGGTGAGAAATTTATAGAAAACATTGTACCAACAGAAGCTTCTACTCAATAGAGCCTTTCCAATCCTGGTACATTTTGAATCCTTTAGAAACTACAGGAAGAGGTTCGAAGACCTCTTGAAGGCTCTAAGAATTTTCCAAGTTTCTATGGGATAAATTTTGGTGAAAATACTTAACTAGTACACACCACCATTGAGCCGGAATTTTTAATGCCTGGCTAAATAGGAAGCAGCAAATTTCTTCTTGAGTTGTTGAGGGACAGACAATGCTGATTTCCTCAGCCCTCTTTCATTTTATATCTCGCTACCGCCATTATCCGTTTAGGTCCGAAAAATCCGTGGTTACACGCAGGTTATTGGTACAGAGTTCTGATTTGACAAATGTGCGCTAGAGAAGACGATGCAGGGACTATGGAGAGGACGTGCATCTTAGATCTAGATGTAGAAGAGTCGCATACTTACTTGTGTGTCGAGCAACACTCCACTAAAGTAGTGAGTAACGTGAAAGACTCTTTCCGTGGTATTAGCACCGACTCCGCCAGAACTAGCCTTCAGAACTGTCGGGGAGGAACACGGTGCCTGCTACCAACATGCTCATCATTCCGATCCGTCTCTACTCTTCAAAAACCTGCAAAAAGAAGCTCTTAACAGGAGCTTGCATCCTAAATCGTCCGTTCTTCGGTTATATCTCCCGAGACATCGAGGAGACCGTAGACCCTTTGGTTTAGATAGTCTTCATAGCAGAATGGTTCTAGTTGGAGTCTATAGGATCATCGGAAGTTCAGATCCCCTCATCTGCGTGGTCTAAGACCATGAAAATGAAGGGGTAGGAGCTACTTGGTCTTATCTTCGATGTCGAGTAACATATGGCGACTCTGTCACCGAATTGGAACTTGCTCAACGAAAAGCATAAATTATAGCTTTTGAACACAAAAACCTTCCGCAGCTTTATACAGATAAACCATTGCTTGAAGTTTTCTACAAAAATAAGACCTCAACTTTTTCGAAAGGCTGACCTTTGCCTTGTTAAGTTTAGCTGCATAGAAGTCCGAGACCGAGGATTTATAATGGCCTGCCAGGATGGTGTATTCAACAAACTCATCTGTCGAAGTCGTGTCATGGGCATGTAGGTCCTTGATGTCAGCTGCAAGACACCCAGAGATTTTAATGCGTTTTTTGCAGTTTTTGAGCGACATACGCAGTCTCGGTGTATATTCAAAGCCACGAGGGAGCATTACGAATACTTTATGATCATTTAAGGCACTTGTACGGGTAATGAGTGTATTTTCCGGGATAAAAAGTGCCTAATTTACTGGAACTACTCGTTTCCCACCACCAAGCAAATACAAGTCCGGCATACTACTTATCGACTACCGAATCAAGACAATGTATGTGAATGACTTCTCAGCGCCCGCGGAGAACAAAATTGTCTTGAATATGGAGGTAAAACGGACAAAATATTGAAATTTGTTCTTCAAATTCCGCGGATTCTCCAGACCATACTGATAAAATGATGGAACTGATTATGAAAGCCTTCAGAGAACTGCTTTCAGAACTAAAGATCATACCAGCATGACGAAATCCAACAAAAATCTTAACGGTCAGTGTGGCTGGCTTTTAATAGATAATAATAACACTAATAAGCTTATTTTAAGTCTATTTTGTTTATAAGCTTTTTTAACCGATTAGGAAAAATATTGGTTTAGATAATTTTGTAAAGATATAGTAAATATTAGGGCCCCATGTTAAGGTTTGGTCTCAGAACATTCTTAGAAAATTTTCTAATTTTATTCGTAAAGTATATACACATTGTTCCAGTATTAATTATTATTGAGTTTCTATAACACCAATCTACAAGCTGTTTATGTTCTCTGTTTTTAATTTGAGTATTTCAATCGACTTCCTGTCATACAAGTTGTCATCTGCATAGGTAAATACTTTACTTGTATAAGAGCTTTATCATAATTGATCACAAACCTATATTTACATTGATGAGTTCTAGCTTCTCCTATCGATACCATAATTTTTCTATTTTGCCCATTTTAAATTGATGCCTCGAATTGGTAATTTATGTTAACACTATCAAAAGCTGCCGTTAAATCAAAGATTAATCCTAGTACCTTCAAATTGTCGTCCAATTTAATATGTTTGCACAATCTGTGTTTTTGTTGATGTCGTTTATTATGATTCAGCTTCTCATTCGCAATGATCCAAAAATTTGGTTCGATAAATTGCGGATTTTAATAGTGTTGAATTGCGTGATATAACTAGATTTTACAAATCAATATATTTGATATATAGTAAGTAAGTAAAGTAAGTAATTTTATTCAAAGAGGGTACATTGGTATCTAAATACAATACATCATAAAATACAGATGGTCCACCTAAACTTCTATAAAATTTGTTTGTGAACCACTGATGTTCTTTATAGTACTAACTTAGATAGTCTCTTAATTTCAAATATTTAATACAATTCATATACTTACTTCTCTAGATACTAAGACGTACTTGACCACAAAGGAGGAAGAGAGTAAGCAATACACATAAATAGATAAAATATTTAGAATTTTTGAAGCAACCAGTAATAGAACAAGCATTTAAATCAATCTATACTAAGGTGTCAAATATATTGAGGTTTTTAATTATAAATTTTTTAACTTCAGTCTTATATTTTTTGAAATTTTTTGTTTCTTTTATATTTAAAGGAAGGCCGTTAAAGGATTTATAGCCATGGAAGAATACTAGTCTTTGTGCATGGGCTTTATTAAATTGAGGAACATTATTGTTTTTATTTTCCTTAAACCTCTTTAAATAATTAAGGAACTGATTACATTTCTCCTCGGTCTTAAGAACCCACAAAAAACAGTGGTATGAATTAATGATTTCTTATTGTAAGTAGGCCTACTTCTTTATAAAGTTGTTCAGAAGAGATTCTTTTTCACCAGTATTTTAATTATTGAATTTTGTGCAACTAGCAGGTTATGTAGTGCGTTATTATATAATCCACCCCAGACTATAATACAATATTTTAAAATCTACTCCACTAGCGAGTTATATACTATTAATAAGTTCTTTTTGGTTCAAATATCTCTTAGTTGATAAAATTTAGTATGGTCCCTCCATTTTACGTGTTGATCCATAATGATACCCAGATATTTGATACTTTCAACTTTTTTAATAATGGTACATTGACAGCTTTGTGTTTTTGAGCTTTCACTGCGTGCTGTTATACTTTGTTTCAGAGGTTGATCATCAGTTGTAATTGTAAAAGCTATTTTTGTCTGGTATACGTTTAAACTTAATAAATTTGAATTTAACCAATTACCAATAATTTTTAGATTATTTTCAGCTTGTTCGTATAAGCTGTCCCACGACTCATCGGTAAATACAATCGCCGCGTCATCTGCTTAAGAAATTGTATTTGCTTTCAAATTTGGTATAGAAGCTATATCATTTACATAAACCAAGAACAAGATTAGCTCAAGTATGATACCTTGGGATGCACCCATGTTAATTGTTAAATAATTACTAAATGCATTGTCTACTTTTGTTCTTTGTTTTCTGTCTGAAAGGTAGTTTTTAAATAAATTTAGAACCGGGCTAATTTCTTTAACAACAGTGAGTGGGATACCGTGTCAAATGTCTAAAAGGACACTAAGACATTTTTTATTTTCATCTAGGTTATTGACCACGTTTTTTACCAGGTCTAAAATACCGTCTTCTGTACACCAATACCAGTTTGGAAACCATACTGCTTATTTGATATCACCCCATGTTTTGTTAAGTAATTTACCAATCTATTCTTTAAACATAATCAAAAAAAATTTGAAAAGTTGTTAATTAAAGAAATTGGTCTATAATTGGTCAAATTCATTTTATCTCCGGATTTGTAAATTGGGATAACTATAGATTCTCTCCATTCTTTGGGAATAGTTTCAGTTTAAAAAATTAAAGTGATAATATGTGAAAGTGGAGTTAGTAACTGAACTGTTCATGTAGAGTATTTATTAAACTACTTGATACTCCATTGGGGCCTGTTGTCTCTTTATTTTTTAGTTTCGATATTACTAGTATAATTTCATTTCTAGTCATTGATTGTAGAAACATGGACTGAGCTTGCGCATTATTTAGTTGGGTATTGTTATTATTTGCTTTATTTAACTTATTTAACATTTTCGAATTTATGTTTATGAAAAAATTATTGAACGCATTTGCTTTTTCAATACTACCTGTTCTTAAATTATTCGTGACAGGATCTACAATATTTGGGAATTACTTACTGCTTTGTCTGTTTTCAGAATTTGATGTATCATTTGTTATTTTCAAAATTTGTTTATTATTATTATTTAGCTTATTTCTATATCTTGTATATTCTGTTTTAAATTCAAAAGTATAAATTTTTATTAATTTTCTCATTAGTATATCTTTATGTTTTATAGAATTAGTAAGCCGTGTAGTAATCTAATTTTACAGTTTTTATTTGCTATTTTTATTATATCCGTTGAATTTTTTACTACTGATTTAAATTTATTTATAAAGTTTCCATGGGCCCCTTCAACGTTATTTTATTGAGTACGTCATCCCATGTTTCTTCTATTAATTTTTTCTTCAATTTAATATAATTTATCTTGTTATGTTGTTGGACTTTGCTATATGAAAACCATTATTACATAACGCCAAAGGCTTTTGAACAGAGAAAATATTATTGCTCGTAAAATTCTCATTTGTCTTCAGAAATATTCAATGAATACAAACGTAAAACGATCAGAGAAAATATTGCCTAATATTTCAAACCACTCGAGTAACACATTCAAGAATAGTTTGTATAATTATTCACAAAATAAATATTGCAATGAATGTTATATTTGACTAGTGTATTGTCGTATCCCATATCCATTGTAAAGAGTAGGTACCTGCTCTTGCTGCAATACAGGTTTTGTTTACACTATAACTTTACCTATCTTACCTAATTTGTCGTTTAGTCTATTCTATTATTAGAATATGACTAAAGTCTGTCACAAATATAATGTTTATTGCCTTTTAATAATCTACTTTAACGCCTATTATAAAATAAATGTTATGACAGACCGAATTTATTTTAAGATTAGTCGTGTGATGGGTTGTCTTATTTATAGTATTACGAAAATAATTTCATACTATCATGATAATGTTCCATCTTAAGCTAATTATCGATGATATATGGTGGTTGGTTCTGTAGCGCCTCCTATCTGTAAGAACAAAATGTACAAAAAACTGCATGTATTCACACTAAAGGATTATAAATTCACTACTTAACACATGCATGTTAATAATTTAAATTTAATTTGACAGGGTTGTGTGAGAGTCGACCCAGCTAATCGCTGTGGTTATTATGCAATTGTCTATGTGTATATGTTCTGGTTGAATGGTGGGGTAGCCAATGCTAAGCTCAATCAGAACGCTAATCTAAATAAGGATTGCAATAATATGCAGGCATTTCATCAAATTCTAAAGACTACAACCGAACAATTTAAAGCCTTTTAAAACAAATAATTTAAAACAAACTTAAGAAAATTAACCCAGTTCGGTGGTTTAGCGCTTTAGGCTTGAGCTAGAAGGATTTAAATGTGCAAATTTAGGTTCATTGTTTTGGTCATATTGAATTTGATTTAACATGTACTATATTATTGAATATACTGAGAATATGTCCTAATGATCTACATATGTTAAAAACTTTTATGCACAAAAGCGCTTCTAGTCATGTCCTTTCGCCCAGAAGGAACGTTGCATCTACTTTTTCTTTAGTTTTCCACAGAGGCAATAGGCGATAGTTGAGTCTTTGTACTTAAGCATGCATAATTTAGTGTGGACTACAACTTAACCTACCCTGGGTCATACCAGCGCTGCAAGGAAGGTTAACGGCCCTGAGGTTGCCTCTGTAGATCTTTACCTAACTTATAAAGTAGTGGAACTTAAACTGGTGACCGTATATCATCTCTAGTGTAGTAGAGATGTCCTAAGATATCATAAGCAATCCAAAGTACAACGGATATGGAGTATGGAGATCGTTCTTACAAATTCACGTACTTCTTTGAAACATCCTAATATGTCAGCCCCTACAAACTACTCTTCAGCTCTTTGTTTATTTTCAGACAAGAAACAGTTCAACATCTACATCAAAAATTTTTGCGGGCTCAAACCATATCTATGGGTAGACCAATCACATCCACAGAATCAAGCGGGTATAATTTCCGTAAAAAGTACAGACTCAGTGTCAGATTCAGGATAAAAAATTCGGTAAACTTATATATACTTTTGAAGAAATTCAAAATTCAATATGTATATAAAAAAAATCAAATCAATTCTGATATATTGATCTCATACCACACATTGTGATTATGAGCAATCCGTGAAATTCTGTTTCGAACTGCCTTGCAAGGATTGTTGATTGTGAACAATTAACAGGCGCCAAATGTATTCGGTTAAAAGCGCAATTTGTTGCTGTTTTGGTTTAAACTCGTGCACCAGTTTGTTCTCTTTGAATGTGAATTTGGAAACTTTTGAATAAGTTTCCAAAACGAAATGATATCACTTGATATCTATTCACCTGAACTGAAGCATTTGTAATGCAACTAATTGTGTTTTAACGTCCAGGCATATGATAAAAAATGCGCAAAATTCGCGATTTTAGTCAATAAAGACTTTGACGTCACATTTTGTTGTAGTTCCTAAAAATTTATTTCCAAGTGTCTCATTATATTAGGCCATTTATCTTGGACGACGTGCCGTTGCATTCCATGGGTTCTATAAAATTTTCTGGTGGTCACCCAATCGCGACTTCTGTTACTTATCTTTTTGTACCAAAGTACAGGTGGAGTCAAAACATAGCTACGCTCGTCTTTCAAAGAACTACTCCATAATTTAATCGATATGAACCAATTGTCCGATGAAATGCGCTTTCAAGTAAACGATCTGTGTTCCAGTCTATCTATTGATACGGATTTTGTTATGACTTTAACAAATATATATAAATCTCTGTACCTCACGACAAAATAGAATTGCTTTGTAATGAACTTATGCCCTTATATAGGTGAAAATTTTCTCTTCAAAGCAAAATATAATAATACAAATCCTTCGCGATAAATACCATAAAAATTAATTATCATGTTGCACAAAACCCACACGTAGACCACCCAACGATTTCGTTTATATTCAATATTTCTTACTCAACCTCATGATTAAATACAGTACCTTGCCAAATTTGTGAAATAAAGTTCATTAATTTTTGATAACGTGTTTCTTATGCAGTGCCACATTTGCTAAAATAATTATTGTAATTAAGTGCATTAAGATAAATCTTACATTGCAGGAGTCCACTTAGCTGCTGCGAGGTCAAAAAAGTAATTTTCTTTTTAATTGAAGTACCACACCGATGGCCGTTCAACTTTTAACCGAACAAAATTCTACCCCATAAATCACGTATAGGATCGTCGGTATTTATACCACATAGGCGTCACTTAGGAATATGGGCACGGAATTTTAGAAATTTATTTGAAATGGATAAGTTAGTTTCCAATTTATTTGCCTAGAAAGTTATTTACTAATAGTAAGTGTTAATTTGCTGGATTGGGTAAAAGTAAAAGAAAGCTCTACAATTCTACCAGTTTTTTTGAGAAAACGACTTAGATATTATTTGCACTCATGCGAGTATATATTACAGTCATAAACTAAACCGCAATATCTAATAATTGAGTAAATCCACATTTTGAATGTTCGTGTCTGAAAAGGTGAATTATATTAATGAAATGTGTAGTTCGGGTAGCTAGAAGTTGTAGAAAAATATTTAGATGAACAAACGAACTTACATAAGTGAAGTACGATTATAATTATATAGAGCGTCTCGTCCGAGATGATCAGATGATGTAGTACCTCTACTTTTTTCCAGATGTCACCACAAATTTTAAAGGTAAAATCCTTCTATCCACTTCTCCTTGCCTGCCGGCTTCATATTTTTATCCGGAGCCAACTGCACTTACCCTAAAAGCGAATCCAAACTACATTGAACCTACTCCTATGTTCCGCATTCAATGCAGATAATGTTGGGCAGGGCCAGCAATTTGCTATTTGAGAGGGTGTGATCATCTCGAACGAGGCGCTTCATATAATTATGATCGAACTTCACTTAGGTAAGTACAAAGTACAAGTACAAAGAGGTTTATTAGAATCTAGCAAATATTTCAAAGACCCTGCTGGATCACTCTGCTATGTTGCAAATAGTGTCAATGCTCATCCCTTTCAATTTTGCTGCAGAAGTGGCAGAGTTAGTGGTGTGGAAGATCTGAAATACATTTTACAAAATATTCGTTACTAGGAGAGACCTGAGTACTTATTTTTTTTTAAGAGAGAAAAACTTTCAAAAGGTTCTCTGCGCCATTGGTGGTTCAGCGTGCAGGGATATGTGGGATTTGACCGCACTAAAAACCCCCTTCTTCGTACTCCGGTACTGTAGTTAAATATTGCTTCGGAGGTAGATTCTAATCGATAGAAAGCCTTTCTTCTTTATCTTTATTCTTAAAAATATTACCGCCCATGTCGCTAATAACCGACCAGTGTGTTTCATTAGCTAACATGATGTCTGTGAAGTTCCGGGTATCAATTGTTTATCCTCGCCGCCTTATCTCTGTTTCAGCTCATCGTGGGCAATGAAACAGTGTGTGTTCTGCGGTGTCATGGGGCAGTAAACGCACGTGTCGTTCGCCTCCTCACCAATTCTACAGACGTAGCTGCCGAAGTTGCCGTGGCCACTAAGAACCTGCGTGAGATAGTAATTTATCTCGCCATATTTGCGGGCAGTCCAAGCTCTAATGTCCGGGATGAGTTGATAGGCCTATCTGCCTTCTGGTGCATTATTCCAACACTCATGCCAGCAATCAAAAAGACGGTTCCTGTTTAGTGTCCTAGAGGCGTTGTCCGCTCCGTGGTTGGAACGTTGCTTAACTAGTAGGTCCATAGAGGGCACTGCCGAAATGACCTGCAGTGGGACCATGGATACCGTACGATACGCACAACAAACTGGTAGTAACATGTACCGCTGCGTTTTTAGCAGACAATCCCGGTTCCTAACTGTTTTAAGGGCACCCACCCAGACTGGGGCTGCGTAGAGTAGAGTAGACATGGCAACCGAGTTTAGAAGACGTCCGACGCTCGTTTTCGGGCCGCCGATTCGCGGCATGATCTTCTGGGGCGCCATGGCCACCCTCTCTGCCTTCTGTGTCGAATAGTCAATGTGTTCATTAAACGCCATTCTATTGTCGACGTAGACTCCCAGGTATTTAATGACCGTTTTGACCCTAATCTCTCTACCGAGGATATTAATAGTCATTTCGCCAACATGCTTCCGCCCAGTAAGAGCGACAGCCTCGCATTTCTCCGGTGCCATTTCAAGACTGTGGGTCGACATCCAGCCATTAATGTCCTCGATCGCGGACTCGATCCTGACGACAGCACCCTCTTCCGTTTTGTCAACGACCCCGACGATTAGGTCGTCGGAAAAGGCAATCAACCGACAATCTTTGTTGGTGTTCGGAGTGTCCAGCACAAGGATGCCATCGTATAAGACGTTCCACAGGAGCGGTCCGAGCACCGATCCCTGACCAACCCCACACGTGACACTCCGGGTGCTGTTGTCAACGAGGAGGCATCTGTCCGTAAGAATAGCTCTTCACTAGCTGCACGAGGTACACGGGTACCCCTCTGCGTGATAACTCCTTAACAATAGGGCTCCCAGCATCGCCCTTAGACACCTTCTGGCTTGATGATAGGTCTCGTAGCTTTTCTCTATGGTAAACAAATCGTCCGTTCGCACAGCCTTCGGCCTCGTCAGTACTCTTTTAGCTTTGAGGCAGTTCCACCAATACACAGGTTTCCCGCTCGGGTGGTCTACGGTAGTGAGGGAAGCTTTGCACCTTGGCAGGATTGTATCGCCATCTGGGCAATATATGAGTCCCGGATAAGCTCCTCATCTAGGACCTCCTCCAACAGGTCGTACGCTATCATCAAATGGCCACTAAGGGTCTCATCTTCGACGATACGCCAGTTGTGTATATGTTCGGCCAACCCCGATGATACAAACGTTACTTCGATTACACTCTCCTGCTCGCCTCTCTTAAACATGGCCTTGGAACCCTCGTTTGCCACAATCAGGTCGTGCCCCGTAATCCACTCTGCGAGAATAGTCCCTCTGGGGTCCTGCGTGGCAGAGCCCCATAGCGGATTCTTAGCATTAAAATCGACAAGACCGCGGGTGACTGTCAGCGAACGGCTGTGATCGGAGACTTCTCCCAAGAAAGTCTCGAACTCGACGAGATCACAGTTCGGGGTCTTGTAACAGGAGAAGACCCCGACCCCATCCGTGATGCACCATGCGACATCGTTGCCACTGACAGAATCATAAGCTCTTCTGTCGTATACACGGATTGCGGCATCCGACTTTCCGGTACTTATTTATAAAAGTACTCGTTACTTTTTGGAGTTTAAAACTTTTAACATAGACAATTGAAATAGAAATGCTCCCCCTTCTCGCTCTTCACTTTTCGCTTCATGATTTCGCCTGCAGTATTGTTTTAATAAGGATATAGAATATGAATAATAATAAGTAATCGCAAGTATCTATTTACTAATTACAAAGAACTTAGTGCGAAGTAATCGAAGTAATAATTTGCTGTCTGTTTCACCTTTTGCGATTGTGGACTTTATCCATCATCTTAACGTCTGTGCTGAATAAATTTTTGCGCTTTGTATTACCAAGACACGCATATTTCACTAAATAGCACTAAGAACCTCACAATTCAAGACAAAACAGGTTGCAAACGATCTATATTAATTATATGTCTTAATTTTATCAGATTTCATGTTTTCAATTCCTACTAATTATTCCAAATATTGTCCATCCTGATTAGGGCAAAAGTCTGCTCTCTGATTATCAGGCTCAGAAGTGTAATAATTTCTATGACAATATCCCCAGAGATGATCCCTGATTGGGGTACAGTTTCAAATTTTGCGTCCCTTTGAAAAACGCGTGACCCTATAGTCAGTTCCTCAGATCGGGGATAAGATTGGAAATAGTGAGGATCTTATTGTGTTAAGGGTTTCATAAGAACCCCTCTGGTTGAAAGATCTGTGACAAATTTCTAAAACTTTTCTTGCAAACCAATAAATAATGTCCACATTGATGTCTAAGCAAAGATGTCACCATAGTCTTAACCCATTATCGTATTGCTTAAGAGTGGACGATGAAATTGACTATGCCATAATCTTAACTGCCGGATACCATTCCTGCTATTAGGGTAAGGGTTTGCCACATTAGATGTGGTATTCTGCTGACAGATAAAAGTAGGTTACTCCTTGACTGAAATATAAGACGCGTGGGGATAAATAAACATTTGAATACAGGAAACCAAGACTGAGATTCCCTTAGTAATATAATAACCGCCCCTGCTTGGGGCATATATGAAAAAATCTGCTTCAACAAAGGTAATACCATCGGGAAGGGAGGAAAACATAGAAATCAATTTGTTTATTAATTTAATGTATGGTTGTGGAATAACTTCAAATTTTTTCGCCTCCATTTCAGATTCTCAAAAGATATTTTGGATTAGATATAGTTTTATAGTGTGTCCGATGGAATCTATTGAACGAGAAATACTAGGCATGTTCCAATTATTTAGTGTAGGCCCAACCATATATGAAGGTAGGACAAACTGACACAAGAGTGCCAACTACTTGAGTAAATTTTCATATTAAACACATTTTTCTATTCTGAAATTTCCCTATTAAGTTTGGCAATCTTTGCATATTATTCATGAGGAAGACTTATAATCATTTCTACCGAATCAAATAAAAAATTGACGAAATGTAGTAGACAACATCTAACATATGTATGTATTCATTGTAAATTTTAGTTTTTCTAGATGTGAGTAATGCAAGATAATCTAGATATGACTGAGAGGAAACCTCAATTTTTTAAAACTGATAATATTGACTTAAGAATCTTAGTAACAATATATGAGATTGTTGTTAGCCCAAAGGTGCACAAGTGTACTCGATGAGATTATTGTTGTATTGAAAACATAAATATTATCTGTAACTAATAACAGTATAAATAACCAAACATGCATACTGAAGGTAGGAGGTAGGAGGAAGGAGTAGCCATGAAACAGTCACTAGAAGTTAATCTATAATTACGTTTACTGTCGAGTGTCTCTCCTCGTTCTTTCTTGCATTCTGCTTCTCAATGGGAGCAGGCGGTCGTGGTAATAACTTCAAGGATGAGGGTAGCGATCATAATTTAACCGGGCCAGGCGGTTCTCTGATGATTGTCTGAACGAACCTCGGTATTTTAAAGGTGCCTTAGTTTTCCTTCCTTTTATTGCTGGTTTTGAGATCTTGTCCTGATCGTTACATGGCCCGAGCTGCCTTAACTTGATCACCTAGATTATCTCCAAACAATCAACTCTCTACCTTAGTTTCATTTATCGTGTCCAATAAGTCTCTTTAAGATTTAAGCTGACTTAACTTCATCTAAAATCGTCTGATCACTATATAAATAGTAATTTGTATGCGGTCCTCTCCCCTTCGGGTTGAAATAAAACAGGTAACGCCTTAGCTAAGGCCAGCCCCTCTTGGGCCTGCACATTGGCAAAACGTTCATCCCTTTGGACTGTATATTCGTCCACAGCAGCCTTTACTCCTAGATGAGATTCAGCATTACCATTAGGGCACAGTTTTTAATAGGCGGGTATTTGCAGACCAATTCAGTCCTCACTATATCATCCTAAACAACCTTAAGGATGCTTGACCATTTAAATGCTAAATCACAATGAATTATGTCACATAAATCGCGATTAGCAGTGTTCATGAATAAGATTCTTGAGATTTTATTTAAAGGTTCCCCTCTCTGGCAAACTACGGGATCATGTTAGTTGGCAGGGTCGGTCCAATTACTATTTTCAGGCTAGGCAAAGTTCAATTCTGGCGTCTCCCCCTTTTCAAATCGTTTTGTAAAAAAGGTCAAAGAACACGGCAATTAACAATAATTACCTATCAATGTTATAATTTTAAGTTATTTTTCACATTAATTGAACAGGCATTAGAGTAAAATTTAAAGTAAAACAGGGCAAGCACTTTGTTTTTAAAATATTTGTTTGAAATGAACTAAAATAACAAAATAACTTCTTCTGTAATTCATACCGGACAGTGTTGTCGGATTTTTTATTTTTTCCTAATTACCTGATATAGAAAACATTTTGTTTTTTTAATTTTCTACTCGGGATTTGTTTGGCGTTTGACGGCCCCAATCGTGTGGCACCCTAGGCAGTTGCCTGGGTTGCCTGGGTTGCCTGGGCCTATGACCGGTTCTGTTGGTTGGTATCAATTGCAGACTCTGTAGGCTATCCTGCCATATCAACGTGACTAGATAAATATAACAACTCATCATCTTCTTGATGTTCCGGTGAAATACTTAAGAACTTCATCGGGTTCGATCGAGGATTGCCTACCTAGATGACGATACCGTTCCTCCTGGGCCTCACTAGCCCTTGCAAAAACTTTTAATTCTCCATACTTTTCCTTCATTTTCTTCAATTTTCCCTCAATCTCCTCCTCCATATCGAAGCTGCTGTTGGATGAATTTACGGCGTCGGCCCATTTTGCAATTACACTTCACATAAAACCAATTGATTTATTATAAAACATGGTAACAGCATGAAATAAAGATAGAAGTGAAATTGGCTCTGGAAAGTGAAGGTACTAAATTTGTTATCTTTAGGTATGTTAATTACCAAGAAGGATGTGTCAGCAAAGAAGATAGTGGCTCATCCGCCTCTCAAATCAAGAATGGAGATCAAATGCCACAGGCTTTTCATTTCTTATTGGAAAAATTTCTCTTTTCATTACCAATAGTCTGGTCGATAGCCGAGTGGGTTAAGGCGCGAGGTGGCAATCGCGATTAATCACACGGACATCGCACCACCGGGTTCGAATCCTGGCTCCGGCACTTGCACTGTCGGAGGAAATGGTTGTATGTCCGCGTTTTTTTCAATGTGTAACCCCCTTCCGCACAAGCCCTGGCTTCTGGAATTGGGGGTTGTCTAATTTCTGTGGTATTTATTTGTTGTTTTATTATTTATTAATTAATATACTTATTTGAATAATCAAGAAGTCGCGTTAATATCTTTAATTATTTCAAAGGAACTCGTAAGGAATTTCATATGTAACGCTCATGTAGCGATTTAATCTTTGCACATCGGAACGCAACATCCACAGCTGTGTTGTAAAATACCACGAAATTACGAGACAGCCAATTATGTAGTACAAATAAACATTTATTTTTGATTAACGAATGCATATGTCGATTTTATAATATATACAGGAAGAATTTAAATTTGTAGGTGATGATCCGATTATAAAGTGGCAATCATCCAAAAGTTATTTTTAGTAACATTTTTAGATATCTTGCTATCACATTATTGCATTTTTTATATAAGAAGTACTACATCTGAAAAACATATTGGCTATAGTATATTTGATAAAAATATGTTTAATTTACTACAAATGGCAGTAAAAAATATTTGCTAATAGTTTTAAATTAATATTTTAATGAGCAATAATTGCTTAAAAAATAGTTTGGATTTTACATTAATGAATTAACGTCAATGAGGACACTTACTTAACATAATTGGACGATTTCCAAAATCTAGACAGATACAAGACAAAATTAAAAACTTTGTTTTAACACATGTTACGGCTCTTCATATATTTATCAAAAATTTACAAAGGAATATCAATGTTCATTTAGCTCTAGTAAAATAAGCTTTTTGGGGGTTAAAAAAAGACATCGATTTTCTACTTCCCATTTGGTTATTTGAGGTACTAATGCACAGCAGAAAAGTTTGAGTAAATATCTCTGAGGACTCTCCCTCAAATTCATCACCTAAGAAACACAGAGCATTCCCTTTTGTTTTTCTCGAAATTCATTGATTTCTGTGAAACTCATAAAGGTTAACAATTTTTAGTACTTTTGAGATCTGGCGCATTTAATTGCAAGAAATAAGAAAGATATGAAAATTTGAAGTTTAGTAAATTTTTTTCAATCCCTGTTTTCAAAAACTAATTACTTAAAAGAAATAGACCATAAAAGAACTATTATATGAAATTAATAATTTTCATTTTCTTTCAAACAAGAACAAGAAACTGAAAAAATGTATCAAAAGTTTGCTAAGAAACCACATGGTATATTTATAAATCAATTGAGTTAAATATTTTATTCGATATTTATTTATTTTTAACTTGAAACGAATAATATTTCAAGTTTTGGCGGTCCATTACAAATACACTTTACACAGTACGGGTATCGCTACTAGGCGTATAGATTAATTTTATACACATCCTATATACATGTGCCATACGGGTTAGAATCGAAAGCTGATATGAAATTGATGGTAGGGTATAGGCATGACAGCTGATCGATCCGCTGCTGTTAGTAATGTAAATGTGTAGCGGAAGGTGTAGGTGACTGGTCCTCAAATAAGGCATTTACGAATTACCACACGTCATCCCAAAATATTAATTTGTTGAAATTAATTATGGTGATCGACAAATAACCAAAATAAACAAGAGTATCTTTCTCAAAATAAGTGGGAGTGGGTCGATTTTCGTACCCTACTATTATATCCCGCACTGATTGCCCATCATAGTACAATTTAATTATTTGTATTTTTTCTTATGTTAAATAATTATCCATTTTAACAGGCCAATATTATTTTGAATGCAATAAATATTTAAATTTCGTAAGGTTACCTGTGACCTAAGCCCAACGGACTCTAGTAAATAATAAATAAATTGACCATTACAGCAGCGTCAGTGTACAGCCCATTGGATCGCCCCACCCCAATCACACTCCGTTAGATGACAATCTCACCCGTATTGCACATGTACAAAAATGATTTGGATTTCTCTAAACGCCCAGTAGCGATCCCCGTACTGTATGTATAGGGCTGGATTCGTGATCTGGATTGTTAGGTGGTGGTTGTATAGTACATTTCATAAACAGGGTGTCCCGTAATAACGTGCAAAAATTTTTACTGTAGATTCTCTGTCGAAAATTAATAACGGGTCCTTCTGCTACGAATTTCACGTACATAAACAAATAAATACGTTGGATATTAATGATTATAAGATATTACGTAACGAAATCACTTAGGCTACTGTAGCGTAGCAGATATCGTAGGAACTACTTAACCCGGAAAGTGATGTACGTGCCTACGATATAATTTCTCTAGCTCAGACTATCTCAGGGCGTTAAGCCCAAGCTTACATAAACTATGATAAATTATTAGTTTACTTACTTAACAAAACACTGAGGCTTCCATACGAAGTGGTTGCAGACGAAATAATGACACTTTCTTTAAAAATGAAATGCACTATATTATTCAATTTACAAAATTGGTTCTCTAGCATATAACCTGGCGATGTTCACAAGGTGTGGCAAATATCTCGATTAATAAGTTATAACATTCATAAAATGCCTCGTGTAGCTACACATCGGTTTACAATGTCCTCATAAATTGTCATAAATTCTGCCACAAAGGTCTTTTTAAAGAGCCTCCTTAATATAAATGCATAAAATCTTTAAATATGTACAAGTTAAAAAAATGCAAAGTATGAATTGAAATCCAGCCGAACCACTGAAGGTGGTCCCCGGTAAGTAAAAATAATAAACAACACAACACACTTATTTAGGGTGGTACGATACCGAGTCCGGACGTGGAAGAACTGTAGCCCTACGGAGATGTCTTCGGGACACAAGAAATGGACCCAAGGATGGGGTTGATGGTAGCCTCACCAGCCCTGGCACCTTCCACTGTGTGTGGATGCCCCGTCCGTGGAACTCTCACTGACGTGTGTAGAATCCCCGCCCGTAGAACCCTAAAGATATCACGATTTAATTCACAAGTCAGAAATGCACGTGAAGCGTGCCTAATGTGAATAATTCTGACATAACCTACAAATGAAACATAATTTACCTCACTGATGAGGGAACACTCCACCAATACTCCGGGAAGCCACAGTCGGATGAATGGGGTCGAGTCCGCCTTTTAAATTGGCACGGTATTTCCAAAGGAGAACCTGCAAATTTGCGAAACACGTGGGTAGAGAACGAGCAAGATGACGTGAAGAGGTTAGCTTACCTTGTGTAATTAAATATCCTGCTTCCGCAGATAAAATTTACACACGACAAAATATTCCGCTAAACGGAACAACAACAGATTGAGGAAATTTTCTTGTGTTGATAATTCTAAAATCCACCAGGATGCCTTGGATTAACCGAGGTTGGAAGAATTACCAACTAATTACCAAGTCAGCAAAAATGGTTGCCTACCCGTTTCCCGCTCTCTGCTGAACACGTGCCACCATGTGTCGCCCTCCCGTGGAGAATAGCGAATGTGTTACGGACGTAGCAGTTGTTATTATGCGGCCCACAAAACGCTAAAGCGTATGGTGGGTATACATTTTTTCAAAATAATTCTTTCCTGTCCAGCTACACCTCTTTAAAAACAGTTTTTAATTTCTATCTCAAAATAATGTAATTGGAAAAATACGAAATTTGGTAGCTTAAAATACACAAAAACTACTTTCGATACCCACAGTCAAAATATTTTATTTCACTCACATAAATTTGTTATAAATTATCTTTCAAATATATCAAAACACAATCAATCTCCATTCAAACTTCCACTCCACGCTCAACCCTCCATTCAACCTTTTTTATTTTCATAAACTGGGGAGCTTTTTCGTAATTAGGGTGAGGTTGCACTCAGGCTTCGAAAGTGTGTCTTATTGTAGTCATCATTTCCGGAAATATTTGATATTTGTTCTCATTATATTCCCATCATTTTATTCTTGCTATTTCGTTATCGTAATTTCGATCTGGCCTTATATTATTCAATGCTTTTTGTTCGCTGTATTTTTGTTCTCCTTTTATTCCCTTTTTATTTTTTTATAATAAAATATGTGTTATATTTCGTTCTATTCTGTTCTATAATTTTCTTTTTAGACTCCGCTTTATTTGTATCACATTTTACTAAAGAATTTTAATAATGTACTATTATGAAATTGATAGGCTTGATTTACTTGATTTTAAGCCTGTTCCAACCTGTATAATATACGGATTAATAATGACATTTTGTTGTAGAAGTAATATGAAATATACTTTACCTATAATAAAATTAAGCATAACGTTCACCCTTTTTGGCGTACGCATGCTTCTCGTGTTCTATTGTATTATTTCACAGAATGTATATAATATTGAATTAAAACTCCTCATTTTTATAAGAAACAATTTTATCTATTTTTAATTGCGTTTTTTAATTTGAATTATTTCTATTTCAGCAATTTTTAAGCAGTTACCCTTCAGAAAACCGAACGGGGCTCTATGGAAGACCCCAATACTACAACACCTATGGACGAGGAAGGGCGAACCAGAGGGCCAAAGTTCCTCAAGGGTATTATAGGAGCGGAGATTCATATGGTGCCGCTGCTGATCCCGCGGATTATCGTGAGGAGAGGATAGAATACGATTCCAGAACGGACATTGAAAGGCGAGTTATTTTTTTAATAGGAAATTTGTCATTATTAAGTGAAATGAAAAAATGGGTCACTGGTAGATATACCTCGACAGCACTTTCGCATCATTCCATATCCTGGATATAATTTTTAACTTTCTAAAACTCCTTGCTAGAACGGAAAATTAATCTGAAATATATTTTTCTTTGCAACTTTTAATCTGACGAGAAATTTACAATGGGTTTCTTTTTTAAATATGTAAGTTTTTGGGGCGAGGAGGATAGTTAACGGCTCTAGTAAGAAGTAAATACCCTTTCAATACAATTTTCATCCCGAAGAATTCTTTTCATACTGAAGTATGTTAGATAGGTGTTTAGTCGGTAGCTGGAGAACGTAAAAGGAGTAAATCATATATCTTCTTTAAAGTCGACGTTTCCACAAGCTCTATTGTCTTCTTCAGGACTACAAAATATATAAAAATAAGTTTAGGCATACTATTAAGTACACACACTGCTAACTGATTTGTTTAACATCGCATTATTAATTTATATTAAAACGATTTTGGCCGTCGCGTCGCGTCGCCTGGTATATATTGAATAATTTTGATACTATACTATATATTGTTTAGAACTAATAGACATTTTAATATTTATTTATCATGTGATGTGTTTTTAACTTCGGCAATTGTTTTGTAATGTTTTTATATACTTTCCCTCAAGCTCAAGGTTTTTAGACAATCAAGATACACATACAGAATCTTCAAATAAATGTAGCATCCGAATATTTCAAATGCCCAGTCTTGCAACATATTCAGAAAAATTCATATACTAATTTTTACTGTTGGATACATATATATACATAGATATATATAATTTTTCCCTCGCAAGCTCCTGTATAAAATCCTTATTTTACTATACGGGACGTAACCAGACTGCAACCAACAGCTTCTCTCCGGGCTATGTGCCCCACCGAGCGCTAAATTACAAGATACAAGCCTGGCGCGTTAAGTGTAATAATCACATATTATCAACAGAACGCTAATGCTTCGATCGCAACAAACACCAGTCGAAAGACTGATCCTACTTAAAGGAGCTCTCGTGCCAGTCACCCCACACCACTTGCAGACTGCAGTTTCGAGCTGTTGGCTCTCGTCAGTACAAGGAGAAGGTGAAACGCAATAAAGTGTTTACAGCAGATACCGGAGAAGGTACCCATTAATAAAACAGAGGAGCCGTCTGCCATCTGTGCAGAGCAGACCAAAACATCATCGATGCTGCGGTCTCCTGATATTATACACCACAAGTAAGACCGTCTCAGTGACTTGCAAATAGTACAAATCGGTCTCTCCAACGGCATCTACTACAAACACTTTAAAAGCCTCGACTAAGGTAAATGTGACAAATAAAGTCAACTAGAGGAATGATAGATATTAAAATGCACAAAGGCAGTTTTCGTCGTATTCCTCTTGTAACCTAACCATTTTGTTAGGATGTGCGCTCTGAATGGTACTTTAATTATCAATTACTAGAAATGCAATAAAGCATTTTATAGTTTTGTTGCCAAAGGTTCGAATTTTTGTAAATTCACAATAGGCCATTGAAATTAGATGAAAAATGGACTATTAATAGAAATAAACCGAAAAACTTGTCAACGTGGAAAGTAGTGGATTTCAATATTCTGTGATCTCCCTAATTGTATTAGAGCCTAACACCCCTTAAAGCCACCCCTAACGTGCATGTTCCCGGTTTTTTCGAATTTTAACGCAAAACGGTTACGATTTCACAATTTTAGCCTGTGTACAAAAATAATCGTCACAAAATTCTATACAAAAAAGGTATGTGCCACTTTTTTATATGTAGTGGTTCTCAAACTACAAGTACTCCAACATAGGGGTAGTTTTTTGAAAAACATTGTCTTGCTGTGTTCCGTAAAAAAATCATTTTGTATATTTATGAATGTGCTAGGGGCTAGGACCGTACGTAGTATACACTCAAGGACAATTAATACATCATGTTTGGGAACTGAGAACCCCTTCTCTCGCTGCGCCAGAGCACCCAGTGGCTTCTTTGTTGTCCGTCCGATCAGTTGAAAATGTCGTGGACCTACTTGTGCTATTAACCACATTGACACTGCGGCATGGATATTTTTTATTTCTGACAGAGACCCCATGGAGGTGTTCCGAAGCGTCGTTACAGCGCGCTAGACTTGCAGTCATCGCAAGTTCTCCTAAACTGTGAGAAGTCGATTTTATTTCTCCGCACAATGAGCAGTTGCGACACGATATCGTCGTTTCTCGGAAACGGAAAGCTCACCGTGGTCAATGTTCACAAGAAGAGCGACAATCGCCACCTTCAACAGCACAGCTGCGACTCACGAGGAAATTGATTGTGTAGGTGTAAAGTACATACTAGCTCTGTACAAGGCACCAAAGTTGATTCACAGCGTAGGCGAGTTCAGATTCACCATATTTAATAGATCTGTAGGGACGATGAAAAAGTTGTCAAGTTGGGAAATTTGTCGCTAATATCGAACGCCTCTCACCAGCATTCGCGAAGAGTCTACTTGCAAATTCAAGAATGTGAGGGCGAGGATGATATATTAGTACAGAATCTTGGGGGTGGAAGAAAAAAATCCAGCTTCTCGTGTCAATTTACACAACACAGATTGAGATTCTGTCGCTCATAAAGTGCGCTTGCAAAAATGAATGCCGGATGGGGATTCAATGCACATCAATGTGTAAACACTATTCCGACAGACATTGCAGTGGGACAGCAGAAGGGCTCTACGAACCAGACGATGAACTGAAGTCGTGGGAAGACTTCGAAACAGCCACTTTTTGTAAGTTGCTGTATACTATATCGGTATACTATAAATACTGCAGGTGCATCAGTAATAATGCTCCCGCAGAAATCCTGCAAAATCACAAATTTTATTGAAATAATTATTTCTGGTTGATTGACATGTTCCATCTACTGATCAAATATTTCTCTAGAAAAATACAGAAGTAAATACACAAGTTTTTCAATACATACTCAAAACGAACGTTGAATGTCAATTATTTAACCAATATTTTTATTATTTCAATATTATTAAACTCATAATATGCCAGCAACCGCCATCTCTAGGATCCATGAAATAGGGGATTTCGATATTAAGATTTCATATTGTTAATAATTCGATATTTAAATCTAATCATCAATAATTATGGTTTTATATTAAATATTCAACAAAAACATTTGTCCAACTTTTTTGAGTCTTTAAAAAAAAAGCGGTATATCTTTTTTATGCAGAATTTTATAAGGATTATATTTGTAGAGTAAAATTGTGAAATCGTGATCGTTTTTGCATTAAAATGTGTAAAACCGCGAAGATGCACGTTAGGGGTGGCTTTTAGGACTGCCAGGTTCCAATAAAATTGGGGGAGAACCCACCACTTTCTGCGTTGGATCCCGGGAGTGCAAATTTTTTGGATTTATTTCTCTCATTTTTGCTAATTCACTGGCCTACTAGTCAAAATATTCAATCTAATGTTTAAATCGTCTTCCTCTTTGTATTCATATTATTACATCAACGTCAGTTGACTAGTGTGCACTTAATTTTGAAAAGCGACGTTCCATAAAATTTTATGACCCATAAGCCAATTCTTATTTTATACAGTTTTGCGAAATTGCGTTCTTTTGAAATTAAACCTTATATTTCACTTTGACAATGTGGTCTCATAGAATGATAACTGTTTCTAATTTCCCAATAGTAAACCAATTTATTTCTAATCGCTTAAGGGGGTTTCACGTAGGCTTGGTTTACACAGATTTTTCAAAAGCCCTCGACAAAATTGATCATAGTATCTTATGAAATTCTTAGTTATACTTTTTAATTTATACTTACGGAACAAAGTGCTTGGATAGTTTTATTGCAGCCTTGAGAAATATTAAAAAAGATTTTAAAAACTGTGTACGTATATTACGAAATTATTCACCAGAAAAGCAATTAAAAGGTCGTTTATTTTTTTGACCGTCCGTCATCGGAAACAACTTTAACATTGAATTTTTTTGAACACGTACTTTTTGAGAACTTTTGGCTACATCTTGGCCGATTTCTATCGTAAAAGAGTATACCATGTCCCAAACTATAGATAATTGAACAAGATATTAATTTTTTGTACTGTATATTTGACCTAGGATCTAACTTTTATTCAAGTCTGTTAAAAAGTACTACCACAACAAAGTTCATATTTGTGTCACAATGTGCAAGATTTTGATGAAAATACTTAATTCTTCTGGTTAACGATTATACAGATATTTTCTCAATAATTTGGTATTGTTTGTTATGTCAGATAGTATAAAATATTTTAGAGCAATTTTTGAAAACTATTTTAATAACCAAATCGAAATCATGTGATCATTACAATGTTTTACAAAATATTTTACTCTACAAATTATAAATATATGTCTCCTATTGCAGAGGTGACCAAGGACCGCTTGAAGCCTCTACCGATTATGGCTCATCTCGTGGTGGATATGACACATCCAGTGATAGATACGAGCCAGCTAGAGGAGGATATGTCCCTCCTAGGGAATATGAGGCCAACGAATACGAATCGAGAGGCTACGATGCCTCAAGGGGAGGTTCCATTTCAAGGGAAAATGTAAACGAATATTCTACAGCTTCTCCAAATCTGGCATATGGATCCGCCCAGACAGGAACGTATGGATTAAATCAATCAGGATTATATGGCGCTGGTCAAGCGAGAAATGAATCCGGATCGTCTGAACCGAGACAATCAGGATCTTACGGGTCTCAAACGGGTTCATACGGATCCGGTTCATCAGCGAGTTTTGGAGCTGACTCAGGATCACTTGGGTCTGGTTCATCAGGGTCATATGGTTCGAGTCAGGCTGGTGGCTACGGCTCCTATGCTAGTAGTCCCTATCAAAATCGTAGGCCTTATTCGAGTAGTTATGATTTGTTTGACGCTCCTGGTAGCTCTTATGGACCAAAAAATGGAAGTGAACGGTGTATACCGAAATGTTTTGCTGAAAAGGGAAACCGAGTACGTAAAATAAGCAAAGTATTTTGAATCGGTAACTTGGATTCATAAAATAACTAAATATACTTTTAACTGCATTTAAATTCATGTTTCGTCAACTTTACATTATTGACGCAGAGAAAATGGCAAGGAACCGATATTATGAATCCTGTCAGTTTCCGATGCTTTTCACTGTTATGACCTCATATATAATGTTTGTATTTCAGGGTTTTCCAGGAATGCCTGGTTTACCTGGAGAAAAAGGACACAGAGGATTTCCAGGGGAGGAAGGAATGATTGGAGATAAAGGAGAAAGAGGGGAACCGGGCCCAATAGGACCAAGAGGGCCGAAGGGGGAAAGAGGAAAAACTGGCGTTCCAGGATTTCCCGGCATTAATGGAATCCCTGGAATCCAAGGACCACCTGGATCACCAGGAATACCTGGTTTGGACGGTTGCAACGGCACTGATGTAGGTAGTACTAAGCATTTTCCTAATTATTTTTTAACTATTTTTTATGATAGGGCCTTCCTGGTGTTGACGGATATTCGGGAGAACCAGGCCCAAGAGGTTTTCCAGGGTCAACCGGCATTAAAGGAGAAAAAGGGGAACCTGCTAATTGTGGAATTACCTTTAAAGGCCAGAAAGGAGAACCTGGCCGAGATGGAGTTACAGGTCCTGCCGGTAATCCAGGACCGGTAGGTCCTCCAGGGTTACCTGGCATTACAGGCGAAGCAGGATTAGTGGTAAGAAAAATATTACATTTACTTTAATATAAATATCAAGTAATTTTTTCCGTACATACGTTATTACAAAAATATATATTATTTTAAATTTTACCTCTAACTGAACTAAAGTGAAGTATATAATTAAATTAGGGCCCCCGTGGTCCACCCGGTCCAAAAGGTCAAAAAGGTGCGATGGGCGTAGGATTTTATGGAGAAAAAGGAGAAAAGGGAGATACAGGTCCTAGAGGAGAAAAAGGCGAGTCAGTTTCCCAAGTACACCAGTACAATGGAACATCCCTAATTGGACAAAAAGGAGAAAGAGGCGAGAAAGGAGATCGTGGTGAATTCGGTTTACAAGGACTGAAGGGTGAACCTGGACCTGAAGGAGATTTTGGTATTCCTGGTTCCCTAGGTATGAAAGGAGAAAAAGGTTTGCCTGGAGCTCCTGGACCGAGAGTAAGTTAAATTGATATCATGAAATTAAATTTCTTATTCTTATTACAATTAGGGAAGAGATGGCTTTGCGGGACCGCCAGGGCCTCCAGGACAAAAAGGAGATCGAGGCATAGAAGGGCTTCCGGGATTACCAGGAAGACCAGGTTTTAAAGGGGAGCCCGGTAGGGATGGTGCCCCAGGTTTGATTGGTTTGACAGGCCCTCCAGGTCCACCTGGGGGCGGAAAAGGTTTTCCCGGACCTCCTGGCCCACAGGGTCCACGAGGATACCCTGGGCCGCTAGGACCAAAAGGCTTGGACGGTTTTCCGGGCGACCCAGGACCAAGGGGTCCCATTGGTCCCCCAGGCGGTCCAGGTATCCCAGGGACTCCAGGACCAGAGGGTTCTCCGGGTGAAAAAGGACAGAAAGGAGAATCCGGATCGATCGGTTTTCCTGGTAGTGATGGACCAAGAGGATTTCCAGGACCTCCTGGACCACAAGGTCCAAGAGGAATAGCTGGTGAAAAAGGACTATCAATAATGGTAAATTTTTGTTTTGAATTTTCAAAATCCGATTTTAATATTTTACCGTTACGCAATAGGTTTTCATAAAAATTAACCCTTAACTAGACGCCCCAAATATTTTTTGAGGAGGTTTAAGCAGTTTCTCCTGCCAAATTCTTTTTTAGTAACTGCGTCGAAAATTAGCCATCACATACCAAACCTAGCTATAGGCAACTATATTACGAAGTTAGATTAGTAAAATACGTGGTTTCTTTGAAAAACCCTTTGTCTACCGGTCAAATATTAATATACAATGTGTCTAATTTTAATTGAACACACCCGGATATTTTCGTCATTTTTTAAAATTCGTATACGAGCTTTGGCATAATTGTAGTCCTATATAAGACGTACATTTCGACGCACAAACTTAAATTTCATTAACAAACTGAGCCAACGGCGGCAAAGTTGTTCAGAATCTAGTTTTGAGCCCCAATATCAATTTCATTATGAAATTCGAATATTTAGTTTTTTCAATATTTTTTCGCAATGTCCACACACGGTTGCAATTTTGATTTTCGATTTAATAGGATGCTATTGAAATGGAAAAAAAAAATATATTGAACAGAAGTATCGTTTTGACAAAAAATACATTTTGAGAGAAAGAAAACGAGCAACTAACCTTTGGTAATTTTGAATTTCAAAAATGACGAAAATATCCTGGTGTCTTCACACCGCATAATAAAAAGTTACCGCAAATATATACCGAGTTATATTATACTTACATTGACTTGAAATCTAAGCATACACATATTTATTTCTAATTTATAAAAATTAACTAGCTTAGATGGCAAAATAAACAACGGTATTTATTGCGATAACCCTCTGTTAACGAACTATAGATTGAACTATTTGGTAGTAGGCGAAAATTTGCTAGATTACATTCCTAATAATATATTTTGAGACAACGATTCAGATAAAAATATCTATATCTGGACATTTAATCGGATATTAGCCATCTAGAACGAAGGAAGTGAAGGAAAATAAAGTTAATAACTAATGCTTCTAATTCCAAATCAATTCTGTACGTTATAGGGGCCGAAAGGAGAAGACGGAGAACCTGGAAGACATGGAGAAAAGGGAACAAAAGGTGAAAAAGGATTCGCTGGTCCTAGAGGTACCTCAGGAGATGCATTGAATGGAATACCAGGTATACCTGGGCCTATAGGACCAAAGGGCGATAAAGGTAATTCGGGTCGGCCAGGAATACCTGGAAGTCCAGGTATCCCTGGATTAAAAGGAGAGATTGGCGGTCGATGTATAGACTGTCTACCTGGAGCTAGAGGAGAAAAGGGTGATAGAGGTTTCGATGGAAGAGATGGTGATATTGGTCCTAGAGGGCCTCCAGGATCTCCTGGTTTTATAGGGCCACCAGGTCTCGATGGCGTACCCGGAAGAGATGGACCACCAGGCAGACCGGTATGTCAATTGTCAATAGGATTGTTTGCTTTAGGTAGCAAATATCGTTAGAATTTAGAATATAGAATTAATCATTAATCATTTATTCTCCAAATTTCGGAATATTTTGTCACATAAACAGCCGTTCTTAGAGCCTTCGTTTCCACGCTAAAGTTTTCAAATAATAAATTATATCTTTAAGGGTGGTGCCACAATTTTTAAAAAGATGATTAATTCGACAGACAATTTTCCCTACATCTCTGAACCTATTCAAAAATAATATCGACAGGCATTTAGAGAACACTCGATAAAATGGTAGTGAACTATTGAAATCGCAACAAAAAAAATTGTATTTCACAAGAGAAAAAAGTCCAGCACTATTCTATCGTGTTTTCTCTAAAAGCATATCAAAATTTTTTTTTTTATCGGTTCAGGAATATACGAGAAATTGTGGAATTACGCTGCGCATCTTAAATACATAAAAATTTAAAATGGAATTTTGTGTTTACAGCAAAAAAAAGAGTGGCATTTAATGTGAGAAATTGAGTAGATAATTACATTTCCCTATGAATTATGGCACTGAAAAAATATACTTTTTTATTTTGACTTTTTCAATAACATTTACCATTTGATACTTTTAAAATTGTGTCGATTATTGTTAGATTAAATTCATCAATAATTTTATCTCATAAAAGAGTGTTTATTGATTTCAATTTAAAAGTTGATTTAATATATCTTACGATTCTTTTAAATTTCGCTTTTACATTACTTTTCGATTGAAACTTCAACTTTCTTGGTTCATCGATGCTATTGATCTTTTATTTACAAAATAATTAAAAATGATTTGCGCATATTTTAAAGCAAGAATTGATAAAAAGAAGAAATTAAATCATTAATTGGCACATTTCAGAGATAGAGGGTGACAGTAAGAAAATATAATATCAGTCCCAGTATTGTTGATTGTCTTTGGAAGATATATCAGATTACGAGGAAATGACCGTAAATATATTTTTTACAAGGAGTTCCCCTTTAGTATTGAGATATCTCCTAGAATTTCCCCTCCTCGGAATATTGATATCTAGATGCATATTAGTAAAGTAATATAGTGACATAATTTTGTGAAAAGTTTTTTGAAGTTCTTTCAGAATTTCCAGAGTTCCTCAGTTTCAGTAACTGGATTCGCTTGCGTAATTGTTACGCCAGTGTCATAATTCTGTGAAAAACTTTTTAGGGTTACACTAAGTTCATTCTATTTTTTGGGACATACATCTATTTTCCTCCATCCCCATTAAGTGTATATACCACAGAAGTTGCATGGTTCCTATCCTGCCTATAGTCGTATATGTTCTTTTCACGCGCGTTCTAATTTCTTGATTCGGTATACGTTCCAATCTTGACACTCTACTTGCTTTCCTCAAATAATTTATTTTTACTGTCTCCATTCATCTCCTATTTCTGTCCGATAACTGCCAGCACTCTGATCCGTATGTCAATATAGGGTCTACTACTGCTCTGCAGATTGTCATTTAAATGTGATTCGACCAAAGTAATGAGTTGAAAATTCGCACACATTTATTGACACTGTTGAACCCTATATCTTATATCATCAGTGGATGTTCCTTTGCTTGATATCATGCTTCCTAAGTATTTATACTCCTCAATGAGTGTAACCTTATAACGAATTTATAGTGCTTAGAGACTAGTTATTGATATATTTAACACCAATGTACATTTTCTCCTTAAAATTATATCCATTTATTAATTTTTACGCTTTGAACTCATCTACATTAATGCCCAAGATTAAGAAATTTGTAAATCTCAATCTTAAAGTAAACACAAAATTTAAAAACATATTTTTGTGAGACGTGAGGCTTATATTTTATACATTGTCCGAAAACATTTTCTATAAATAAATTTAATATGAAATATATCTACTAATACTTATAAAATATTAATTTCATTTTATTTAATAGGGTAAAGATGGAAACGATGGTCCACCTGGTACCCCAGGATTGCCAGGAAAACCTGCAATAATATCTGGCAGTCAGATAATAGAACTGAAAGGACAAAAAGGAGAGAAGGGCGAAAGGGGTTTTGTAGGTATAACAGGGCCTAAGGGTTTCCCTGGACCAGTGGGACCTAAAGGAGACTCCGGTTTACCAGGTTTTCCTGGTGAGAGAGGAGACAGAGGATACAATGGATTCCCAGGTCTTGATGGTAAACCGGGTGAACCAGGTATACCTGGAGCGAAGGGTCAGAAAGGAGATAGTGTAAAAGGAGATGCTGGTTATCCCGGACCTAAAGGAGACAAAGGAGAGCGTGGAATTGATGGACCGAAAGGAAATCCGGGTCCACGTGTAAATTGTAGACCACAAAATATAACAATGCAAGCCAAAGGTACCAAAGGAGAACCAGGAATTCCTGGTGAAACAGGAATTCCCGGTAGAGTCGGCGAGAGAGGAGACAAAGGCGATCGAGGTAATCCAGGTATTATTGGTCCACCAGGGCCATATGGGCCACAAGGATCTCTGGGAAGACGTGGTTTACCAGGGCCAAGGGGTGAGAAGGGTGATAGGGGGCCTATGGGTTTCCTAGGGGAGCCAGGTAGAGACGGAACTCCAGGATTGCCCGGTTTAATTGGTCTTAAAGGAAATAAAGGAGATGCTGGTATTCCTGGTATTGGACCCCCGGGTCCGCCAGGTCCTATTGGTATAAAGGGAGAGAAGGGACTTCCTGGATTCCCAGGAAAAACAGGACCACCTGGAAATGACGGCTTTCCTGGTATAATGGGAGAAAAAGGGGATATTGGAGAGCCTGGTCTAAATGGATTAACAGGTGCTACAGGAGATAAAGGAGAGCCTGGCCCTCTGGGACCTCCAGGACTTGACGGCATTCCTGGTAGGCAAGGTCCAGAAGGACCAACGGGACCACCTGGATTGAAAGGAGAAATTGGAAGGCCAGGTTTGCAAGGATTTCCAGGACTCAAAGGAGAATATGGTGCTCCAGGCATACCAGGAGCCAAAGGTTTCAAGGGTGCACTAGGAAGACCGGGAGCACCAGGTGCACCTGGTATGGATGGTATTCCAGGATCTCAAGGTAGAAAAGGAGAAAGGGGCTTCCCAGGGCCTCCGGGATCTCAGGGCTTAATTGGAATGCCTGGTGAGGTTGGATTTCCAGGTGAAAAAGGTGACAGAGGTCCGTTTGGTCCACCAGGATTACCAGGTCCAGTTGGTTTTCCAGGATTGAAAGGTGAAGCCGGCTTACCAGGTTTGAATGGCAGAAAGGGAGAGCCTGGAAGTGCATCTGAAAAAGGTCAAAAAGGAGAGCCAGGTATCCCTGGACTGAGAGGACCAGACGGACTGCCTGGTCAACGCGGATTCTCAGGACTTAAGGGTGATTCAGGTTTACCGGGAAGAAGCATCCCAGGAAATGTTGGTGAAAAAGGAGATCAAGGACCTCCTGGTTTAGACGGACTGCCTGGTTCTCCAGGCTTAAAAGGAGATGCAGGTCCTAGTGGTTTGTGGGGTGCCAAAGGAGACAGAGGATATCCTGGAGAAAGGGGTCAACCTGGTATAGACGGAATGGATGGACAATCTGGAATTAAGGGTGACACTGGTTATATAGGCGCACCCGGATTCCCTGGTGAAAAAGGAGATAAGGGTCTTCCTGGAATAAATGGTTATGATGGAATTAAAGGAGAACGAGGTCTTCCTGGACCTGCAGGACCAGTTGGTTTTCTTGGTCTTAAAGGAGATTACGGAGAAAGAGGACCTCCTGGTCCACTGGTTCAAATTAAGGGAGAGAAAGGTGAACCAGGACCCTCAGGTCTTATAGGCATAACAGGACAAAAAGGTGATCGTGGATATCCCGGACCAGTAGGTGCGCCTGGAGAAAAAGGAGACATTGGTTTTCGGGGTATTAAAGGTGATATTGGTGTGGCAGGAATACTAGGAGATAAAGGTTAGTATGTCGTTTTTTTGATTATCCCTTTTTATAATTATTTGTCCTCACATATGGAGGTAAAGTTTATTAAAACACTCATTTCTAAATACTCCGTATACTTTTTATAATTTAGAATTGTAATTTGATATATATATGTGAAATTACAAAGTAGATATATAAATAAATCTATCTAATCTATGAAAATTTTGCAAGGAGACGACATGATTTTTAAGTAGAATCCGCCATTTTAAAGTAAAATGTAAAAGTGTGAAAAGGTTTCCGTTGTGCCATTAAAATATTATCTCGGTCAATTTCTATGGTACAGTAACAACAGATTAATATTTTTTTTTATAAACTTCGAGAAACGTTTCTTTATTGAAAATATGTTTCGAACTGTTCCAAAATTGACGATACATTATAATGCGTTGACAATCTTGAGCGTGCGCAGTAGTTGGATTGTTGTGTGTGTCATATTTGAAAGCAAGTCCGAAACGTCTAAGCTTAAAGGTTCCTAATTAAGAAACACATCAGACGCACAGTCGTACCTAAATTCTGTCATTTGACCTAAGGTTCACACTTTGTTTTTCTATGCAATTTTAATACAGGATGCATTAGATACTCTGTCTAATGCTGATTTGTTTATTTATGTTAAGTTGAGCGACTAGTATATGCCACGTCCTCGGGAATAATCCCGCATTCCATAAGTTACCTTCTTTAATAGAATAAGCATTAACACTCTCTGGAGCATCAAGTAATTAAGTTTCAAATTGACTAGGCAAGTTCATTTTTAGTGCTTCGCCGTTTTCAGACAATTTAAAATTCATATACGTCTATTTTGAGTAGGTAATAAGAGAAATATTCCTTATAGCTTAAATATGTGAAATCCTAATAAAACTAAACTAACTCAACTAATTTTTAGCTATCATTATTATCATTATTATTACTTTATTTCAGGTGATATTGGATTACCTGGTCTTGTTGGATTGCCAGGTCTTACAGTGAAAGGAGAAAAAGGTCTGCCTGGACTACCTGGTAAACATGGCAGAGAAGGTTTCGCTGGACTGCAAGGTGAAAAAGGTGAACGAGGATTGCAAGGTCTGCCGGGAAGAAGTGGACCACCAGGGCCACCAGGCCCATTAGGATTACAAGGACAAAAAGGAGAGCGAGGACTCGATGGCGCTCCTGGACCAATTGGTCCAGTAGGATCTCCAGGACGACCTGGAATTGATGGACCGCCTGGGTACGCGGGAGAGAAAGGAGATAGGGGGCCACCAGGTCTACTTGGTGCACCCGGAGAAAAAGGAGACCGTGGACTAACTGGTATACAAGGCTTCCCAGGAATTCCAGGAGCGAAAGGCGATAGAGGTTTCGATGGAAGACCAGGGCTGCCTGGTCCAATTGGCCCACCTGGTATAAAAGGAAATGCTGGTTTACCCGGACAGTCTGGACTACCCGGAGAACTAGGAACGAAAGGACAAAAAGGAGAACCTGCTCCACAAGGATTCCCCGGACCCAAAGGAGATAGAGGTTTTCCTGGAAGTCCCGGAACACCAGGCGAGCGTGGACCACCAGGAATAGATGGAATTCCAGGAGCTGCTGGACTAATAGGGGAAAAGGGAGATCGAGGATTTGCTGGAATTCCGGGCAGTCCAGGATTACCAGGAGAAAAAGGAGATCGCGGATTTGAAGGTTTGATTGGTCTTCAAGGTGCGGTGGGAGAAATTGGCCCTAAAGGAGATGCCGGCGTTCCTTGTACCTATATCTCAGATTATCTCACGGGAACTCTTCTTGTACGACACAGTCAAAGTAGAGAAATACCCCAATGTGAAAGTGGTCATGTTAAATTGTGGGATGGATATTCACTACTATACGTCGAAGGTAACGAAAAAGCGCATGCTCAGGATTTAGGTATTGCTGGCTCTTGTATAAGAAAATTCTCTACAATGCCATTCGTATTCTGTGATGTTAATAACGTGTGTCATTACGCTAGCCGTAATGATAAATCGTACTGGCTTTCAACTAGCGCAGCTATCCCAATGATGCCGGTAGAAGAATATCAAATTCAGGAGTATATCTCACGATGTGTAGTATGCGAAGCTCCAGCGAACGTTATTGCTGTGCATAGCCAGTCACTAGCTTTACCTGAATGTCCCAATGGATGGAGTTCTCTTTGGATCGGTTACAGTTTTGTTATGGTAAGTTCTTTAGTAGACAATATAAGAATGGTTGCGGTGTTAACTATTTAATACTATTTTAGCATACTGCCGCTGGAGCAGAAGGTGGTGGCCAATCACTTTCCAGTCCAGGTTCCTGCCTTGAAGACTTTAGAGCAACGCCATTTATTGAATGTAACGGAGGTCAAGGCACTTGCCATTACTTTGCTAACACACTGAGTTTTTGGTTAGCGACCATCGAATCAAATCAACAGTTCCAGAAACCTCAGAAACAAACACTAAAGGCTGGTAATGTTAGAGATAGGATCAGCAGATGTCAAGTCTGCATAAGGAACACGTAAAACCTGCTACATATTTAGGCTATTTTGTTAGGAAATTATTTTATACATTAATGTTTGATATGCTATTCACGCAAACTTACACAAATATCTAAAATTTAGATAGGTGCGAGTGGCATATCGATTCATACATTGTGTTCAACCAGTTAGTGTTCCTTTAAGGCCAAGTACTTGACCATCTAGTGTGATACAAATTAAAAACGGATGACCAAGTACTTACCAACAGTGGTCAAACTGTATAGTAAGCTTTATTATAACTTTTTAATACTGCCGTGCCATCTTTGCGTAATAATAAAAAGCATGTAAAGATCTTGTATAGTATTTAGAGTAAGTTGTATGTATGTAACAATACCACGTCGAAAATTATTGTTGAAATCCTTATACATAGTAACCAGTGGTATATTTTAGGCCAATCACAGTTTTATAATGTTGCTGTGATGTTACTTACATTAGCATAATATAGTTTTATCTTTTAAAGAGAATATTTTTGTAATTAATAAATTTATGGTGCTATCTATTTCTATAGTAATTTATGTGTTCGCTTTAAGTTTACAGTGAAGTTTTTATATTAGATTTTTCCACTTTTATACCATTCCTTCATTAAATTTTGTTAATTACTCTAGTCAAAACCCAAGAAAAAAAATCATCCGCTATTTACCACTGTTATTTTTGTTGTAATTTTTCTATGCTCTTCTCTCTTAATCAACACTGCCAATTGTAAAATAAACATAAATAAAACATTGCATTTTATTTTGCTAAAACATTTTTTTATTTCCCTTGCATTTTTATAAAATTATGGTTAATCTACTAAAATGAAAGTATGTAAATAGGTTTGTATGAATAAAATTATTTACAAATTCAAATTTTGTTTAATTTATCAACTAACAAGAGCAAAACAACTAAAGAAATCCTGCAAAAACATCTAAATCCAACTGAACTCGAAGTTGGTATCAAAGAAATAAGAAATACAAGAGAGGGTGGAGTATTACTAAAATGTCAGACTAAAGAAGAAGTAGAAAAGGTTAAAGCAGCAGCAGAGAAAAAATTAAAAACATAATATAACATAAAAACGCCAAAGCAAATCAATTCTAATATTAAAATAGTAGATATAGTGGAAGAAATGTCTACAGAAGACATAAAAAGCTGTTTACTAAAACAAAACTCATACTTAAATCACGGAAATGTAGAAGTAGAGGTCAAAGTTGTTAAAAAAATGAAGACTTTATATATGGCAATTGCCGAAGTTGATCTTTTGGCATTCGACTTAATCATGAAGTAAGAGAAAATTAATATAGGTTGGTCTGTCTATAGAGTTTTTGAATATGTAAATTTGCACAGGTGTTATAGATGTGATGGCTTCAATCATAACTCCAAAGAATGTAACACGGAAAAATGTTTGAAATGTACTGGAAACCATAAAACGGAAGAATGTGATAGTGAGTCATATACCTGCAACAATTGTGTAAGTGTAAATGAAAATCTACATTTCAGCCTAAAAACGAATCATTCCATATTTGATATTGAGTGGTTTATTTGAAAAAAGTAGCCCTAAAAAAACGTAACATAAAAAAGGTAGCATTAAGCAATTAAAAAAATGTATACGTGCTTAGAAAAGAATAAAATTGTTGTAATGCATCAAAATGTACAAAGTTTAAGGAACAAAATTGACATTTTAGATACTCTCTTTTGTAACGCATAGATTGATGTACTTTGTGTGACAGAACACTGGTTGGATAATCATGAAATTACTACACTACAATTAATGGGTTATCAATTAATAAGTTTCAATAGTAGACGACAGCATATTCACGGGGGGGTTGCAATTTTCACTAAAAAAGACAGTAGAATTGATTTGCAAAAGGCAAAAAATGTAGATAGGTTTTGTGTAGATAAAGAATTTGAAATATGTAGTGTTGAAACCTTAATAAAGACACAAGAACTATAGGTATATTTTTTCCGTGTACAGGTCTCCAGACTCGGATGTAAAAATGTTTATAAATAAACTTGATAGTTTACGATCAACTGTCAGATACGAAACACAAAAATATGTTAAATGATGTTTTACTAACTTATCAAATGAATAATTTGGTCACAGTCCCTACCAGAGTCATGAATAATACATCAAGTTGTAGATTATATAAGCACGAATATTATTAAAACAAATGATGTCAAGTGTGAGGTAGATTTTAACGGTGTTTCTGATCATTCAGCACAATTATTATCTTTAGAAATAGCATCGCATATTACAAAAAACAACACGACAAAACGTATATTCTGTAATTCTGGCTATGATAGTTTATTTTGTATCTTAGTAGAGAAAATTGGCTTGACTTATATTCATCAACCAATGTTAATGATGCCTTTAACATTTTTTCTGATACCCTCAATTACTATATTGAATTGTGTTTTCCGGTTAAAAGAGCTACATGTACATTATTGTACATGTCAAACATAGTAAATCATGGATTATTAAGGGATTGAAAATATCGTCGAAAAAATTGAAACAATTGTACCATCGGTCATTACATACAAGCAATGAAAATGATAAGGTTTCTTTATATGCAATATAGACGATTATACAAAAAAGTAATAAAGAAAGCTAAACAAATGAAAAACGACAGAATACTCCTAAGTTCCTCAAATACTGCAAAAACCACATGCAATATAATAAATAGTAACACTAATTCTAAGTCTAATGTAACAAGCCTAGATAAAATTAGTAGTGTGGATGGTAACCTTATAACGGAAAGTAATTAAATGGCAAATTATTTCAATGATTTCTTCGCTAATGTCGCCACAAAGTATATTTCTGGCTTGACTAACGATACCTTTTGTACACTAACGAGATATATATCCGCGACATTATTTATGGCACCGACTGATGAAATTGAAGTTAGTAATACTATTCATAATATGAAAAACTCTTACTCTATGGGCGAAGATAATCTAAGTATTAATTTATTGAAGAAATGTGTTAATTTTATTATAGCACTTTTAACATATATAATAAACTATTCATTCAATGAAGGCGTATTCCCTAACATTCTAAAAATAGCAAAGGTCATACCTGTATTTAAAAAAGGTGATAATACGTTACTAGAGAACTACAGGCTTATTTCCCTCTTATCCACGATATCTAAGATAATGCAAAAAATCATTTATGCACGTATGATAGATACTTTTTATAGATAAACATAATATTTTAAATTCAGCACAACATATCTTCAGGAAAAACAAATCAACGCAATCTACGGTGCTACATTTCTTAGTAAGTCTATATAACAACTTGAATAGTAATAATAAATGTATTGGCATCTTCATGAATCTCAGCAAAGCCTTTGATCTTGTTGATCATGCTCTACGTTTGGAAAAGTGTTTTCGATATGATTTTAGAGGTTTAGTATATAACTGGATTGAATCATATTTATCCAACAGATTTCAACACGTAGTAATCAATAATAGTAAATCAAATGCACGTAAAATGGATTGTGGTGTCCCTCAAGGATCCGTCCTTGGGCCATTATTATTTCTATTATTCATAAATGACCTGCCAGAAATTGACACTCAAAACAACAAATTAGTAATGTTTGCTGATGATAATACGTACTTGTATACTGGGAATAACATCAATGACTGTTTAAACTGTGTAGAATATATCCTAAAAAAATTCTCAAGCTGGTTTCAAAACAACAAACTTTACCTCAATACTTCTAAAACCACATTTATTTATTTTACACCCAAAAGTGGAGTTATGAGCAGCAGCCATCTTGTGAGAATAAACAATAAGTCACTCCAACAAGTACAATCAACGAAATTTTTAGGCATATATTTAGACAATAAGATTAATTAATTGGGAGACGCATGTAAATAACTTATGCCCTAAACTACAATCCAGTTGTTATGCATTATACAGACTTAAAGACCTAGTAAGCCAATCTGTTCTGCTGACGTTCTACCATGCACAGTTTGTGTCAAAAATAAAACATGGAATTATATTTTGGGGTTGTTCGCCTCATAGCGTCAGAGTTCTTTGTTTGCAAAAGAAAGCCATTAGAACACTATATGGGCTATCAAATCTAACATCTTGTCGAGATACGTTTAAAGCCAACAAATGATTAACATTACCCTCTCTCTATATAAAAGAAATTATTATGTATGTTAAAACTAATTTAATCCTATTCGTAAATAAGAATGTTTATCATAATTATGAAACTCGTGGGAAAGAAGATTTATGTATACCTAAACACAACTTAACCATTTCTGAAAAAAATTCTTGTTACATAGGTATTAAAATATATAATAAGTTACCTGATTATATAAAATGTTTAGATAATATTATGCAGTTTAAGCATAATGTAGATATATTTTTATATTTTAATGTATTTTATGTATGAGTATTTTAACAGCTGACTTAGATTTAAACACTGCCTGTGATTTTTTTATTTTGTTTTTCATTGTATCAAAAGTCTTTATTTTGACACGTCCTATGTCTCTGTATATACTTTGTACTTGATTTCTTTTTGGACAATAAAATTCTTTTCTATTCTATTCTAATAATTTCGGTATTTAAGGAAAAGGACATCTCACACCTTTTAGAGGTTTTTGTACACCGACAGAGTAACTTGAAATTTCATTATGCTGTCCTAACTACCCTAGTTCTCAAAAGTGAGCATTTTGTTCAGTTGCACCAGCATAGTTATACAAGGTGATATAGAAAATTCAATTCAAAGAATGAATTATCAGTTGCGAGATCTCATATTCTAAATTCTATTAACGCACAATACTTCCAAGGAAAAACATATCAATTATTATTTTGTTTTCATAAAATGTGTATTTGTCGTAGTCATATAGTGAAATACGGCTTTTCAGGAAAAGCCTAGGCAGTTCATGTAATGCCGGCAGATAGTGTAAAATCTATATGCTACACGATTTGTCTAGGCTGATCATAAGAGCCTGGTTTATTTCGTCATTTAATGTTATGATTCGTGTTTTACACGATCTGCCGGCTTCATCGCTAGGCTCATTGTGTAATGTCAGATTGGAATTGTACCGTTACTATTCTTTTTTTCCAATTTAACTAAATTATAATGGAAGAAAAATCTTTATTTTATGAACACTATAAAACATATTACGAGGAGAAGCCTAATAAACGTCCATGGAACAAAAAACATTTAAATTAGGTAAGTTTATTCATTTAATATTAAATTGAGGTTAGGTGATAGGTAGAGAGGTTAGGTGTTAGGTATTTATTTAGAGATATATTTTAGGTTAACAGTCCAGCTTTCGCATATTGTTAAATAAAATAAATAAAAACAACCAAAAACCCTTACTTTTGTATATTAATAATTACCTTATTTTAAATACGACTAGATCACGCCATTTCATGAAATGCCGATGGCCTAAGTCACGGCAGATCCTGTAAACTTCTCAGTACACCAAAATACTAAAATTTTAAGGCACTTCATGAAAGGCCTAGTCACATGATGTAACATGAGGCGTTTCACACTATCTGCCGGCATTACATGAACTGCCTAGGCTTTTCCTGAAAAGCCGTTTTTCACCTATGTTACTACGACATATATATTATTTTAGACAGTGACGGTTTCTTGGTTGGGGGCTCTCTAGTTATCCGACGACAATGAAAAAAATTAACAAAAACCCCGAAATAACTATGATTTCATTATATTTACTCACAAAAAAGTTACTGTCTTAAAAGTAACCATTTAAAAAAATAAATAATGAAGACACACATTAAACACTAGGTTAGTGTTTATAAGAAAAGCATGAAAGAAATATCTATTAGGTGCCGGATGTCCAACAAAACACTACGATTCATTTTGACAAAACTATGGTCCACCCTGAACAAAATAATCATATAAGTTGTAAATTAGAAAAATCAAGGTCCTTTATCTCACAAGCTCTACATTTAACTACCCGTTTCGTGGTATAATGTACATCAACTACTACCACATCTTCAGACATCAAGACTAAAATAAATATAAAAATATTTTTAAGTAAGATACTCAATATAGAAAAGGGTAATTTAAAATATATAATATTATAACTTACGTTACACGAAAGTAAAAAGATTTGCGTATAGGATAAAAATACAATATACAATGCTAATAAACAATACATTAACAAATTAAAAGTAATTAAAAATAATAGCAGTGAACCAAAACCACACGTTGTATTCAATAGACGAGCTCGGAATGTCACTAAAATGAGACCTCTGTTGGGGAGTTAGTATTACGTATACCTGCTGCTGCGAGAGGCAACAGGCTCTTGATATTTGGGGTCCTGAATTGATTCAGTACCCTGCTGCATTATCCGATTCGGCCCGAAACGGACAGGGGCGGAGATTGGGGTAGGGGTTTAAAAAAAAGAATGATCATTGCGGTTGCCTGAAATTTCATACCCAGTTTATATGATAACATTTTAATTTCATCCGAGACGTAGGTTTCGCATACGCGAATGTAAAAAAAAAGTTGTCAGGCAACTGCTTGAAAATATGAGAGCTTACTGATCTGTACCTTCACTTATTGTCAAAAAATTGCCATCCGTGTTTGTCAATGAATCAATCAATACTATTTTTTTAATAACAAAAATTTACATCTGCTTGTTAGCGGGCTATCGCCCAACATGAAAGAGTATAATTTTTGAGAGATGTCCTGGACGTAGTCCGCTATTGGGACTATGTCGTGACAAAGTGCGTATAGATCTCTGAGGGAGGTGTACCTTCCAGAATTAGAGATGAAGCGCTTATGTTTGTGTTCAAGAACTTTTAGTTTTCTCATTGTCGTAGCCAATGTGCTGCATCACACCGGCGCTGCGTATGTGATAGACGGCCTGATCACCATTGTGTACAACAACTTTTTATTTTGTCTATTAAGTCTGCTACCCCTGACCATAAGCGAATACAGACTCCTAGACAGGGAGTAGACCGTCCGTACTGTCTCATTAATATGCGTGTTAAACGTCAGTCGCTGGTCCAGTCTGATCCCCAAGTACTTCACACACCTCTTAGTTGGAAGTTTGTTTCCCCGGATCGAGATTGGTGTTATGATTTTCGTCAAAATTAAATCGATTACGCGTCAAAAAATGTTTCGAAGTCAAAATTAACAATGAGTTCTAGCCAAAATAAACATTCATCAAGATAATTCTCTGTCCATTTACCAGTCACACCCCTACAACCCATGTTGAGGCACGTTACGTCACAGAGGAGGGGGTGGGTTTAAAAAAAGTCAACAAAAAAACAAATTACGTCTCATAAAATGTACTTTAATATTTAGAAAATAAAAGGCATCGTGAAAAATATTTTAGTGCTTAATACATTATTTTCAAAAAAAAAAAGATCGCTATCTTCGCTATTCAGCAGACGATCGTAATCGTTCACGTGCTCGCTGGGATCTGCTGTATATGGCCTCGGGACTTGGATTTTTGAATATGCTGTTTGCGTAGCAGCGAGCCGCGCGCACGCAAAGGAGCGAAATTTCCAAATTTACGATTTTAACACGTAAGTATCGCTGCAAATTCATTACATTAGATTTCTTGTTTTTAATACCACTACACATAACTGACGCGCTTCGCGCGTTATTCATATTTTTGTTATGATTGCATAAATAATAGTCACATCAACTTTGAAATTCATTTTAACAGAAAGAATTGATGTGTTAGTTAATTTGTTTTCATCATTTTTTTCAGCATAAGCACGTGCATTATACACATATAATTTCACTCCTGAATACCTTGATTATTGTTTTTCTTAATCTCATAATTGTTTGAAAGATACTATTAAATCATATTTTGTGAGCAAAAATTTTTCAACAGCATAACCTGTAATATTCCAATGCTTGCTGAAATCTAATTGAAACTGTCGACATTCAAAGATTTACAAATTACCCGCCCTAAACAAACCACGTGATCAGTCTAAGCCTAATAGGCATCATCACGTGACCCATCAATCTTTTAAGAAAGATTATTTTCTAAATACTAAAGTACATTTATTTTTATGAGACGTGAATTGTTTTTTTGTTGACTTTTTTGAAGCTCTCCCTCTCCTCCGTGATGTAACGTGCTTCAACAGGGGTTGTGGGGTGTGACTGTTAAATGGACCGAGAATTATCTTGATGAATGTTTATTTTGGCTAGAATTTATCGTTAATATTGACTTCGAAACATTTTTTGACGCGCAATGGAGTAGTTTAATTTTGACGATTTTTGGGGTGGTGAAAATGGGGTGGAATTTCATCGAAAATGGATGGCATTGATATATATCATTTCTCATACCCATAAGAGCTCAGAGTGTGAACGCTATCTGATTTAAACGATTTTAACCGTATTTAACAGAATATTCATTACAAATTTCAAAAAATGCGATTTTTGGACGATTTTAAACGGTTATTTCTCGGAAACTGCCCGGCAAACACGGATGGCAATTTTTTGACAAATAGTGGAGGTACAAATTTTCAAGCGCTTGGCCGACAACTTTTTTTTTTTGTTTAATTCGCGTGTGTGAAAACGACCCGTACATATCGGATGACATTAAAATGTTATCATATAAACTGGGTATGAACTTTCAGGCAACCGTAATTTTATTCGGTTGCCACGTGATCATTCTTTTTTTTAAAACCCCTGCCCCAATCTCCGCCCCTGTCCACTTTGGGCCGAATCTGGTAATGCAGCAGGGTTTTGAATTAATTCAGGACCCCAAATACCAAGAACCATCCGGTTGCCTCTCGGGGGCTACATTTACGCGTCATTGCTTTGAATAGCTGCCCTCTAATTATGGACTTAAATAGTAAATATAAATCACGGATAGATAGAAAGTACACAATTCAACTAAAATCTTTGATAAACAGTAAAGTTAAAAAAATTTATCTACAACAAAATACGAAAATATATAACTACAAAATATGAAAATTGGAAGGCAGAAACTCTATGAAGCATATTGAACATATAAGAAAATAAACTAATTTCAAAATAAAACATGTCGGCTTGGTGGTGCGATGGACAGTGGCGCGTTCTTCCACCCAGACCGCCCGGGTTCAAAACCGGGTCACAGCAAGTCGATGAGATATAGTGGATGAGCGGATCTGCTCGCGTCACCATCTTTCGAAAGAAATGTAAAACTGTGGGTTCCGTGTGTCTACGATGTGAGCACGTTAAAAATCCCTACCCCACGACAAACTGTGGGGGTTCGGCAAAATTTCCAGGTTAGGGGTCCCAGTGCCTACACAGACACTGATGAGCTTATCCCCTGACGTCGGTGATTGGCCTTGGTAGTGGAAATAGGCCGACGTTAAATAAATGATTAAAGAAAATAAATAAATAAAAATAAAACATAGGAAGTACATGTAGAATCAAATTGCAATTGAAGTGAACTAACATTATTAGATTTGAAATGTCTAAGAATTTCTAATGACTAAGTTATTAAGTAAATTTCCTTTACTCACTAAATGCAAAACTTGAAAACCAGTTTCTTGATTGTAGTTTTCATTTAAGAGGTGTTCTGCAAAATGTGAAAACCTGAATTTAACTGAAACATCTCATGTGCTCTTTTAATCTCATTTTTAAAATCTCTATAAGACGTATCTATGTATGTATATACTATTATAATTTAACATTTAAGTTTATAGACTCCACATTTGTCTAAAAGAGGTATCGTATCTTTATTTTGTACAAAATACTGATTTAGAGAATTAGACGCTTTAAAAGCTATATTACAGTGAGCATTAAAACATTAGCTATTTTATAAGAAACTGGTCCTATATATGTCAAAAGAAATTATTCTCTATTGTTTATCAAGTTATTTATGTTTATACGAGGTTCAACAATATAGGTTAAATTAGGTGTGATTTTATTCTATTTTTTTTTGTTAGTATATTATCAATTAAGTTTGAATTAAATTTCCTTGACCTAACCATCTCAGTATATTGAAACATTCCGTAAACCAACTCATACAGGAGACATTATTGATAATTCATCAAATTGTCCTTTTAAATATATTTCAGCGCCGTTACACTAGCCATATCGAAAGAATTTTAAAAAATCCGTTAAGTACAGAGTCCTTTGACAGAGAATTAATGATTATAAATTGGGATATTTTAAATTAAAGATTTGATATATCCTCATAAAAATGACCTGTGGGGTTGAAATCTGCTAAGCCGGCTGACATTTGCTGAGACATTATGTTGATATTTATTTGTAAAATTGTAGCCTATTTACACCGTTACACTATTCAAGCCATTGGAACTTGGTGAATATGATAGGAAAGTCATTTTTATTTGTTTAAAGCCCTCTATAGCCGCATTTAAAGAACTCCTAATTGGACACTTATTCGTCGGATACTGTAGCAATTAAATTGCCATAGTAATTAAAAGTAAAACAATTTCCAATATAGTAATACACTGTAATTGATTAAATCATTGTAAATTAATATAATTCCTCCCACTTTTTCTTATTACCAAAATCTGCAACCTTGAAACAACACTAATTGGGCAACGACTATATTACGCAAAAGGAAGAAACTTTTTCCGAACGGACAACCGACGAGACTGAACATACAGAAGTGACAAAATCGACTTTTATTCTTGTCGTAGAATGAGAGGAAATTGGCATTACTAAGCCGGAACCCCTATGGTTGACTGTTTCAAGGAAAACAGTGTCCTCGTTTTACATCCTCAGCGGCTTGTATATCAGTGGATGCGCACAGCTATGCACTCTTGGGCAAGGATTGCTCCTAGTGGATATACCATCCTTCGGAGGAGATGTAAAACCATCGGTCCCTTGTCTATTAAATGTTAGGTAAGTAATAGATTCCTACTCTTCGAAAGATAAGAGGTTGAGCAAAATTCCTGGTTGGGCGTAGCTCATCCATAGGCATCAGTATTAGACCTCATTAGCGGAAATAGGCCGAAGTTAAAGAAATGTTAAAAAAAAAAACGGAAAAAATTGTGAATGGTAAAAAAGCAACTGGCATGACGAAATAATTGAAAAATGTGGAAGGCCTATCGGGAAAACCAGCAAAGCAAGCCTAGAATTCTACCTCAATGGTGATATGTGGAAAATGGTCCAAGGAAGTATTTATGAGTACGTATGGATTCGCGTTCGTTAAATAGCACACGTACAGTGCGATTTTCAGAGCATGCACAATAATTATTGTATTTACATGTAAGAAAAAACAATTACACGATTTGGTAGGGATTTTTCGTACTCAAAATTTTATCGTGGACGTCGCTAGGAGTCAGCCTAAACGAGGAAAAAGGAAATACGTAGACATTTTCAACCTCAAAATCTTTTTTATTTAATTGTAGAAAATTTCTAAAGATATCAAATATTTTTTAATAAACTGTTTTATTTTAAACAAGATAAAATAAAATGTAAGCATTTTTTTAAAGCCGGCAGACAGTGCTGATGTAACAGCACACTGTAGACTTAAATTTAAAGTTATCTTAACATTCCCCATGACCATGACCCCTCAAAAAATCACCAACTGCCAATCCTATGTAAGGTTCCCATGGTAAGAAATCCCCCTGTGTGGAAGTCATTGCCAGATATAAATAAATTTATACGACGAAACAAACACGTTCCTAAATCTTTAAATTATATCATTTATATTCTAAACCATTAGCTGTATATTTGGTTGCATATAGTCATATAGTTGAATGTTATGTGGAGCCGTCCAAAAGTAACAAGATGAGGTATTCGTTACTCGAGTACTAGAATTAATACAATAGTAACCTAAGATCTACCTGAAGCCTTTTTTAAGCTTTTGTGCAAAACCGAAGATAGATGTATACTAAACAAACTCTCACGGGGTAATATAAGGCAAGAATTCCTCTATTAATTAAGTATCAAAATTCTAGAAACATGTCACAAAATCTTCTGTAATCATTTGTGGTAGTTAGCTGCCTTCTTGCTTTAACAGATTGCAGAATCTGTGGGATAGCTAACATTACAATTAGAAGTAATTGAAAGCAATAATTCAAAAAATCACAAATAGGAACAATTCAAAACTGCGGAAATAGGAACAAATGCAAAAATATTAAAATTCCGGAATTAGAGTATTCAGGCACGCTTACACAAAGAATACAGCCGAGCATCGGATAGCCGGCTAGTGAGTCATAAAATATGCCCCATAAACTAATTTTGCAATTATTAAAACATCGCCCAGGAAATGGTATTATAATCTAATGAAGGTACATCCTTAGCCCACGTAGCATGTGACGTCTCAAATACCTATGAATTGCTTAGAGGAAAGGGGGGGAATGCGGCCACGGGGGTAATCCCGGCCAGCGGGTTTTTTGGTTGTGAACAAACTTTTAGAGCTTGTTGCAGATTTATCAGTGACGCTAACCGCCCACCACGGAGCAATCTGACAGGATGACGCACACCAGTCTGCCTACTGTCAAACCAAAGATTGAGTCTAAACGGAGGAGTTCATCCCATTGCCCCTACCTTAAAAAAAATTAGCGACGGAGGTGACACTCATCATCCGACAAGCCTCGCGAAAATAAGTTACTTTTGTATTTAAGCAAAAATAAAATTGTTTAGCTGTGATTTTGTGTTCTGGGTTTTAATACTTGCTAAATTTTTATAACAGAGCTTTGGGCCATTTACGCCTCTATGCGAGAGATGCCAAACATATACTCGCAATAATAGAGTTATCTGTTAATACAGTGCCGTGCAGTGGAGAAAAGTGCAATTCATTAGTATTTCTTATAGCCAAGAAGTTATAAACGTAAGTATAACCTATAATTTTAACCTTCTTGATAATATTATATGCTATAGTACGATCCAATTTTCATGTAGTTTCTATTAAATATGACGTATGATTACCTAACCTTAGAGGTACTGATTCTATAGACGTAACAATGACGGGTGTTTTTTCGTGTAATGCCGGCCACGTGTTTGGGGGTAATGGTGGCCGGCCGGTATTACCCGACTGGTAGGTATATTCACTTATTAAATTTCAGATGCCGCGTAAATATAGTAGAACAACGGCCAAAGATAAATGGACGGCTGATCAACTTGCAGCTGCTGTCGACGCGATACGCAATGGTAGAAGTACCCGAGATATTTCAAGGGCGTTTTCAATTCCTAGAAGTACCCTACAGGATAGATTAAAAACTACGAACGTCTCAGGACCTTCATTGGGACGACGTCCTGTTTTCACTGATGAAGATGAAACCCTCTTGGCCAATCAGGTTATTAAACTGTCAAAACTTTTTTATGGCATTGCAGGACAAAAGATTAAGAAATGCGCATTTACATATGCCACAAAAAACAAGTTAAAGCACCCATTTTCAGAACATAATGAATCCGCTGGTAGGGAGAGAAGCATAAATTTTTACCAACAAAGATATTCAACACCAATGAGACAGGAAAACTGTACAGTGCCCAATTAAAATCTATGCAGAAAAAGGTCAAAAAGGGGTTGGTTTCATAACAAAACAAGCGGAAACAGAAGAAAAACTACAACTGTTATTTGTTGTATGAGTGCATCAGAAAAATGGTCCACCAGGTGCGTTTTACACTTGTTCTCATAATGGACGGATAAATGAAAATGTATTCGTGGAATGGCTCCAACATTTTCAGAAATTCGTTAAGTCATCTAAGGAGGACCCGGTGTTACTGATCATGGATAGCCATGGTAGTCATTGTACATTAAAGGCATATGTTTATTGCAAAGCAAACGGAATAGTTTTATTAACCATACCACCTCACACATCTCATCGATTGCGGCTTTTAGATGTTAGCTTCTACTCTTCATTAAAGACTGCGTATAACGTGGAGTGTAGTAATTATTTAAGAGCTCACGTAAATGAAAAAATAACGACAAGCGAATTAGCTGAAATCTTTAATAAGGCATTTAATCGAATAGCCACACCTGACAAAGCAATTAACGGCTTTAGGACAACAAAGAATATTTCCTCCTGAATTTTTACCGATGATGATTTTGCGCCAGCAGAAGCTCTGTTGGAACTGAAGATCCAACCAGAAGATAATGATAAGGCGGTTGAGGAAGAAGGTATGGTATGGTATGGAAAGGACAGCTGTAATTGAAATTCAAAATGAAAGAACGTCAACTAAGAAAACTATTGCAGGTAACAAATTTAATGAAGATGATATTGAACAAGATCAGGTATTTTTGGAAATAATACCATTACCTGGATGCTCAAAATCCAATACGACAGTGATTAAGAATCTCCAAAACAACAGAAAGCAGAATTCTGAAATAATTACGCCCACCCCTATGAAGACAGTTTTAGAGGAAAAAGAAAACAAAAAAAAAAGAAAACAAGAAGAGAGAAAAGAAAAGAAAAATAAAGAAAAAGAGCACAAGAAGAAAGAACATAAAGAAATAAAAATAATGTCAACGCCAAGGGAACCAAACGGAAAATTTTCGATGAAGGTAGTTCATCTCAAGAGGATGTAGAAAAAAAGCGGGAGAAGATAACAAGAAGCTGTAAGAAAATCGTTGAGCAGCAGCCGGAAGTAGAAGAACAGGAGTCTGAAAATAGGGATGATAGTGACGACGAAATAAATGAGGATGTATGTATAATATGTGGAGAATTTGGAAAAAACAGAGAGCCGTAGATACAATGTACAATTTGTAATCGGTGGGCCCATAAGGCATGCAGCGGGAATGAGTACTATAGTTATATATGCGACTTCTGCACATGAGCGGGGCAATGCCGGCCCCGGCCGGGGTTACCCCTTACTCGTGGGTAATGGCGGCCAATGACTTGTTTTTTTTTAAACTACCGCAAAAATTTTGTTTTTCTGTTTGTATGTTTACCATAATAAAATAAATATATGCTTAGTACACTAACAGCTTTTAATTTACCCATCTGTAGCCAGTAAATGTGCATTTGTAAAGTCATATTCGAGGAAAAGGCTTAGGGGGGCGTCATTCCCCTCTCTACCCTACTGTAAAAATAATGTTCTGAAAAAGAAGAAGACTATTTTTAAATGTATAATGCATATATCTGGTTTATGTATGTATGTACATAAGATATCATATAGACACAAACGGAAGAATTTTATCCAAATATATAAAATTATTTTAAGTTCCAATAATACGTAATTCTTGAGTCGCATATAACTTATAAAGTTATTACTTTATTTTTCTATAACGTAATATTGTGTAACTTTGCAAAATCGTCATCAGCACTATAAAACCATATAAATGGTAAACTTGTAATTATTTCCCCATTCCATTTTACTTAGTTATAAAGTCAAATGCGAACACATTATTTGCATAACAGAGAATATAACAACCTTGGATATTCTCTCTCGTGTAAAAATTTAATTATTAAAATAAAAGTTTTTTTTTAAATAGTGTTTTTGAAGACCTAAATAGCAAATTGGTGAGGTCGGTAGGATCCCAAAAACATTAAGAAGAAAATTAGTGGTGGATTCTAATCTAATTTTAAAGAAGAAACTTAAAGTTATTTCAAAGAAGAAATACGAGAAATTTTAGAAGAAAATACCAATTTAATGAAAAACTATGCAAAACCCAAGAATGTAAAGGAGAGCATATAAGGATAAACAAAACGAAAGGAAAACTTTGGAAGTTAATAAAAGCCAAACTTGGAAACAACGAGAAACGGTCAGATCGGAGAAGAAAACCGAAACTGGTTGAAAAATAACTCCAAGACGTTAACTCAGTAATTTCCTTATCTGGTAACACCCCTGACAGTAGAAACTTCGATGGAGCAACGCTTACGAAGTAGCATTCAATTTTCAACACAGATCCAGAACATGACACTTTTAATGTAACTGAACAATTATTGAATTATCATTTTTATATTATTATTTATATTTATTGAGATATTCTATTAAGATATTTTTACTTTGATTAAGATTTTAATATTTTTAAGATTAATTACTTAAGAAAACAAAATCAATCTGAGATAGAATTTAGTACATAAATAATCATTTACTATATAACATATATATATATATATATATATATAAAATAGTGGTGAGAGGTAAGTGAAACTTCTTAGATGGTCAATGCTGCTATATGCTGGACATTATATAGCTGTACCATGAGGGGCGACCGCTAGCCCTAGTGGACTTTTACTAAGCAGCATTTGTAGGAAACAACTACTCAGCGAGCAAATAATGCCCCGTCTTGCATTGGATTGCACTTGCAAATCCTGATTGATCGGTAGCCATGTAACCAGCCATCATTTGTCAATTCCTAGCCAGACATAGACATTTTGCAATTCTCTAATTTTTTCCTTATCGTTTCCTAAGAACTCTCCTGCCTATAGGAATATATTTAACTATTATCATCCTTATTCCTATTTTCACAGTTGGTTCAAACCGAAAAGTAACTTTCTTTAGACTGTTCTCGTTGATAGCCTTAAACTATTTGGCCTGTTGTTTGTCGAAGTGTGAAAGTCACGCGCATATGGTACACATGAGTTTGGCTAAGAATCACACATGCATGACTAATTGTTAAGGGGCGGTTAATGCGCGTGGATTTTAATTCCTACGCATTAAAAATAAATAATGAAATTGAAATTTATGTATGCTCTTAATGTTATACTATTACATTGTTGACAATAAAATTCAAGCATATTTTGTTATAATGATTATCATAGTCATTTAAGCATATTTTCTTATTTTTGCATTTTTAAATTAGACATAATTGGCTCTGTCAGCATATTTTTTCAATCCACTGAAATACCCTGTATATACCCCATACACAAATTTAGTTTTTTCTTATTTATTTTTCAAATTAAAGTAATTATTACATTTAGTTCATTTCATTTTTTTTATTTATCTAGTCATTAAATATTGAACATGGTAAAATTACCAGAATGCATTTTAAAATTACATTATTTGAAAGCAACAGAAATGATATATTTTACGAGAGAATCCAGTTAGAGTAAGCCAAGCCATAAGATTTGTTTACAATGGACATGATAAGCGTCAAGCACTTTTGTTACTTCCCAGAGTATGAAATCGCTTACCCTTTTCTATCTTAACCGTAAAAAAAGATAAAGAGTTAAGTTTTCAGTCCAAAATACTGCCCAAAACTACGCCCTAACCAACATTGTAATGTTGTTAACGTAAACAATTCCGTCGCGGGACCAGAGAAATATGTGAATCCGGGGAGAATTGTGACGTCATTTAATATATAAAAGAAGACCAGATTATTCAGCAACCGCATCCGAGCTACACCACAGGACTTCATGTTCGCTGTTGCTTCCTGGAGATTATAATTGAACCACACCTTAACTACATCGCAGGACTGTATGTTCGCTGGGCGTTGGAAATAAAATTTAAACACACCTGAGTTACATTGCAGGACTTTAAGTTCGCTGAACTCGCTGGATTATTTTGGTGTCAATTTGCCAAGTAATCTCACACAAAATGCTCTCTACGTCTACACTAACTTATCTGACTGTTTAGCACGCAATTGCACAACGCCAACATAATTTGATAAATATTTTTACTTGATTAATTCTCAGCTTATTATTGAATCTGCATTCTGGTTAAGGAGTTAGTTAAAATTGGGGTAAATATTTGGCATATTTGTGGTACTAAAATAATATTATATTTTTTTAACGAACTATTAGCTTTGATTTTTATCTAGAAAACATAAGTTATTCAGTTATGATTTCATTCACGATTTTAATTTATAAAATTTCACTTTCTGAATATTTTACTAGGGAAATTTGCGTTTGCAAAGTAACAAGTTTATATTCAAGAACTATATATTTAGACACATACACTACAAGTTTACAAATACTTTTCTTAGGCGCTTCACACTGATATAAGAGCTATTATAATAGTCTTTGTCGACTTCAACCAATTATTTATTTAACTACTAAATTGTCAGCGATGTACTTTAACGATGAGAATGTAACTGTTTGTGAATTATGGTTTACACAACATAACAATAAATTGGGTGCATTACGGACTATCGGAGTTCAGCCTAAATTTGAAATTAACAATCAGTTGTTTTGAGGACACTTGTCTACGCAAATCTGTAAGGTCGTCCATCTTTTCGGCTACCCCATGTTAACATCTGTTCGGTGCTAAATTCTTGCTACTGATGTTTGATTTATCAGTCAATTGACACAAAATTGAATTTTCAATGTTGTTTAGATTGTTCTTTCTAACACTGTTTTTGCCAGTTGTTTAGGTGCAGCCGATAATTATTCTACTATATCCTACTATATCTCTTGACTGTGGGCGAGAGCACAACTACAATAAAACTGGAAATTTCCACATCATTTGCAAAAGGGATTTTTCTTACAGCTAGTGAGTATTTTCACTGAAACCAGGCTCCGTTGCCAACTACCACAGAAGATATCAAATAACTTTTGTTAGTTTGAAACACCTATTCTCTGTTATGTTCGTAAACTGTGACACTGCAGTTCGATCCTCATTGTTTCGAAGTAACATCTTTGACGTTGGTTGGGATTGCGAGGTGGCAATCGTTATTAATCACACAAGTATCGCGTCACCGGGGTCGAATCCCGGTTCCGGCCTTGGCACCGTCGGAGGAAGTGGTTGTCTAGTTTCTGAGGAGTTTAATTATTATATCATAGACTATTGTCACTGCTCTTATTCTTGTCTAGATTAATTTCTCAATTTAGGCATGTGATATATTTATTCAGGCATTTGCTACAACTCTAATTACTATTAAAATAACACAGCATACTTTTGGTATAACGCAGTTCTTGTTATTGCATCAACACACTCAGCATATCTATAGCATGGTCATTACTATAGCGACGTAAATTTTCCTATTATAATATTTAGACAATTGTCTCAAATATTTGAATTATTTTTTATTTTATGTATAGCTATTAGTTACATATGTAAAATAAAATGGGTTTTTGGACTATTTTTTCCCATCAACTATTGTCTTTTCTTTCACCTTTACCTTTTTCGTCATATAAGTAATAAACTAAATAAATGGTTTTGTTTCAAAGCAAAATAGAAAACAGACTTCAACTATAAATGTACAGTGCAATCTTGGGTAATAAAATACTACATAAATAACATATATAATTAACTAGGTCTCTCAATTAATAGACAGTGTGTTCAAGTTTATCAGGTATTTAAATTAACAAAGTAATTAATTTTCTAATGTATATATCTAGTGTCAGACAGAAACAAGTAATATTAAACTTTATATAAAAGAACCTGGGGTAAAAGGGTTACTACACATACAACGAAATTTGGGTCCTAACTTTGTAAAACTCGACGATCACGCAAATGGAAAATTTTATTTGTTTATCCTTTAGATAAATAAATAGTAATTAGTTTACTGTGACATAATTACCAGGATTTCTGTTTATAAATATACAGTGAGGGCTACAACCGTTTCATTGGTGCCGTGACCAGGATTTTTGTAATTAATTGGGGTGGGATTAAACCTCTTCACCACCAATGGAAAGATTTTGCAATTTTAAGGTACTATACAAAGAACTGGGTTTTTCTCGAGTTTAAAAGCCGCCTGAAAAATCATCAACAGGCTTAATTATATTTATAAAACATCGTGATTAATTGAAAAAAATTCACTAGTGTAAATAAATAATACAAAAACTGAATTGATATTTAGTTTGCTTTTGTGAAAGTAACAAAGAAAAAATGTATTTAATGTGCCTCTTCCGGATACTATTTGCACAATGTCTACTGGCGCCACAGCGCGGAATTTTTCCGCATAATTTTATAGGTTATTGTTTTGACATGAAAAACGCCACTAAACATTCCATACTCTAGCCAGGATTCGAACCCGGAGTTCATGGTTGCAAGCCTACCATTAACCATTAAAATCATTTATTTACAGACTTATTAAAGTCGACTTCATCTATTATCAGCACCCAAAAAACGCAGCAAAAACTTTACAACCTCATTAAAATACTATTACTATTTGTGCTATATCGTCAGCAAATCAATCGCTTACTTTTATAGATTTTTAATGTGCGTCGGCTTGTTTGATGAAAGCAAGCCGCTTGGCCCAGGGCGATAATAATTATGTCGTAAAGTTTTTGTTGCGTTTTTTGAGTGTTGATCAAAATGAACTGGACTATACTTTACAATTCATATTGCTTTATGATATTGTACTATTTCATTCATTTGTATCAGCAAAATTTGTATTTACTTACTCGTTTTTACCTGAATTACATTGAGCATTCAATTCTCTTTTTTTATTGATTTTATAATCTTATAATCTTACTGCAGAATGTATGTGTGTTGATTTGAGTTTTTCTTATAAAAAATGTAGGAAAGGTTGTAAGCCTAACGTAAGCATTGAGCCACTGAGCTGGTTTTTGAGGCACAAGTTATTCTTGTGGGAATTTTTACACTTACACCGACATTGAAACAGTTTACCTCTCTCTGTTTTAAATTGAATATAACCCTCTTTCTCTTTTTATAAGTTCAAAGCTTTCAGAAATTGCAACAAACGAACATACTCTGCCAAAAATTCCAGATTAAGACACATAAAAAAATATAAACAATTTATAAGCCTCTTTAAGGATTTATGATCTTAATATGCAATGTATAAGTAATGTATAAGTATGTAATATTTCATGGTTTCCTGTGGGTTTCTAAGGTTTACTGAAAATATACGAGTTTTAACGAGGCAATACAGTTCTAATTTTTTTTTGTTTTCTATAAGTTTTTACAGGACGAGAAATGTTTGAAAGTTTACCAGTTATAATAAGATAATACAGTTTAAATTTTTATCGTATTCTATTAGCGTTCATTAAACAGGGAATTATGATGGATATATGAGTTTTATTAAGACAACGCAGATCAAATTCTAATAATTATCTATGAGTAATTATTCAGCAAAAATACTTAAGAATTTATGAGTTTTTAGAAGAAACTACAATTATAACTTATATTATTTCCTATCAGTTGTTCATCAGTCTATAGGTTTGTGAGGGATTTATGAGTTTTGAAGGGTATAAGGGTATTAATATTTTATTGATTTCTACAAGTTTTTATCAGATATGAAATTCTTGTTATATTTCGTGATTTAGTAAGATAACACAGTTCTAATTTTTATCGTATTCTATGAATTGTGAAACAGATAAAAAGTGCTTGAAGATTTATTAGTTTTTATTAGAAAGCAGAGCTTCAGTTTCTATCATATCCTAAGAGTTTTTATCCGATAAGAAATAATTGAGGTTCTTATAAGTCAATCCAATTAAAGTTTTCATCATATCCTTTGAGTTTTTATTTCGGAAAAAATCTTTAGGATTTAGGAGTACTTATAGGACAATACAGATTCAGTATTTATCGTATCCTAAAACTTTTTAACAAATAAGAATTACCTACGTCAGTAATTATGAGTTTTATAAGATAATAAAGTTCTAATATTTATTGTCTTTTCATCAGAAAAGACGCACTCAATGATTTATGAGACTAATTAAGATTTTATTGACTCATTTGTCGATTTTTTTGTAAGACAATATAGTTTTATTTTTTATCGTATTCGATGAGTTGCTCATTATATAACAAAATTTGTTTTCATCGCGTCCCAAGTGTTTTCAATCGGCAAGAAATAATTATGTGAGTTCTTTATGAGTCAATATAAAGTTACAATGTTTATCACAACCTTTGAGTTTTTGTTTGGAAAAATACTCGAGAGTTTATTCGGAGGGGTTATTTAGGTTTGGGTTCTCAGATAAATCCTTATACATACTATTTTGGCATCACATCAAACCTTATATATTCCATTGTGGTTTCACGAACATTTTTATAGTATCTTATATATACTAATAAAGGGAACTTATGCAATTGCATAGATAGAGATCATTTAGGGTTCAATTCTCAGATAGATCCTCATACGTATCATTTTGGAAACACATCAAGCCTCATATATTCCATTGAGGTTTCACGTATATTCTTACAGTATTTTATATATATTCATAAAGCTAACTTGTCCAATTGCATCAATACAGATCATTCAGGTTTAAATTCTCAGATAGATCCTCATACACACCATTTTGGAACAATATCAAGTCTCATACGTACATTCTTATAGTATCGTATATATGTCGTAGTCTCATGGTGAAATACGTCAATTCATGAAAAGCCTAGGCAGCACATGAACTGCCGGCATATTATGTAAATTCTTAATGTTACACAATCTGCCTAGGCATTTCATAAAACGCCGTGCTCGTCTCGGCACATGATGTTTCAAGTCGTTCTACACGATCTGCCGTAAATTAGATATCGACTGTTCGTGAAGTAACCACCGTTGCCCGGCAGATTGTGTTCTATGCCGTAGTCATATGGTGAAATACGGCTTTTCGGGAAAAGCCTAGGCGGTTCATGAAATGCTGGCAGATAGTGTGAAATCTGTATGCTACACGATTTGCCTAGGCTGTTCATGAAGAACTTGGTTTATTTAGTCAGGTAATGTTATGATTCGTGCTTTACATAATCTGCCGTGATTTAGGCCATCGGCATTTCATGAAATGACGTGATTTAGTCATATCGTGAATGAGCCTAGCGATGAAGCCGGGAGATCATGTAAAGCACGAATCATAACATTAACTGTCTAACCAGGCTCTCAGCCTAGGCGAATCGTGTAACATACAGATTACGCACTATTTGCCGGCATTTCATGAAATACCGATGCCCTAAATCACGACAGATCATGTTAAACTTCTCATTACACGAAAATACTGTCACGACTGCGCGACGGGGGTTAGCAGGGACGTCCACGGATATCGTCAGCATCACCCTGTAGAGGGTAAGTGCCGACTATAGCTATGGCTAAAGTCACTTTACTCGCTTGGCATGTCGAGAGGGTAAATTCCGTTACTAAGTGAACACACAAATAAAACATAGTGGTAACATAACAGATTGAACATTTATTATGACAGAACAAAACGAAACAATGAAATAAATATAATAAAATTTACTACTTACATTGTAGCAGATCTAGCCACCCCGAGGCATGGCCTCTGGGAGGGAGTTGCCCCACGCACCACCTAGGCCTGCTTCTCTGAAAACCCAGACGACAACTAACCAACTCATTTACTTTTTTCCATTTCGTTTCCCGGTACTTGCACTCTCAGCATTTCTGCAACTAGCGGGCCGTGTGCACCGTTGCTGAGTTTGCTGGATTTCCACGGTACATTGTAACCAGCAACTTGGTTTACTTTAAGATATCGGATTAAATTAATTTTGTAACTAAATCGTTTCCTGAATAAAATCATATACCGGGTGGTCCAATAATTGTCTAGGTACTGCATGACAATACTAACATTTTAAGGTACTTCATGAAAAGCCTAATCAGATGATATAACATGAGGTGTTTTACACTATCTGCCGGCATTTCAAGAAATGCTTAGGCTTTTTCCGAAAAGCCGTATTGCACTATGTGTTTACAACATAGGCTTTTCGGGAAAAGCCTAGGCAGTTCATAAAATGCCAGCATCACGTCATTTCATGAAATGCCGATTGACTAAATCACGGCAGATCCTGTTAAACTTCTCATTACACGAAAATACTAAAATTTTAAGGCACTTCATGAAAAGCCTAGTCATATGATGTAACATGAGGTGTTTCGCACAATCTGCCGGCATTTCATGAACTGCCTAGGCTTTTCCTGAAAAGCCGTATTTCACCATGTGACTACGACATATATACTCATGAAGGGAAATTATACAATTGCATAGCTACAGATCCTCATAATGCTGAGCCTAATCTGATTGTAATAAGTTGCAGTAGGAGGCTCTCCTCGCAATATGCTTGTACAAATGTACTCTAAGAGACTCTAGTTAGTTGCTTGAATAATGTGATTCAGTAATGACACAGGAGAAATTAACACACAAAGACCACAATATGCCTTTAGTTATGTAGTGTACCTGACATACAGGTTAAATATTTCTGATGGGGTTTTCAGCTAGATCCTCATACGTACCATTTTGAGACTACATTAAGTCTCATAAATACCAGCTAATTCCATTATTTTCTCCGCATACATTCTCAAAAGATTTCATAATGACCATTTCATATTTTTAGTGAAACCACATGAAATCTCATATATTCAAATGATTTGTGAATAGGGAAATTCTAATAAACTATATAATTATTTATTTGGATTTCCTGTTGTTTTTACATAACACTCTATGCGAATTTGTAGATTCCCGTTTATCAGTTAACTCATACAGACTCTTAAGAACTACTTATGGAATTACCATTTCAAACTTATTAAAGATATATATGGCAAATCCTGTTATAAACTAGTAAGGTTCAATGAGATGGTTTATAGAGAATTACGGTTTCACTATCCAACTCGAATCTTATAGATCCATGTATATATATTTTTTATAAGTTTCTATGAGCCATTTTTGGCAGAGTACTTATAGATTATTTCCCCACAGCAGAGTACAGAAGGTAGGGGCATCCATTGTTTAAATGCCCGTAGAAAAGTAAATCTAGTTTATAAAATTTCTAATATTTCTCTAATGCTTGTCTAAAATGAGAATTCAACTAATAAGGTCTATGTGTTAATTATTAATATATTGTTGTTCTGACCCTGTCATTACAGAATGATGATTTTATCGTTTACATCGCTCAGTTGCCCATGAATCTAGAAAAGTATGAGTTTCAAGTCTGGACTAAGATTAAACGTGTTCAGACGTTGTTGTTTTTAAAAGTGTATTAAATCGTATTTATTTCTCTATCTTAATATAGACTGCCAAAACATGAATATATTTTGATTATGGTATCAATCTTATCAAGCATATTTTCGAAAATAATTGAAAAAATTAATTAGTGACAAAATTACAGTGTTCTTAAATACTATAATTTAGTAACAACCGATCAACATGGTTTCAGAAAAAAATTTCGACGGAAGCAGCAATGATCGAATATATACAGTTCATTAATGACAAAATGGATAATAACGAATGTGTACTAACTGTATTTTTCGATTTGTCATGTGCATTTAACACGATTGTCATTAGTTATGCAGGTAAAAATTAGATGCACTGGGTATAAGAGGAATGACGAACAATTTAGTAGTCTCATATCTTAGTAGTAGACGACTACAAATCAAATTTCAGGGCGCCAAATTTGCAATATATGATATAGACATAAGAACCCCTCAGGGTAGTGTCCTAGGGCCTCTTATTATTTTAATGTATATATATACATATATGATCTCCCGGATCATATTTTGTATGGTAAAGTGTTTTTATATGCTGATGACAGCTCCGTTGTGATACATGGAAAAGATGCATGTGAAGTAATATTAAAGGTAAATACATACAGTTCTTCAATCGTATAATGACTGGTGTTTAAAAAAACCGACTAATGATAAATTATGACAAGACTATTTATATTGAATCACATACCGACCAAGAACGGATTTTAATTTCCCTTTAAATGGCCTTTCAATACATAATGGCTTTTCCACCAAATTTTTAGTAGTGTTCGTAGATTAACACAAACTTCACTAACCACATTGATCATGTATGCAATAAAGTTGGTAAAGCATTTTTTGCCATTGCAAGCCTTAAAAATTCACTGAACACCAAAATTCTTTTAGATACTTATTATACTGTGGTATACTCCATCTTAAGCTATAACATAGTGGGGTCAAGCCACCGAAATCAATAGTTTTTATTCTGCGAAAACATGTTATAAGACTTATATTTGACTTTCCATACAACCACACTACCACACATAAAATAAAAAAGAAACCATACGTAAATGAACATTATCATTGCTTTTATGAAAAATCACCATCTTATGCAGGTTGCAATTACCAATTAAATTACCAATTAAAATGCTTTTATTTCTTTTTTAAGTACAACATATTCCATTCATATTATTTTCCCTGTGCTACTAATTTTTTACAAACCTACACATCGTGTATATAAAAACTAATCTGCCTACTCTAAGTAAAGGTTCCCCTTTTAAGATATAGGTTGGCTGATGGATGCCGAAATTAATATGCTCCTGGATTATATCTTATTATTTTATTAATTGTCATATCGATGGTTTATGACATTTTTGTGTGTTGATCTGCAAGCAGTTTAATGAAAATGAAACGATACGCTTTAAATAAATAAAATTTTGGTGTATTCTTTATGTAGGAAACAAAATTTAAAACCTACTTAAATAAATCTTTGTTGAATAAAAAATAAAAAGGTATTCTATTAATTATATACAATAATGTGTCAATAATTTTAAAATAAAATAAAGCCAAAATTCTAGTTAACGGAAATTAATAAATTTTTTCTGATACTATTTACATATTTACAAATTGGTGTAAGGGGAGCGGGGAGGGATAAGGGGAAGGATGTCCTTGTTTTGAGTACGGTGCATGTTATATGTTTATGTCCTTCGTCAGTCTCGTATGTCATATATGGGAAGTTTTTGATGTAATAGTCTGTGAGCGTGGGGGGGGGGGGGTCATTGTGTCGACGTCTGTTGGTCAGGTTTCGTGTTAACTCCGATCGCTGAATTTTGTATGAAAAGAATTTCTGAGCTGTTTCGTTGATATAGTTTCTCATGAGAGGGATGTTAGCCCTCTCATGTAGCTACGCGACCGGAGTATATCTGTCGGCGTTAAGGAGAAGTCTAAGTAATTTGTTCTGTGTGGTTGTTAAAGAACACGGTAAAACCCTCGGTATACTTTTCGACGTTGTAACAAAATCCGAGTTAGGAAATATTTCGTATGAAAAGCGTGCTTCACGTAAAAATATCGTGGAAGAGGTTTTTATTATTTCTAATCATATTTTCGCTCTACGGAACGATTTTTATGCAAAATTTTCATAACTCCTCAAGGAGCGTTATTTTAGAAAGTGCAGTAAATGTCGCTGCACAGGGACGTAATGTCGCCCCGACACCAAAATTTTATAAACTATAACAAAATTTGACTTTAACTTCGAAATTTTCAAAATTAAAAACCCTTTTACGAATCCACGTTGTCAAGCACTGCAACTCATACGAGGTCTTGAATATGAGGACAAGTTAATCCAGCGTCTATCCAAAGTATATCGTGAATTTTAGCGAAAATAGCCCTTAGCGACATGGGACCCCCACCGTTTCCTAGCAGTCGATTTTGACGGGGAAATGATGAGTTTTAACGGGGTTTACCCTAAACCGGTTCCTCAGTGATTCGGTGTCAGAAAAGTGTCTTAACCATGTACTCATATGTGCATGGGAACCGCCTTGCCTGAACGTAAAATTGTAATTGCAGAATACAATTCGAAGTAGTAGCGCTTCAAGCATTTTTAAGCTCTGAGGAGCGACCAAAATTGGTATTGAAATACAAATACGTGAATAAGATAGGCAAGCAAGAGCCCACCAAATTTCAGAAACATTGAACTTTTCTTGAATCTTTTTGTGTAATCGTTAGCTCACACTAACGATTACACATTGCATTTTGGATGGTAGTTGGTACATTATGAATCGCTCCGTTCCTCACCATGTGTTGCACACGGGCCAGACTAATGTTTATTAAACATATTTCTTAAAAGTTGTTGTAAAACCATAAAATTTTGAAGAATCAATATAAATTTTTGAACTTTATATTGCCTTTTAATTGTGTTTTCTAACAAAATTCCCTTTCAGGTATAATTTTAAGAAAGTGTGGTACATCCAGTCTTAGGTTTATAGTGTTACGACGTCCAATAGATACCATTAGAGCAGCAGTTAAGCATAAACGAACAGTAAGTATAAATTTTCATATTATTCTCCGTTTGAAACAGTCATCTTGAACCCTAAATTTTGTGAACGTTAACATTCACTTTTGAAATAAATTAAAAGTCCATCAGACTCCAAAAAAAAGATGAATCGTTCACATAGTCTGTAGTCTCAAGCACTGTGCGTCTGAAATACAATTCCAGGACGCACAGGCATATGTCAGTATAGGTCTGAAAATGACTTTATAGAGTGTCAGTTTATTGTCGATCGTTAGTTTGCTTATTCGGTTCACCAATGGATATAGTTTATTAAGTGTAGCATATGTTTTTTGTAATGTGGCTGTGATATGGGGTCCAAAGCAGAGCCTTGTATCCAGGGTCACCCCCAGATACTTAACTCTGCCTTTTCCCCCAATCTGTTTATTGTTTATTTTAATTTTGTTAAATGTAGTCACATTGGTGAACTTCCGATGCAAAGTTATCGTCTCAGTCTTGTGTTCATTTATACGTATTTTCCAGTCGGAGTTATAGTTGTTAAGGAAAGTCAGATGACGTCGTATCTTCTGGACGGCCGTTTCCGCATAGAAGGACCGCCCGCAGATAACGGCGTCATCGGCGTATAGTAATGCAGTCATAGTAGGGAGAGTTGGGATGTCGGCAAGGAAAAGGTTATACAGTGTAGGCGATAAAATCGCCCCCTGGGGGACTCCAACTGATACAGTTCTTGTCTCGGAGAAGGAGTCGTTGATTCTCACGATTATCCTTCGCCGAAACAAAAAACTTCTTATTAGGCAAGTTAAATATTGGGGGAGCTTATATGTTTCATACAGTTTAAATAATAGGCCATTATGCCATACCGTACCGTACGCCTTTCCTATGTCGAGTAACAGTAATGCGGTACATTGTTTTTTAGTAAAGCCTATTAGGGCTTCCTGAACAACTTTTGATAGTGCCAACGTAGTGCTGTGTCCCGTTCTGAAACCAAATTGTTGTGGAGGGTAGATATTCTTTTTGTTTATGAATCTATTAATTCTGTCTAATATTATCCTCTCTGTTAATTTAGACATTGTGTTTAAGAGTGAGATGGGTCTATAGTTATTAATATCTTGAGACTGTTTATTGGGTTTCAGGATCGGGACTATGATTGATGTTTTCCAACTTTTCGGGAAGTATTGTAGTTTAAATATGGCATTAATAATATAGGTTAATTGCGCCAGCGCCTTAGAGGGAAGTTTCTTAAGGAGAAGGTAATTTACATAACAGACTGCCTCTATTATAAAAGATGCACCTAATGTGATCATATTTAAAAAAAAACCTAAAAGAGTTTCTAGAGGAAAACGCATTTTATGATATTACAGAATACATTATAGTCACCAATTCTAGCCGCTAGCCACTATCATTTTTATTGCACGTAATATATGAATACCATTTCATAAGATTGTTTCTGTAGCTTCTGTTATTTTATACTTTTGTGTATCAAATTTTTTTATTCTTTTTATTTTGTGTTATTTTTAAATCATATTTATACTTTAAATGTTTGTGAGCTTTTATTTTTAAGATTATTTTTCTAGTTACTGTTATTTTAAAAGGTTAGTTATACATTTGTTTTGTCATATTTTTTCCATTTTTGAATGATTGTGGACCATTAGAAATTGACTTGAATTGAATTTGATAGCATGTAGTTCAAGGCTAATAAATAATTTGAATTTAAGTATGCCATTGTGCATGGTACTGTCGTGAGCAGAAAAAAATAGGACAACTTTTTTTTTATGTAAATCTGTCTCTATTTGAATATGTAATAATGAGTAGCCGAAATAAAACAGCTATCACTTTTAATTATATCTTTTATTTTAGTGCTGTAGTTACTGCTATAGTAAATGATGGATGGTTAATGACACAAATTGCACTGCGTTATAACATTAACAGAAATTTGGTGTGTAACATTTTAAGAAAGTGGAGAATAAACGGTACGATTAGTAGAAATCTTGGATCAAAGGACAAAGGATATCCTGCTTAACAAGAAACTAACTATTAATATTTCGTTATTGCACTTTTTCTATTTACAACTTCTATAAGTCTGTTTAGCATAGAATTAAATAACCTTATATAATAACTATTAGTAATAATATTTTCCCATGCATTATTTACTATTTCCAGTAATTCTTCGGCATTCCGTGGTCTCACATTTCGTTTTTGGATACTTCTTACGATTAGTCCCCATACTTCTTCCACAGGGTTAAGATCTGGAGTATGACTGGGCCAGTTAAGAACATTGATGTTGTCATATTGAAACCAGTTAGTTACGGTATGAGCAGTACGAACGGAACAATAGGGTTTTCCCACTAATTTTATTTTAACGTTTTATGTCGTGAAAATGATATAATAAAACATTTTTTTAATTTACAACAATTTACCTTTCTAATAAGAATTACTTCTAAGAAAGTATCGTTAAAACAAATTGCAGATAATTTCAGGGCTTTTTAAAACGGGCATTTCTATGCGCCACAATTACGTATTTACCCGGAAAACCAATGAAATTATGGATATAATTAGTTTGTAATAAATTCTAGCCGTGTGCTAAAGGAAACTTTCCTATAAAACTCCTCAGAATTTCAATTTTTATTGCTTCTACTGTGATTGGTCTAAAGCAGTGGACGTGTAAATATTGGCCAGTCAGAATCCAGATAAATGCCGCACAAGTTATTCGTGAAAACGTCGGACGTTAATATTTTGTAGTTTAGGTTTAACCTTCACCCCCTTCTATATTGACAGTTTTGATGTTTGGATTATTTGGAATGAAAATATTATTATTTTATTAGTATCTGGTTTATGTCTTATTAATTTTACGATCAAAATGAGTAAAGCGGAAGAGGGATATGTTAAAGGTGCCGCTGATAATTTACCTAAAGTATACTGAAATGGATGAAATGATTCTCACAACAGAACAAATCTTTTCTCAGATGAAATATTTGTTAAGATTTTACAGCAGAAAATCACTTTCTTCGTCTTTCAATATTAAGTGGTACTGTCAAACATGATATTGAGGGAGAATTTTCACTAATATTATTATACAAAGGTACAAAACAAACTTTTTTACTCATTTTGATTAAAATGTGCTGTCAATAAATAGAGGTTATGTTTTATATTTTTCACGGCTATCAACCGACTTTTTATTGGAACTTAACTCTATGATTGGATTTCAGGGTGTTGACGTCACAAGGCGCCAATTTATGGTTGTTTAAAATGAACTCAATATTTTTCAAATTTCAAGTTTTTTTCTTACTATTAGTAAAATTAAAAAGATAATAAATATGCCATAAATCTTTTTTTACGTGAGTTAAGCATTTCAGCAATAATTTTTTTTTCCTGGGAAAACCCTGTTGTCTTTTTGAAATATGAACTCATTATTAGGAAATAATTGTGACACAGAAGGGAGTATAATATTGTCTAAAATCCTAATATACGCTTCACTATTAAATCGTTCCTCAATATGCCACAAAACACCAGGACCACGTGCCGATATCCAAGCCCCCATATTGACGGAAAATCTACCACTTTTATCATTGTTAGATATATATTTCTCATCGAATCGAGTATTCGGAGGGCGGTAAACACGAATATACAACCGCTGTGTGTTGACTGGAAAGTTTTTTCGCCTGTAAAGATTACATTGTTCCAAAAATTTACATTATACGCTTAAAATTCAAGCTCAAATCCTACTCGAGCTACTTCATGTTCAGCTTTAAGTAAGTATTTCTGTGCTGCTGCATGACAGCGTAGCTCCGATTCTCTTACTCGCCGGCGACCAGTACTACTCGATCCAGGAAAATTCGTTTCTTCAGCAGCCTGAATAACTGAATAAAATGGATTTTCTACTAAAGCATTTACCAATTGCAAATCTTGTTGTTGAGTTGATATCCTTCGTCGCCCTGATCCAGGATTTCTACTAATCGTACCGTTTATTCTCCACTTTCTTAAAATGTTACACACCGAATTTTTGTCAATATTATAGCACACTGCAATTTGTCTCGTTTACCATCCATCTTCTACTTTAGCAATAACTCCAGATTTAACTAAATCGCTTATATGAGGCATATTAGTTTTTGCACACTTGCAATAAATTATGACAACTAACTGACAATGTCACAAAAATTAAAGTTAGATGTACACAACTAGATTTTAGCAAAATACTGTTATAAGACTTGTCCTATTTTTTTTTGCTCACGACCGTACCTATAAGTTTTTGTACTCATTTTTCAGTTCGCTAATACATTTTGTTATTTTGTGTTCGTCAATGTTTCCTCTTATCCCCAATTTTAATCCATTGTACATGGTAAAAGTTTGTTATACAGGGTGGGCCAATAGTGCGTCGGACCTCGATATCTCGAGTTCTACGATAGCTAGAAATTTTTCAGAAAATTACAAGTAAACTAAATAAAAAAAAGTCTATAACTGGAAATTATTTTCGAACATACAGGGCGAGCCAAGGCGAAATTACAGGACCAAGTGCCTTTTTTTTTAATGGAATGCTATCATCCAAGTGGTTGGAGGATATTCAATGCTAATATATGAATAAATAGAGCCTAGAAAGAGGCTTCAAAAAATGTAGTGATATACATAGCATCCCATTTTAGAAAAAGGCATGTTCGAAAATAATTTCCAGTTATAGATTTTTTTATCTAATTTACTTGCAATTTTTTAAAATTTTCTGGCTATCATAGAACTCGAGATATCGAGATCCGACGCACTATTTCCCCACCCTGTAGAAATTCGGATTCTATTGGCGTACTAACTTTCACTAATATATAACAAATAATTAACTTACGAATAAGCAATTTCTATAGGGATATCATTAAGGAGGTTGTTTTCTGTTTGATGTTGTATTTTGCGATAACTGATTTATTTAATAAAAATAAATAGATTCAATAGGTCGCGAGCATAACAGAGATCATTGTGTTTTATATGAAACTGGCAAATCATCGTTAATAACTAGTCATGAAAATGTTAGTACACAATTACCAATCACCTGATTGAATGGTTCTAATGGAACTGCGGCATATCCAGTGATTTCAATGCAATATGCCACACACAATATGTATTTTTGCACAAAGATTGCACCAAGCTCAGCTACATCGACAGATACATTGAACTGTAGTCTATTTATCAGATATTGCATAGCGATTTGAGTATTTCTTTAATTAGGTGTGCGATTTCGAATATAAGGTACAGAATGAAGAACTGATTTTGTTTCATTGTTTAAAAAAGTTTACAGTAAGAGACACAAAGAAATTTCGTGCATCTCAGACATTATTCAAAATTAACTATCTCCTGTCAAAATACGAATATTTTTGAATTTATGAAATATATTTGCAATATTTTTAATTAATTTATTTTAAGGTATAATGATACTCTTATTTATTAATCACCTCTCTACAGGAACGATGCTCCCAATTACAGAGTTATATACACATACACATAGACAATTATACAACGACCATTGCCTACAACATTGCTATCTGTCACAACTGAGATTCGAACTCAGGAGTGGTACAGAGACTAGACGTGTTGTCTCTCACACAACCTCATCTAGGCCACTTCTACCAACTTGGTAACACATGAAAAATGCTGTTAAATATTCTTCAGGAAATACAAAGAAGCGCTAGTAGAGAGGCAGGGAGTGGAATTACTCACCGTTTCCAAATGATTATTGACTAGTATCTTGAAAACAGCTAGACCAACGATATTATTTTTTTTAATGCTCGTTTTTTTGCGTTCTTAAAATAAAACTCAACTAAGTTTTCCCCTACAGTAAACGGTTTCCTTGATATTTCTAGTTTCTTAGTTAAAATATTTTTTTCCGGTCCAATAATGAAATACTCAATAGGCACGAGATGAAGCCATTCGGCAAGTTGTGGACGCCTTCGTCTGCCATTACTAGACTGGAGAGCGGTGAAAAGTTATCGCGTATTCATCTATGCCGTACTGATGAGAGCTAACAAGGTCGAAACTAGTCTGCAGTTGGTGGTACGCCACAGCTCTGCTCTGTGCTCCTTTCTATAAGATTTTTTATTTTTTTATTTTATAAATATTTATTATTAATCTGTCTGCTAGGGGTTGATTGCAATCAGATTTTTGCGTTTTCCGATTGAAGACGTAGTATGTCGCAAGTTGTAGAGCATTATTTTCAATCGTTTGGAAACGCACATTATGCACCTTGATAGATGACAATGAATTTATTTCCTTTCATAGGAAACAGTGGAATTAGGATTTTCGTAGTATTTTACTACACATTTATTATTTTCGTATTATTGTTTTTAAAATTTATTTAACGTCGGCCTATTTCCTCTAGTGGGGCATAATATCGAGGTCTGTGGACGAGCTACCCCCAACGAAGAATTTTTGCCAAACCTCTACTTTTTCGAATAGTAGGGATCTTGTACTTGCCTAACATTTAATAGATAAGGGACCGATGGCTTTACATCCCTTCCGACGAATGGTATATCCACTATGCAATCCTCGCCTAAGATGCGCATAGCTTCCGCCCATACACTAATATACAAGCCGCTGGAAGATGCGAGACACTCGCCACGGTCTCCCTCGTGAACAGGCAGCCTTTGTATAAAATAAAAATATTCGGCAGAGTTTGGAGCCTTTGAGCTTGAGAGAAACCCTGGGAGCCTTGCCTGTACTTAACTTTTTAGTTTGAGAAGAGTGGGTGGGTTACACGTAAAATGTTGGATATGGTCAAATGCTAGACCTTGTATAGCCCTGGAGCAGGAGCAGGTTGTTTCACTTAGAATAATTTATTAATCACTTTAATTAAGTTTATTTTTTGCTGTAAGATGACTGATATGAATGTTTCAGCTGTGTTTTTGATAAATTTAGATTATTTATGAATTATCGAGACTATGTGAATTTTTAAGATTTTATCTTAAAGAATTGTAGTTTTTTGTTAATTTAAGTGTCTTAAGGACTTTTTTTTGTCAAGGTGAAGAAAATAAATTGATTTTTTGAGAAATTTTACGACGTTTGCCATTTTTTCTGCCTCCCGTTTAGTGAATATACTATAACACTTGAAACGGTCACCCATCCAAGTACTAACTGTGTGTGACGTTGCTTTATATTGCATATAAAAATATGTACAGGGCTAATTTTAATTTAATCATATGGTTTCCATCCAATTTTACAGTAATATATTAAATGCGCTTTAGCTGCTTTTGATAAAATAACTCATATGACAATGTGATATTAAAAAAATATGTAGTCTAACCCCTGTGGCATTCTCCCTCTTGCTCAGATTAGTAGATGAATGAATAGAACAGACAAAAGTACGTTAATACACATTCTAAATGCCAGAATTTAGACGAGGCGATGCTATGCTCATATTAAGTCACAATTTCAAGTTTTCTGAAACTTATGCAAATTACAGAAAGGAGATGCACCTGGTGTTTGACACTTACTGTTGGCAAATTATAAAAATTGTGAAGACGAACAGCGAATAACTGTACCAATTAGTGACACTAGAGTAACTGGTGTAAGTTAACAGACTCCAAAGTAGACAGCTGTTGCACTAAGAGATGAATAGTTTAAAATTTTGTTTACACATTTTCTGTGTAATAAGTGGAAAAATCATAATAATGTTTCGCTTTCTAACAAACTTGATAACGGAACAATTTGAAGTGTTGTCGAAGGCTCCTCTACGTTAAAGAAAACCCCCAACTTCTTTTCTTTTCAGCGTCTCCTCTGTTCTTCTTATGAAATGGTAAAGTTCCGTTTCTGTGAATTTTTCTACCTGCTATACATATTGGTCCGGATCCATTCGTTTTAAGGTGAGTGTACCGTCTCTAATATGTCTATGCATCAGTTTTCCCATGGTCTTAAACAGAAAGGGCATAAGACTAAGCCTTGGGTATTTGGTTCGAGAGAATTAGGTTCTCCTAGTGTTAGGCAAATATCACCTTAATTGGCATGTCCTAATTGGCAGAGCAAAGATGGCTCTGAGTACTAGATCAAATTTAATAATAAATATAGGTTCATTTCCTGTCGGAGCACCCTATCTGTTTCCAGGGATTTGTGTGGCTAGGCTGAAGGAGACTTAATTGCTTCCACGTCCAGTGGAAGTATAGTAGGTAACGCAAAAAATTTGTTTGCTGGAATAGGCTTAAAATGTTAAGAAACGTCGAGATTTGAAATTTGAGAAAAAAAATTTCTCTCTGTCGGTCTGTCTGTAACTTTTTTTGTGCGCACGTTTATGATATTGACTTGAAAGTTGATACACTTATGTGTTATAACGAGATCTGAAACTAGATTATATTTTGATCTAATTCCGTTGAAGGGTTCGGGGGTAAATGGAGTAAATAAGGGTAAATAGGCAAAGCAAGCAGGTAAGAGTCCATAAAATTGCAATTTAGGGCATGTACGAAAAGTTAAGGTATCAAAAATTTTTTTTGGCAACAGCCACCCCCACTATCACCCCCAATACCACCCCCACACTATTATGAAAGGGAGTAAAAGAAATTAAAATGGGATTTAGTGTGTGTACAGGAACGAAACGTCTCAAAAAATTTTTTTTGGCGTTAGCTACCCCCACTACCACCCCACTCCCATTGCCACCCCCCACCCTATTATTAAAGGGAGTAAAATATTACATTGGGATTTAGTGTGTATAAGACTTGGATACAAAATCTGGATGCGGAAGTAGTGATTCTTTGGGCAGCGATTTTTATTTAGTTATGTTACATCTGATGCAAAATCAACAGATAATGAGATTCCACTTGATTTTCATACTTGGCTGTGCGATGTTATACTTTTTTTACTATTACCATAAATGTATCGAAAAAAAAAAATGGTGAAAAAATACAGGTTTTTTAAAAGCCGTAGAAATATAAAAATATTTAACACAATACCTATCTATTCCCCTAAAATTAAACGTTTTAGAAGAAATGACTCGCCTATTTTGAAATTTTTGTGTTCTACTTGTTAAGGGAGTAGTTTTGAAGAACACCACCCGCCCCTCCAAAGCGAATCTCACAACCTTTACCTCACCGCCCACCCCATGGGAAAAATATTTAGTAGTATGAAAAATGTAAACATAATTTTAAAAAAATGTATGCAACTTGCTAGAGACAAGTCCCTATTGTTAACGAAAGGAGCCATACGAAAAGGAAATTTACTAAACTTTGTGGGCGATGAGGTAGGTTCTATAAACACCCATACAATTAAACACTACACTCGAATACTATAATCGACACAGATTTCGCTACCCAAGTTGACATCATCTGGAGCTGATTAAGACTAATTTTCATATTGGTGTTATTTGGATTGCAATGCGCATCTATACCTTAATATAATGAAATACTATTTTTATTCTGAAACTGAAGTTTATATATTTATATTCCGGTAAATACTTTATAAAATTTATACATATTTATATATATATATTTATATATATATATATATATATATATGACTGTATGTATGACTTCTGGTGGAGAGGTGAGCGCACTTGCCTCTCACCCAAAAGTTCCGGGTTCGATCCCCGGTCGTGGCAATGGAAAATACTGTGAGAGAGATTTTTCCACTATACACGGATATTGGGTGTGTGCCCCTTGTCTCTAAATGTGTAGCCCCCTCCCACACAAGGCCCTTCTAGAGCCTTCCGGGATAAAGAGGGTCGTCATTACCTGTGGTGTATTTATATTTATTTTATATATATGTTGTTTTTTAGGTTTTCGCGGGTGTTAAATGAAGTGTTATTTTACTTCCGGGTGGCCTCCCGCGTCGATGGTCGACTCCTTTAGGAGTCACGGTTGTCTGAATGACGTTTTGGCAGAACCTCATCTGCCATCTTCAGGTTCTCACTGAAAGCTGCCTACTGCTGCTCCTCGTTGCTCGAACTGAACTTAGTTCACAGTTCAGTTCGAGCACAGGCTTATAGACTATGTAATAAACTCAATTCGACTTCACCACAGTTGATCAAGTTTCAATTCCCTTATAGTATAAAAATTTTTTTAGAACTTGTGACCAAATTGGAAAACATAACCTTACCCGAAAATACCAAATTTAGTTTCCTTTGATGTTAAAAGTTTATTTACCTCTATCCCTATTCATGAGCTTAAGACTATATTACAACCTATTATCTCAAATAGTGAATTGAATCAAAAGGAACAAAAAGATTTACAATCATTAATTAATATGTGTATCAAACAAAATTATTTTAAATTCTATAGTCTAGATGGGCTAGAATTTGATATTTACAGAAAGCCAACTTTTACTGACACTCTTACACAAGCAAATTGTAATCAATCTTGGAAGATAAAAATGTCACCGTGTACACAGACTATTATCCCTAGATTTAAATAGGGTTAACTTTGAAAAAGAAGTTAGAATTCTTAAAACGCTAGCAAAAAACAATGGCTATGATGAGTTACTTATTGACAAGTTAATAAAGAATAAACAGAGAATATTATTACAAAAACATTTTTGTAACGTGCCAAATATAGAAAACAGAAAGTGGCATAGTATAAATTATGTAGATAAGGTTAGCAACTCAGTATGTAATAGATTGAATAAATTAGGTATTAATACAATATCAACGAATAGAAATAATTTAGGTCGCTTGTTGATTAATAATAAAGAAAAGACAGAAGATATTAAAAAATCGGGGGTATATGAAATAAAATGTGACGATTGTGATGCCGTATACATAGGTCAGAGTGGCCGTAGCATAGATGTGAGGTTAAGAGAACACAAACGGTCTATTTTATATAATAAAAAATCACCTGGTTTCGACGAACATTGCATTGAGCAAAATCACGTTTTTAACGGTAATAGTGTTAAACTTTTGCATAATGCAAACAAAAGAAAAATCCTAGATGTGTTTGAAACTTTAGAAATTAAGAAGGCCCTAAAAACCATAAAAATGTTACAAATGCACAAACAGAATTTATGAACAACCCTGTACTAGACACAGTAATAAAATTAAGTTCGTAGTTCCGGCCTGTATTGTTAAATTTTAAGAAATAGCAAATCAAGTTATTATCCCCCTTTAGGTGGGTAGAGAATTTGTAAGGTATATACTGTGAACCACCACTTTCAGGTCAGTTTTTAAGACTCTTTGATAATGGCCGCAAGGCCGAAACATATGTCAGAGAAATATGAACAAAACTAATGAAACAATAAACCAAGTGCGTATTGCAACTATTCTTTTGAATATTCATAATTATTATATTGAACATGTTTCATCAAGAACCTACCCCAGATTCCATCCAATTAATATATTTTTCAAACAAAACTGCCATTGAGTTTTAATTACGCCATGTATTTTAAAAAATTGAATTATGTACAAAGTTGTTATAAATTAACAACTACATTTTAAAACACAGATGTATCAAATAAGCATAAACAAGCACACCTTTAATTATTAATGCAAATAAGAATTACTTAATACAGTTACTTATAAGGTATAAAACCGCACGTGTTTAAATTATAACACAACCGATTATAAGGCTTCCGGAAGTACGTGCTGGCTTTTTCGAAGATCTTATCTAATAAACTTGCCCTTAGATTAAATAAAGTTGGTCAATAATCAGTCCGTTTTAGTCTTATCGACTAATTAGACATTTTGATTAAATCCACAATATCCGGAAATAATTCTTTTGACATTCTTATCGCTTTTATGTGCATTGTTTTAAAAAATAATTAATCAAATTAGTAAAAATAACATACAGGGACAATGAACATACACATAATTTTGAAAACTTATTTATTGTCATTTTATATCTTGATGTAAATTAATACAGGTCTAAAATTAGTAAAATGTAGGTGTTACCCCTCAAAAACTACAAAATAGACTAAATGCGTTAAAATTAGTTTAATATGCGTTAATTGCATCACATAAAAGTCCTTAAGTGCCAAGCTGTTTCATGAGGAGATTTCTGACTTTCTGAATTTATCATTTTGGCTATTATACAATAAAAGTCAAGGCCACATTATTACAAAAGACAAAATAAATTAGACAGTTAGACTAGCTGAGCTAGTAACACCGTTGTCTGACTCAACCACAGCCTAGAGCAGATTGTTACCGTATCGGTAACATTTCTAAAGACGCCACTAAATATCCCTTTATTAAAATTTATTGACATTGGAAAACAAAGAACGAAATAAAAAATTAAAACATTGTAAGAGTAGATAATAACCAATAATTATTATGACTAATATTGTCTACATAAACATCTTAGAAAAAGCAAAACAAAAATAGTTAATTAGTTTCAGAGATCGAAATAAAAAGAAAGGGGGCCCTGTATTAGAGTTTTCGTAAGCAAACTGCTCGAAGTGAATAGAATGTTGATTACATACATGTTATCACCATCATTCAACAAACATTTTTCCACGTTCATCTGTTGTCCCATACCCTATTTCGCAAACTATTTTCTATGAATCTTAAAATTGAAAATGACCTTTCAAATTTTACTTGGGTTATTGGTAACATCAATAGATAGCGTATGCAGTGGTCAAAGCAGAATAATAATAGAAAATCAATGGTATATAGAAACACTATTTTATTGTTAATCGATCTATTTTGTTGAATTTGGAACGAGCATGTAAAATTAGGTTATTGGGTTAATACACTTTTTATAAATAACATCTGGCATTTATGTCAGCGGTCGAGTTAGCCTGTAAATCACATCTGAAATTTCTTTCCTTCTTAGTAAGGACTAAGGAGGAAAAAGAGCCGCCGGCGCTGTTTGCCCCCCTGTCCCATCCACCCCTGGATAGATATAGACATTGTCTATATAAATAAAATTGTAACTAAACCAATAATGCTTAATATTCATTTAAGTTGTAAAATACATGTTCATATAAGAATACTTTCATTTTGTTTAAAAGCTTTATCGATTTTAGATATGTTGATAATTTATTGTAAATTTTTATTTCAAAATACAGCAGATGATATAAAAGCTTGTCGCGAGCAATCTTCTTTACACACGAAAATCTCGCGACAAGCTTCTATATAAAAAAAAAAAAATTATATAATGTAACATAATGATGGGTTTGATTTACTTCAAAGTTTATTTTCTACTTTTTAGAGCACTTAAATAAAAGCTTTTTTAAAAATGTTTTTTTATATATATATATAATTTTTTTCAAATATAAATATAGTCGATATGCTTTGAAGATGTTGATCTGTGGTCGATAATAATTACACCTACAAAATTAAAATATTCCCTTATTTTGATGGATGTGACTGAAAAGAAGAAAGCTGCCATACTACAAAGGTAAATTATTGGGTTTTTGGAGAATGAAGTGGAATTGCGTACGACAAAATTTACAAATAGCTTTACGTATCAAATCTCATTTTGGATTATTAGCCAATTCTTCGGCAGCTCCAACCACTGCCAATTTGTTTAGGAGAATTATTTCATTCATTGTAAGTACCTGAAGATTAATCAATATAATAAATATTACAAATGTAAAACAATAAGCAAACTATACAATTAATATAATATAATATAGGTTTATGTTATTACCGTTTTACCACAGCTTACCGAATATCTCTTTCTATGCATGCTCGAAAAGTGCGCATAATCTGTTACAATCATTCCATTGGAAATATGAATTCCCCAGCCTTTCACCAGGTGAGTATATTCTCACACTTTTCGTTGGAATATATTCCTATGAGTTGCATCGAGAATACAAAATATAAATTCCCATGGGACAGTTCTATTTTTCCCATTGGAATAAAATCGAGAATTGAGCTCCTGGTGGTTTTCTAGGTCGCGGATTATGAATTTTTAGTAAAATTTCAGAAATTCAAAATGGCGGCGCCAATATGGCTGGCGACTTTTGTCATTTAGGTCCAAATCGATATCTGGGGGTTTTCAGGGTGGCGGATTACGAATTTCCAGTAAAAATTTAGTTCAAGATGGTGGACGACTTTACCGTTTATAATCCGATTCGTCTCAAAATCGATATCTGGAGATTACAGCATATCAAAAGACTAAAAATTAAAAAATAAGATTATTTTTATAAAATATTTTTAAAAAAGCTTTTATTTAAATGCTCTAAAAAGTAGAAAATAAATTTTGAAGTAAATCAAACCCATCATTTTGCTACATTATATAATTTTTTTATGATATAAAAGCTTGTCGCGAGCAATCTCCTTTACGCAGGAATATCTCGCGACAAGCTTCTATATAATAAAAAAAATTATATAATGTAACGTCTGATTTACTTCAAAGTTCATTTTCTACTTTTGAGAGCATTTAATAAAAGGCAAGGTATTTCGTATACACCGTGGGAATCATTAGGTATTTGGTCTTTTGGGGTTCTGATTAAATTGGAAATTGTTTGGTGTGTTGTGAATATGGTTTTTATGTTATTGGATCTCAGGACTTTTGAAATTTTGTCTGTGACACCTTTAATGTAGGGTAGGAAAGTTTTTTGCTGAGGAAGAGTTTCTGTCTGTTGAATTTGGGGAGGATTTTGTGCTTTGTGTATGGATCAAGCTATATATGTATAAGGATTTTTTTAAACAGTATTTTATTTAATATTTATTTTTAATATAGAGAGGAAAAAAAGATAAAGCTTTATTTTCACGTGCAATTTATAAGAAATAAAAATTATAAAAATTAAAAGTAAGCATACCATTGGAAAGCTGAATTCTTCCTTTTTAAAATGCTACCTTTTTTTGTTTTTAATGGGTACAAATTGCCTTTATTATGTAGCAGCGGTCGAGAAATGCTTTATATCCCTGCGCGGCGCGCTTAAAATATTGAGCGAACTGTAATAATCTCTCAGGTTAAGGGAAAAATTTGTTAAAAAAACTTATATACTATTTTTTTATAAAATTTCCCGCTCTCTTACGTGGTGCTATCCGTTTCTTTTTAATTATTCTTCGAGATATTAGCAAAATACTGAATTTTCCGTTTCAGAGTGTTTTATATAAGGGTTCGCGGGGTTAAATTTTGGTAAACTTTTTTGAACGACTTTCTACAAGCAAAAACTAGCCTTTCACGAAACAGTTAGCGAGGTAACAATTAAGGATGTGGCTATTTATACATACTGTCCAGGCAATTCACGCCGCACATGCGCGATGACGTTCAAACATATTGATTCCGACTTAAAACCCCTGGAAACTGGACTACACATAGATTAGATACGTTTGTCTTTATAAAGTTGAGGATCAAGTTCAGTTCCCTTTTTTAATGTATCAAAGAAAACTATTCTTCACATCTTTCTTTGAACTCTCATTAGAAACTGTTGATATCCTCGATAAGCCTATATTTTTATTTCAGAAACAATTCGTGGAACTGTACTTAGTTTTGAAGCAAAACGTATGAATGTATTATTGGTTGCCTATTTCTTGGAACTGTATAACAACTAACCGATTGACGATGTGTTATAAAATGTATAGATCATTATTATTTTTATAAAACTAGGCATTAGATCTATCCTAGAAATTTATTTATATTTTTAATTTTGATTCGTGGCTTTGAAGATGATTTAACAGTATGTATGTCAAGGTGTAAAAAGCGGAAATCTTGTAGATTTCGTATTTCATGTGTAGGATAATTTGAGGAATGCGTTAAAATAAAATTATAGCATTTTATAATGCAAATGTAGAAAATTTTACGTGTAGAAAACGGCTAACGTTATTTGCCCCGTGCAGGAAAACTTGTGCAGACCATTGTGTGTATAGGAAATGAAATGTATAAGAAAATTAGGGCAAAACTTAATCAAAGAGGTTCGGCAAAATTCCTAGTTGGAGGTAGCTCGTCTAAAGGCGTCGGTGTTTGGCCCTAGTACCAGAAATAGGCTGATGTTAAATAAATGTTTTAAAAAAACCTCTACGATAATAATTATGGTGACGTTTTAATAAGGAGCTATATAATAAAATTGATCTCTGCTCCTTTGTAATTAACTGGAAAATGAGAATTGGCACACTGTGCTAGTACAACAATGATGGCCTTCATTTCATTTATAAATACCATTTTATATTACTTTGATTTAAGTTTTCCATTAACGCGTTTCACAACTAATAACCAAAAAAATGACTGTAAATGGATAACAGATGATTTACTACAGTTGAAAAATAGAGTATATATGTTCTCTGATTTGGCTCAAAAATATCCTGAGCTACGTGTTGTTTGTAGAAAAAACGTAGAGAAACGACGAATACAAGGTAAAATTAAAAAAGGCTAAATGTGCATATTATAATAATACAATAAATGGATCAAATAATAAATTGAAGACAATGTGGAATGTTATTTCAGAAATAGAGGGTAAAGGATCTACTAGGAAAATTGAACTCTTCGAAAATAATGTTCAGATCAGTGACTTGGAGGCTGCAAATAAATTTAACACTCATTTTACTAAAAATGACACAAACAACAATTTGACTAAAGATATTAATTTCTTAAATTCAAATATTTCATTCTCAGATAAAATATTTTTTCTTTCTCCTGTAACCGAGTATGATGTTATTTCTTTTATTAATAGACTAAAACCATCAAATTCCTGCGGGTTTGATGAAATTTCAAACAACTTAATAAAAAAGTGTAAACTATTCTATTCTACATTCCTCTTACTTTTGTTATAAATTTATGTTTTAAGAAGGGAGAATTTCCGAATAAATTAAAATTTGCAAAGGTTTCACCACTCTACAAAAAAGGGGATGTTAATATGCTTTCTAATTACAGAGCAATTAGTTTATTATCGGGCTTTTCAAAACTGTTAGAGTTAGGTATAAATGATCAATTAATGAATTTCTTTGTTAAAAACTAAATTTTAATGCCGACTCAACATGGTTTTATGAAACCTAAAAATGTGGATACTGCCCTTTTTGAATTTAATACACATATTCTTAATGCTATTGACAAAAAAATTATTCCACTTGGACTGTTTGTAGACTTTTCTCGTGCTTTCGATTGTGTATATCATGAACTTCTTTTGCTGAAACTAAATCGATATGGTGTTCGTGGTCACGCTTTAAATATCACAAACTCGTTTTTAAACAATCGTTATCAAATAGTTGAGATTAATAGTAAAACAAGTAATAGTTATTTATTAAACAGAGGTGTTCCGCAAGGTTCTATTCTGGGACCTTTGTTATATTTAATTTTTGCGAACGATCTAGCTTTAACTATCCAAGCAATCCCTAATACACATCTTATCTGTTATGCTGATGATCTTAATAGTAGAAAAGGATGCAACGTCAAGTTTGAACACCATGCATATTGTATATGAGAAAATAAAATTTTGGTCAGAAGAAAGTTTTTTGGAATTAAACCAAGATAAAACTGTAAGAGTGATGTTTTCGCATAATTATAACTGTAATAAAAACAATATAATAAATAACATCTATTTTAACTTTAGTCAGACAGCCAAGATACTAGGTGTTACCTTCAACCACAACCAAAAGTGGACTAATTATGTAGACCTACTGTGTGAAAAACTAAGAGAAAATTGCTATGCTCTTCGTTCAATAAAATAACATTGCAGCTTAAATGTTTTACTTACGTTATATTATGCAAATATCCATTCAATTATTAGATATGGAATTCTTAACTGGGGCACCTGTAGTCAAGTCCAAAGGGTATTTATTTTACAAAAATATGCAATTAGAATATTAGGAGGGTTGTCTAAAGGAGAATCTTGCAGATATCACTTTAAGAAATTAAGCATCTTAACTGTGTTTAGTGTTTACATTTATGAAATCTGTTGTTTTGTGTTTAAACATAAATATTTATTTCAACGTAACCAAATAAATCATGAACATTCTACTAGATTTAGAAATACCCTGATTCCTGATGAACATGTCTCGGCTTTTTATCAGAAAGGGCATATGGTATAATGGCTGCAAATTTTTTAACTTCCTACCGGACACGATAAAACAGTCTAAAAATATTAACAGTTTTAAGAGAAATATAAGAAAATTTTTAATAGAAAAAAATTGTTATTCCTTGGAGGAATATTTTGTATGACATTGACTTTTATATACATACATATAATAATATGCTTGTTTGTTTGTTCCATACAATTATTTGTGTTTTTATTTTTTGTTGTTTGTATGTTATACTGTTGTATTTATTGACATTTTTTATAATTGATTACTATCTTTTTTTATACATATATATGACCCATATGGATGTTTGCTTCCTAATTTTGTAATTATTACTCTGTTTTATCGACGCTTTCTTCAGTTACTTGTGCTGTAGAAAATTCTTTTTGTAACATATTGTGATTGAGAAATAAAGATTATTAATAAAGGTTATTATACATTGGAAGATGTTATCTAAATCAAAAAGTCTATTATTTTAATATAACTATTATAGTGCCAATATAATTTGAAACTATCTGAAATTTTCATGCGTATTTTCCATAGGCACTTAACAAACAAATTTATTTTTTTGAACATTTGCCGCTTTACTGGTCCTTATATTAAAAAATAAGAAACAGTCAATAAACCAAAATTAGTGTTTGAAGATTTTTTGCATTTTGTGAGTCTAACAGGATAATAGATTCACAGGCACGTACAGATGTTATAATTGTGCTTGTTTTTCAAGCAATAAATAAATAAATGAATATTCCCACAAATCCCAACCTCAATAAATCGGTGTATTTCAGCTTTGAAGGTACTGAATCAGCACCCTTGGCGCCACTTATGCAATAACCAAGGTTTTATGACAGGATATTTGATGAACACAAATCAATATTGGAGAAATGGGATAGGAAATGTTTTTATATTGGGTCGCTTTCAATTGTTCAATTGTTTTGTATAACCAGGTGTCATAAAAAAATTTTATTGGTTGTAAGGGCATTGCTTTTCAACCGATTCTAATCTTTCCGGAATAAGATAAATGGACTTAATTTTCTCTCACTATAATTGGTAATAGTTCTTGAACTGCTTTGCATGTTTCAGTTAAAATAGATAAAAAACAAAAGCAAAAAGTAAAACTCATTTATGACTGATTATATTTTCTTTTTATCTTTGTGCTCCTATCTAAAACCTAAACAAATGTATATTTTTTTAATTTTATCTTCTTTGTACTGTCGTGAGCAAAAAAAAATAGGACAACTTTTTTTTTTCTAATGTAAATCTGTCTCTATTTGAATATGTAATGAGTAGCCGAAATAAAACAGATATCACTTTTAAAATTATTTTTTATTTTAATGATGTACTTATTGCTAGAGTAAATGGTGGATGGTTAATGAGACAAATTGCACTGCGTTATATCATTAACAAAAATTTGGTGTGTAACATTTTAAGAAAGTGGAGAATAAACGGTACGATTAGTAGAAATCCTGGATTAAAGGACAAAGGATATCCTACTTAACAAGAAATTAACTATTAATATTTCGTTATTGCACCATTTCTATTTATAACTTCTATAAGTCTGTTTGGCATAGAATTAAATAATCTTATACGATAATCATTAGTAATAATATAGTAATTCCTCGGCATTCCGTGGTCTCACATTTCATTCTTGGATACTTCCTGCGAGTAGTCTCCATACTTCTTCCACAGGGTTAAGATCTGGACTATGACTGGGCCAGTTAAGAACATTGATGTTGTTATCTTGAAACCAGTTATTTACGGTATGAGCAGTATGAACGGAACAATTGTCTTGTTGAAATATGAACTCATTATTAGGAAATAATTGAGACACAGAAGGGAGCATAATACTGTCTAGTTTCTCGTTATGCCACAAAACACCAGGATCACGTGCAGATATCCAAGCCCGCATATTGATGGAAAATCTACCACTTTTATCATTGTTAGATATATATTCCTCATCGAATCGAATATTCGAAGGGCGGTAAACACGAATACGACCGCTGTGTGTTGACTGGAAAGATTTTTCGTCTGTAGAGAGATTACATTGATCCAAAAATGTACAACATGCGCTAAAAATTCAAGCGCAAATCCTACTCGAGCTTCTTTATGTTCAGCTGTAAGTAAGTATTCCTGTGCTGCTACATGACAGCGTAGCTCCGATTCTCTTACTCGTCGGCGACCAGTACTCTCGATCCAGGAAAATTCGTTTCCGTACGGTCGTGAGCAAAAAAAAAATAGGAGGAGTCTTATAACGATATTTTGCTAAAATCTAGTTGTGTAACTTTAATTTTTGTGACATTGTCAGTTAGTTGTCATAATTTATTGCAAGTGTGCAAAAAACTAATATGCCTCATAGAAGCGATTTAGTTAAATCTAGAGTTATTGCTAAAGCAGAAGATGGATGGTCAATGAGACAAATTGCACTGCGTTATAATATTGACAATAATTCGATGTGTAACATTTTAAGAAAGTGGAGAATAAACAGTACGATTAGTAGAAATCCAGGATCAGGGCGACGAAGGATATCAACTCAACAACCATTTGCAATTAGTTAATGCTTTAGTAGAAAATCCATTTTACTCAGTTATTCAGGCTGCTGAAAAAACGAATTTTCCTGGATCGAATAGTACTAGTCGTCGGCGAGTAAGAGAATCAGAACTACGGTGTCATGCAGCAGCACAGATATACTTACTTAAAGCTGAACATAAGAAGCTCGAGAGGATTTGCGCTTGAATTTTTAGCGCATGATGTAAATTTTTGGAACAATTTAATCTTTACAGGCGAAAAAACTTTCCAGTCAACACACAGCGGTCGTATTCGTGTTTACCGCCCTCCGAATACTCGATTCAATGAGAAATATATATCTAACAATGATAAACGTGATAGATTTTCCGTCAATATGTGGGCTTGGTGTTTTCTGGTGTTTTGTAGCATATTGAGGAACGATTTAATAGTGAAACGTATATTAGGATTTTAGACAATATTATGCTCCCTTCTGTGTCACAATTATTTCCTAATAAGGAGTTTATATTTCAACAAGACAATTGTTCCATTCATACTGCTCATACCGTAACTAACTGGTTTCAAGATAACAACATCAATGTTCTTAACTGGCCCAGTCATAGTCCAGATCTTAACCCTGTGGAAGAAGTATGGGGACTACTCGTAAGAAGTATCTAAAAACGAAATGTGAGACCACGGAATGCCGACGAATTACTGGAAATAGTAAATAATGTATGGGAAAATATTATTACTAATGATTATTGTATAAGGTTTTTTAATTTTACGCCAAACAGACTTATAGAAGTAATAAATAGAAATGGTGCAATAACGAAATATTAATAGTTGATTTCTTGTTAAGTAGGCTATCCTTTGTTCTTTGATCCAGGATTTCTACTAATCGTACCGTTTATTCTCCACTTTCTTAAAATGTTACACACCAAATTTTTGTTAATGTTATAACGCAGTGCAATTTGTCTCATTAACCATCCATCATTTACTATAGCAATAACTACAGCATTAAAATAAAAAATAAATTAAAAGTGATATCTGTTTTATTTCGGCTACTCATTACATATTCTGCACACGACAGTATCACTATATTCTGCGAGACAAACAGAAAAATGTAAAGTATCCGTTATGAGTTGTACAATAAATATACAAGGTAATTCAAAATTGTATCCCGAATTTCTGCGACTGATGGTACACATCCAAAAATAATGGTAATCTTTTATATAAACATATTTCCAAAAATGAATAATAAGGGAGATATACCCCTTAAAAGCGGGATAATACATTTCAGTTTTTCTGCAATAACTTCCGACTTCCTTAAAATATCAAATTCATAATTTAAACTTAATCATAGGCCATCCAGATACTAGTTTGATAATATTAGTCATACCCTCTCTTCTGATTGGGGGTAATTTTAGGGGATGATTGTTAGTATTTTCCTCAACTTTTTAATTTTTTTTATATTTCTAAAAATTATTATAAAAAACTAATTTTCATATTATTAGAAATAAAAAATGGTTTTATTGTTGCATTTCGATAAATCAAGCTGTTCTCGAGTAATTTATGTTTAATAAACAACGTGCATTTACAACATTTTATTAATAAATTCTTTTACACATAAAGAATGCTTTGAAATACTACATTGACATTTCTGTTATTTATAATAATAATAATAAATCGGCTTATACATATATACATACACTTAACAAAACAAGAAACTATACTTTCAGTTAATGTTGCAAAAGAATCACTTACTCCAACCATGGCGAAGTCTAGCTAAAAGCTACTCATGCATACTCAACCATGAGATGGAGAGTAAATTCTTTAGAATGGCAATTAAAATGTAAAGGTTACTAGATGTAATTTATGTTTTTTTTTAAAATAGTAATACTAGTATCTAATAGAACATAATTCAAAAATATTTGGTAGGTGGACACATGTATTTTAAGAAATATCTGGTAATTTAGCAAAATATTCACTGCTTATTGAAGAGGTAAATTTTATATCTATATTTAAACTTATCGATGTTAAACAATTTGAATTGTTCTGGAAGAGAATTATAAAGAGATACAACATTATATAGAAAATTTCGTATAAACATAGCTGTCTTATGGTGAGGTATTGTAAATTTATTCTTATTTCTTATATTTATTGAATGAACAGTTGATCTGATAACGAATTTATATTAGCTATGAAAAAACTGTCCAAATGATGTTTTCGACGATTTTCCATATTGAGCCATTTGCAGTCGTTTATTTTATAAGAAATGTGATCATATTTCTAATTCCATAAAGCACTCTACAACAAGCATTTTGAACTTTTGTATACTATATTTTTAATTTTGGTTGAGACACGGGCCATAAATAAAGTCACAATAATTAAAATACAAAAAACAAGTGGTTTATATACCATTTTTTTTAAATTAAAATTTAGTATTTTCCAATTAGAATACATTAGTTCAACAGATGCATGAAGATGTTCTGTAAAGCGTAAATCAGAATCAAGAATCACCCCTAAATTTTTTGTATAAGTAACTATAGGCACGGAAGCATTATCAATTTTAATATTTAAATGTTCATTTAAAAATGCCTTTTTATCTGTATTGCCAAAAGTCATTAATTTACATTTTTGAGTTTAAAATGAAGTCATGCTCATATGAGTGTCGTTTAATATTTTAAAGCTCTGCATTAATACAATTAGACGCTTGGGCAAATTCTTCATTATTAAAATGCATATATAACTGAGTGTTATCGGCGTATGCTTGTACCTTACAAAAACTTACTGCAGACAAAATAGTGTATAGTATAAATAATAAAGGACCTAATATATATATATCTGCGGGACACCAGATTTTATATATATACTAGAAGAATACTTACCGTCAATACGTATTCTTTGTGACCTATCATTTAAGCATGAGGTGATATGTGAAATAGAAAATATATCAAAACCGTAGTATTTAAGTTTTTCTCATAATAGCTCATGATTAATTATATCGAACGCCTTAGAAAAATCTAGCAGCACCAGTATACTAACTTGCAAACTGTCATGTTTGTATCAAATCACTTGTAACACTGTACCTGTAGAATTTTCTAAAACCGCATTGAGAATGTGGCAGTAAATTATTAAATGTGAGATATGAAGATATTTGGCTGTACAGTATTTTTTCAAGGATTTTAGACATAACAGGTAAAATGCTGATAATTCTTAAATCGGAAAAAATTGTGGGATTATTATTTTTAGGCAATGGTCTACCAATTGCAATCTTCCACGTATGTGGAAAATATTTTTGTTCAATGCAGCAGTTGATTAAGTGAGTGATAATTTTATAATTAAATGGGCTACTGTATTTTAACAGTTGTCAATACCAAAGGCACCAGTTTGTATACTATTTAGAATATTGTGAACTTCTTCAACTGAAGTAAGCCTGAAGTTGAAATTAATGGTTGTATGGTAAATATTATTATTATAAAAATTTATTTTTTCGTTGCAATTATCTGAAACGTTTTATAACAAAGATGCAAAATATTTGTTAATTTCATTCGGATTCGAAAGTTTCTTAGGCAGAGAAAAATTTTTTTTTAACGAATATTAAGATTGTTAAGGGTAGACCAGATTTTTTTGAAATTTTTTGAGCCGCAACGTAATTTAAATACCCCTCTTTTTCACTTCTAGCCATAGATAAGGTATGTTTGCGTAAGTTTTTATAGAAAGTTCAGTCAGCATCAGAATTTGTGCGTTTAAATTTCTGTAAAGCTTTATCTCCCTCTCTGATTATAAGTTTCAAATTTGGCGTAAGCCATGAAACTTTAGGTTTAGTAATCCTAACATGCCTAACTGGAACAAAGTAAATTTATCTAACTCAATATTGAATAAAGAAAACAAGCTAATAATGAAAAACTGAATAATTGCATTTAAAAAAATTTGAAGCTGTCAACCAACCGATTGATCAGTTTCCACTAACAAATGCACCTAAGTTATTGATACGCTTATAACAAACAAAAAGAAGTAGCATGTAGTATTTATTAGACTTTGATTTTTTTTATAATTCCAGTTTAATTATTAATATTATTTAAACATGGGTGATTACACATTCTCTGAATTAACAAACCTAGTTTTGACTTTGGGAAAATGTTTTGGTAATGCTACTGCAGCTGTGAGATGTTATAAAGTTAAATTCTCGAACAGAAATATTCCTGATGCCAAAACTTTTTTAAGTATAGAACGCCGACTTAAGGAAACAGGAAGTCTACAAATGAAAAGCAGTGACATTGACCGTCCAAGAAATGCAAGAACTGTTGACGTTGAAGAAAAAATATTATTATAAAAAATATTGTATTGGAAGATCCTACAATAAGTACTAGAAGGTTAGTCTTAGGAATGGATATATTTCACCAAAGCGCTTTAAAGTACTATAACAATTGCGGTTCATTATCGAACAACTCAAGAATTATTACCTCAGGATATGCCAATAAGAGTTGGTTATTGTGAATTGTTGCTTGAACTAACGGGAAATGCTCCAGATTTTTTAAGCAACGAGGCTACATTTACACGACAAGGCATGTTTCATTCTCGGATGCATTTCTGGGCTGAGGAAAATCCTAATGCAACAATACAAACCCCTTTTCAGCATACCTATAAAATAAATGTATAGGCAGCAACTCTAGGGAATCAGTTAGTAGGATACCATATATTTCCTGGAAATTTAAATGGCCATATGTATTATGATTTTTTGGAAAACACCTTGCATGAAATATCAGGTAATATTTCATCGTAAAAGAAGAAATATGTTTTTATGCATGATGGCGCAACACCTTATTATACTAGAACGTGTTCAACATGGTTACACAACCACTGTCCTAATAGGTGGATTGACCGGGGTGCAGATGCTCCGATCAAGTGGCCTGCTCGGTCTCCTGACCTAATTCGTCTTGATTTCACTGTGCGGAGTTATCTAAAATCGCAAGTTTATAATACTCAAATTAACACAATTGAGTGAAAAATCGATCGAGGGTTTACAATTCTACAGAATTATGAAGGAATTTTACAGGATATTCGTTCTTTTAAAATAGACTTGGAAAATGGAAAATTTATTAATAAATTAATTAATCTGAAAATTATCTTCTATAATTATTAGAAATATCAAGAAATTAAAAAGTTACGAGGATAATACTAACAGCCTTCCCTCTAAAACTACCCCTTAAGCAGAAGAGAGGTTTTGAAGTATATCTCCCTTAGTATTCAGTTTCGAAAGTTTCGATAAGTTTATATAAAATACTACCATTATTTTTGGATGGATTTTTATTATTATTAAAAATATATATATATTACCATCATCAGGATACGGTTAAAAACGCTGACTCACATATTTTATCCATATTTATCCACATTCTTATCCACTATTATCCACATGAAGAAGATCTGTATGAAAATTACTTTGAAAACTTTTACAGGAATTTAAAAATAAAAAGTGTAAAATTTCTATCGCTAAAAGAATCATATGGGAAAAATATTATTCAGTTGTTTTTATTTTAAATAATTCAGTAGTCGAATTGGGAGAATATTACCTTTTTTCTATATTTGCTGATGTGAACAATACCACCGATTTTAAATTTTCCCGGGAGGTCCTCTCTGCTAATTTGATAAATACTCATTCATTAATAATATACAGGTCTGTACAGTAGTAATATACAGGGCATATTACCAACAAAACGCTAATGCTTCGATTGCAACAAACATCAGCCGAAAGACGGATCCTACTTAAAGGAGCTCTCGTGCCAGTCATCCCATACCACTTGCAGACTGCAGTTTCGAGCTTTTGGCTCTCGTCAATGCAAGGTAGGCATGTGACGAACGACACGAGCATCCCTTGATTATTTGGTACATCTCGGTATTTTCATGATAGCGAGATGTAAAATAGTAAGCTAGATGGCGCCTGCTTATTGCTAGATTATGACAAAATAAAATAATAAAATCATAAATAGGTTCTTAATTTGTATGCCGAAAGTGAGACGCACCGTTTCTATACGAGTTCAGGATCTTCGCATTTCGGTAATGGTTATGTATAACCCCATTTCCTTTCTCATTATTTCTAATTTTTTTGTGGATTTCTACCTTTGATACATCCCCAAATAATCGAGGGATGTGAAGTCTGAAAATCTGGAAAGCTATAATACAAGGTCATTTCGCCGTAATCAACTATTTGGAAATTAGATGTACTGATCTTGCTTAATATATTTTAAAATTTCAAAAATATATTCAATATTCTGTATGAATCTGTATTTACCAAATTGGTTAATATGCAATGATATGGTTACAGTTTTGTATAATATATAATATCACCTAACACATTTAAAATTACTTACTTGTCTAAGTATAATTAAATTGAAGATATAATATACACAAAAATACAATATTGATATGGTTTAAGATACTGAGAGAGTTAAAAACCTTAATTTAGTTTTAAATATATTAGTAGCGACGCAGGAATTGTCAAGATCCTTCTATTCGACGATTCCTTTATGAAAACAAGATTTTTTGGTTAGTTTTTTGCTTTTAGTAGTGACTGGTATATCTATTCGTGTGCGTAAATTATTGATTCTATGTTAGAAACGCGTTTTCTGTAACAGGCTACGTTCTCAAATAAATATTGCAATTATATTAGACAAACTTATAATCAGTGTTTGGCTGTATCCTAGAGTATACATAAAATTATTAAATTTTTATGTGCAATCATTCAGAACCGCCACTGCATTTCTGATGCACAGCAACTGATTTTAAATAATGACAGTAATTTCGCCATTATTTTACAACTTGCATTTAGTTTTATAGCATCATCCATTATTTTGACATAACAAGCTGCCGTTTTTTGTGATTCGCGATTTCGTTTCTACACGTTAATGACTTTTGCGGCGTTAACTTTGCTTACAACACCACATCGTTTCGATTTTTTGTCAGTTTTATTTGCCACACATTTCATGAACTTAATTCGGAAAATGGATAATATGACAATTATTGAAATGTTGACATCGGCAATCGTTGGTATACTCGATGAGATTAATATTGATGGTTATGAGAAGTTTTAAAAATGCACCTAATTTTTTGAAACATACAGATTTTTTAAAATTATTTAACATGATATTCAAATGTAAAAATAGCCATACGTGAGGTTTAAATTATAAAATAAGCGTGGTAATTAGGACTTTACCTCACGCGAATGAAACTTTCAGACCGAGCCATAGGCGCGGTATTTTATTCACAACAGGGAAGTAATCTACGAAAATACATAAAATATAGTCCTTTCAAATTAGTCAACAAAATCGCTATTTAAGGAAAATTTGCCCACAGTTATGAGACCTGTAAAAAGTTAAGAACTTCAGTTCGAGCAACGAGGAGCAGCAGTAGGCAGCTTTCAGAGAGAATCTGAAGATGGCAGATGAGATTCTGCCGAAACGTCGTTTAGACAACCGGGACTCCTGAAGGAGTCGACTATTGGCGCGGGAGAGCACCCGGAAGTACAACAACACTTCTATTTATTTAATGGTAATTAGAATCAGTTATGTTTTTTTAATTCACTTAGTTATTGTTCAACTAATTATCAGAATGTTTATAAATTTTTGAATGGTTATGCATTTATTATGTTCATGTAGATATAAGATTTTTAATTTAATTTGTGCGAGAAAGTGATAAAACTGGAAAAAAGCGACGGTATCGACGATTTTATTATTTGTGGAAAATATAAGGGAGAGTGTGGAAAAAATTGGAAAATTACAAATTGCTAGGGGGTGAAAAATAAATAATAAGAAAATCATAGAAAATCAAAGGGGTTGAAACATTTTTAGAGAAAGTGAATATTAAAAGATACGAGAGAACGTAAAGCATAATAAGAAGAAGGAGGACAGTCAGTTAACAAATTTGAGACAAAGAAAAGAAAAATTAATTTTTTCAAAATTCTGACAAGTTGGGGAGCGAAGATAAATATAAATTATTTTAAGGTGCAGAAAACGATTCCTAGTGGAATCGAGATATCACTTGAATTGTGTAGGAGTTTGGCAGATTGCATGTGAATATCGAATTAAGTGATACAGTGCGATTTGAGGTTTTATTTGAGCTACGCGGACTAAAAGGTTGTAATAAACTTCATATAAATTTCTACGGGCCGTCTACTCCATGTCAAGGAGTCTGTATCCACTCTTGGTCCGGGGTAGCAGACTGAACAAAAATAACAAAAAGCTGTTGTACACGATGGTGATCAGAGGGCTATCACATACGCGGCGCCGATGTGGTGCAGCTTACCGTGCACGACAATGAGAAAACTTCAAGTGCTTGAACACAAATTTATGTACCTCGTGTCGAACTCTGGCAAGTTCACCTCCCTCAGAGATCTCTACGCATGTTGTAATGACATAACCCCACTAGCGGACTATGCCCAACAGATTTCGCAAAAATTCTACGAATTTAAGCTGGGCGATAGTCCGCTAACAAGAGACATAACACGAATCAGAGCGCATAATGCCCCATTTCGGATCAAACACAAATTACCATAATATGCATTGCCTATTTTCCGGCAACCTCTTTAGCCAAACTTCCTTCTCTGTGCCACTCTCTCCATTTTTCCTTAAATTCTTTTACGTGACACGTGCAAGTCTTTCCTGTCCTCTCCATCTTTTTGTCTGTCTCTTTGCTTGTTTTGTTTTGTTTTGTTTTTGTCTCATTGCTTTTGTTTATTTCTTGAAAATTCTTCCTCGAAATCTCCACTAAAAACCCAATATATTAAATGTCATCTTCTGTTTTGCTCTATTTTCCGGCGGCCGGGAGACCGTCGAACCGGTGGTTGCCTCGAACGGGCTTGTTCGCTGAACTCCGTCCCGTGTCAACTGCCAAAATTTATTAGTGTGTGTTGTGCTCCCATTTCTCGTAGTGTTGTTTCATTTTTTAATTACCTTAAGATTTTTATTAAGCATTTCATAATGTTATTACTGATTTTAGTTTGCGCTTCCGCAAAAGGAGCTTCAGTGTTTTGTTGCCTCTTTATTATGTGGATCAGAATCCGCCTCGTCCAACCATGCAATCTCCGCAACGCTGCGCGCCGCGGAGACATAGATGGCTCCGAGCGGATGCCGGAGGAGCAAATTTTATGTGTATTTTAACTGATAATAAAACGCAAAAAATCGTATTTTCCTGCATCCTATTATTTTTCTGCACACGAATGGGAGATAGAACACAATATAAGAAGGTTAATTATTCGGATATTATCTATTGGTAAGAGGATAAGAAAACGCCAATATGACGTTGGGGTTATATTATCTTGAAGCTGATGGGCAAGAGCTTTGATAGAGGTGTACATCTAACAAGATATTGTCAATGAGGATAAGAAGAAGAAGAAGGAGAGGTTAATATATTTGTAATATCATTCTCTCCTTGCCTCAATCAATCTGTTGTTAATAATTGCCAGTCACCTGCAAAATTAATTTAAATTATTCATTGATATGATGTCATGATTTATATCCACATTTTCTTCCATCTTATATCTAAACCATATATCTTATAAATTTAATGCATTTTACGAGTTACAACGTTTAAGTACCTACATTTTATAATATTTTTTCCGGCCACCCAGACTGCGCGTTAATTTTTCATAATTGAAGTAAACAGCGAAAGCTGATCATTATAATGAGAATTTATAATATAATGTGGTGAGGCTGTGCAATAAAATTATAAATTTTACTTCAATTATTATGAACTTGTGTCGGGTAATCCATTCAAAACCGGAATTTTCCACATTCTTGTAATTTTTGCATTAAATTATTTTAATAACCGTAAGTGCTGACAGCTTTATACCATTTTCGAAAAATACCGAGAAAAATCTATTTATTACTTTCTTAAATTTAATATACATAATGCATGTGTTTAATATAGTCTAGTCAGTAAGAGTAAGTTATATTGGCTTACGGTTTCACGATCATTGGTTAACTAATAGTTAATAAATAAGTAATAAGTTTTCAATAAAAATCTGAATAACAATGTCTGGTTGATTTCAAGGTCGTAGTTATGTTATGGTTAAGAATACCAATATTTATTTTAAGTACAACATGTTCCCCGGCTTTAGTAAGCAGAAGAAACGATTTATGCTCTGAATTGGTAATAAATAATATTAATGTATCTGGAACGCAGATTATTACTTATTATTATTCGCAAATAATTTGAAAAATAATTAGTGACAGAATTAGGGTGTCCTTAAATACTTATAATTTATTAACAACCAAACAATATGCTTTCAGAAAACAAATTTCGACAGAAACAGCAATGATTGAATATATACAGTTCATTAACGACGAAATGGATAATAAAAAATGTGTAGTATGTGTATTTTTCACGTGCATTTGACACGGTTAAATATTAGTTTTGCAGGTCAAAAATTAGATGCATTGGGTATAATAACGAATGATTTAGTAGTCTGATACCTTAGTAGTAGGCAACTACAAATCAAATTTCAGGGCGCCAGATCTGCAATATATGATGTAGATATGGGAACCCCTCAAGGTAGTATCCTAGGGCCTCTTATTTTTTAAATGTATATAAACAATCTCCCGGATCATATTTTAGATGGTAAAGTGTTCTTATGTGCTGATAACAACTCCATTGTGATACATGGAAAAGATTATATGATAACTATTGTCAAAAAAACTGACTAATGATAAATTAAGACAAGACTATTTGTATTGAATCACATAATGTTTACGTATTTTTATTTCTCTTTAAGCGGCCATTCAATGCATAGTGGTTCTTCCACCAAATTTTTAGGAGTATTCATAAATAAATGCTTAAACTTCACGAACCACATTGATTATATATGCAATAAAGTTGGTAAAGCAATAACTTAGATACTTATTATACTATGGTATACTCCGTTTTACGCTATAACATAGTGGTTTGGGGTCAAGCCACCGAAATCAATAGAGTTTAACTTTAACATTTATGTACCTGTTAAAGCTTGTGAAATATACACATCTAAACAAACATAAATTTTACACGAATGGAAATGTACACCCACATAATACGAGGAAAAAGAATCCATACGTCTAAACAAACATTATCATAGCTTTTATGAAAAATCACCAATTTATGCAATTGAGGGATCTAAAATAAAAGGAGTATAAGTGCAATTTTGAAGTTTCTGAGATATTGGCAATCGAAGTTGAATGAATTTTAAAAATTCCTGAAAAAAATTCGGGCAGGTTTTTCTTTTTTATTGGTTACTAAAGTTGTTAATTTGTTTCGTACTGTGTTTTGTGTTTCAAAATTAATAAAAATTCAAGAAAAATTAAAAATGTGCTTGCACCCCTTTTATGCCAAACTTTCTTGTTTTTATAGTACACAATAGTAAATCATTACTAGATATATATTATATATTCTCATAGTGCTATATATCTCACAAAAACAAGGGTTGAGTGGAAGAGCACTAATAAGTGAACTCCCCCTTGATATTTCTGGTTTTAATCTTACCATCTATAATAACGTAATTTGATATTGTTATAATCTGAAATAAAGACATTTTTTATTATTATTATTATTACTTTTAAAAAACTCGTATATATTTAATTTAGGTATTAAACTATGTCATTTAAACATTAAGCAACTATATTATCCTTAATAACAGGAATACAATATGAAATGTAAGTCATAACAGTCTCCATCTCTTTCTTCACTTTCCGTTAGTTCCGTTCACTTTCCGATCTTCAGCAGCTGCATTTATGCTTTTGTTGCCCTGCTTCTTCTGCTGGTTGTGTTGCTTATTGCTTCTTTTTCTCTTTTTTTTCGTGTTCAATGCTATTATAAAATTTAGATTATACTGGAGGAATGTATCCCAAAAGATATTGCAAATTCTTCCACTTGAGTTAGTTTATTTTCAAACCTTCTTGATTTAGCTGTGAAAACATATTTAGAAAAGCAATGTTAGGCCGACCAGTGACTTTAGCTGAGCATATATGTTTACTGAAGGGAAAATCCAGGTCCACTGTTGGCTTATAGTAGAAACAAAATGACTGACAATTTTTTGAAAAAAAAAAAATATTAAGTTTGCCTCCATTTAATTAATTACATGTTTGTCCGTATCCGTTTTAGGATCACTGATAGTCTCGTGCAAATTAGAGAAACTGTAAAAGTTCTTATTAGTCATCTCACGAACAGAAATTTTTATTACAAGATTTCTTGATAATATTTCTCCACTGTTCTGGTACAAACACTTGAGGAATTTTTCTTTTAACCTTTTCTAAAACTCCGAAATCTTGGTCACACGCCATAAAAGTTGTCCTGGCTCTAGAAATTTATGATGAATTTTTTGAGTTCCTGTAGCTTTGACCAGGAACATGAACAATTTCGCTTTTTTGTTTTGTCCCTCACACGATTCTTGATTTTCACTATCCATGTTTACGCTGAATTTGCAAACTCTGCCGCTGAAGTTGAGATTGCGGTCAAAGCACGATAGGAAACTAAGGTTTCAGTAATAATGATTAAAAACATCCTAATATTGGTCATTAGTTGGATTAAAATGGGTATAAGTGACACTTGCATCCCTTATACACTGAATTAATTTTACTATTTGTTTACATCATATTTCTGCTCGTCAACAAATGTCAAGAAAAATCAGAAAATCATTTGGATCTGTTTTGCACCAAACAAATATGAACTTTAGGTTTTCAAATCTGTACTTAACGCAAATATTAAAAAACATGCATTTGTACCCTGTTATTCTAGACCCCTCAATTACTTAGACATCCAGTGGAAGTATAGTAACGCAAATAATGGGCTTAAAATGTCATGAAACGTCGAGATTTTAAATTTGAGCAAAAAAATTTTTTTCTGTCTGTCGGTTTGTAACTTTTTTTGTGCGCATATTTACTCTGGAACCGTTTACGATATTGACTTGAAATTTGGTACACTAATGTATTATAGTGAGATTTGGAACTATATTATATCTTGATCTAATTTCGTTGAAGGGTTCGGGGGTAAATGGGCTAAATAGGCAAAGCCAGCAGCATTTAGGGCATGTACAAAAAGTCAAGGTATCAACTTTTTTTTTTGGCATCAGCCGTCCCCCATTATCACCCCCAATGCCACCCCTACCCTATTATTGGAAGGATAAAAAATTAAATTGGAATTTAGTGTGTATACGAGAACCAAGGGACTCTAAAATTTATTTTAGCATTACCACGCCCTATTATTGAAGGTAGTAAAATATTACATTGGGATTTAGTGTGTATAAGATTTGGATATAAAATCTGGATATGGAAATAGTAATTCCTTGGGCAGCGGTTTTTATATAATAGACTAATTCTTGGTACAAAAGATGCACCTAATGTGAACATATTTAAAAAACCTAAAAGTGTTTCTAGAGGAAAACGCATTTTACGATATTACAGAATACATTACAGTCACCAATTCTAGCCGCTAGCACTATCAGTTTTATTGCATGTAATATATGGATACCATTTTATAACATTATTTATGTTGTTACTGTTATTTTATACTTTTGCGTGTCATATTTTTTTTTCTTTTTTATTTTGGGTTATTTTTAAATCAAATTTATACTTTCAATGTTTGTGAGCCATTATTTTCTAAGATTATTTATGTAGTTATTGTTATTTTAAAAGTTAGTTGTACATTTGTTTTGTCATATTTTTTACCATTACCATCTATGACTTGTGGACCATTATTTTACATATTGATTTATCTTATCTGCACAACTAATAAATAATGTGAATTTAGAGGATTAATCCTTCCAGAATACATACAGTATTTTCGTTTTCCTATTCAAACTAAGTAAAAAACATTTGCATATTCACTGTCTTTTTTCTCGAATTATTACAAATTCCTTTTGATTGGTGATATAATCATGATATCCTAATTACTCTTAATTAGGTAAAGTGGGATAATCTTATTTTACTTAATGAAGTTTGGAGCCTATTTTGCCAGCTTGTACTTAATATGAATTGCAAGTGTAAAATCAACTCCAACTGTAGTACTTTCAGTCAATTTAACAACTATATATTTATTGCATTAATCACTGATGTCGATTTGATTATAATATATGATTGAATTGATGAATGGTGATGATGATGATGATGAATTAGGTCAATATAAATAAAATCGTCTGTTAATTTATATAAATTTTATTTATGTAGATTTGTAATTAAGTTAATATACATTTTGATACATTAACTCCTTGGAATTTAATTATTTTGCTTTTATCTTTAACATGAATCTCAAAAGAAGAATTATTTCTTGGAAAACTATCTTGAATCACACTACTATATATAGAGTTATATTTAGATCTCGAGGTACTAATGCAGGTGGTATTACCTTGTTAGCCACTAATATTTAGACAAAAAAATAAATGTACAATTTCTTTCTTCATCCAAACTGTTATTATTTATAAAGCTAGTTGTATTAAAATATCTATCTTGATTACTTGACTAACGTTTAATAAAACTTTGTAGATATTTACCTGTTAGAACTAGATTGTATTAATTATTTGATCTATGCATCTTATTTCATTAAATGGAAATATTGTAAATGGACAACTATTATTAACTATCATCATAGTCAGCTGAACAGAAATATCTAAAAATCGAATGTCTCCGTGTACTGTGTATTAGTGTGGATATATGTAACTGTCATGTTTTATATAGAATAAAATAGAATAAAATTTATTGCGTAAAATATACAATAATATTTACACAAAAGGTAAGAGTTCGGCGGTGCCGTTATTTCATTCTGCCTAAAAAAAATCAAATTAACAAGTCATAACTACCTTACAAAGGAGTATATATAATTAAAACTAAATCTACAACATATTAAAATACCGGCTAACGTATGTTTCAGTATAGGTTTAACTTAGTCTTTCTTCACTTAAAAAACGGTTTCTACAATTTAAACAAAATTGATTAACAGTTGGTTTGCCAAACACATCCATTGATTTATTGATTAATATAAATGCATGATATTCAAAAGAGCATTCAAATTTTGTTGTCCTATGTCGAGGCACATAACTCGGCATTTCATAAGTTAACAGAATGGGCACTGAATCTTTTAACTAGTAAGAAGTATAAGTAAATAGGTGATTGAGTCTATAACTTTATATAGTAAACACGCATAATATAGTTCATATCCCTTAAACAAGAGTTTTGGAGGTTTTGAATTTTGTTTTTATATACTTCGTTTAAATAATTGTAATACACTGAACTTCCATAATCCATATAACTTAATATTACAGGATCCACAAGAGTCCATTTAGTTTCCTCAGGTAGAACATACTTATACTTCCACAATGAGTTGAACTTGAAGTAACGCATACACACAAATATAATGCATAGCATAATATTATGCTAGTGCAAATGTTTACTGTATCTTTCAATAAAGACGATACCTTGAACAGTAAGTTACAGTTTTCATCAGCACTATGTTTTTAGACAGTCATGTGAATTATATATTTACAAATACGATACAAATACCATACAAATACGATAAAATATGATACAAATACGATACAAATGCGATACAAATACGATACAAATACCATACAAATACCATACAAATACCATACAAATACGGTACAAATACCATACAAATATCATACAAATACGATACAAATACGATAAAATACGATACAAATACCATACAAATACCATACGAATACGATACAAATACCATACAAATACGATACAAATACGATACAAATACCATACAAATATCATACAAATACGATACAAATACGATAAAATACGATACAAATATAATACAAATACCATACAGATACGGTACAAATACCATACACATACCATACAAATACCATACGAATACGATATAAATACCATACAAATACGATACAAATAGGATACGAATACCATACGAATACGATACAAATACGATACAAATACCATACAAATACGATACAAATACGACACAAATACGATACAAATACGATGCAAATACGATACAAATACAAAACAAATACAATACTAGTTATGCATTATGTTATTAGGTAGGCAATTAACTTTTGTTTTAATTGTTGCATTAATTCCATTTTTTTAAATATTTATAAGGTTTGAACTTTCATGTCTATTATATCGTGTATTTTTGTTCTAATTCTAGTGTACATCCATTGTTTTATTCTATTTTTATAGAGAGTGAATGAATTTATTTGATTTGTTTATAATGGAAACTAAAAAATAAATAAATTAATAAAAAATTGTCCCGCTTCCCCAACCAATTAATCCATATATCAGATGAGTTTCAATTAGTGCATGATAAAGAGTTTTTAACTGATTTAATTTTAATATTTTGCGAAAGTATTTCAATTGATATAGTAAAGATCTTTTTTTTAATAACGTAATTTATGTGGATGTCCCATTTTAGGTGGCTGTCTATAAACATCCCTATACATTTTATGCTGCTTACTGATGCTGTTATATCTACCGTTATGCTTTTATCTACATCTATGGTAAGTTTATTAAATAATGGAAGGTTTTTTTATACGAAGTGAATGCAATATAACAATTTTTTTTAAAGTTCATAGTTAAGAGTCTACTATTAAGTTACTTTATAATGTTTTTAAAATCATGTTCTATTTTCTCTTTAAACTTGTCCCAATATATCATTTTGGTAAAATACTACGTGTCGTCGGCAAAGCTTATTATGTCACCTTCAGATTTCAATTTAAATAAATCGTTAATATTAAATATTGAATAACATTGGCCCTAAAACAGTTCCTTAGGGAACTCCATAATCAACATTTTTCAAATCTACTTAAGAGTATTATTAATATTTACACATTGTCTTCTACTTCTAAGGTACTAGCGTATAAGCACGTGGGGAGTTCCTCGAAAACCAATATTCTCCAATATCTGAGTAAGTTGGACGTGGCTAACTGTATCAAATGCCTTTTTTAAATCTACGAAAATACATAAGCTTTGTTTCATATCATTGATGGTTTTGTTAATTTTACCTGTTATTTGAGCAGTTGACGTTTATTCTCTGAAGCCGTACTCCTTATTCGATATTATTTTATATTTCTCAAGGTAGTCATTTATTCTTTTTTTAAGTATTTTTATTTCGAAAACTTTTACTGAGTTCAGATAGATGACAATTTCCTTCCTTAGATACAGTTTCATGTGCCAAGATATTCTGACATCGATATTTTTAATTGTTCTCTTAGTCAATTTGCTTATATCTAAGACGTATCTTGTAAATGTGTCCTTGTTCATTCTGTCACCCTTTGTACATTTCTCGAATGTCTATTAAGTATATCTTTTCACATTAAAATATCCATTACTGGATCCCACACCTCTACCGTAATAATGTAATTTGTCTACTCTGCTTTTTCTTTTCTTTTTTTATAATTATAGAAATGCAGTGTTTAAATTATAATGCATATCCTTTATGTTGACCTATGTTAGTTGGATTAATAAATCTGTTATTATTATTACTCAATTACTCATATATGGGAAAGGCTATTCGAGTTGCTTTGGACCGTATCTTTTTTAATATTTAAAGCTTTTCGAAATTTTTCATTTAGTAAAGTATATATTGTCATTCAAGGGTTACCTAGAATACATCGGTTTGTTTATTTTGATTATTTTTATTGTATAATATTTTCAGGTAATCGATTGCATATTTTTAGTGATAACTATGTAAAGCTTCGTTGCCCTATAGTTCTTGATATTTTAGCTTTATTTATTTTGAATCTAGTTTGGCAACCATGATCAATATTTGGCGTAGTTTTTTTCATTTTCAAATTAAACATTAAAATTTCATTACTAATAGTCACAATAATATATGAACATATATTATTCTTTTTTTAAAAGTAACTACCTACTAACAAAATTATCTATTATTTAAATATAATTCTCTTGATGATCTTGAGACTTGTTCTTGTCAGACAGTTGCGGAAAATCTACAAAATTTTTAGTATCACGTTGCATCAATATTATTGGTGCCGCAATCTGCACTTACCCAGTATACTCATAAATATATTACATCTTGCATGGCAATGTTCTTAAACACTGTTCCCGTATAAAACCATCTTTTATGTATTTATCTGTGAATAGTAAACCATACTTAAACACTGTTATTTGAAAATGCCCCAGTTCTTAAGGCTCGTATGTACGTGTATCCTTTATAGGAGAAAGCGTCTTTATAATGTTAGGGCTTCATGCCTTAAGTTAAATATTAACACTTTTTGTATTGGATTTATTGATTTCATTATTCTTTAAGACATATAGTGGTTTTTAAATTATAGAGTTTCAGTGTATTTCTTTAAATTATATTTAGGACGTGAGATTTTTTCTGATTTTCCATACCTTTCGGAATACTTAATAAGGTTCCTAAGGGAACATGAACTTCGTTGTTATTTGTAAGCCATCTATTGTCATCACATGTAGGTTGCATTCGATTTAAAATATGTAAAAAGAGTTTATTTAAAGTTTATTTTGAAAACATTCCTTTTAGGTGATAATGGAATGGTGGTGAGAAATAATAATTAATAATTTCAGTAATACAAAAGAAATAAAAATGTTGAACATTTAGTTTTTATTCTTTTTAATTAATAACATAATGGGTTTTTGAATAGTTTTTGTGATTTGATACTTCCAATTATTTGTTATCGTAAATAAATCGGTTTTTCAAACACAATTTTGTATAATGACCTGTTGCTGGTAATTTTATGTTATGATCAACGTTGAAATTTTTTCCATTGCATTTGAAATTTCTGTAGCACATATATTTTGTAGAATATATTTCCTTTTCCCAAAGGCGGATTTAAATAAGTCTTTTTCGTTTTAGTTCAATTGTTTATTACTGTAACATTTTTTATAATTTTAATATTATTACAACTATACATATGCCTATAATTAATATATTTATTGTTATATTACAATTACATATGCCAATTTCATTAGATATAACTCCTGTGTAATGTTTGACGGGAAAAAATGCCTATAAACTGAAAGAGGTAAATAGAAGCAATAACTCAAAAATAACCATATTGAAGAACTGTCACTAGAAGAAAGGAGAATAAATAAGATATTACGGTAGCATTTGAAACAAGCGAAGTCAAAGAAATTGAATGCTTACATAAAAGGAAATAAATTTTACATAAACGACAAGGTTTTTACTTCCAAGAAGTTAATGGAAAACGAGGAGAGTTCGGATGATGAAATAAAGAAGAAAGATGTTGAACAGGTTACAAAGAAACATAATAAATAGTGCTCCATCAACACCGATTCCTAAACGAAAACATCGCCAAAGTGAAGACAAAATACAGAAAGAACCAGAGGAAACCCAAAAGAAAGTCAAAAGAAAGAAAATTTCTATGAAAAAATTTCCAACTACAGTAAGTAAATCTTCACTAAGACTGTTAGATTTAAAAAATAGTGCCAAAGTTAATAAAAATAATGAAAACAATTTAAGTCCCGAGGTATCTAATATATGAGGTTAATTAAGTTGAAATTTATCATATAACCCTATATTTGTCAACATATATTATTATAATAATAAATTATTTTAGCTTTAGTGTGTTGCTAGGCTTGTAATATCTCATTTTAATTATATAGTTTATATATTTTTTAAATCGTAAAAATATTTTTTTTGTGTGCTTATATCCTACTCATGAACTATTTGTTTAGTTGGCCACCTGGTTATTGTAATTAAACATATGAAAAAGGATCAATTTATTCGAGATTACAACTACGCGCCAATAATAACAAATAACATTCACGATGTATTAGAATACAACGAGGCAATCAGAGGAAAAAATATTGGTTTTAAGCTATGTCATCAAAACATACGTAGTATATCTAAAAATTTGGATGAATTTAAAATATTTCTCAATCAAGTCGTTGTAAATTTTGAATGTATAGTTCTCACTGAAACGTGGAAAATATATGACACTTCTCTTTTTGAACTTGATGACTACTCTTTGATATTCAACAACAGAGATATAAACCAAAATGACAGTGTCATAGTCTATATAAAGAATTCTTTAAATCACAACGTTAAGATTATAAATATAGGAGAATGTCGTTCCATAGAAGTACAATTGGTCATAGAAAATAAGAATATTACTTTAACAGCAATTTAGCGACCACCATCAATAAATGCTGAAATATTTGTAACAAGCATTCATGAGTGTTAAGCTGAAAAGTCGTTAAATAACAATTGAAATTATCACCTAATTGTGGGTGATATAAATATTAATATTTTAGACGAAAAGGTTACTTTAACATGTAACTGTTTAAGTACGCTTAGTGAGTTTAATTTTCATTCTACAATAAATGACATCACAAGACCACAAGGGCATTCGGGAACCTGTATAGATCATATCTTTTTAAAATGTAAGGAAACTAATTTAAATGAAATTTGCTCGCCCTTTATTCTCAAGACACTTATAACTGACCATTGTACTATGCCCTTTGATTTGCACATTTATATAAAAAACACACAAATATTAACGAACAAACACTTTAAAAAATACATTAACTATAAGGACTTAATGCCAGTTTATCAATACAGGGTTAATACTTAACAGTAGGATAAATGTCAAACGAAACAATGGGTATCTATTGTTTTGTTTGACATTTATCCTTTGGTTACGAGTTAATCTTGCATTGATGAACTGGCCATTAATAAACGATTTACATAATTATAACTTGGATTTGCTTTATAGCATGAAAAACATAGATAAAAAAACAGCGTATTTTATCAAAATATTGTCTGAAGAAATTAATGATAAAACGAAAATAATTACACAAAAAGAAATCAACAGAAAAGAAAATCGTAGATCATGCAAGGATTAGTAAATTCCATAAATAAAAGGGACAAAATGTACAGGGAATGTCAAAAATATCCAGACAATGAAAAACTGAAACAGGACTTTAATAACTATAGAAATTATACGAATAACCTAGTATTAAACAAATATTAACAAAAAATAACGAAATTGTTACTGATGACATTTCGATACTTTTAATAACTTTTTGCCAATATAGGAAAAAACCTGGCCGACAATATAACTAAACCACCAACTTTACCCCCTTCTAAAAGCCCTGTTCAGTGTTCTCTATTATTTCAACTTACAAATAAAGTAGAGGTTATTGACACTATAAAACCGCTAAAAAACAATAGGGCACCAGGAGTAGACATGATTACGTCTGAAACGTTAAAAATAATCGCGGACGAAATAACAGTACCCTTGACCCATTTGATAAATGAAATAATTGAAATAGGTATATGTCCATAAGAATTTAAAATAGCAAAAATAAAACCCTTATATAAAAGTGGAGACAAAAATGTAACATCTAATTATCGACCGATATCAATTATTACTAATCTAGCAAAAATATTTGAAGAAATTAGAAAAATCTAGAATTGTGAAATATACTAAAGTTAATAATTTAATATCAGAAAACCAATTTGGATTTCAAGAAGGGAAATCAACACAAGATGCCATTACTACATTAACCAATGAAATCTATAATACTCTTGATAGTAATCAGAAGTGTTTGTGTCTGTTCCTTGATCTTGCGAAGGCCTTTGACACTGTTGTTCACGAACAGTTGTTGGGGGCCTTGCAAGATATGGGCTTTACCGGAAATACACACAAACTAATGATAAGCTATTTAACTGATAGTAAGCAATCCGTTGTAATAAACTCAACAGTTAGCGATGTGAAAACAGCAACGTGTGGTGTATTACAGGGCACTGTTCTGGCCCTATTCTTTTCACCATCTATATCAACAATTAATTATCAATCGATTGTGACGGAAAAGTTATTAGTTTTACAGATGGCACCGCTGTCTTCTATGTTGATACAGCATGGGAGAGCCTCAAGCAAAAGGTTGAAAATAATATAAATATTCTTATCGATTGGTTTAACCATAAAATGTTAACCATTAATTTTGATAAAACTTTGTTTGTACCCTTTGGCTGCTACAAGAATTCTTTACCTAATTATGATGAATAAACTATTAACACCCATGGTAAAATAATGGAAATTACGTCAGTAGAAAAAGCTAAATATCTTGGAATAAATATCGACAAGCATCTACGTTGGGATTGTCATATCGGGAATGTAACTCAAATCTTGAAAAGTATTTTATATAAATTTAAATATTTCAGATCGTTTTTAGATATACCACATTTAAAAATACTCTATATTACATTGGTGGAATCACGTATATCTTATGGAATCATTGGATGTGGTGGAGCTTCAACAGTTATCTAAAAAAGGTAGAAATTTTACAAAAGAAATTTTAAAAAATAATATAGAAAAATAATATTTACACTTCCAACTCACTCTATCAAGAAGCAAAAATTTCGAACTTGCGACAAATATTCTTTTTAAAAACTGTTATACACCAGTGGAACAACAAACATATAAAACCACACCTTAAGCAAATGCGAGAGTTTGACTGATACCATATAAATTAGGGTTCAGATAGCCTATGGCTAACTTTAAAATATGAATTTGTAATCTTAAGGGAGTCGCAAAATATTGCAGAAAACTGATATTTGTTATCCCCTCTCAAAGGGTATACAGGGTGTCCGGGAACAAAGTAGAAACAAATTAACTGTAGATTCCTTAGCCCACATTAATTGGGGTTCTTCATATAAAATTTTTCAAAATACCTCTTCGTTTTCAAGTTATAACTCCTTTAAAGGGGTACGTTAAAAACTATTTTCATTTTTTTACTCAAAAAATAAAATTCCAAAAAACAAAATATTTAGCATACCTACTACACTTGTTGAAAGGCATCTTGTGAATTTTTTTCATCCCCTTGAGTGCTTCACCAAGGGGTGGAATGGGCAACCCGTAATATATTTTTAAAATCCGTTCATTTTACATTTCAGAATAAAATATTTTTTGATTCCCTTGTTCATTCTAAAACTTTTTCTTCTCTTTAAAAAATGCCGTGTTACCAACCGTATTCGTGATAAAAAAATAAAATTTATGTTCATGCATTTCAATCGTTACTGATAACGATAAAGTTTTTGAAGTTTTAGTAGGCTGCTATAATCGAAAAATCTAAATACTCATTAACAACTTCTATGCAGTAATAAACGTACACATTTTTTAAACCAAATTGACAAATACTATATTTATTAATGGAATAATATATTAAATACAAATAATAATATTAAAGAAGTGAAACAACTTACAACAAATTTATTCAAATTCCAAAAAACAAAATATTTGGCATATCTACTACATTGAAAGGCATCTTATGAGCTTTTTTCATCCTCTTGAGTGTTTCACCAATGGGCAAGCCATGGAAAGGTAATTTCACGCTGAATTCATAAATATAAAAATATATAGGGTATATTCTACTTTAAAAAAATGACTTCGAAGATGCTCCGCTGTAGCGAGTCACCCTGTATATTTCAAAATATTTTTAAGATGTGCGTCTTTTGACACTATGCCACTTCTATAAAAGAATAGTTTTCCAAAGTCTTCTAATAAAACCGAAATTGGTCTTTGACGCGCATTGGGACACCCTGTATATGCACAATTTGTTACGTCATCCGCATTTTAGTGGTGACGCCATCCATGTTTTTTTTAAATAGGAACATAGCCCGTTCAATTTTTTTTCTCGGAAGGTATATTAATTGTCTATCTAACCATATACTATATTAATTAAGTAAAATTTATTTTGTTATAATACTAACCGTTAAAGTAAATGTTCAAATTGTTTTGGCTTTCAGCAATAATACAGAAAGACAGACAGGAAGTAAATTCTTATTAAATTCACTAACTGTTGCTAACTAAGTCACCGCTAAATACTTACTTCTAATTAACTTGAGAAATGTTAAGCGAATGTCTGACTTCAATTTTCAGTTTTCATTTTCCGTTATATTTTTTTGGAGCTACTTACTGTGGCTTAAGGTTGCATTTGTATAAAATAAAATTATTTGTGCATATTATCTAGTAAAATGAGGCTTACAGAAAGAGAGAGAATTGAAATTCTCAATATGAATGGATGTGAAGATAAATTGCGAACGCAAGAACAAGTATGTGATTTTTTTGCCTAATATCTAAATTTCTCAGTCCACAGTAAACAAAATAGAGAGAAAGTTTAGAGAGACTGGTAAGTGGAACAAAACGAACCTGTGAAAATAAAAGCTGTATGTTTCACTTACATTTTGGAAAATCCTCACACAAACTCAAGGCAAGTAGGTTTAGACAATAATATGGTTCATGTTTTAAAAATGACAAAGAAAGAGAAGTGGCATCGGTAAAAATTGCATCTTATGAAAGAACTTCTAGAGAATGATTTTGATCGTAGAATCGAGTTTTGTGAAGGAAAAATCCCTTGTTTGTTAAAAATATTATTTTTTTAGGCCAAGCCACTTTTAACATAAATAGTCATATAAATCGTCAGATCTGTCGATATTGGGCAAGTGAAAATATACACTGAATATAAGAACACTACGCCCAGTACTCTCAAAAGGTCAATGTTTGGGCTGGACTTGTCAGTAACAAATTGTTAGACCGTACTTTTTTGAGGAAAGCTTAAAAGGCCATCGTTGTCTACAATTTCTACAAGAATGTCTATTACTAACTCCAAGCAAACTTTTAATTAGAAATGACCTATGGTTTCAGCAAGATGAGGCGCCTCCTCGTTATGCTATTACTGTACAAGATTACTTAAATGTTTGTGATCGATGTATATGTCGAAGATGGCCTATTCAATAGCCACCTTGGTCTCCAGATTTAACTCCTCTCGGTTTTTTCTATCGGAATACACAAAAAGTAGTTATGTAAATAGATTAGAAAATTTTGAAGATATAATAGAACGTATAAGAGTGGAGATTTCACAAATAACTCTAGAAACGATAGAAAGAGTTCAAGAAGAATTTGTTCCCATCCATCTCAATAATTGTTGCGCTGAATAGCGCAGTAAAAATAGCACAAATAATCAATATAAAGTAACCTTTATCATAAGCAATTTTATGGTTGGATCCTGTTGGGCCGGTGTCCAGGAATACCCAAAAAATGTTTGTACTTTAAAGACCTTATGCTACAATTGTTATTAACAATTTATTTTTTTATCCACGCTTTTCAACCTAAAAATGTAAATAACTCGAGATATATAGACCCGATCGGGACAAAAAAAAAAAACAGAATTTTTGTAATTAAATTTTCTACAAATCTTTGTTTTACTGTAAGTTTAATATTTTGTGCCAAATTTTCAGGTGTTTTTGTTAGAGTAAAAAGCAGGCTGAAAGTTTTAAGCTGATCCGGTTCATCCAGCGGCTCTGGGCAGCAAAATGAAGAAAATACGATTTTTGGTCAGATTTTTCATATTTGCAGGTTATGATTGCGCTCCTAAAACCTACACTAAACGTAGATTTGTAGAAAATTTGTAGAACAAAGATTTTGTTTCTTTTATATGGTCCCGATCGGACCCATACATCTCGAGTTATTCGCATTTTTAGATTGAAAAACGCGGTTAAAAAAATTAAACTGTTAATAACAATTGAAGCACAGGGTCTTTGAAGTACAAATATTTTCTAGGTACTCCTTAGCACCTCATCAACAGGATCCAACCATAAAATTGCTTATGGAAAAAAAGAAGTTCCACTTCAAATCCTATTTTGACTGTATTAGAAGGTCACCAATTTGAACATTTACTGTAATGATTACGTCAAAGCGTAAAATAATTTTCCGCCAACTCTGTATATTTTATTTATGTACCTATAGTTAGATCGACAATTAGTTAAAAAAAATGAATGGGATAAGTTCTTATTTAAATAATCTTCGTTGATGTCACTACAGGAATGCGGCTATCGTAAATTCTGTGTATATATCAAGAAATGTACATTTACATATAGTAATTGAAGTAAATTTTTAAAAAAATATATGCCTATGAAATAATGTAATTATGCCATACATTTCCACCATATTACTCGAACTATCGGCTTAGTTATAGAATCAACCGAAAACTAACAAACTGAACAAAATAGATAGATAAAATGTATTAGTTAATATTCCATAATATTTGCGAAGGAAATGCTAATGATAAAAAATTAATAACAGTAACCCAAATGCCAAATTTGAAGCCAGATGCTCACAACGAATTTGTTCTCGCAGCACATGTTGCAGAACTTAGAACCCTGAGCACTAAATATTAGCTATAAATTGAGAAATTAACTTTTACCACTCATAAAGAAAATAATTGCAAAAACTAAATAAAGAGGTTTGTTAAATTATTAAAAATGATATATTTACGCCAACCTTATGTTCCAAATAATGAGAATTTACATATTTAATAAACGTAAATATTTAGAGGAGGGAAACAGGCGATTATTTATTTAATTTTTTTAAATAAGGCATCTCATCGGCGGTTAATTTTCTTAAAACTCATGAGAAGAAAGTACCAGTAATTATGTTATGGTACATGTACAAAAACCACAAAATTAATTTACATATACCTCACACAGTCAACATACATATGTTACTAATGATGCAGCCGAATAATTGGATTTGAGATGAATTAAAAATTGGACATTGAAGACATACAAAAGCTATTTAGTGAATAAATCATGCAGATATCTATCATTTCCAAAGGTAAACAGTTTGCCTGAAGCAAACCTACTATCTCTTTCAGACTTATTGCGAAAATGCTAAAAAAGTCGTTGTTTCCATATTACAGCTAATAACAGTAGATATGTATTCTTAAGATTGTATAATGATAATGTTTTATACATTTAGCATAGATATTGAATTTTTATTGTCAATGATTGTAGCAAGTTTAAAGAACATGCGGATTGTTTTTAAGTGATCACTTATACAATAATAATAGTACTATAAACGACACGGTAGCTCAGTCAGCTGGAGCGCGTTCTGTGGCAAATTCGTTTTCGTGAGACTCTGCTGGATTCTGGGTTCGATCTCCGGCACCATCAGTAGCAATGTAGTTAGGTGTCTGAATTTTTTCAAATGTGTATGTCCCATCCAGACCTTGGATTCGGAGGTGTTTACTATATGTGATGTGTTCATGTTTAATTATTACTAAAATCTCAGTTTTACAGTGACCACGTAAAGGCTAGGCTGGAATAAATTCCTTAAAATCGGTACAAATCAAGTAATAAACATTCGCTCAGATATCAGACACACCGATTTTTAAATGCATTTATCAATTTGTTTATGTAAAAAAATTCTACAAAGATTTTTTAAAAGTTATGACGTCATCGGCAATTTTTTTTAATGGCAACCTCAATTTTTAAAAATGTCATTTGAAAGAGCATATTTTTTAGCATACAGCACGTAAATTCTATGACTTATTGCCTGACGATATTATCAAGAGAGAAAAAACCTTAACTACTTATAAAAATATAATAAAACAAAAATACAAGAATTAATACACACAGCAAATAATAATTAAATTTAAGCTATCTGCGGTCATCTTCAGATTTTATATTTTTAACGAGTTTCAGATCATCTGATGCATATATTAGTTTGTGGTAGTCCAGATGTCGGTGAGTATATAGATGATCTGAAACCATTATAGAATACAAACTGATATCTATTCTCCAGATATAACCCAAAGATCATAACGGCTGATTATTAAAACCAAAGTTTGTTTAGTAATATTTTATGATCAATTCTATCGAAAGCCTTGGAGAAATCTGTGTACAACGCATCTACCTGTCCTTGATCATCGATGATATTTGACACATTTTGGGTAAACAGAACTAAATTTATGATGGTCGATCTGTTAGCCATTAAACCATGTTGATATGGTAATATAATTGTCTTGGTAGATAAATAGATATGGTTATACAAGATCATCTCAAGAACCTTCGCGAAGTTACTCAGAGCTTTGATGTCTTGTAGTTGTTTACAATGCTGTATCTCCCGCTTTAAAAATTGGACACGCCTTTGCTATTTTTCAGTCTTTCGGGAATGTTGATGTTTTAACGATAGATTATATATTATATAACGGACCTGATAGCACATATGCACAGTCTTTGACCACGAAGGGTGGTATTAAGTCAGGACCTGATGTAAATTTGTTTCTTAATTTTTTTATAGCTTCTTCAATTGCTGTTAATGTTATGCGCGTTATATTAATGTTCTCATAAAGATTCTTATTTGTATTGTTGTTCGTGTTTATATTATCTTGCGATTTTGTAAATACTGAACTAATGAACTTATTACTTACTACTACTAAATATGCCAATAATTTCCTCCGAATTTTTATAGGTCTTATCCATAATATTTCATTTTATCTGGTATCTTTGTTTGTTTTGTCTTTGAATGTACAAATGACCAACATTGTTTGGAGTCTGAAGATGTAGAATTCTGAATTTTCATGATATAGCTGTCATATGCTTTGTCTATCTGTTGCTTGATTAACGATCGAAGTTCCTTAAATTTATTTAGGTGATGCTGGTTCTTTGTTATTTTATAACTTTTCTGATGTATATTCATCTCCTTTATAAGGAAAAATAACTATCAAATATTAATAAGCTAATATAAGCTAGATAAAACAAAATTTAAATATTGACTATAAATTCATTAAAACAAAACAGGCTAAATCAGCACTTTGGAATAATTTTTCTTCAACGCGAATATAATATTCGTTACCTACAATATAATCGATATTCATTTCTTGGTTATAGTTCTCTTGCAAATCTCATCACCGCCACATACACATAGCTCGGTGCACAAAAGATTTTGAACTCTGCACTTACAGGTTACTGCACATTTTCCTTTTACACAGCAACGCAGTATCAGTTTAAGAATTGATTCAGGTACACGTTGGATAGTGCATGATAGCGACATAGCATTTTCTATTATTTCATTTAAATTCAGGTGTTTTGTTTGTTCCTTACGAATAATGTATCTTTTCCTCTGCTGTTCTAAATATTTCTAAAAATTTAATTAAGCAGTTACAAAAATGTCTTTCATATTGAGTAGTAAATGCTATTATTTGGTTTTTATGTAAATGTGGAAAATACAATTATTATAATTATTGACAGTTGGATTTATATTAACAGTGCTAACTTCTGCGGTACTTGTTGAAGGTAAGTGTTCGGTTGTTGATTTCGTTGCTAAAGGCCGATTTATTGATATGTTGTCAAAGTCATCAACATCAAAGTTAACTATAGTTTCAGGAATATATGCAGTTTTAGATGTATTTTCAAGAGATTAGAGTATTGTCTGTCCTCGTTTAATTTTATTATTTATTGAGTCTTCAATGTATTGTTCGGGCACTGCGCTTGATTTTCAACGTAGTGTTGTTTTATTTCAATTAGATTAGCTAAACTATCTGCAAGCACAGTGGTAGAAGACCTTCTTAATGAATGGCCCGTATACAATTGAACATCAGACAAATTAAGAAATGCTTCATTTTGCTTCTAACATTTTCATATTTATTGATTCGTTTCATACACTTGCCATTTTGATATTTCGGAAGAATCGGGAGATTGTATTGTTTATTCCTAATGGACGAAGATTTATATACTTCTTACAAATGTTGTAATTGTCCGTAGTTTCAAATTAACATGGCGTGTGAGTTTCTGTATTAGGTATTGCTACAAATAACGCTTTTTCCTGTTCTTGAACATTGGTTATTTCTAAATATCATAACTCATTTTTTTTTTATACATTTATTTAACGTCGGCCTATTTCCGCTACTGAGGACTAACACCGACGCCTGTAGACGAGCTACCCCAACCAGGAATTTTGCCGAACCTCTTCCCTTAAGAACAGTAGGGATCTTTTACTTGCCTAACATTTAATAGACAAGGGACCGACGGCTTTACATCCCCTCCGAAGGATGGTATATCTCCTATACAACCCTCAACAATTATTTAAGTAAACTCGAATGTATGCAAAAATGGATTTCTTAAAATCATCTACAGAAAAGATTACACATACCCAACTGATTTACTTTTCAAAGAAATACAAATATTGGACGTCCGGCAACTATTTCCTCAAAATGTAGTCATTCGACAATTTAAATATAAAGCAAATTTAAAGAAAATTCCACACCAACACGACACAAGGCACAAAACTAGATATGTTGGAATCCCTAAATCTTAGAAAATGATTGGTCAACGATGCTTCACTTATCTTGAGCCCTATTATACACTCTGAAATTTTTAATTCCATTAAGAAAATAACTCAATTGGACTGCTGAAAAAGAAAATTAAAAAAATGGTTAATAATAACACCTCGATTAAAAATACATCAAATAATCGACAGAAAAAAATACTGATCGAGTATGAAATATCATTTCACCGAAAAGTCCTCAAAAATGTGTCTTCCTGCATTCAATGCAGGTACTAGTTAGCTATATTTATTTTATGTGAATTCACTAAAAATTTGATGTGTATGTATTTACTTAGTAATTTGCTAGTAGTACTTATTTTTTTTTAAATTAGTAGCAATTTTCGCTTTCTCTTCTCTTTCCTTTTGTGACGCGTTTTTCTCCACCTCGCACGTTGACGTGGAGAAAAGGCGCGGTCACTCTTTGACACACGAGCTTCGGAAACAAGTTTTCGAATTACTCGGGCGCCAGTCCTAGTTTAAGTGATAGGACACACTACCCTCAAGCCGAGTACGCGAGGCTGAGCAGCTCAAGTGGAGAAAGTTTATTCCAGTGGGTCAATATATGGGAAATTAGACGTTCACACACAGACAATAAAACTCAGAGTATTTCAATAAATTCAGTATATTACTATAAACCTATATGTACAAAGCTACTTCAACTACTAAAATCTATAAGTTACTTAGGCCGGGAGGAGCAAGCAAAAAATCTAGTACCAAATGACTCAGGCGACAAGGATAGCAAGCACAAACTACTATTTAAAACATGAGCACTAAGCAAACGGCAAAGTGTTAACACAAAGTAAGCGGTGTTACGTGGGCAATTTAATAAAGCGATACCAAGGTGCAGATTAGATACGGATACCAGGCATATGAAGCAAGACCACAATTATATACAGTATTTAAAATGGAAAAAGATGAAACTACAGTGCAACAGTTTATAGAATACTTGGCTAGTGTTTAATGTGTCCTGAAAAGGTAAGGCATAATTATTACAGTTATACGGCAGCTTTTTTACAACATGCAGTTCCTCCTGGTGGTGGCTGAAACAGACAAGGTATGATTAATAATCACAAATGCAACTTTCCAGTACTCTGAGAACCCCAGCGGGTTGTATCGAGAGTACCTACAAGATGCAGTTCCTCCTGGCAACGGCTGAAAGGACAAGGTATGGCTAGTAAACACAAATGCAACTTTTCAGTACTCTGAGAACCCCAGCGGGTTGTATCGAGAGTACCTACAAGATGCAGTTCCTCCTGGCAGCGGCTGAAAAAGACAAGGTATGATTAGTGAACACAAATGCAACTTTTCAGTACTCTGAGAACCCCAGCGGGTTGTATCGAGAGTACCTACAAGATGCGGTTCCTCCTGGGAGCGGCTGAAAAAGACAAGGTATGATTAGTGAACACAAGTGCAACTTTTCAGTACTCTGAGAACCCCAGGGGGTTGTATCGAGAGTATCTACGAGATGCAATTCCTCGCGGCAGTGGCTGAAAAAGACAAGGTATGATTATTAAACACAGTTTGCACTAGCCAAGTTTCCCTACTCCGTTGACTCTCCTCTGTTTGGTCTTACTTACTTCTTGGTCTGGATTCACGCACGTCTGCTTGCGGGAACGGTCAGAGCGGACTGACACACTTGCTTGGTGTCCCGGGACTTTTCTGGAGTTTGATTTTTCGGAGGAGACACGTCTGCTTGCTTTGAGTCAATCAGGCTGACTGCCTACATGGTATGAATTTAATTACTTCCTTCAGATATGAAAGAGTGGGAGAAACAGCAGAAAACAGATGCGTGATGGATCACGGTAACGTCAGACGGACTTGACAAAATATTTTCAGAATCAGATTAGGACTTAGAAAAATTATTTCGGAATATTTCGCGACTTAGAAAAATAATTCAAATATATATTCGTGGACTTAGCAGAATAATTCCACGATGGATTTGTGGACTTAGAAAATTATTGCAAATACAGATTTTACGGGCTTAGAAAAATGAATGTTACCTGGCGGCTTCAAATATTTAGCGTGAACACGTCTGCTGGCTCTGAGTCGATCGGGAAGACTAACTGGTCGGTGTGAGTGGAAGAAACAGCGGAAAATAGGTGCGCGGTGGGTCACTGTGACGTCAGCTGGACTTGTAAAAATATTTGAAATGTCTTTGGGGACTTAGAAAAATAATTCAAATATAGATTTTACGGATGTTACCTGAATTGCAGACAGCAGACACGTGTACCTCGTGGGACGGTAACCAGAAGGCTAAATGCGAAATAATTAAATTATTCCCATAAATGAAATGGTGACGTGGCACGGGTGACGTCAAATGGACTTGTAAAATATTTTCGGACTTAGAAAAATAATGCCACGATGAATTTGTGGACTTAGCAAATTGACCTTACTCTGGTACCCCAGGACGGAGAGCTCTGCACATCTAAAGTGGTCGGTCGCTGGGAAGGCACTGACTCGTGCGTGGTTTGGCATGTCTGAAATGTAGAAACTCTTCTCGTCGCTTCCCCACCCGAGTTCATCTGTACTTTATAATCTGATATACCTACTCGGGGTTTCTAGAAATCAATTAATTTTAAATGAATTCGAATACGGCGGTACATTATATTTACAAATATAAATATAACAGAACTATAAAATATTTTCCAGAAAATAATGATATTTTATACATATTTCGGTAACGAAAAATACTTCGTTACACTTTTTCCCTTCTTTCCTCGCCTTACCTCTTTTTCCTGCTTCCTTCCCACTCGCAAGGTTACTTTTGTGGAACTTAATCCCTAGTTTATTTTCCTACCTAATCTGTTCACATTAGATTATATATTTTAGTTTATATTCACTATAACTGGATATGATACATGAAATGACCATGAAATTTGTGTATTTAGTAGGGTAGTAGTTCATAGCAAATATATACATATACATAGCATACATAACATATACACAACATATGCACAATATATACATAACATATACATTCCACCATCTATATTTTTAAATATGCAAGAAAAATTGCAACATTTTTATTTTTACGTTAATTTTCTGTAATATGTGTTTCTGTTTAACTTATTTCAGATAAGAAAGTAAGTAAAATAGTTGTGCCCCACTAGGTCTTTTTTAAACAAAATTATTTGCCAGTTAAAAAGATATGGCAGGTAAAATAAATGTGCAAGCTATTAAATGAAAGTGTTTCTTCTAGCCATGATTAAAAATATAAATTTAACATTTTCATTTCTAGAGATTAAAATATTTTCATCTCTAGTGTAAAGAAATATTATTTTCATATAAGGTAAACAGTGAAAAATTGTTATTTTCATATATAGGGTGGACCATTAATAATAGGCCATAGTTCAGTGGTAGATTCTTTGGGCCAAAACATGAGGATATAACCAAATATGCTTTAGTAAAATGTTGCTGTGGAAAAAGATACAGGGTGTCAAAGTTCAAATTATTTTTTAGTTTTTTTGCAATTGCTCAACAGCCTTTTCACTGATCTTCACCAAACTTACTAGAGGAATTTTTTTTACTCTAAGAGCCAATCATTTATATATTATATCACTTTAGATCATAGGGGCGCCGCAGGACCTGTATCTGATGATGAATTTTTTTATATTTTGTTTTTGACGAAACGTTGTGGTACTTCTCAAATCTTCTCGTCATCAACAATAGGCTTTCTTCTTTGCATTTTTGCCTTGACAGTGCCATAATTTATAAAATTTTCCAATATGCGTTTTACAGTGTTTGGTGACGGTTTCCGTTTTTCTGGATATCGAGTAGCAAATGTGCTGCAAGTTCTTGATATTACTTTATCACATTCTCCATAAATAATAAACAAATTTAAAAAGTCTTCGTGGGTGTAATTTAAACGTGCTGGCATTTTTGACATAAGATAATGACTGATCGTTTCTAATCATGGCTATTTTGATGAAATGATTACAACAATTCATGAATTTCTAATAGAATCGCAAATATTTCAAAAAGTTGTAGCTTTAACCCCCACAATGCTAATATCAGAAAAAAGGGAATTCAGTTTTACACAACTTGACGTAAAGAAATACAGGGTGCTCCATTTGACCTAAACAAGTTTTCGCGGTTTGAAGTTGCAAAATATAACGCGAAAAACGAACACTTGGTATGGTGTTATTGAATTTATTTCAGTTGTAGAACGTAGTTGTCCTTGTGTTCTTTTTATGCGACAAGAAGCAAATGAGGATCTTTTACACGAAGAAAGTTATAACGGTTCTTGCAAACCGTTGCACCTGTCAAATTTTCTATAAAATGTCAAATATCATCTCTGAAACGGCTAGGTTTAGGTACAGGATATGCTACATATTCTCGACTCAGAATTTCGCTATTTTCGAAAACCCTAAAATATATAGGGTGTTCCATTTGAAATAAGCAAGTTGGTATCGACTTCCGGTATAAGTGGAAGTGTCAGCTGCTTGTAATTATTTTAGTTGGATTGGCCACACCGACATTAGTCGGTGAAAATTTTCTGATGCGTACTTTTCTCTATATCGATCGATTCAGTTCCCGGTGAGACGCCCTGTACAGTAAAAATGTAACAAAATGCAACAACAAAGATGCTAAAATTCAATAACTAACTATACATTGCTTTTAGGTGACAGTCCTCCAAGCTGTTAGCAGCTTCCGGAAACTGTGATACCATCATTTCGTAATTGTCAAAGTCCTTACGTACCGTAAGGTATGACTGGCAAATATTTACTAGGCCTGTATACTGTCCAATACTATTGAGACTAATTAAAAGTAGGGCATGGTCATGTTTATTACAGTTTTGGAGAAGTTAGTGTAGATAACGTCTACATGACTTCCCTCATCAGCTACCTCAAATATAAATTGTGTAACACACTAAAGATTAGAAATTGGGTAACGACCTTGTATGAAACCTTACTGTTCTGGCAGAATTATATTGGAAATATGAGGCGAAATATAGCTGTACAAGATAATCTCAAACACCTTCCAATTATCTATTTTATAGCTGTAATTCGCGAAGTCATTATTAGCACCTTTTTGTGAACAGGTGTAATGTTGATAGTTTCTAGGCATCGGGTAAAGCCGCCGAGGTTAATAGCACATTGAATAAAATGACCAATGGTTTACAAAATACTATCGCGTTGTCTCTAATGACGAATGCTGGCAGGTCCAAGCCCGTACACACATTGTTTCTATTTTTTTATTGCAGTTATAATAACATATTGAGATAAAACATCATCAAATTAGGACACCGCAGTTGCTAAAGATATTCGTATGACATTATATCTTCAAATATCTGCATAATGATCTGCAAATTCAGCGCTCGGCGGGGCACATATCCCGGAGAGTAGCTGTTGGTTGCAGCCTGGTTACGTTCCTTATAGTAAAATAAGGATTTTATAGAGGAGTTTGCGACTAAAAATATTACGTTACCGTTACCGTAGTCCCCTGCACCTTCTGACCACCTTTAGTTTCTGATACAGATTAAAAATTTATGAAATCGTAAAAGCTCATTTTTATCCTTATTTATTTTAACAGACTAAAATTTCTCCTATTAATATGCATTGCTGATAGAGAATAAAATATAACAAAAATCGCTTTACTGTTACCACAACAAAATACAGATTAGAAATTTATGAAATCATGTAGAGCTGATTTTTACCCTTATTCACTTTAACAGACTAAGTTTTTTGTCTATTTTTCCAATTAATATACACTGATAAATGATAAGGAATAAAATATTGCAGGCTATAAATTATTGAAATAATGTAGAGTTAATGTTTGAATATTGTTTTCATAACAATACAACCAAAAATCTAAAGCTGGATTTCACAGTTGGAATCTAACACGGGACTTGTCGGAGAAATACTTTATTTTCCAAGCGCAGGTAAATAATTGAATATTTTAGTTGAATTTCTATTTTGTCATTGCTTCAAGTAGTACTACCGTAGTAGGGGTACCTTTTCCGGTGGCTGGGAAACCCATTGGATTATGCAAGAAAAACACCAGCACAAAATATATTCCATATGTAATAGAAAAAATTAGCGCTCTAAGAATTTCCTTTACATACGGGAATATATATATATAGTGTAATACATGTACAGTCTAGCGCAATAATGCCTGGTACTTTCGATATCTTCCGTCATTTTCTGTCATTATATGAACTGTAATGCCAGAAGGGGAAAGAAAATATCGAAAGCACCAGGCATTACTGCACGGGAAAAAATAAACTAGTGCAGCACTTGCGAATCGAGAGTGCGTAACTATCGATTATCGACACCGAAGATTCGATGTGGAACACTATAGCGAGCCGACAGCACTTCACGACCGGCACGCAACACTAGCGAAATGCACCGAAATCAACTGTAATTTACCCTTATTTGGCGTTTTTTTTTCGGAACTGAAGCACTGTTTTGCCGGCATTGTTTCGACTTGACAGTGTTTCAGTTGCAAAGGCCAACTGGATTTTTTCAGGAGGGCCGCTTCACAAGCATAAAAATTTGAGCTTTTTGTGAAAAAAAAAAGTATCTGTTCGTTGCTAGGAATTTTGAACCTGCTTCGAGTCATATCGTCGTCGGCCCGAAATCCGATACCTCCAGAATGTGCTTCAGGTCTACAACGATCCCTTACAAATGCACGTGTTTCAAGAAATATAAATATACGCATATGACCCATACGGGAAAGCGGGGGAATACCGCACAGCAGGTAATGCCGCGCACTCAAATATCTAAAGAACTAAAAATTGTTTCGACAAACAAATAGGTGGCGTCATCTCATAATAGTACGGATAACCATAGCTCTTTGTTTCGGGTTCATGCACGCATTTCAAAATGAACTTGAGCTTAGTGCAATAATGTCATTTCCATGCAATTTTCCAAGAGTTTTATATTAACGGTAAGTTAATTTGTTTGTCGATTTAAGTCAAATTATTTAGCCTAATTTATTAACAAATATAAGTACTTCAATACCTACTGTGTTTTGTTTACTGTTCTCTTTCCGTTTGGTTTATTTTAATAGTTAGGTTATGTAGTGTACATAGGGGGAATGCCGTGCAGTAACGACGGGGGAATACGGCGCTGCGCGGTATTCCCCGCAAACTAAATTATTATAATCTGTAAGCAAAGATTTCAGTGTCTGTATTTTTTTTCACTATGAATTATTTGCCTGCACTTATGAGCAGATGAGATAAATTAGCTAAAATAAATGTGGCTTTGGGCCGTATTGGTACTTGTTACTGAATGGGAACACATTCTTGACTATCTATATGTAAATTGAAGTCTATTCATTAAACTTTCTACAGTTTTTTTACTTATTATTAAATTAAAATTTTTGTTTACTTTTGCTCAGGTTGAAAATACCTCGTTCCTAAACAAGGAAAATAAACCAATGTAAATGTTCTGAAGAACAACTAATAACAAAGTATAGACAAACGCTGTTCACTAATACCAAAAAGTGGTTAATTTTTGAAGATTTGTCGTTTTTAATTAGATGACTTTGAGATCTTTTATTAGAAAGTTCTTATTTTCGATCTTACACAGTTTTTTTTTATACATTTACTGTTGCACCAAAATGTCTCCTTATATCTTTTGTATTCTTTGAAAATATAGGTATGTCATGTTTGTTTTATTTTAGCATTCTCACAAGAAAGCTTTTGGTGTTTTTAAAATAAAAATATGTTTTCAATTAACTTTAGCTTTTTTTTATTTATGTTTATATCGATTGTTTTCTTATTATTCCCTTGCGTGCCGTTACCCGACAAACTGCGCGGCACTACCCGCAGTAAGGGGGAATGTTACGCAGATGCACTTTTCTAGAAAACATTTTTTTTTTGTTTGGCTAAGTTCAGTAGGAAACTGTTTTATTGGGTGAAAAGGGAGCAAAACATACCTCTGATGAATTATAAAAAATACCAGAGGTACCTATACTGCTTGCAACAACATTTTTATAAAGCTTTTCCCTTAGGTGCGTGGTATTCCCCCGCTTTCCCCTACTCATAAATGTGGGCCAATTAAAATCCAGTCAACAAATACAGTGAAAAAATTAGTAGCGCTAATTTTTTCTATTACATATTTTGTGCTCCTGCTTTTCATGCATAATTCAACGAGTATCCCAGCCAGCGTTAAAGATACCCATACTACGGTAGTACTACTAGAGGTAAAGATAAAATAGAAATTCAACTAAAGTAATCAATTATTTACCTACGTTTGGAAAATAAAGTTCTTCTCCATGTCCCGTGTTAAATTTCAACTGTGAAATTAAGCTTCAGATCTTTGGTTGTATTGTTATGAAAATAATGTTGAAACGTTAACTATACATGATTTCAACAATTTATAACCTGCAATATTTTGCTTTTGGCTATCATTATGTATTAGTAAAATGTATTTCACAATAAATCAGGTTTAAAATAAGCTTTACACGATTTTAGAAATTTCTGATCGGTAATATTTTCATGGTGATTTCATTTATTGTCAATTTGCGAACGAATTAGTACAGAGAGTACCGCACTGAGGGAAATATGAGGCTGGAAATAAGTAAGAAGCCTTAGTTTTTTCAATTTAGTAAATATTTGTTACCCTTTATTATATTTAATACAGACAAATAATTATTTTAAAAAAAATTTATTCCGACAGGAATATACCAAATATTCAATTAGTTGACAAAACTAAAGGATTTATTTCCGCCGTATTTGTTCTTCTTAAGTAAATTACTGTACGAAAATGATAGATTTAGTTGAGAGAAAGATATTTGCTTCTCCCAAATCTATTGCAATATTACATTTATTTCCTAGAAATAAATATATCAGCAAAGAGTTAATCATAATACGTGAAGTAAATATTTAGTTCTGTATAGTAAATATTTACTACTCATTAATAAATTTACTTATGAAAACTAAATGTTCAAATGTCACCCCACCACCTGCCGTCGAAAAATTATACTGTGTACTTTATCGTTTTCGTTATAGACGCCATTAAGTGATCCCAATTTTCTTCGCGATTCGTGGTCTTTTTAGTCAGTTTACGGTATTTATTTTTGAGAATGGATAATAGTGATTGAATTAAGTGAATTTAATGTATAATCTTGAGGCCTTGGATGCATCCAGCAAATCTTTAAAGGTATGTGTTTTGTTTACTGCTCTCTTTCCGTTTGGTTTATTTTAATAGTTAGGTTATGTAGTGTACATAGGGGGAATGCCGTGCAGTAACGACGGGGGAATACGGCGCTGCGCGGTATTCAAAAACTGCATTACCACCTCATAGAATTATTAAAATTCTATTAGAAGTGGAAAATTAAAATTAACAAAGACAAAACAGAGCTTATTATTTTGCATCGGAAGTTCACAAATATTCATAACTTTGATAAACTGAAAATTAACGAAACAATTATACGGGAGAAGAGCGCGGTCAAGTATCTGGGGGTCACCCTAGATACGAGACTGCGTTTCGGACCCCATATAACGAACATTATAAACAGTACTTATGCTGCCTTAAGTAGACTATATCCATTAGTCAACAAAAGGAGCAAATTATCTAGGGATAACAAAATAACACTCTATAAAGTCATACTTAAACCAATCCTCACATATGCATGTGCGTCATGGAATACCATTTCAGATGCGCAATGCAACCGCCTACAGAGGACACAGAATAAAATCCTTAGACTACTAACAGAGTCTAATAGGTATACGCCTATTATGCAATTTCACGAACAAACTAATATCCCTCTGATGAAGGATTATATTATTGAAACGGCTGACAAGTTTTTTAGATACAAAGTCATGAATTCCACACTAACTGCCAACTTAACCAGCATGAGGAGCCATAATGCTGCCCCTCACACTCACAAATTAATTCACGAGGGCCTCCCCCTATATCAGGAGAGGTAACCCAGGTAAACCACTCATAATTGGCGAGGTCATGCAATGCGAGTATTACCAGCTACGTGAATCGAATCCTATTTTTAAGTACGCTAGAATTTCATTTTTATTTGCCTTTTTTCAGAGATATTATTTTATTTTCCTTCAGAATCATTTTTATTTTGCCTTAGAATTTTTTTATTTTTGCGTTAGAATCATTTTTATTTTCACTTCAAACTAATTCTTGCATAGAACAACTTTTCATTTTTAAGATACACTCGGTGTATTTGTAAATAATTTTAATTTTTCTTAAGAAGGTTTTGAGTTATTTTCCTTCATATACTAATTTAAAACTTGTAAATAATAATCTCTACAAACAGCATTTATTTTTATTTCGTTAACTTTTGGAATCCTTAATTTTATTTTAATTTGCCTAATCTTGTTTAGGAGGGCAATCTTACCTCAAAAACACATAACTTTCTTGGTCTGTATATCTGGCATTAGATCCGCCGCCCGGAGGAATTCGTTTTTTTAATTAAAAATTTGTATTCACTCGTGTTATTACTATAGATTGTAAAATGAAGTAAATAAAATACATGAAATACCAAAAATGAATTGTCAAACCACAGTTAAATAAAATAAAAACATTTTTAATGGTTAATGGTTAATGGTATTCCTCGCAAACTAAATTATTATAGTCTGTAAGCAAAGATTTCAGTGTCTGTATTTTTTTACACTATGAATTATTTGCCTGCACTTATGAGCAGATGAGATAAATTAGCTAAAATAAATGTGGCTTTGGGCCGTATTGGCACTTGTTACTGAATGGGAACACATTCTTGACTATCTATATGTAAATTGAAGTCTATTCATTAAACTTTCTACAGTTTTTTTACTTATTATTAAATTAAAATTTTTGTTTACTTTTGCTCAGGTTGAAAATGCCTCGTTCCTAAACAAGGAAAATAAACCAATGTAAATGTTCTGAAGAACAACTAATAACAAAGTATAGACAAACGCTGTTCACTAATACCAAAAAGTGGTTAATTTTTGAAGATTTGTCGTTTTTAATTATATGACTTTGAGATCTTTTATTAGAAAGTTCTTATTTTCGATCTTACATAGTTTTTTTTTATACATTTACTGTTGCACCAAAATGTCTCCTTATATCTTTTGTATTCTTTGAAAATATAGGTATGTCATGTTTGTTTTATTTTAGCATTCTCACAAGAAAGCTTTTGGTGTTTTTAAAATAAAAATATGTTTTCAATTAACTTTAGCTTTTTTTTATTTATGTTTATATCGATTGTTTTCTTATTATTCGCTTGCGTGCCGTTACCCGACAAACTGTGCGGCATTACCCGCAGTAAGGGGGAATGTTGCGCAAATGCACTTTTCTAGAAAACATTTTTTTTTTGTTTGGCTAAGTTTAGTAGGAAACTGTTTTATTGGGTGAAAAGGGAGCAAAACATACCTCTGATGAATTATAAAAAATACCAGAGGTACCTATACTGCTTGCAACAACATTTTTATAAAGCTTTTCCATTAGGTGCGTGGTATTCCCCCGCTTTTCCCTACTCATAAATGTGGGTCAATTAAAATCCAGTCAACAAGTACAGTGAAAAAATTAGTAGCGCTAATTTTTTCTATTACATATGGAATCTGTTTTGTGCTCCTGCTTTTCATGCATAATTCAACGAGTATCCCAGCCAGCGAAAAAGATACACATACTACGGTAGTACTACTAGAGGTAAAGATAAAATAGAAATTCAACTAAAGTAATCAATTATTTACCTACGTTTGGAAAATAAAGTTCTTCTCCAATGTCCCGTGTTAAATTCCAACTGTGAAATTAAGCTTCAGATCTTTGGTTGTATTGTTATGAAAATAATGTTGAAACGTTAACTATACATGATTTCAACAATTTATAACCTGCAATATTTTGCTTTTGGCTATCATTATGTATTAGTAAAATGTATTTCACAATAAATCAGGTTTAAAATAAGCTTTACACGATTTTAGAAATTTCTGATCGGTAATATTTTCATGGTGATTTCATTTATTGTCAATTTGCGAACGAATTAGTACAGAGAGTACCGCCGGTATTTTAATAAGGTCGTAAAGTTTTTGCTGCGTTTTTTGAGTACAGAGAACAGATGCACTCGACTATATACTTACAACTTGTTTTCATACAATGTGCTAATCCCTAAATGTAGATGATAAATGCTAAATCATGAGAGATTAGTTCTAAACATTTATATTACATGTGTCACCATTTTAGGTATAGCCTTCTTAAACCATTTGTTTACTATAAGTTCGTGAGTGATTAAATTCTGTAATTTCATTTTAATTATAGTTGCTCTTCAGATGTTTATACTTTTATCAATTTTACAGACTTTTAATAAACATTTAGAACTTCTATATCAGAATTTCCCCGAAATATATTCTAGTTAATGACATGTTCTTCGAAATCGTCTTAGAACTGCATCGCACACCAAAACTGAGAAAGACATATGTGTCTCAGAACTGATGGCTATTATCTATTTCCTTACAAATATTAAGACATATACTTTCAGTTAGAATAGAAAAAATAAGTCATAATCCCCACAGAATATTTAATAGACGAAATCTGAGAACTGTTATAAAAGGGCTTTGCTTGTAGCAAGAAAAAATTGGAAAAAAAAATTATCTTTCTTTTCGGGGTCTATGTCCTAACACTTAATAAAAAAATGAATAAAAAAAATTAACTGTAACATACACCGCAACCTCGAGCGACTTCTTAGAGACAGCACGGTGGCCGTTAGGGCGGTTGAAGATAGTTTGGCGCGCGTATGATGAGGGTGGCACCTGTGCTCCGTAGATCGCTCGCCAAGCAGGTGCTAGCAGCCTACACCTGCACCCTCTACGTACTTACACTTTCACACACACTTACATCGGTCTTTTTCATCTCCCTCACGTGTATTGTATCAGTAGCGTACAATCTCATTTACGCTCTGCTCACTAATTTCTGGTTGAAAAAAGAACAATAAGATTCACAAACATTTTAATAGATTTTTTTTATAAAATACTATTTGATGTGACAATAGCGTTTCATACCTAGTGCACAAAAATTGTGGACTTTAAATATGAATTCTTCAAAATATTGACACAATATAAGTTAACTATTTACTTTTATTTTGTTTTTATTATTATTTATTTACATGTATTATCCAAGAGGTAGAAACTCTCAGTTACTGAATAGGAATAAAGTTTAAAAAAAGAATAGTATAATATTATATATATATAGCCCACTAAAATAATAAATAAACATGCACAAAAACAAATAAACTAAAACTTTGAAATAATACCAGCGTCACAAAAAAGAATAATAATTATATATGTATGATTTTAGACAAGCAATATTGCATTTGAAAATATTAATGTTTGAAAATATTTTGTATATCCATCCTGGACGTGACCAGATTTAGTAAATGTGTTTGGAACAAAGCTATTGCTTGAAAAAACACCATATTAATTACAGTGTGTCTCGTTTACAATAAAGATACTCGAATATTTTCATCATTTTTTTAAATTCGGATTTGAACTTTGGCACAATAATTGTGCATGTTCACACACGGTTCCAATCTGGATACCATTGAAATGGAAAAAAAATACAGAAGTGTCGATTTGACAAAAAATACATTTGAAGAGAAAAAAAACAAACAATAATTATCTTTTGGTAATTAAAATAATGAAAGAAATAGCAATTTAAAGTAACAATCAGTTTTTGAGAGAATTACTCATTATATGTAAGTAAAATTTTAATAAACCATCGGGAGTAGCCTCTCTCGACTAATCCACCTTCAATTACAATACATTTCTCAATTCTTTTACGATTATGATTGGCTACTATTCTCAGCTCTGCCATGCTGATTTCGCGACAGAATCGTCTTATTGTCTTTTTTTTTTTTCAGACAATATTTAGTACAAAGTTCTTCTAGATTTCTGAACCTTTTTTGTAAACTTTTTTTATAAACTTTATTTTTTACTATTCCCCAGAAAAAATATATTGGTCTAATATCGGGGGACCTAGGAGGCCAGGAATTCAAAAGGGTTATTTCTTCCTATCCAGTGAATTGCAAAATGTACGTTCAACCACTCATGAACAATTATAGAATTATAAATTGGTGCACCATCTAGCTGGAAAAACATCTCCTGTCATACATTAAGAGGAAGATTGTCAATTGCATCCTGTAATTCTGTATCGAAAAAGTTAACTAAATGCTCAGCCTTTAAGGAATTATTTTAAAAAATGGACCAATTATTCGATCTCCTGAAATTCCACGCCATACGTTAATTTTTTCTGAATATTGGTATTTACAATTAATTACTCATTAAGGATTTTCTGTAGCCCAGTATCTATAGTTATGAAATGACTCCATTAGTGATAAATGTAGGGTGATGAGGCTATCAGTAGACAAAATATTACTTATAAATTTCCCTGGACCTAATAACAATAATCTAACCTTTTATTTTCACCACCTCCTTACAAAGTATTTAGAAATTTTGGTTTATAAGGCTTGATGTTATGACGTCTGAAACGTCTTCTAACTTTCTCCTTATCGATGTTCAGTTAAGACGCTAAATCTCGAAGATTACGTTATCTTCAGGATGCGGAGTATTTGGCGAGGTTAGTCATTCTCAGATCTTTTAATAACACTGCCAGTTTCAAGTTGCCAGTTGAAAAGAGCATTGCGGCTGCTGTTCCACGAGTAATATCGACTGCCGTTGTCTCAGTTTGTTAATTAGATTTAAGTTGATTATCTCGAAATCTACGTCTTATATAAGGCTACAATTGTGCGAAAACTCAAATCCGAATTTCAAAAAATGACTAAAATATCAGGGTGTCTTTATTTTAAATAAGACACGCCGTATATAAGTGCTGTTAATAATATTATGTTAATCTATAAAGAAAAATGAAGTAAGACACTTTATGATGATCTTGATTCTAATGAAAAGTTAGATAATAGTTAAGAAGTTAAGGCTGAGGATCATCAACCGGTATATAAGATCCAGCAACTTTAAATATGGAATGTTTTAAGAATTTATTCTACAAATTCTCTATATGTCGTATTATATGGGCAGTTAATGGCTCTAATGAAATTAAGAGTTCTTCATATAAGAAATTTTAGAGCCTTTGTGGTAACTACTTGATTAGTATGATTTGTGAATGATAGTTTTTTTATCAAACAGTACCCTTAAATTATCTAAACCTGATCTAGATAATTTGTCTGGAAAATTTCTTGAAGTTTATAATCCATCGATCGCAGTTGATTCACTATGTAAGTAAATAGTTTTAAATACAAATCGAATAGTTCTTAAATCAATACAAACATTTTTCGGTCGATAGCCGAGTGGGTTAAGGCGCGAGGTGGCAGTCGCGATTAATCACACGGACATCGCACCACCGGGTTCGAATCGTGGCTTCGGCACTGGCACTGTCGGTGGAAATGGTTGTATGTCCGCATTTTTTCAATATGTAACCTCCTTCCGCACAAGCCCTGGCTTCTGGAATTGGGGGTTGTCTAATTTATGTGGTGTTTATTTATTATTATTATTTATATTTCATTAGAATTACGTAATATGTAGTGATCTTTTCTGATTTATAATAAAACTAGCACACGTTTCATACAACGCCATTTTATGCTCCCCATGACCCGTCTAAAGAACTTCTTTATAGACAACATTTGATCTTTATCAGGAACCAATACAAAAAGATTATATTTAGATCTAAAACGAGATAGAGAAATGTAAAGTTATAAATGAAAAAAAATTGAAATCATTAATTTTTTTACTGTGATTTACCTATAAAAGATAGGAATACCTTCGAATACCTACTTGCCTCTTCGGAAGGGAAAAATAATAATTTTTAATTGGAAAATTAAGCTTGAGACTCCTGAGGTCGTAGAGGCACTTCATTTGTAGATTTGAGGGGGGGGGGGGTTGGACAGGGCCAAAAGCTACGCCCTGTTATTTTCCTGTTGTCTGGATTTACACTGACTCTAAATTTGAAAGTTTTAATTGATCACTATATTTTTTTTAAGTCTCCGGGTGAAATCAACACCCTGTATATTAAGTGTTTTGTGCTTTAGATTCGTTAAAGTTCAACTAGAAAAATCACTTTAGTTTAAATTTAGAATTTTTTGTCAGGTAAAATTATAACACTCTGTATATGAATGTATGAAGTAGCACTGTTATTGAATGTACAAATTGGTTTCTGAATCACTTTATTTAAATTATTTGAAATTTTTTTATTTTAGATTTATTTGTAGATACTTCTGGGTCACCCTGTATGTGGTGACTGGATGTATAGCACTTAATTTTATCGGTAATTACTAGTTTGATTTAGAAAAATGAAAAAATGCTCGACGGATTAAGTTTAACAAATTTATTTTGAATTTCGGTACAGTTTCTAAAATGATAAATCTTCGACAATAATAATTCTGGCTTAGAAAGATGGTTTGGGGTTCGTATTTTTTTTAAATCACTTTTTGTTCATGCGCGGAGGCAGGGTAGATTACTTGTTGAATTTTTTTTAAGACTAGGGCACTAGGTGCGAATTGATTTGATACGCGAGGGCAGAATAAATTTCTTAAAACTAGGGCACTAGGTGCGGAAAAGACATTTTTAACTTGAAACTATTTCACTCGCGATACTTTTAAAACACTTGCTCACTTCCGGAACAAAACTTGCATTCGCTTGTTACGAGGGGACTTTTATATGTTTGAGAATCGTTGCGTTTTTCGCACCCCACGTGTCTTGTATCCCGTTTTAAGGTCTGGAAAAGGCTGGATATCGCTCCCTGCTGGCGAGGATGACTCATCGATTGCATAATATTGCGCAATATTGTGAAAAAGTGAAAATTTTTAAAAGAAATGTACATGACTGTGTAGGGCATAAAAAGACGAATTTTGTGATATAAGGTTTATGCCTGAATCGATTTGGATTAAAAAGTTATTGAAGGTTTTTATGTTCATAATTTGAGAACATATCGGATTACCCCGTAATGCAGTGTTAAAGCCACGCATGTATTATTAAAGTGGATACAATTTGCGTACCCAGGTAGGCAGGCAGGACGAAGCTAACGGAAACAATGTTTTAAGAAAGGTTACAGATGTTGTATACGGGGGGCGATGAGAAAGTTAAGGGTAATAAAGATTAACGAACATTGCGAATGGCTGCGAATGTCGTATACAGAGGGCGATGGGAAGCTAATTAAGGAATTGAAAAGGTCGTGAATGTTGTATAACAGGGTGATGAGAAAGTACTGAAAAGAAATGTTGTCTAAGAATCGAGAAAAGCGGCGAATGTCATATACGGGGGGCGACGAGAAAGTATGGCTTATAAAAATGAAGTGACGAATGTTATATAAAAGGGGCGATAAGAAAGTAAAACATTTTTGAAGGGAATTAAAAACATTCTGACTGGTGATTTGGAGAGCGTATTGAAGATGATCTTAGAATATATGGGGGCGGAATTTTTAAGGTGATGAAATTCTAATGTTGGGGCTGTAAAATTAATGTGTGTAAATTACTTTTTTTTCATAGATTGACTGTGTGAGGTGAAAGATTAGATCGGTAAGTAATATTTAGGATTTTTTCCATTTCATTTTCTTATGGTACAAGGAATGTACTATAACACTACCAGTTACGAATCAGCGACAACATAGTGAGATGTTACTCTTTACTTGTAATTCCCGTAAACTCTAGAGAAAATATTAGTTGAATTCATTTTCATAGCACAATGATTTCTTTATTTAAATCATCCTTAGTGCTATTATTAAACTACAAATATATTTTATAATACGAAGTTACGTTGATTTCTATCATTTACAGCTCGGTATTCATTTAAATTCTACAAGATCAGCTTTCGGTCTACTGCCCTGTACCTATTGTAATTTATCCTGTATTTGAATATTGATGATTCAACGTTCGTTTCAGTCGGACATATATTTGATCTATTAGAAAATAAGACAATAGCCATCCTTTAATAAGACACATTCGACAATACTATATGACTGTAACGCTTGAAATTAGCAAATGTTCTTGGCGCCTTTACTAAAAATACTTCGAGTAGAAAAATAATACATACTTTGCATTTGAAATTATTATTTTTATTTAATTAAAATTATATTCAATATTCACTTTGCACGCTTTTTCAGCATATAGCATATCATTTTGTTGTCAAAGTCTGTTATCTTGACGATACGCTTTCCAACAAACAAACTGTTTTTTACGTTTTTCTTCACATTCGAATTTAAGGTTTTTTCATGCTCTGGCGATTGTTCTCAGTACAGCTCTCATTCTTGTTTGAAAAGCTTTTTCTTACATCGATTTTTCTTGAAGACTTGTTTGAAGTTTCTTCAGAGTTTCCCAAACGCCTCAGAATTTTTCGGAGTTACCCAGAGTTTCTTGGAGTTTCGATAATTGAACCTACATGCGGTGTTCCTGAAAGATTCTGAGTTCTCCATTCTTATTTCCTGTAGCTTGTACAAACATTCTCTGGTAGTTACTCCTGAAGTTGATTGTGAAAATAAGTCAATATATGCCTATTATGAATATTTCTAGATAATGAAGTATTGGCAATTTATTAGGCCAGTACATTTTAAATTTTATACAAATATTTTTCTGGTCGATAGCCGAGTGGGTTAAGGCGCGAGGTGGCAATCGCGATTAATCACATGGACATCGCACCACCGGGTTCGAATCCTGGCTCCGGCACTGGCACTGTTGGAGGAAATGGTTGTATGTCCGCGTTTTTTTAATGTGTAACCCCCTTGCGCACAAGCTCTGGCTTCTGGAATTGGGGGTTGTCTAATTTCTGTGGTGTTTATTTTATTATTTTTTTTATTACGTTAATGTTAAGATGTAATATACCCATCTGATATAATTGGCTACATTTATACAATTTTAAGGTCCCGAGGATGTCAATAAATTGACGAAACGTTAACTATTTGAAAATTTCGTTTTCGTTAAACCAACCGCTCTATTACCCGCGAATCTTTTACCATTGCTTTTCTTAACTTTTATTGATTGTACCCCCACTACAATATTAAGCTTTCATCTATCAATATATTTTTGTAAATTTCTACTTATATTAGAGTTCAGTTGTGTTTACCCAACTGAGCGCTACTGCCTATATCGCTTTCTTATCATTCTCATGTACAGATAATTAAAAATTCCGCCTTTGTACTCACGCATAAACGATTATTGGTTATATATTCACAAACGGTTGAAAGGTGTTATTAAAATGTATCGCCAAGAATCTTTTAATAACTACCAACCAGATAATTATAAAATTTGCATAGGCATAAAGAGTGGCCACGCATATTAAAAGATGATTAATTAAAATTATATAAATGTTTTAATGTATATTAGATCAGACACGGTAATCAGAATAGTAAACCGAATAAATTGTCATAAGTCTTGTTTAACACGCGATAGGTTTATGTGCAAGAAAACTAACTATGTTATGTTTATTTGAAGATGTTGAATACAAGATGCAGAACATCAAAACTTTTATTAAGCACCAAATAATTGCTGAAGTTGAAATTTTTCACAGCACGATTTCATGTATTCTTTTTAATTTCACAACTTTAATACAGATTTTTTTACCAATTGAAGTTTTTAATTTTATAAGAAAAATATTTAGGAGGTGGAATTAAAGTTTGTCTGTAATGAAAGAACTATAGATACTACATGTATTTGATTTAATCAAATGGATACATCACAACAAGTCAAAAATGTTTAAAAATGTATTAAAAATTATCCAGATAATAACATGCTCAAATAAAAAATTTCTGTATATATGTGTACACCTGTGTCTATGTGTATCTATGTACTTCACAGAGTTCCCGAATACTAAACTGGCCAAATACGCCGACGAAACTGCCATGTATGCGCACTCTCACAATGCATAGGGAGCAAACATGCTTTTAAACACACATGGTCCACACCGCGGCGTATTACCACCGGTGGAAGATCCAGGTAAATGTTGAGAAAACGAAAGCAATAGTCTTTATGCACCGATTTACTGAAAACAGGGTTTTAACAGTAATTGTGGTCCGGGGAAGCAAAATTCCAATCAAAAGGTGCGTGAAGTACTTGGCGTTAGACTAACTTTAAGACTTACCTCAACAATACAGTACAGTATAGTACGAAAAGTCTACACTCTGTCCAGGAGTCTGTGTCCGTTCATGGCCAGAAGTAACAGACTTAACAGACAAAATAACACACGATGGTGATGAGAACGGCTATAACATATGCTGCGCCGATGTGGTGCAGACCGTCGGTTACAACAATGAAGAAACTAAAAGTTTTGGAACATAATATGCGCCTCATTTCGGATCCTCCCTCAGAGATTTATATGCACGACATTATCCCAATAGCGAACTACGTCCGGGATATATAAACCATTTTGAATTAAATACACCTTACCTTACCAGACGTTATCGATTTTCCGGCAACGTCTGTAGCCAACTTTCACCTATTATAAGTTTAGCTTAACCATCTTTCCTAAATTTCACATCTATAAATTTTTATATCTATTTTCTGTCCCAATTATTTTCTGTCTGTACTTTTTTGTTCCCGTGTTCCGTTTCTTTGTATTTCTTTCTTCCTTTTAAAATTAAATTTTATTCATTATATCATTAGAAATCAAAATTTAAATAAAACGAAATTTTGATATACCATCACATTGCGCAGTCCGGCATTGTGCATCTTGTTGGCGGGTTATCTCGTTTTAAGTTGAGGTACCCGCACCACCACCAACTACGAAATTTAAAAATGTGTAGTGCGCCAGCAGTGATAGTTTTAATTTTAATTATTTTCAATTTGTTTTGATGTTTTTAACCTTATTGTCCCTATTATAAGTTGTATTTTAACAAAAGAAGTTAGACTTAGATTAACTTTTCATCTCGTCGAACCAGATCAACTCCGCCAGTTCTGCAATGGCCACAACGCTTTGCATTGCGGTTGTTGCGAGGGTCCCGAGATGGATTCTGGGGAGAAATTTTATTGTATTTTAACATTAATAAAGTTGTTTTCAATTCAATTCATATTTCGCTATGTAATGGAAAGCAACTTTAGGCGCGGTTAGTACTTGAATGGGTCTCCGGTACAAGGAAATAGATTGTTCTCGCCGCATCTTCTAGTGGCTTATATATCAGCCTATATGCTGGCCATCTTAGACGAGGATTTCGTAGTAGATATACCATCCTTCGGAGGGGATTTAAAACTGTCGGTCCCTTGTTTATTAAATATTGGGCAAGTAAGAAATTCCTACTCTTCGACCGAGAAGAGGTTCGGCAAAATTTCTGATTGGGGGTAGCCCGTTTCCGACGTCGCTGATATGCCTCAATAGCGGAAATAGGTCAACGTTAAATAAATGTATGAAAGGTAGTTTCTTCCAGATTTTGCCGTGGTCACAGAAATTGACTTGACATTTCGCTGATATTCACTCCATCTGAAGGTGATAATCGGCTTTCCTGGAAAATGATTCTTCCTATCAAGTTTTAGCAAGAGCACATTTTGTGTGGAGAAGTTCTGAAATTTGATAACTTTACATCAAAACCGATAGCAAGGCAAATACAAAGAAGTTGAAGTAGTTTTTACTCTACCATACATTGTAATCTATTATCTTCATCAGTTTCGTAGAAATTGAATAAAAATCATTATTTAACACAGGATCTGCTGATAACGTTTGGAGGGTCAACTTGAGACACTTTGTAATTTTGGAGCAAAATGTTGATAAAGATTTCTATTAAGTATACAGAAATGAGAAGGCATTTCCTATTAACGGATTATTTAGCTATCTATTATTATTATTATTAACACCATTAGCTACTATTCTATACAATATATAGGTGGCAATGGCTAATGGTAAAACCAAGGTCACAAGAAAGTTGTAGCTGGCATATGACAAAATTGAAACAGTATCCTAAACAGTTGAAATTCAAATTTTAAGTAAAATTGTCCTGTGCAAAAGGGCACTATTGAAAATTTTCGAGTTATTAATGTGAAAGAACATGTGATGTTATATTTCATATTCTGCCAATTAATGGAAACAATATCTCTGACCGCTTAGGTGTAGTAAAATTAAATACTTTTCAAAAAGCATTGTCTTTTATGTAGATTTATAACCTTAAATGCTCATATCTTCGTTTGAGGTACTGTCAAAATTTATTCATGTTGCTACTTTCTTCTTTCGTTCATATTTTCAACATTGATAAATGAGATATAATAATTAACATGAAACAATGACAACATTATACACATCCAGCCCACCAATTGAAGGTCAGTTCAATTGCAATTTATTAGATAATGATACAAAATATGACTACTTAATAATATTATAATTATTTTATTTATTACCCCGTAGATTTATCAAGAAAAAGTGAATGTTTTATTGACCCAGTTTGAAAAAAATAATTTTTAAAGATAAATTATTTTAATATATCTATATTTATTTATTTATTTCTACTGAACTTCTCCTACTAAGAAACGTATATCTATACAGGGTGGAGTATTAATAATAGGCTATAGTTCATATGAGGATATAACCAAATATGCTTTAGTTTTTTAGGAGAAATGAGGGGGAGCTCCATCTTGCATGAACCACATTCTGTTCCGTATATCTAGCATGAAAGCATTTAATATATCAACACGAGTATTTTCAAGAAAAACAGAGAAGATTGTCCATTTAAATTTGGAGGAAGGACAAATGGCCCTAATAATTGATCGTCGATGATACTACACCAAACGTTGATCTTAAATTCTTGCTGAAAATGCCTTCCTTTAACGGCATGAGGATTTTCTACTTCACAGTAATGGGTATTTCTCCAGTTAAAAACGCTTCGGCGAGTAAAAGTTGCTTCGTCGGCAAATAATGTGTTATTAACAAAATTTCGATCTCTGTTGTGTTTATTTAGAACAAATTAACAAAATTGTAGCCTTTGTGGAAGATCCCTTCGAAGTAAGTTTTGTACAGGAATGAGATAATATGGGTAGAAGCGTTCTTTACGTAAGTTTCTTAGGACAGATTGTTTACTCATCCCTGTTGCCGCTGCTAAACGGCTTGAGCTGACTTGAGGATCTTCATCCACATTAACTAAAGTTTCTATTTCTTGATCTGGAGTAATTCGTTTCGGTCGTCCTACATCGCTTTTATGTAGAAATGAACCCGTTTTTCCCAAACGATGAAACAGATCTTTGAAAATCTGGCTGTATTCTATTTAGATATTGAAATGAGTATCTCTTCGCTGCAGCACGTCCGCTAAAATTGTTTTGTACGTGAAGACATCATATCCCTAATTTCCCTATTTGAAAAAATATTATATCTAGGCATTGCAAATAAAGAAGTTGAAGAAATTAGCTCGAGGAACACAAGAACAAATCAAAATGATTAAATGACGTAAATGACAGAACTAAAACGCAACCAAAGCACACTTTTCAATTAATACACTTTGTTTCATTCAATTTGAATTTGTCTATCAAAAAATTATTGAAATGTTTAATGGCACTTGGAGTTGGAGTTATCAATCTCTACCAAGTGTACATTTTATATGTGGAAATGACGTCCTCATCATATTTTCTGATCAGAAGTACCACAACGTTTCATAAAAAAAAATATGAAAAAAATCATCATCAGATGCAGGTCCTGCGGCGCCCCCTATGATCTAACGTCATGTAATATATAAATTATTGTCTCTTATAGTAAAAAAGGTCCTCTAGTAAATTTGGCGAAGATCAGTGAAAAGGCTGTTGAGCTATTGCAAAAAAAACTAAAAAATAATTTGAACTTTGACACCCTGTATCTTTTTCCACAGTAACATTTTTCAGTGCATATTTGGTTATATCCTCATATTTTGGCCCAAAGAATCTACACCTGAACTATGGCCTATTATTAATGGTCCACCCTGTGTAGATCTATTATCGAATGGCAAACCACAGCCCAGCATTTGTACACCAGAATTCCATTTTTGCAATAGTTTCCCTTAGATTTTCTCCTGTGTTCCTCCACCAAAAATTCGCTGCGATTAACAGAACGAAATATGGATATAAAAGTGAAAATGAGGCCCTTAGTAAAAGAAAATAATAGCTGTTCAGCTACGAAAATTTAGTCAACGAAATACTGGAAATTCTATACACTACAAATCTTTATTTTTAAATGTGATAGCTTATCTTGAACAGCCTGATACGCTACAGCAGAACATTACTACCGAACACCAATTAATATTATTAAGGCATAAGAAAACTAATTTATATTTTATTCTCAAAATTGAGACGGAAAGAGAAATGTTTCTAATTAATACGCTACGTAGTTAAGTATGCGTTTTTAGTGTATGCGTGTGTGTGTGAATTTATTTTTTGGTATTATTTTCTATAATCTATGGCTGAAACTGGTGACGGTGGTAAAATATCTAATTTCCACCTATGCCTATTTTAATATTACTAATTAAGCTGTCTATAAGAGGAAAATATGACCCTCCTATAATAGTTAATACACTGACAACAATCGCATAAAGATAAATGAGGGTACGACCACCATTTTTCTAATGAACAACGACTGTTTTAGCGTGAGAAGTATTTCCGATAGCAAATCAACCAGCACTTAAAAAAGTGTCGGAAGTTGTTAATTATGCAACATTAAATATGTAAAATAAACCTATGGGAAACGAGGAAAGAGGCTTGTACCCTTAAGTTGTCTTTAAAGACATAAATGTTTGACGTAAATTATTGTTTTATCAAAATATCAAAAGACTGTTATTGTTTGATTAATTCTATATTTTGCAGTTGTTTAAAACCTTCGGATAAAACATTTAAAACTCTATTTCTGCAGATGTTCACAGTTAATAATAACAATCTAATTTTCAATATAGGTACGGGGTGATTTATTTAACCTGAAACTTTCAAATAGCTTGAAAAAGAATGTCTATAATCAAAATTCAATCATACAGGAAATACATTAGTGTTAAAATTAATAATAGTCCAAGAAATCCGTTAAGAATACCGCGTTTTTTGCAAAAATTATTAATAGCAAACCAAGGTATGTAAAAAAATCGGAAATTTTCCCTAGAATTCAATGTACTATTTTTGAAACAAATGACGAACATGCGTTCTTTTCAAAATGGCTGCCAAAGTTGTTGAAAAACAGTTTTTTACATTAAGAAAAACTTGGCGTTGTACAAAAAAAGTTACATGGCAAAGTTGTGTAATATTTTAATACGGATCGAGCTGGCCCAGCCCAGTCTCAAAAAATTGTAAAATTAATTGGTTATTGCAAAAAACCGCTAAAAATTGCAATTTTTTGAATCCTGTATCTCCGTGAAAAGAATATATTTTTCAAACAAAACTCGGTGAAAGTGTGAACGATCCATCTTTTCGCGTCTGAAGAACTTCTACTATATTTCCCAAAAATGAATATTAACGTTCACAAAGAAGGGTTTAAAACGACTGTTTCAGACGGAGAATAATACAAAATTTATACCTACTGTTCGTTTATGCTTAGCTGCTTTACTAATGGTACCAATTGGACGTCGTAACACTATAAATCTAATACAGTAAGTACTAACACTTTCTTAAAATTAAACCTGAAATGGAATTTTGAAAACACAAGAAAAAGACAATATAAAGTTCAAAAAATGTATATTAAATCTCCTTAAAAAATCATGTTTTACAAAAACGTTCAAGAAAATGTATTGACATACTATAGTCTGGCCCGTGTACAACACATGGTGATGACTTATAATGTACCAACTACCATCCAATATGTTGTTTATAGCTAACGAATGCACAAAAAGATTCAAGAAAAGTTCAATGTTTAAAAATTTTTGGTGGGCTTTTGCTTGCCTGTCTATGTAATATTATCAGTTCAATTATAATTTGGTTCACTCCTCAGAGCTTAAAAATGCTTGAATCGCAACGACTTTGAATTATACTGTAGCAATTATAAATTCATACGTTCAAGCAAGGCGGTCCCATGCACATGGTAACTATACTTTTCTGACACCGAATCACTGAGGAACTGGTTTAGGGCAAATCCCGTTAAAGCCCATCATTTCCCGTCAAAATCGACTGCTAGAAAATGATAGGGGACCCTTGTCGCTAAAGGCTATTTTCGCTAAAACTCTCGATATACTTTGACTAGAGACTGGATTAACTTGTCCTCATATTTAACACAACGCATGAGTTGCAGTGCTTAACAACGTGGATTCGTAAAAGGGTTTTTAATTTGGAAATTTCCGAAATTAAAGTCGATTTTTGTTACTTCCTAAATTTTGGTGGTCGGGGCGACATTACGTCCCCGTGCAGCGACATTTACAACACTTTCTAGAATTACACTCCTTGATGAGTTTCTGAAATTTTTGCATAAAAAACGCTCCGTAGAGCGAAAATATGATTTAAAATATTAAAACCTCTTCCAACAGCATTTTTACGTGAAGCACGCTTTTCATGCGAAATGTTTCGGATTTTGTTACAGTTTAGAAAAGTTTATCGAGGGTTTTGGCGTGTTCTTTAACAAAAGCGTAGTCCAATATAAGTCGAGTGACAGCGTTTTTACAGATTTGCAAAATATTGCAAATTTTTTGCAAAAATCGATTTTTTTTAAAACGCGTTTTTTTTCAATGTCCAATAGCTCATACAGGCCATCATATTTTTATACCGGACCAGTCCGAAAACTTTCTTTAACAGTTACGCTAACATGTGCAATTATTTCGCATATCACGAAACGATCACTAATATGCAAAAATTTAGTCAAAATATCAATTTTCTTGGCCAAAAAAACCTTTAATATCTTTGAGATTTTAAACTATATTGGAATGCCATTATTGCCAATCGATTACTGACATCCCTCTACAAATTTACAAACGAAAATGCTTGCTCTCCGATCTTCTGGACCCGAGATAATTTTTTTTAATCGTGTTTTTTAATATAAAGTACTGAAATTTGCAGGGGTTATTGTTGAATACTAATATTTAAAAAAATTCCGGAACTTGATCCGCCGCTACAGCGCATTGCAAAATCAATTAGACTCGGAGCTCGATGATGCGGCGTACACCAACTAACCAGTCAGCAATACCTATATCTGCAGAGTGCTGTTAGGGTGGGAAAACTCCGATTTGGCGTTCTCGGCATTTGCGCCTCAATTCTGTCCATCTGCTCATTCCAAAAGAAGTATCGTATCGTGTATTTCTTTCAAATGAAAAAAATTTAAAAAAATCATACCTTTATTACGTACGGAGTTGCATAAAAACAACTATGTAACAAAAATTGCTTACGAAGATGCCTATAGACTTATAATTACTGCTGCCATAGAGCTACAAGAAAACGATAAAATTTTAAAATATTTAGCGAGGACACCGATCTTTTGGTATTATTAACGCAATTAGCTCCATCTAAGAAAAATACATATTTTTATAAGCCTGGAAAGGGTAAGGAAATCGATAAAATGTGACAGTTTTAAATATCCGAATTTAAAGAAATTCGTCGGATTGTTATATATAACATCGAGGTGTGACACAACGTCGTGTTTTTAACAAGGCAAAAATAAAATATTAAAAGTATTCAACGATCGAAAAACAAATTCGAAGTTTTTACGATAAAAAAAAGTAACAACAAAAAGATTAGAAAAGTTGGGTGTGAAATAATTGCTATTTTGTACTCTACCAAGAAATCCGCTGGTAGTTTAAATGATTTCCGATATTTACAATTTAAGAAGTTTACATCAAGGTCATCTTTTCAGTTGGCGGGTCTTCCACCTACGAAGGAAACATTCCTATGGAACTTATTTACAATTGCAAGCCTGACTTGGAAATTCATTGGACCCTGAAAAATGGGGTTGAAAAATTGATGACAATAATTTGCTGCAAAAAATGAGTTCTCAACCAATGATTCCGGACGATTTTATTTTAGAAAATAGCGTGTAGGTGTTTCAATAATTTTCATTGACCACCCTCCCAACCAATTCCAAATTCCAGTGTGTAAGCGGCTGCAAAACAAACACCTGCAGCTGCCGAAAACACGGCATAAAATGTTCAAACGTGTGTTCAACGTGTGACGATGAAAGTTGTTCAAATCTTGAGGAGAACAGAGTCATCGCTGATGATATCGTCGAAGAAATAGACGAGCGAAATATCACAGAGACTGAGCTAGAAAGAGATGAATGTTCAAATGATGATAACGAGAATGATGACTGTGATGATGATAATGCTGACACATCAGATAATATTGAATTATATTTACTGGTAATGAAGACGAGTCTCCTATTAAGAAAAAAAAAAAAATGTAATGCAATGTATTCTACAAAAACAATTTGAATACATAAATGTGAAATAATAATATTTTAATGTTTCTTTGGTATATATTTTTTGTATTTATTAACCTCACCGCGGTAGTAATTCCTATCTCGTCGAGCCACCCCAATAAAAAAAAATGAAAGCAACCAGTTGAGTAGAAGTCAACATAATGAAGATTTTTGAAGCGCAGTCGATTTTAAACGCCCGAGATCAGTTTTGCGCAAGGCTTTACTGAGAGCTGGCTTTCTCCCCACTTTACCGGTAGCATTAGATAACGCGCACAGCAGCATCGAGCTTCGAGTTTAATTGATTTTGCAATGCTCAGCAACGGCCGATCAAGTTTTTTTATTGAAAATATAAGTATTCAACAATAATCCCTGCAAATTTCAGTCCTTTATATTAAAAATAGCGCCACATGATTAAAAAAATATATCTCGGCTCCAGAATGGAGAGCAAAAATTTTTTATGCCTGTGATCGATTGGCAATAATGGCGTTCCAATATGATTTAAAATCTCAGAGATATTAAAGGTCGATTTTTTTTTACCGATTTTTCGCATATTAGCGATCGCTAACTGTTAAAGAAACTTTTCTGACTGGTCATGTATAAAAATATGATAGCCTGTATGAGCTGTTTTTTTAGAAAAAATTGATTTTTGCAAAAAATTTGCACTATTTTGCGAATCTGGAAAAACGCTCTTATTCAATTTATATTGGACTACGCTTTCACTGAGTTTTGTTAAAAAAAAAATTTTTTCACGGCGACAGGTATTTCAAAGAATTGCGATTTTTAGCGGTTTTTTGCAATCACTAATTAATTTCGCAATTTTTCGAGACCGGGCCAGGCCAGCTCTATCCGTATTAAAAAGTTACACAACTTTGCCACTTAACTTTTTTTTGTACAATACCAAGTTTTTTTTAACGTAAAAAACTGTTTTTCGCCAACTTTGGCCGCCATTTTCAAAATGACGCATGTTCGTCATTTGTTTTAAAAATAGTATATTGATTTGATTTTTGGAACATTTTAAAACGTAATAAGTATCATCCGTACTATGTGTCTTTACACCAAGATCGTCATGGCGTTGATTATCAATATGGGGTAACTTTTTGTCAGTGGGCTGAACACGGAATAGCCTCTGTAGTTAATATTTTCGGCTCTAGATCGGGTGCTATGAACACGCACAAGTATAAGAGCTATGAGCTTAGTAGAGACCCTTGAGGCTCGTCGTGTCGTGCATTTAATTTGTAGTTGAATGAAGTTTGGGGGATTGCACTTAAAAAGGTTGGACCAGAATAAATTGCTTTACCCTGTATAAGCTCCTGTCGGTTGCTTTCGTTGATTTCCACTTGGTAATGCAGCTAGCACTTTAGGTTATTGAATTTATTATTGGTAGCAGGGTCAATAACTACACCTTGTATAGTAAGCGTTTGATGATTGAAGGTATTTTGTAGAATGCGAAAGTTTTAGTTTACTTTGCACTGAAATTGCTTCTTTTGTCAGGTGATCTCTCAACACCCTGTATATACTTCTCAAAGTATATCACTTTTGAATGCAAAATTAGTGTTGAAGCACTTTTGATTAAATTAAAATATTTGATTAAGATGTCCAGCGATTTTGGAAAACCCTATATGTAGTGGTTGCGTATTAAAACAATTTGTTCTAAACGGAATTATAATATTTATTATTATGACGAACACAAGTTTAAATAAAATAAATTATTATTCTTTTTACAGTTACTAGATGGTAACTTTTTGACAACGAATAAATTCGGGCTTGGGAGATTTAATTTGTATTGAGAATTGTTTAAAGAATGCAAACAATTCACTTAAGATTAGGTGCGCGATGGCAGATGAGATTAAATTAAAAAGTCTTTTTTACTTGGTTGCGACCAAGGAAGCGTGTGAGCACGAGTTACTAACTTTGGATACCGATACTGACTTGCCTAAAGCGTGTTGGGCTTGGCCTTTTATACTGTTGGCTATCGTCTCGTTTGTCGTGACCCATGAGTCTCGCACGATCGTTTTTACACCCATTTTATTCTAGAAAGTCGATCCCCGACATACCGTGCGGGGGAGGGTTGCATAATATTGCGCAATGTTACATCCATCATCTTTGCAAAAGTTAAAATTTAAAAATGAAAATTACACGATTGTTTAGACAATAGAATGAGAAATCGTTTGGTAATTGAATGAAACTGGAATCTATTTTGGTTTAGGAGATATTGCATGAAAAATAAGTTGAATATATTTATTCGTCCTCATATAATCATGATTTATACACGCACGTAGATATGGACTTTGTTTATCACGCGCGTCGATGCTTAGACGGGGGTAATTATGGAGATGAAGTGAAATGAAAGTATGCTGATGCATTGGAATGTGAATAAATCGTGACATTAATTTGGAAATGTGGTCTGTTATGAAATAGATAAAATAGTTAGGGCGCAAGTCGAGTGAAGGTTAAAATGGAATAGAAAATAAGTCGTAAAAAGTTGATGAATATGAATTTGAGATTTATATCGGAGGTACGAAAAATAAGTTAGGTGTCGAATGCTATTATAGGGGGACTGTATTTTTTAGGTGAGTTATTTGAAAAGTTTATTTCGTAAAATTGACGAATGAAATATTTTAACGAGTCTTTTGGTTCTGTTAGGATATTTTAGAGTTATCAAAGTTTCATGAATTTTTTCATATTTTTTGTGAAGTAATTGTGGTTTTGCTTGAATTGAAAATGAAAGATACTTTTACCTCCGCGTCCAGTGGAAGTATAGTAACGCAAAAAAAATTAATTCTTTTTTGTTAAAATAGGCTTAAAATGTCATGAAACGTCGAGGTTTTAAATTTGAGCGAAATAAATTCCTGTCTGTCTGTCGGTCTGTCTGTATGTCTATCGGAATGTCGGTCTGTCTGTAACTTTTTGTGCGCACATTTATTCTGGAACCGTTTATGATATTGACTTGAAATTTGGTACACTTATGTACTGTAATGAGATCTGGAACTAGATTATATTTTGGTCTAATTCCGTTCAAGGGTTCGGGGTAAATGGGGTAAATAAGGGTAAATAGCAAAGCAAGCAGGTAAGAGACCATAAAATTGCAATTTAGGGCATGTACGAAAAGTCAAGGTCTCAAAATTTTTGGCATCAGCCCTCCCTCCCCCCCACTGTCACCCCCAGTAACACCCCACACTATTATGAAATGGAGTAAAAAATTTAATTGGGGTTTAGTGTGTATACGAGAACCAAGGGAGTTTAAAATTTTTTTGGCATTATCCACCCCCTCTACCACCCCCATTGCCACCACCCTCACCCTATTATTAAAGGGAGTAAAAAATTAAATTGGGATTTAGTGTGTGTATGAGAACCGAGGGCCTCCAAAATTTGTTTTGCATTAGTTACCCCCCCCTACAACCCCCTTCACTACCCACACCCTATTGTTTAAGGGAATAAAAAAATGAATTGGAATTTATTGTGTATACGAGAACCAAGGGCTTCAAAATGTTTTTTTACATTAGCCACCCCCTCTACCACCCCCACTCTATTATTAAAGGGAATAAAATATTACATTGGGATTTAGTATATATAAGACTGGGATACAAAATCTGGATGTGGAAGTAGTGATTCCTTCGGCAGCGGTTTTTTATTAGGTTTTGTCCTTTTGGACCGAAAGATTGAATATTTTTGGCTATTTTTGACATTTCTTGTTTTTACTTATAGGGAATGAAATGTACTATAACAGGGCACGTGAACAAATACAATGAAACCTCATTTTTTCTCGTTACATATTGTTCTCCGACGAGTTGTCTTTTCTTTTGCAAACCATGTAACTGTTATTCGACACAACATGCATTACCGGAGTGTTAAAAATTCACATTGGCCTCGTCAAGTTGAATACCCCCGTCCTCGGACTGTCAACGTGTGGTGTGAAATAATTTTCAACAACCTCACCGGCCCCTACATTATTGAATGCAACTTGCATGGTCAAATGTACTGACACATTTTGAAAAATGAACTGCCAACATTACTTAAAGATTTGAGCTTAGAAATGCGAAAGAACATATTGTGGTTTCAAAATGATGGTTGTTCATCACACATTTGGTGGTAGCACGTGAAGTACTTGATCGTGATTTCAATGGTCGCTGGATGCGTAGAACTGGGCCGGTAAATTGACCAGATCTTACTTCGCTTTTTTGGAGCGCATGGGGGTGCCTCAAAGGCAAAGTTTACAAATAAGTATCAACAACACGTGGAAATAAGATTGAGCGAATCAGAAATGCTTGTGCAGATACAGTTCTTGATTGTGTACAATCATTTCATATGCGGATTAATAAGTGCATTGAAGTCGAGGGCCACCATTTTGAGCACTTACTTTAATTGAAAAATGATGAGGCGAAGGGACTCATGTAAATCAAGCACCCCCGAAGGGAACAGAAAACTACTGCGCCCACGTTGTTGTTTCTGGGTTACCCTAAAAGTAGTTTATTCAGCAGCCATTTATATTTCTACAGGTAAGAAGTCCCAGTTACTTGCAATTTTCGAAATGAATAAACTTTTTTGATTATTTACAATGAAAACATGTTTTTTTATTGCAAATGTATTGCAGAATCATATGCATAGGTTCACAGTAGGAGAAATCGAAAAACATTGAATTTCGTCGATTAAACTGCCATTCTATTATGAATCGAAAAAAATAGGAGTTCCTATTTAAGATTTTTAATGGACACGAAAATGACTCTTAAGCTTTAGAAGAAGAAATCAATTAAAGCAATATTTTATCCGTACGAGTTCTCCCGTTAAAAAAAGTTTCGTTACAGAAAGCGTGACTAATTTTGATATAAGAATACAAATAATATAAATAAAATAAATAAATTTTGCTGTCAATCAATCGGCTAGTTAATTACAGACTAAATCATACATGAAAAAATCCAGAGTAAAATTTAAATCTGCGATATTACTAACATTTAACATGCTATTAAGCGAAAATATAAAAGAGTATATTTCATAAATTACATATTACCATTTTTAACATCAGGTAGTCAAATATCCGATTTGCATATTAAAACCTATTACTGTAAAATTTAGTTTAGTAATGTATATAATTTGAAATAATTGTAATACTACTTTCAGATCAGATGTATATAATTTTGGAATATTCACTATAATATTTTTTTATAATATTAATGTATTACTTACCTTATTTACATAATGAGCAAAAGAAAGTAGTCAACTCTTTGTTTTAAATGTTTTAATATATTTATGAATTATATTTCAGTCTCTATATTTAGGTATTGTAAAATTGATGGTGTATGTTACCTGCTTAATTCAAGTAAAAAGTAAGTTCCTCTTAATAAAAATATTAATTTACTTTCTTTTCAAATAATGATGATAATTGTTGACGATTACGAGAAACATCTATAATTTACGTGCTATATATTGATATTAATGCTAAACTTTCAATCACCTTATGCATTCTGGTGGTTTCTTTTAAATTCGGCGTAGTTCCCGAGAGAGGACACGAACAACAATTAAGCATACATTGTAATTCTAAAATTCTTGGTAAAGTCTCATATAAGAATAAATTCTACAATATCAAGATCTCAACATCAAGTATTGTATATGCTTTTGAAATAAACTAAGTCATAATTGATGGTAGGTAAATACTCTTTTCGTAAAATGAAAATATCAATTTATTTTCAGTCATTAACTTCGAACATTATATATGAAGTAATGTAATGGATTATTATGAATTAATAATATCTTAAAATATGTTGTTAAATTCTGGAAACAGTTAAAAGTTAATTGAGTGGCATTAGATATATTTCTCTATAATATTGATCTGTTTTTCTTTCAATAACAAGAAATATATACATAAAATTTAATATACAATTACAATAATTTACTTGAGAAATCAATTAGATAAAAAATGGTGTCATTTTAATTTCGCGCTATTTCAAAATTTAAAGTACGAGATAAACTTCAGCCATTGAATGAATAACTCTATGCATGTAGGATCGTTAGGAGTCAACTTGAAAGCAAAAATCACTCATTTAAGAACGCATGAAGTGCTCTTGACAGAAGCTTCTTTTTATTCATAATTCTTCATATAATCGTGTATAAATTTACTTGAAAAAATTGCACAATTGAACTATGCTAAGCCAAGTCAGGCTATTTATTTTTCGATTTCAACAGACACTGGACCGCTAGATGGCGCCTGCTGGCTGTTTTATATGTCGCTATTGTAAAAATACCGGGATGTACTATAGTCAAAGGCTTCTCATGTCGGTCGTCGCATACCTACCTTGCACTGACGAGAGCCAACAGCTCGAAACTGCAGTCTGCAAGTGGTGTGTGACGACTGGCAAGGGAGCTCCTTTAAGTAGGATCAGTCTTTCGGCTGGTGTTTGTTGCAATCGAAGCATTAGCGTTTTGATGGTAATATGCAATTATTACACTTAACGTGCCAGTTTTGTAACTTTGGTTGCAGTCTGGTTACTTTCCTTATAGTAAAATAAGTATTTATAGAGGAGTTTGCGACTAAAAATATTATGTTTAATATTCCGCCCTCTAAAAGCACAATTGAACTATCCTAAGCCAAGTCAGGCTATTTATTTTTCGATAGCAACAGACACTGGACCGCTAGATGGCGCCTGCTGGCTGTTTTACATGTCGCTATTGTAAAAATACCGGGATGTACTATAGTCAAAGGCTTCTCATGTCGGTCGTCGCATACCTACCTTGCACTGACGAGAGCCAACAGCTCGAAACTGCAGTCTGCAAGTGGTGTGTGACGACTGGCAAGGGAGCTCCTTTAAGTAGGATCAGTCTTTCGGCTGGTGTTTGTTGCAATCGAAGCATTAGCGTTTTGATGGTAATATGCAATTATTACACTTAACGTGCCAGTTTTGTAACTTTGGTTGCAGTCTGGTTACTTTCCTTATAGTAAAATAAGTATTTATAGAGGAGTTTGCGACTAAAAATATTATGTTTAATATTCCGCCCTCTAAAAGCACAATTGAACTATCCTAAGCCAAGTCAGGCTATTTATTTTTCGATAGCAACAGACACTGGACCGCTAGATGGCGCCTGCTGGCTGTTTTACATGTCGCTATTGTAAAAATACCGGGATGTACTATAGTCAAAGGATTCTCATGTCGGTCGTCGCATACCTACCTTGCACTGACGAGAGCCAACAGCTCGAAACTGCAGTCTGCAAGTGGTGTGTGACGACTGGCAAGGGAGCTCCTTTAAGTAGGATCAGTCTTTCGGCTGGTGTTTGTTGCAATCGAAGCATTAGCGTTTTGATGGTAATATGCAATTATTACACTTAACGCGCCAGATTTGTAACTTTGGTTGCAGTTTGGTTACTTTCCTTATAGTAAAATAAGGATTTATAGAGGAGTTTGCGACTAAAAATATTATGTTTACCAAAGTTAGTAGTATTACTATCCAATATCAGTTTGATTCGTCCCCTGTAACTCTACACGAAGTTCTAGATGCATTAAATCAAATAAAAAATAAAAAACCTCCGGAATAGATGAACTGTCTGTTTTAACTATTTTAGATATAATTGATCTTATTATTGAACCATTCACCTATTTGATAAATCAATCACTATTCCAGGGGCACTTTCCAGAAGTATTTAAAACTGCTTTTATTATACCACTCCATAAGAAAGGTGATATTGAGAACATCGACAATTACAGGCAAATTTCTCTACTTAACGGATTATCTAAACTTTTGTTGTCTCCAATCGCTTAACGACTTATCTTGAATCTAACAACTTACTGTGGACTTCACAATATGGATTTAGGGCAAATAGATCTATTGAAACAGCCACTTATCAAATGTTAAACTATATTTATGAAAACTTAGACAATGGCAAAATAGTTGTCTCGTTACTTTTTGATCTATCAAAAGCATTCGACACAGTTTGTACACATTTCTTAATTACTAAATTGTCGAATATGGGACTACCAGTAAAAATTCTGCACTGGATTAAATCATATATGAGGGGGCGAAGTATGGTCATTAATGTTAATGGGGTCAGATCTGAGGCACACGACGTAAAACTTGGTGTTCCTCAAGGTTCTGTCCTGGGCCCACTATTATTTTTAATATATGTTAACGATTTATCTAACCATTTAACTAATGGGCTAGTCACAATGTTTGCGGATGATACTACCATTACTGTAGCAGCCGATACTCCGCAAGAATTAGAATCTGCAGTTGCTACCATTATGGATGAATTTAGCACCTGGTGTCAACGCAACAGGCTCATACTCAATGACACTAAAAGTACAGCCATCAACTATTACTTTAGGAAAGGTATGCCACATGACACATGCCGATTGCAAAACATTAATTTCAGTGAGAAGGTAACATTTCTAGGCACTCACATAGATAATAGACTTGCCTGGGATGCCCAAATTGAAAGCGTTTGTGCAAAACTATAAGACAAATGAAAGATTGTCAATACTACGGGATTACTTAACATTTATTATGCTTTGGCATATTCCCATATCTCATTAAACATAATCAGCTGGGGCTATGCTCAGGAAACACAGAGAGTGTTAATTTCTCAAAAAAGACTAATTAGGCTAATATTTAACGTGGATTACAGGGAAAGTTGTAAATCAAAAAATTCTGACCGTACCCTGTATTTTTATTTTTAAATGCTTAATATTTGTTAAAAAGAACGAACGGCTTTTTGTATCTAACTCATCCTCGCATAACCATAACACTAGACACGGTATCCTATTAAGAATTCCTTCAACTTATAAAAAATCACCTATCTACAACTGCACTATTTTGTACAAGAACTTACCAGATGATATCAGAAATATTAAAAATACATCTATGTTTAAAAATAAAGTAAAAACTATGTTGATAAATGGTCTTACAGCACACTTGAGTTTTTGGGCCAATAATTAACTCTTCTTATATGGAATAGAATTGTAATATATAATCGTTTGTTAATCTTGTATATATGTTTGTCTATTGTACTTATACTTTTATTGTAGTGCATATCATGTATATAATTGTGTATATATATATATATATATATATATATATATATATACTTTTTTCTATTTATTTTTTTTAAAACTGTTCTATTTTTGTATCGACATGCCATATGTACTTCATGTATCTTTTGGTCAATAAATATTACTATTACTATACACCTTAGTTGAATAAAATGTAATTTTTTTGAAACAGGTTTTTTCTTATTTTGCAACTAAACTACGTAGTTAAGCTTTCCTTCGTAATTGAAAAAAACTTTGTTAAATAATTTTCATTAAAAATGTAAAACATCAGGTATAGTTTTCTTAAAACTGACGTCATATTTCCTAATCTTAATAATACCATGTGTAATTTATCTTAAGTTTGAAAATTGTTTATAACTTCCTAAGACAAGCAGAACTTTTTATAAAGAATGATTTTTCTCGGCAAATCAGAAATAACAAATTTTACAAGAGTGTGGCACCCCATCCGGGAACACACTGTGCATACACATGCAGGCACATACATGCTGGTTCTCATATAATTATAACATCTGTGAAATATCTTCAATTGTGACCATAGTAAGAATACTGGGAAATAAAGAGAAGAAATTGCAAAACGGTGCATTGAGTCTGGTGTGTTTACACACACTATTAGTGTGCAAATGATCGCACAGCAAATTATAATTTATACCCAGTAAAGGTAAGGTAAGAGGTGTGATAATTATTACAATAGTTTCCATAAATATGATTTATCTTGCTACTTAACTGAAAAGTATAATATTAATATTGTCATCTCGATGTTACTACATCGGAATAGATAATATTGTACTTTCTGTGTTACCTACATTTTGGTGTTGGGAATTAGGTGAAATACTAATGAATTAGTGGAATAACTAAGAAATAGAATTATAGTAATTAGAATCTTGGGAACCAGCTTACACAATATTTTTCATTGGATATCCCTCAAACTGCGATTATAATTAGAGAACTGATAATTAACTTTTTTATTTTAAAAATGTAATGTATGGAGAACTAGAGTACAATTGAAATAAATGCGACAAGACACCAGTTATAATTTTAAATTGACAGTGCATCTGGTACTATCTTCGAATTTTCAAAAACTGATTTATTATCGCAAAATAGTTGACCCAATGTGACTATCTACAGTTTATTGCATGAAAGAATTGCGGAACTTCTTATACCGTAGTATACAGATTTTTTTTTAAATCAAACTATTACATTATTTTTTATTTTATGTTAAATTATGCTACAAATTCTCTCATTTCGGACTTCCGCATTGAGTAAAGCTGGTAATTTAAATCCTTTTCGCCAAGCTGCACGAAGTAAAATTAATGTCATATATTCACATATAATAATACGAATCAATACAATTCTGAGTACCACTGTAAAAAATATCGCATGACTAGCAACATTGTTGCATTTAAAGTAAACTTTTAAGACATATGCGAGACGAATCCACATCCCGTCATCCGCAATATTAACCCAATTCTTGCAAATGCCAGATCTGCAAAGCAATCCGTTAGTTCCTCCAATGACCTATTAAAGGATGCACCGATCCGTTTCATTTCAAACGTAACCCCTATATAATTGGGTTTGTGTATAAACAATTGTGAAGAATCATCTAACAAAAGCGTAAAATCCTCAGCGCGTAAAATTGCGAGTGTGTCAAGAGGAGTGCGGCATATGGCTGGCGTGTGCCTAAACAGGGTGTTACACATCAACAATCTTACCCTCCAACCCTACAGGATCAATTAATTTTCGATTTTTACTAGAAAAACAATATGGTGAAAGTTTATCGAGCTGGGGTTACGACTAACAGATTTTTTTTATATCACATTATAATTCAATCTACTACTTTCACCGAGTTTTGGGGAACACTCCTGATTTAGAAACTTAATATAATATATTTTTTAATATTCCAGCCTACATGTGACTGGTAATTACAAAACACCTGCCACTAATATTCCTCATTGTACTCCTTTAAAAGAAATCGTCAATATTTAAGAATGATGAGTTTAAACAGTTAATGAAATTACGAGTACGGGTGTCATTATTTTAATTAAATTTAACCAAGGGCTACACTTACAGTATTACGTATAGAATAAGTTGAATGTATAACGAGGGAAAAGAAAGAATAACGTTTAACCGTTTAATTTTTGAAATTTTTTGTTCAAATATTGTTGCATTTGACTAAATTATTTATCTTCCATTTCAGAGATATAGGAAATACAAAACTTTCAAATGAAAGCACCAATTAGTAGATGAGGAGGATGGTTAATATAATTTCCTTTTACTACTGTGAAAACAGTCCCAAAATTATTTAATGGAAATAGGAGAAGAGAAGAAATAATTATGTAATTATTATTTGTCTATTGCAAACCACTCACTGAAATTTTAATAACTTACTTTGAACTGTTTTAAAGATCATCATAGTTATCAAGTTCAATTTAAATTCAACTCAATTTATTGATCTAAGATAATTACAATACATTATATTATTATAACATTTATTTTATAAGTTTGTTATACAAATTTATTTGTTTATTATTTATTTATTTGTGTTTGTTTGTTTCCCTAACCGCCCCCTTCCGCTTCTAAACTATGAAAGCATGTGTAGAGCATCACAAAGAAAAAAAGGAACGAAAATAAGAAAAAGGGAGAAAACTAATGTTTAATCAAAGGAAAATAAAAGCAAAGTAGGTTGAGGGTATAATGGAAGGTTTGATCTTCTACGTAATATTTATATAGTTATAATTATTATGTAATAAAAAATAGGAAAAAGAAGAAAGAGAGAAGAGGAGAGAACGAAACAATGAACCTGGACGAGCAACATCAAACTGTCCTAATTATAGATTACTTTAATACTCTCATAGTTAGTAATAATAAATACTTTTCTGCAGTTTATATACTGGGTGTAACAGGATCACGGTGTACCCCCTTTTCTCCTTTAGTTTTGAAGAGAATTGATTGAAATTTAGGATATACACATAATAAGCTTTTTGACATACAATTGATTTTTTTTCATTTCCGGTTTCGCCGGAAGTGACACTAACTTTCAATTTTTAAATGGAACACCCTATATATTATTGCATTTTTGAATTCTGCATAATCTTCTGAATCCAACGATGCCAAATAACTGACATTTCAAACATCAATCTTTTAGTTTCTTTTTAGTTTTCCATTTAAGTGTGTCTGACGGTTTCGATTTATTCTAAATGACTCGTGTAATGCGCTTCAAAAATCGAAATCCCGTTAAAAACAATTGTTTTTGGGGCAAAACTCATTTTTTTCAAATGGAACCGTATCGGTAGCATTTATTAGTACTATTAATAAGGAATTTATTCATATGCCGTATTAAAATGTGCGATAAAAACAAACAAAATTACAGTTAAAAGAAAATAAGAAAATACAATATCGTTCTAATTAAGTGTGGCTTTGAAAACAAATGAAATATTTAGCTTGTCAAACATTTGTTGGTTTAACGGTGTTTTTATTGTGTCTTCAAAAATTGTTTAAAATTCCTGTCAATTCAAAATGCCACAAATTTATACAAGAGATGAAAAGTGGACATTTAATTATTTACGGGGAATGTAAAAGAAATGCAGTTGCAGCTACCGACCTTTATGCCCAACGATATCTTGATAGACAATGTCCAGCGAAAAATTAACATGTCCACTTTTTCATCTCTTGTATAAATTTGCGGCATTTTGAATACAATTAACAAGAATTTTAAACAGTGTTTAAAGACACAATAAAAACACAGTTAAACCAACAAATGTTTGACAAGCCAAATATTTCATTGTTTTCAAAGCCCAAACAAGAACGAAATTATATTTTCTTATTTTCTTTAGCTGTAATTTTGTTTGTATTTATAAACCCCCATCATATTTTACTTTGTGTTTGCCAGGTGGAAATAGAGCAGTACACATAGAGCTCGTCGTACTGATTGCTCTCATTTGAGGCCCTAAATGTCGCACATAAAGTATGAAAGTACAAATCGAGTACTGTGCACTGTACTTTCCGACCTTTGTTGGTTTTGCTCGATTATAATATATATTCGCTAAGCTACGCTACGCTGATGAGGAGCAATAACTCCGAAACACGTGTCCGTAGCTGCATTGTTGTTTCTCTTGAGGTATAAGGCAATAACTTGTTTCTTTATTTAATTATTTAGCCTCATAAACCCCCATCATATTTTACTTAGTGTTTGCTAGGTGGAAATAGAGCAGTACACATAGAGATCGTCATACTGATTGCTCTCATTTGAGGCCCTAAATGTGGCACATGAAGTATGAAAGTACAAATCGAGTACTGTGCACTGTACTTTCCGACCTTTATTGGTTTTGCTCGATTATAAGATATATTCGCTACGCTGATGAGGAGCAATAACTCCGAAACACGTGTCCGTAGCTGCATTGTTGTTTTTCTTGAGGTATAAGGCAATAACTTGTTTCTTTGTAAATATAATATTTTTCTTTCCCTGTCAGGTTAATTAAGAGCGTTTAAGACAGTGCCAAGACGTGCAATTGATACCATTCAGTGCCAGCAGTTGAGCAAATGAAACAGTAAGTATAAATTTTGCATTTTTCGTGTGAATCAGTCGCATCGAACCCTTCAGGTGAACATATTAATATCCATTTTTAGGAAGGGTAGTAAAAATTCCCTCAGACGTTAGCATGGATCGTTCACAATCACACCGGTCCATTACAAGCAATTTTTTCTTGCCATGGCACTCCAGATGCACCAACAAATTTCCAGTAATTTTTTTTGATGGACTTGAAATGTCTCTTATGGGGTATCACCGTATTCAGAGTTTTTCAAGGATTCCAAAAATATAATAATATACAGGATGTTCCATTTCAAAATCATATGTTGGGGTCATTTCCGGTGAAACTGGAAGGGGGAAAAATGACAGTTATGCCACAAAGGACAGATGTTGATCTACCAAGTTTCATTCTATTATTCTAAAAAATAAGGAAAAAGGGGTCTACCATGATCCGTTGACCCTCGGTATATAGAATTTTTAAAAAGGCCACCCCATATCAGTATACAATATCTAAGTACGGATTCAGCGAAGGCATCGTATATTAATAATAATAATAATAATATGTTTTTATTCAATATATTTCTTATTTGGTAGAATCTACGTAACGGCCTTCTAAGCCGTTCTGTGATATATTCCACATAATCTTTTCATTTTAAGATTTGATCAATCAGCATCCCTAGATATTTAATACAACTGTTTTTTTAACAACATCACAGTTATAATTTGTTTACGCATTACATGATGTAGTAGGAATTTTTGTCCCGGTTGATCAGCCATTGTAGGCGAGAATGCTATGAATTCAGTTTTTTCAACGTTTAAACTTAGAAGGCTGTTTTCTAGTCAAGTTTTGAATTTTTCCATTCCCTGCTCTGATTATTTATATATATTTTGTCAGGAGTCATTTATAAAAATAATAGCTGTGTCGTCAGCGTACCATATTATTTCACCACCTAGATCTTCTATTTGTACTATAGTATTAATATATATAAGAAATAAAATGGGCCCCAGCACTGTGCGTTGTGGAACACCAATTGTAATGGAGAGGGGCTTACTATATATATTATTTAATTTCACATCTAGAAAAAGTTTCAGCGCCACTCCTCTTAACCTACAGACTCCAATCTTGTCAGTGGTATCGTTATTGTGAACTAGTATTTATTATTATTATTATATATATATAGTCGTCTCATATTAAAATTAAATTCGTCTTTATATGATATATTCAAGCTATTTTCAGAGTCAAATAGTGGATATTCATCCGACAAACGGACATTGTAAAACCAAAATACAATTTTTTTTTAAACAGTAGTCAAATTGAAAGGTCACAAAAAATAAAATAATTAAATCTTAGTACATGCATAATGAAAACAAAAGTTCTATGATTTACTGGCAAATCTTGTTTGATAAATACATCTAATGATGGGAACTAGCAAATTTTTGGGATAACTTTACAAGCGTCCTATTTTTGTGCAAATAACTGATTGACTGAACTGAAAGGTCGATATTGCCTGTGTCGGACATTGTTATGGTATACTTTGGGAGCATTTCTAATTTTTCATTATTTGGCTATTTTGGATCTTTAATATATGAAAGTGATAGATAACATCCGGAAAGATATATCAAGCATTCCATTGATCATTTTCTCATTCTTCTCCCTTTAAAAAAAGAAAGATGTGGTGTCATATCTCTTCACAAAATACATCTTTCAGTTTCCTACCACGGCCAAATTCTATCCATACGTACTACTTAATCCTTTTTTTGGGAACAAAAATATAGAAAGAAGTGTTGGGAAGGTTGAGATTTCTTTTCGAATGCCACTTTCGTAAATGTTGTCAAAGATCCAAAACAGCCAGATAATAAACAATTAGAATGCTCTGAAAATGTATCATAACAATTTGCGATAACTATCTCGATATTGATTGTGACGTGTTTTTCTCCACCTCGAACGGTGATGTGGAGAAAAGGGGTCACTCTTTGATACTCGAGCTTCTGAAACAAGTCTTCGATTTACTTGGGCGCCAGTCCTAGTTTAAGTAATAGGACACACTACCCTCAAGCCGAGTACGCGAGGCTGAGTAGCTCAAGTGGAGAAAGTATACTCCAATGGGTCAACACATGGGAAATTAGACGTTGACACACACAAACAGTAAAACGCAGAATTTTTCAATATCAGTATATTCAAATACACCTAATATTTACAATGCCACGTTTCTAATTAGTTACTTTCTACCAAAAATCTACAAACTACATTAGTAATTATACCGGGAGGAGCAAGCAAAAATTCTAGTAGTACCAGATAACTCAGCTGACAGGCATAGCAAGCACAAAACTATTATTAAAATTTATTTATTTAGCGCAAAGTCAGCGAGTTTACGTGGGCAATTAATAAAGCGATAACAGGATGCAGACTAGATTCGGATACCAGGCAGGTGAAGTAAGACCAGAATTATATACATAAATATAAAAACTACAGTGCAATAGTACTTGGCTAGTGCGTGTTGATTAATTGGCTCTGAAAAGTTAAAGTCGGATTAGATTATTACAATGATTATGCAACTTTTTAGTGTTCTCTAAACCCCAGCGGGTGGAACGAGAACACCTACAATATGCAATAAGGAATTTACTCGAACATCAACCCTCGAGATGGAAGAAAATTCAAGGTATGATTAGTAAACTGTGGTGCAACTTTTCAGTGTTCTCTAAACCCCAATGGGTGGAACGAGAACATCTACAAGATGCAATTCTTGAGGCAACGGCTGAAAAGTCAAGGTATGATTAATAAACAGTGGTGAAACTTTTCAGTGTTCTCTAAACCCCAGTGGGTGGAACGAGAACACCTTCAAGATGCAATTCTCGAGGCAACGGCTGAAAAGAAAAAGTATGATTAATAAAAAATGATGCAACTTTTCAGTGTTCCCTAAACCCCAGCGGCTGGTACGAGAACACCTACAAGATGCAATTCTCGAGGCAATGGTTGAAAAGATAGTTATGAATAATAAACATATATATATTAATAAACGAATGGCTCTTTGGATGGTATTGCATTATCCAAGTCTCTTACTCAGTTATCTTCCTTATCTATGGTCTTACTTACTTCTTAGTATAAACTTGGGCACATCTGCTGTATGGAATGGTCAGCCCGGGCTGATACTCTTTTTGGGCACACAGGAGCTTTTCTATAACGAAACAACTTATTAGAGTAGCGGAAGTATGCGCCAGATGGATGCGCGGTTACGCAATGATGAAGTATGGACTTCCGCGGCTACGGTACCTTAGGTTCAAATCTCGGAGTGAACACGTCTGCTTGCGATGAGTCGCTTTGGCTAACTGCCAACACGGTATGAATATGAATTTAATTATTTCCTTTCAATATGAATAAGTGTGAGAAACAGCGGGAAACAGATACGCGATGGATCAACATGACGTCAAGCGGACGTAATATTTTACGACTTATATTATAATTCAAATACAGACTTGTGAACTTAGGAAAATTATTTCTTCGTGAAGCGGAGCAACTAACAGTACATCTATCGCGTAGGAGGGCTGACTATTGAATATTTCAATTATTTCCGTGTACAGAAAGAATGACGTCTCACGGGCGACGTCAAATGGACTTAGAAATATTTACCTTGTTTCGATGCTACAAGATGGAGAGCTCTACACATCTAACGTGTTCGGTAGCTGAGAAAGTACTGACTCGCGCGCTCGCGGGTGGTTTACTGGTTTGGCTTACCCGGATATAGAAACTCGTCGCTTTCCCGCAACCGAGCTCATTTGTACTTTACAACTGGTATGTTTATGCGGTGTTTCTATAAATTAATACTTTTATTAATTTTTAAACTACTTCGCTTACGGCGGTACAATATATCTACAAAATAAATATAACAGAACAATTCCTATCGAAGATTTTCAAGAAAATAATGATATCTTGTGCATATTTCGGTAACGAAAAACGCTTTGTTACAAGATAATATTAACAATGCAGTTATTTTCACGAAAAACCAGAAACTTGAGGACCTACTTCCATCAATGTTTCTCAAAAATTTGAATGCATAGAATGCTATTTAAATTATTTGCTTTGAAATTAACATTCATTTAGTGGGCACTACAAATTAGTTATTTTAGTTTCTATTAAATATTTTCTTATTATTTTATCATTAATTATATCTTTCTTTGTTAATGCTTTACAGAATAAATAATAGTGAAACTATTGGGCTTTAAATATACTATATTAAAAATAAGTTCTAATGCAATTACATGTGTTATTTTTTATAAGCGCGCCACTGGCAGCTTTATTTCAATAAATACAATTTAAAATTATTTAAATTATAATTTTATCCACAAATGGAACTATCAAACACCTAAGTAACTAAAGTAACGAAATTATAACCAGGGTTATAATATAAACTTTATAAAATTAGTTTGTGGCAAGTGGCAAAGTTCTACTTAGTAAATGGTATTGTTATTTTGTATTTTAAACGTCTGTCAGAAACATGTGCATATATATCAATGTGCATATATATCAATCATTACCCTACCCACTTTTCCCAATATCGAAACTTTAAGTCCAACAACCACGCAAGAACAGCAAAACAAATGACTAATGAAGACGTCTATATTCACAATAAGGAACAACATATGCATAAGAACAACACAACGCAAATTAAAAAGTCATTTATTTTCATGCTGTTCATTAATTAAGCGCATTTTTATTTAAAACAGAACATGTAAATAGTCAAATAACTCCAAGCAAAAAATTAATAGTGAATAAAATTTAACGAAGTTTTATAGTTAAATGTAAATTTCGTTTTTAAAACGGTCTAACGCAGGTGCTCGGAACACTAAGGCTTCCCACATCGAAATCGTCAATGTTCTGAAGATGATACCAACGTAACTTTAACGTTGCGATATATCCCTTAATGGGAATTACCACAGACGGCCCCGCATACGTTATTGTTGTCAATTAAGTATTGTATTGTAAGTTGCCCCGTGAGAAACCGGCTGGTATTTGGCATAAATTGTAAATGCTCCATGAATGACAATTTTTTTATCAGCTTTATTATAAATAAACAAAACAAGTCAATTAAGTGCGTAAATGGATTTATTAAATGGAGAAATTTAATTAAACAGAATTAACTAGAAAAAATAAGAAGAAATAACCGTTTGCTTAAACTACATCAATAATAGGTCCATTATTTACTATTAAAACAGTCACATGAATTGTTACTCAAAATTTAATATATTAAACGCAAGTATTAACTAATTAACTAATTAATTCAAATATGAAGCTTGAGACATCAATTATAAGTAGATAAGTATTATTTATTAATTAGTAATTGATGGTTTACTACATGCATCTTGAGGGTACACGGGGGTTCTCAATTTCACTAAGAATTATTGTAGTCCAGGAACGGCGTCATCGAAAGGGGGTGATAGTTACTTTAAACGGGGTAGTAGATTTTTCTTTTTATCTTTATATATTGTAGAGAGTATGTATAATCCAAGTTTTAGACCTCCAAACCTTTGGCAAATTTTTGTGTGGCCGAAAAAAACACGAATTTTTGACACTTTTTTCAGTTTGTGGCTTATAACTTAAAAACAATGCATCCAATCGAAAAATCATTTATTAACAAAATTAAAGAGCATTAAATTTTGCTTCAAATGAGTATCTCAAAGTTGAAAGTCATCAAGAGGTATGGGCGTAATTGGCAGTTGAATAACAAGAATTTTTACCAACTTGTAAAAAAAAATTCACAATTTGTAACTTTTTAAACGTCTTCAGCTCTGAAACGGCTAATCTAAATGAAAAAAATGCACAGAATGAAAGTTATAGAGCATGTAATTTTAAGTTCATAGATTACCTGGTTTTCCAATTTCGATCAATATTAAGCAAAATACACTCAAAATCCAAAATGTCCTACATATAAATATATTTATTATTTTCTCTTATTCCTTTTTATTTAATTTTTCAACATTAATTTGAGAAAATGCGTTGTCGAATTAACCAAAAATAAAAATTTACCCAATAATACAACAAAGTGCAAAAAGAACAACACAAGGTGTAAGAAAAAACGAATGAATTAAAAATGAGTTTTAGAAAAAACGAATTATTTGCATGTAGTGGTTATAATAGTCGAATCCTTTTGGACTGGGGCTGACTAATATCCTCGTACTGCATCATATTGATGCCTGACGAGCCTTTCTTCCAATCCCATTGGCATGGGTTTGTTACGTTTCCCAACCAAGTTTGCACTTGGTGGTATGCGAGCGTTGAGTGCCACATTGCTGCATCTAATGTTACTGGCAACTGTGCTAAGTTGAACGATTTTTTTGAGGCGGATTTTGTAAAAAGCTCGTATCTCATCAGTTCATCCAGAGGCCCACTGTGCATCTGTCTGTACAGTGCCAAGATCAGCTGTTCTCCTGCCTTGTTTTGAGAAACAGATGGCTCGAGAAATATAGCTGCTGTGCTTTCAGGTTTGGATGTTTCTCAATGAGGAATAAAAATGTTCCTTTCCCGTGACCCAAAAATGATGACGTAGTGTCACACCCAGTAAATGCACGTGTGGGATCAAAGTTGAAGGAAGTGTTTGAGTACCATAAATCTGCTTTTTTCCCTTTCCCTGGTTTGTGGAAGTACAAGTTCTCGTACTTGTTTCCGAGGCCCATTAGGAGAACGAGAACGTCAATGTCCTCGTTAATGATTGCCACACTGTCTGATTTTGCTGCTTAGGAAATAGCTGTTTCTACAATTAATAAATTTGCATCTTCTTCTGTCTGATGCGCTTGGATTCCTCCTTCCTCATATTGTTATTATTCGACTGCCAATTACACCCATACCTCTTGATGAAATTTCAAATTTGAGGTACTCATTCGAAGCGAAATTTAATGCTTTTAATATATGACTTTTCGATTGGATGCATTGTTTTTAAGTTATATGCCACAAACTGAAAAAAGTGCCAAAATTTCGAGGTTTTTTCAGCCAAACAAAAATTTGACAAGGGTTTGTAGGTCTAAAACTTGGATTCTACATACTCTCTACAACATATACAAGATAAAAAAAATCTACTACTTCGTTTGTTGTAACTCACATACATACCTAACACATTCTAAGGACATTATTGTACTGTACCATACAAGTGTAACACAAATACAAAAAGGTGTAACTATTTCTGTTATTATAATATTCAATCATCTGCCTGATAGATTGAAATATATGACACTAGATAAACTTAAAAAAGAGTTGAAATGTTATTGTTACGAAAATGTAATTAGTTACATGAATATTTTTCAGATTCTGTATTTTGAGCATTTACTCTATTGCTTATTTTATACAGTGAGGTCTATAAGAAACAGATAAATTTATTACCTACGTAATTAACAATTTTTGAATAAAATCCTAAAACATGCCAATTTTTAATTCTATAATGACATTTCTTGAGCATTATTTTATACCTCCCCCTTCAACCCGCAACAGCTACCCCTTTAAAATTTTTAAATGGAACGAGGGTGCGTGTGATAGCTCATTTGAAAGGGTTTCTAATTCTCTATCGTGCAATATAAGATAAGATAAATATTATATTTTTAATGTTATTAAGTGAACAAAGGAACATGAAACAGCTTAAATCAAATGTTCAAACTGGGCGCCTGTAGCTTCTTGACAATAATGCTGAAATTCTTCTAAAACATTTTCGAACATTATTTTCCTGGGTGATTTGATTAACTTCTTGCCCTATTCTGCCTTTTAGATCGACGTTGTTTGGTTTGCTGAAGTAGAATTTAGATTTTAAGTAACCCCATATAAAATAGTCAAGCGGGATCAAATCGGGAGAATGGGCAAGTCACTCAATTTCACCGCGTCTACCGATCCACCTATTGGGAGAAACTTGACTGAGATAGGCTCTTACTTCTAATGGAACTAAGAAATTTTGCAAGAAATCCAAGTAACGCGCGCCAGTTAACGTGCTGTCGTGCTGAAAGTATGTTTATTATTAATATTTTAGCGAGATACCCCACTTTAAAAAAAAACATCAAATTTCGTCGGGTAGTTTCCGAGATATCACCTTTTTTTTTGCTGGTTCGATTTGAAGGCGCGCGATCGTTTAGGGGCGCTCTAAGTCCGGCTACGGGAGGGACTTCCCCCGCCACGCGTCACTTCCTCTCCACTCGAGCGCCCGAACGTTCAAAATTCAGAAATAGCCCGATTTTCAAATGCATTTTTAAGGTACTAAACGAAACCTTACGAAAATTTAAAGATAATAGAGTTGTAGAAAATTTCATTAGGGACAAATAGCTTTTTGAAAAATGGTTCTAGGGCCATTTTTGACCATTTCCACGCCGTTTTTCGGAAACACCTTTTTTACATTTTTGCTATTTCCGCTAAAAGTTATTAATATTTTTGCATGAAATTTTTAGAGTAGATAAGTTTCAACAAAAGCTACCGACCGATTTTAATTGTCAAAAACTCATTTTCTTTGTCTTTTTACGAACTATTTCGCAGTATTTTTGTATAAAAAAAATTTCTTTCGCATCGAAAACGTGAAAAAACCTGTTTCGACACTTTCTTGCCCTTTTTTTAAAAGGTCCCAAATAAAATTTGCTTTCCGAAACATATACATCTAATTCTCCTAATTATCACGTTCACAATATGCACTGATGAATTTTTCGAAAAAAATGCATACTTCTTTGCTATCTGACCTAGATTATTTATCTTATTTAACTATTAATGAATTACTTAGATTAACTGCAAAAAATAGGAATATATTAGAGTTACAATGTTCACGAAACACACAAAACCATATTCAGTACTATAGAAAAATAAGGAAACATATACAATAGTATTCTTTTGCCTTCGTCGTTGATAATTGTATTCATTATTAGGATTATATTATTATTTAATTTGTGGTTTGCTAATTTGTTTTGACTACAAAATAGCACAGATTTAAACCACTTAAATGTTATTATATATGTGGCAGCTAATTTAAAAATATTTAATAATTTTTTCTTCATTTGTTCAGCTTAAATAATTTGGCAATCTTCTCATATCGAAGTATGCGAGGCAAAAATATTTTAATTTGATCCATTGTGATAAATATCTGGCCCACCCAAAATGATATACACTGCCCTTCCTTTAAAAATTAATCGAATATAGAGTGGGCACGTAAAAGTTGGAATAAATTCCTTAAAATGGTTACAAAAACTCGCTCAGACACGTCGATTATTAACTGTATTTCTCAACTTCTTATTAAAAAAAAAAAAAAAATTCTACAAATATTGTTTTTGTTATCGGTAATTTTTTAAATGGCAACCCCAATTTTTAAAAATGTCATTTGAAAGAGTACATTTTGCATACGTAAAATTCTATAGCATAATGCATGATGAAATTATCGAAAAAAAATCTTAACAATGTAATAAAACAAAAATACAGGAAATAAATACAGCAAAAAATAATTAAATTAAATGTTCAAAATGCCTGCTATTTGCTTCTGGACAATGCCCAAACCGAAACTGAAATATTCACAAAACTTTATTAATTGTTTCGGGTACAGTTTTTCCAATTTCGGCACTAATTCTGTCTTTTAAGTGCTCAACATTAAAATAAACTTTTGATTTAAGGTAACCCCAAGAAAATAATCCAATGGGGTCAGGTCCGGAGATCCCGCTGATCGTTCTATTGATCCGCGTCTACCAATCCATATGTGTGTAAAAATTTCGTTTAAATAATTACGTAGTATTAACGAAAAATGTGGTTGTGCGCTGTTCTGTTGATTCCATATAAAATTTTTCGATACATTAGGGTGTCCGTCATATATATCCCATCATTCTAGTTCGGAACATTTGGGCTTCTACAAAATGTCGCCATTGCACGCTATTCTGAGATAAGGCTTTTAATTCTCCCTATGATTTTCCCTGTTGTTGGCCTTCTTTCAGTACTGTCCTAATCCAGGTTACTTTAGGTCTCCATCTTTGAGGGGATCTGTTGTAATCGCTTGGCATGCGGTGCCTTCCAGTAGTTTTTCTATTTTACTGTGGTAGTCCTTGCTATTCATTACTACAGTGGCATTGCCTTTATCTGCTGGCAAGATTAGTTCAGTTCGAGCAACGAGGAGCAGTATTCCACTACGTACCTGGAGAAGACCACCAAATCCAAAATTAAAGCCAGCCCTATCGACGATCAAGTGAAAAACCAGGTTATACCGAGAGAGAAATCTTCAAGGTGTCCCAAATTATATGGCCTACCCATGATCCATAAGGAAGGAGCCCCATTAAGACCTATTGTTAGCTCTGTAGGGTCACCGTTACAGGAGTTAGCGAGATATCTGGCTAGACAAATGCAGCCACTAGCGGAAAAAGCAACGTATTATGTGAAAAACGCACAACATTTTATCGAGTTACTAAACAACGAGACTGTCCAACCTGAAGATATTCTAGTGAGCTTCGATGTAGTGTCACTATTCACTAACGTACCAATAAAGGCGTCACTCGAATTGATCAAACGAAAGTATCATATAGAGGAGCATATTCTTAGCCTAACTACACACTGTTTAAACAACACATACTTTATATACAATGACCAGCGCTACAAGCAAACGGAAGGAGCACCGATGGGTTCACCGTTATCTCCAGTCATCGCTAATCTCTTCGTGGAGGACCTCGAAGTTCGTGCAATACAAACTCAAACCAAAACTTTGGTTGAGATATGTGGACGACACATTCGTAATCTGGACTCATGGAAGAGAACAATTAAATAGTTTCTTAGACTACCTGAATAGCATTCACGACAAGATCAAATTTACCATGGAGGTAGAAACAGAAGGCAAGCTTCCATTTTTAGACATATTAGTGAAAAAGAAACAAGATAGGACACTAGGTCACACAGTATACAGAAAACCCACTCACACGGACAGATATCTAAATGCGGCATCCCATCACCATCCAGCACAATTAAATTCAGTAGTAAGGACTCTAGAGTGACACGTTCTCAAAGGTTGGCAGACGTCGACCATATCACTTCAGAAAGTACTAATGAAAAATGGATTTTCGAGGTACACAATACAAAAGTCGCTGGGGCCATACAGACAAAAAACTCAATAGGAAACCGAGAAACCAGTAGCAAAGGCATATCTACCTTAAGTGAAAGGGACGACAGATAAAATTGGTAAACTTCTACGTAAATATAACATAGAAACAATATTTAAAACAGACCGAAAAATCAATGCAGTCCTCCGTAATCCAAAATCAAAAACTACCCTAGAAAATCAAGGAATATACGAAATCCCGTGCCAAGATTGCAACAAATCATACATAGGACAGACCAACAGATGTATTAGTGTAAGAAAGGATGAACATATGAATGCAGTACGAAAAGAGGAGAAAACATCGTCCCTAGCACAGCATGTAAAATCCACAGGACACAAAACAGACTTCGACAACACCAGAATAGTAGCTAATATCGAGCATTATAGGTCAAGGATTACCAGAGAGGCCATAGAGATCGAAATAGACCACAAAATCTTAATAAACGAGATGATACGCAGAGACTGCCCAGTTCCTGGAAGCCCGCTCTTATGGGAAAATACGTAACCGAAAACACACGACGATCCACTGTGGATGAACCAATCACGTGGAGGCATATTCAAGTATTGACAAATAGTGAAGAAGCACAAAATGGACCGAAATGGACCTATCACAAGGAGTCAGAGCCGAGCGCGGACCAATCAAGAAGAACCACGGCATTCTGCGGCACCGATTGGACACGAGGATGCCCGACCACCGGCGATAAATCACGTGAAGCGTGACGCGAGGCCACTTGTCGGGTTGGCTCAGGCGTCCGCCACGCCTACCACAGATGGTGGGGGACCGGTAACACGCAGCCAAACGCGCAGGCGCACCCTAAACTGGAGCATATATAAGGAGCCGCACAACGCGGGGAATGTCAGTTCAGTTCAAGCAACGAGGAGCAGCAGTAGGCAGCTTTCAGTGAGAACCTGAAGATGGCAGATGAGATTCTGCCGAAACGTCGTTTAGACAACCGTGACTCCTGGAGGAGCCGACCATCGATGCGGGAGAGAACCCGGAAGTACAACAACACTTCATTTAACACCCGTGAAAACCTAAAAAACAACACACACACACACACATATATATATAAATAGAATGTGACAAGCAAAGACTAACGTGTTACAGCTAGGTCCTCGTTACTAAGTCAATGCAGAAAAGCGTGTACACGAAAAAAATCGTAAAAATTTTCCTCTACCAGTTAATGTTAAATGACTTTTTTCTCGATCATTTCATCATGTAATATGAAATAGAATTTAGCGTACTGTATGAAATTGCCCATAACGTCATAACTTTTTAAAAAATGTTTATAAAAATATTTTTTTACGTAAACAAATTGAAAAAAGCATTTAGAAATCGACTGTCCATGTCAATTTTTGTCACTTGCTTTGTTACGATTTTCAGGAACGTCTATAATTTCAATATTTCATTTCAATTTTTATGGAAAGCAGTGTATTACTAATAAATTCGATATGGCTATAACATAAAATATTTCCAATTTACTTTGGTAAGACACCTTTGGCAACTGCTTTATTTTTAGTGAGATACTTTGTATCAGATAACTCATAAATATTTAAGTGGTCCAACTCGATTCACACAATTATCCCAATTTTATATTCGGCGAATTATAAATATAATGTACCAGAAATTATTATTGTTAATTGTAATTCCGAAAATTTCATCATTCAACAGGTGAAAATAATTTCAGCTATAATGATTAATTTAATTTTAACTCGTGAATTGACAAAATAATCTGGCGATATAAAGCAGGTGAACGAGTTACTGTGCATATCTAACGTTGAAGTCTCTTTTAAGAATTCATGTTTTTCATGCCGAAAATTAACTATGAAATTGTCCAACTGTAACAGCTGCCTAAAAATGTGCAAAAAAATCAATGGGACTAGATGTGCGGGGTAAATAGAATTATACAGTGTAGCACAGCTATACAGGTCATCCATGTACAATAATTTTCTACATCACATTGAATCCTTATTATACTGTCAAAATATTTTTATCAGTAAATCGCGACGACCCTGATATCGATTCTTGTTTGGCGCATGTTTGAGGTGTTTTTTTTTTCCAAATCCTTATTTTTCAATTTAATCGCGAAAGACGAACATACATAAATAATTTTCCGTGTGAGATCTGAAACATAAAAGTTAATCGTCATAACTCGGTTATTTTTTATCATGTATAATATTTTGCTTTTGGAATTAGCTAAAAATTGTGTAGATACTATTAGTATAACCTCCTGTCTTTAGATGGTACCGGTCACTTTTATATAATTCGCTCAGTAACAAAGTAAGATTACTCTTTACTTACTAACAGTAGTGAGCAATTTCGCATTTCTCGGAGATGAGTATAACCTACTTATTAGTTTGTTAAGGTTGGAGCTTTATTCATATTTTATATGAAAAATGCTAGCAACATGAATATTGCAAAACAATAAGGACCAATATGACCTTGATTTACTGGGTAATATCACTGTAATTATTTTTCACTTTATTTTACAAAAATATATTAAGCTGGACAACGTTAAATAATTAAGTTTTGTTATTGGACACCTGTTCAAGACCATATTAGCTTATATTTTTAGTTGGACACAAGATATTGCTAAGGCCAGTTTTCCTAAGAAAAGCAAATGACACTAAATCTAGGGTTCAGAAATTTCTTAAGGATAATCCCAGACCAAACACATTTGTTAATAACCGATGATTAAAGATATGTAATAAAATAACGTCGAGCTCTGAAGTTGAGCGTCAATTTCATATGTACATTTTTTTAGGCCTTTTTGGAACTCCATTCAAATATCTCGGAAAGGGCTTCGGAAGCAGTCACTTCTGCAAGTCCCTGCATGAAAGTGATATACAACATTAGTTTTAAAAGATGAAAACTTATGTGTATGAGAACAAATTGAAAGTAGTTTTAGAAGATCCATCCAGAACTTCTAATGTGGACGAAGCTAGTTTCCAATGTTGCCCCTCAATTTGTAAATTATTTGCAGTCAAAGATTTCCGAAATATCTATGAAATCTGACGTGTGTCCTTAAGGGAGAACATAACGGTTATGTTTACATTCTCAGCAGATGGGGCAGTACGTTGTCCAATGGTTGCTTACCCTTACCAAAGAATGCCAGAAATAGTTGCAAATTCAGTAAAGATTAGCTAAACATTTTATCAATAATTAACAAAATATAAAGCCAACGCAAAGGGATGAATTGTTATGAAAATAAAAATATAGTAAATTAAATATTACGGTTGAAATACCACTAATTCCTATAAAAAGAACTTAATTCATTACCACCCATCAGAGTGCACAATGTGTGATTCCAAAGTGATTGAAAATAATGCCCTAAAACTTGCGACATACTATGTCTTCAATCGGAAACCGCAAGAAAAAATCCGATTCATTTTTGGTGGGAAAAATGAATTACTACTCACATGGGATAAATCTACCTCCGCTAAAAATCTGATTGCAATAAGCCCCCAACAGACAGATTAATCAAAAAAAAGACCACAGTGATGTTGGGTGGCAAAGAATTAAGTTCCTTTTTATTTTGATTTCATTAATACTTTTAAAATGTGTTCCATCCTCAATTTTGGGAATGTTACCTTTCCAGGTAATACTTTTTCTGGATGTTCTCAAGTCACATTTAAGTTATGAACTTGGCATGCTATGAAATAATTGTTACTAAATGCCGTACCAAATCTCATCGCTGTGTTCCTGAAATATTAAATAAGAACCTACCGTAGAGCGGCACCACAATGCCAGAACCCAATTTTGGAACGGTTTATTGGGGCATCCTGTAACATCATAAAAATTTCATTGCATCTGAGTGTTCTGTAATTGATAATCAATTATACAAGGTAGTTCAAAATTGTCCCAAGATATTTCTAAGCTTGATAGTACATCCAAAAATAATGGTAGTCTTCTACATAAACTTATTTCCGAAAATAAATAATATGGGAGATAGATATACCCCTTAAAAGGGGGATTATAATTTTCTTTTCATATTTCTAAAAATTAAGATTCAGATCATTAGAAACAAAAACCGGTCCGCGACAACTCGGACAAACTTAGACCGAACTAATGTACCATGGTTCCGGCATCGAATCCTTTCATCGTCAAATCTCTATTTCTTCTCAACCAATCTTGTCGAAATTTAAAACATTTTGTTTTAACTCTTTCCCTGCATTTCTTAGGTGCGACTGGTCATGTTACTTTAAGCTACTACCATAGTATTCATGTGTTAATTTTAATTAAAATTGTTAGATCCATTTTAGAGACAAAAATTATGAAATTATTTAAAGCACGCCCTACACAGCTTCATTTCATATCGGTACTTGAGGAGCGTCCATGTACCAAATTTAATCAAAATCGTTAGAGCCGTTTTAGAGGAAGAAATTACTTCCTATTTTTTCTGTTTTTAGGGGTTTACTTCCTCCACATTTGAGCTAGTATCGATTTTGGCTTCGAGGTGTGGCCGACTTGAATACGCATGTAAAATTTGAACAAAATCGATCCAGTAGTTTGGGCTCTAGATGCAACCACAGACGACAGACAGACATTTTTTAAAACCACTTTTTTGTGTTCAGGGGACTTGAAAACGTGGAAATCCATCAAAAACTCAAAACCTAATTTTGGCACGATCACCATTCTTATCAACAAGGTATTCTTATTGCATAGATGTTAATATTTTGAATTTTTGAGTTGTTTTTATTAAATAGTAAATCAATATGCTACACAAGCAAAAAATTAGGAACAGTTAAAACATACATAACAAATGTTATACTTGCCCACCAAGTAGAGTAACATAAGGAAGACAATTAAGTAAATATACCAAAATGTAAGTAGCGAAAACCGAAAAGATTAATGCCTAAAGTTGTTAAAAATTAATTATCTACCTTATGTATATATATATATTATGTAGACATGGCATACAATTACACAGATACAGCAATAAATAAACTATACTATAAATTAGCAGGTGGCTATAACCATATATCATTTTATCGTTTTATGTAGAAATATGATTACTATGATTCTCTCTTTCTATTGAAGTATAATTTCAAGGTATCTATTTTCTTAACGAATTTCAAGTCTACTTCAAAAATAATCTGAATAATTTTAACAAAATGTTAGATTGAGTTGCACTGAATAGTCTGTGATTCTTGTTATTTTGTTTTCGAATTGCATATAAATATTTTTGAAGCTCTTTTTGTAAGAATCGTATTTAAAATAAAAGATTTAATCTGTATTATCCTGTTTATAACCGAATAAATTTAAATAAACTAAAAATACTTGCTTCTTATCGTTAATATATTATAATTTTTATCTTTATAAGTATAATTGTTAATCCATAATAACGAATTAATAAGGAATAAGAAGGCAAATTTTTTGCGCAATAAAAATGAAATATTACAGACCAATTTTTTTCTAAATCATCCTATAAGTGCTCATTCATATTTGAACTTGTTGAAAAAGCATTTTGGTGAAAGTAGTTGAACTTATGGGGGCTCTACCATCTTTAGCCTGCGACTGTAAAGATCGGCTAGACTCGCTGCTCAACAATATCTATCTACAAGCACACATGCGCGTAATGGGTATTTATTTGTTTATTTATTTTCTTGCTTACTCGTTCGTTATATCTGCGTAAATACAAAGACCATGGAGGAATAATAAAGATAGGTTAAACTACAGATACAGAGAGTGCTAGAAATGATACAGTTAATATTTGCAATTTGCAATATTTGAAATGTATCAAGAAAATTCTCAGTAGACATGTAACACATGTTGCACATAAGGTAAAAGGCGAGAATTTCAACACGTTTGTTCCTGGGGTACAAAAATAAATAGTTTTTCAATACGTGTTGAAAATGCAGGGGTATGAAGGTTCAGTATTTCTAATCTGCCAAAAGCATATCTCGGGAGTTCTAAAACAGACTATTCCTTCATTAGTAGATTGTTTATAAAATTCTGAAACTAGCTAGCTGCCATGTCTTCCAAAAAAGAAGGAAATAAGTATGTAAGGAATATTACTGGACACAAATCTCTTACCCAGTAGTCCATTCATACACAAAAATTGGTCACCATTAATATGTGCACATTGTAAGTAAAAAAGTCAAATAACTTATATGAGTTGTCCATTTCCAAAGTTCGTTTTGTCTCTTTTATCATATTTTAGGGAAACCGAAAAATACCTTTTAAAAGTTCTATTTAAAAAGAAATATTTTCACAAACTGTTCTAAAGATTACTAAGTTTATTTTATTGTGAAATAAATCTGTAAAGTTTTTGCAAAAAAGACTGTAAGAATGTACAAAATCAGTTTTGGAACTGTACTTAACTTATTCAGAGGCTCGTGTGATACACAACGTAGATATAAATAAGCAACACAGGTCACTGAAATAATTAGGTATGTGGCGTCTGTAGGACCCATACAAAAGTAGCGACACCTTCTATTTCGCATGCGTTCTAGGTTGAAATTATTTAGATCAGTTTCGGAACTGCAAGTAAACGTTGCATAGTACTATAGTAGGATAAGTCGAGTTTCGGAATTGTATAAAAAATGATTAGTTTGGAATCTGTACGGCAAAAATATAAGTTAAGTTCTGGAACTGTACCTTGCATTATGAGTTATTTTTTGATAGAGTAAAATGAATTTTGGACTTGTTTATCATAAAATAGATATATTTTAGTATATACTTTTGTTTAGTATCCGTAACTTATATTTGACCAACAAGTGACAAGATGGGTTTTGGAAATGGACAACTAGGTTCCTCCAACGGGATCTGCCACAAGGGGGGACCTATTGTACTATTTGTAAGTCACCGATATGGTGTTACTTGCAATGTATATAACATCATGATACCACAGCATGGTCAGTGTCTGGGTCTGCTCTGCACTGATGAGAGCCAAAAGCTCGAAACCGGTCTGCAGATGACTCTGAACATTGCCGATGCTGCAGAACTCCTCTGTTTTAATAATGGGTACCTTCAACGATATCTGCTATAAACACTTTATTGCGTTTCTAGTAATTGATAACTAAAATACCATACAGAGCGCACATTCTAATAACAATATTAGGTTTCAAGAGGAATAAGACGAAACGTGCCTTTGTGGATTTTAACATCTATCATTCCTCTAGTTGACTTTATTTGTCACATTTGCCTTAGTCGAGTCTTCTTAAAGTGTTTGTGGCAGATGCCGTTGGGGGGACCTATTTGTACTATTTGTAAGTCACCGATATGGTGTTACTTGCAATGTATATAACATCAAAAGACCGCATCATGGTCAGTGTCTGGGTCTGCTCTGCACTGATGAGAGCCAAAAGCTCGAAACCGGCCTGCAGATGACTCTGGACATTGACGATGCTGCGGAACTCCTCTGTATTAATAATGGGTACCTTCACCGGTATCTGCTATAAACACTTTATTGCGTTTCTACAAGTCCAAACCTCGTCATCAAAACAATTTACATTACTAATATCGTCAGCTACATCAATCTTCTCGAAATTAGCACAATCAGCTCCTTTACATACTATACAAAATGTATTACACTTCAATCCCAATTTTCTACAAGCGCAACTCTTGGTACAAAGAAGTTTACAACCACAATTTTTTGAGAAGTTCATCAGAAATCAATGGGCCCATCAGAAAATTCAGGGATTAAATTATCACCTTTTTTCCAACCGAGTTCACAGGGTTCGAGAGAATTTCCTAATCAGGTTTGGCATTGGAGGTAGACCCTTTCTGCGTACTTCTTTAAAGCCCCATCAGTTGGAGGAAGCGACTTTATTGACAAATTCTTAAACTTTATAAATTATACTTTATTTTTTTATTAAATATATACTCATTCTACACAGGAATAGAACGTACTTTTTTGAATTATAATTTTGGCTTAAAATCTAAAAAGAAAAAAGCGTAAAAGCGTATACATATTTCTCTCGCGCCCTCTAGCGACGAAAACATGCAAAAAGAGACAAAGCGCGTAGGAAATTTTATGCTTTACAACTTTGCTCTCTTGATATTTTTCACCAAAATGCATAGTTTTTCCTGAAAAAGGCTATAAAGCGCTAACATTCGTATATATGTATACATTTCTCAAAAACAACCCTTTTTAGGAACTGCGGGGGTGAATGTTCAGACAACCGAAATATTAACTTTTTATGAGTCTCATAACTGTGGAAAATTTTTCCATAAAACTGCGATTTTTAGACTAATTTAAAGGGAGTATATGATTCAAGAGAGAAATACCTTGCGCTTTTTTATAACTAGCTAATCTTGCAGTAGTGGAGAATTGTCTCGAACATGTAAATCTATTGAACCCGAACGTGAGCACATGGTGAATCCAAAAAAGTTTTTTAGGCAACTGACAAAAAAAAATTACGTTTATCGGATCTGACAGTATTCCTAAAGTGCCATCTCTTTGTAAATCTTATTTTTTGACCGCTTTTACTTCACGGTCTCATGTATTAATTGAGCATCATTAATATTTGAAATGGATCTAGGCTTAAAGAAAAACTAAAAGTAAGCAGTAATTTCAAAGCTTTATTATGTTCATTAAAATTAATAGACTGAGATACAGGAAATTAACATACAACAAATTTTATTACTATGTTACTTACTAATGACAGAAATGGCAGGCATGGCTTGTCAATAAACTATCTAGTGACGTTTTCATTTGTTCCTTATTAACTTGAAAATGAATTAAAACTGTCAACTTAGTAGGCTTCTTGCAAAATGTCCACATTTCCAGTAATTTGTACGAAATAATTTTTAAAATATTTTATTTTGCTTTTTGAGACAGCTGCCTAAAAAATGTTGTGTACACCTCGACCTAAAAATGATCTTTCTCGATCTAATCCGAAGTTTGCTTGGCCTCGGCTGTACCTCGGCCGCAAACTTCGAGTTCGTCCGAGAAAGATGAACTTTACGGCCTTGACACACAAATAACAATTTTTTTCAAGAACTTCTAGTAGATTTGTGTATTTTTTTAATATATAAATTAAGTTTGACTGTTTCTTCGAAGTTTGAAATTGTGGAAAATTGAATTTTACGAAATTTAATAGCGAATTCTTAATTCGCATATACTCACCGCTCTAGTATTGGCACAGGCACAGGCACAGGCTTAGTAATGGCACACTAATAAAAAATTACTACAAAGAGAATTAGTTCTTAATGTTTAAATTTAGTTAATGAGAATTTTTAAATAACGTATATCTGTTGTAGTATACACCTGCGTATAACATACCTTTGTTGAATATAAATTTGTTTTCATATTCTATAGCTTACTTGAAATAATTAAGTACACGTGTAACGTTATGTTCCATTAGACAGCTTTAATTTGTTAATATGTTTCCTGCAATTTGTTCTTGTCCACAACTAAAATATTATTAGATTGAAAAGATTAATAATAATTTATAATTTTTATGTAAATTATTTATTATTTATAAAATAATTTATTTTCCCAGCGGGCCAACTTCTCTTATAGGATAAAGTAAAAAGAAAAAATTAAAAATAAATAGAAAAATTTTAGCACATCATGCTTCACAATTAATATATAATATGAAAAAAAAGATTATTAAAACAGACCTTAATTGAAATATACCTACTGAAAATGGACACAGAAATAAATTATGATACTAATATTTCTCATATGGAATATGCCAACCACATATTTATTTTAGGATGATGTGAGATCAAGTGAGATTTGAACTGTATTTCCAAGGGGTTTTTCATAGATATCATTTTTCTTAGGTTTTGTAGCAAAAACCTAATAAGGGGGTGTGTGGCTTAGAACTTCCTAACAAGTAACACATAATAAAGTTTATAATACAAAATATAATACATTGATTCTGCTATGATAAAGAACAGTTTCATTCCACTTTCAAAGTTGAAGAAAAGAAAATAGAAATAATATTTTTTCTGCGCTATATTTCTAAGCCCAATATTACATATTGTCTGAAAGTTATGTGTGGCATTCTACGAATATTCTTTCCTATTATTTGGGTTTTCTACCACATGTATTATTATCCTCTTCAAAAACAAATCACCGAATCTACAAATTAATAAAATTATTGGAAAAAAGCATCTGCTCCCGTGACGTTTACGTCAAAGGAATAGTCAGAGGTTATGTTTTGCAAATAGTATAAATCGGAATAAACATAGAAATAATGTATTTTGCTGACGTTTCGGAAAGTAGTCTCTTTACGTTTTCAAATCTTTTTTTGGAAGAACTTTTATTTTGCTGTGTATGTCGATATTACATTTTGAAAAATTTAATTATCTTCCTCAATTTTCATCGATAATTTCCAATAAAATGTAAATAACGTTACTTTGTAAATGCAAACCATAAGAGCAATTAAGATTTCGATTTTAATATGATTCTTATCATTTTAAAGTTAGAACAGCGTAATCTTTACACGTCTGAAGAACTTTTATTATACTTTCCAAAATGGATTTTAAACGTTCAAAACGACTGTTTCAGATGGAGAATAAAACAAAATCTTTAGTTACTGTTCGTTTTTGCTTAACTGCTTTACTGATGGTACCAATTGGACGTCGTAATACTATAAATCTAACACAGTAGATACTAACACTTTCTTAAATTTAAATCTGAAAAGGAATTTTGAAACACAAGAAAAAGACAATATAAATTTCAAAAATATATATATTAAATCTTTTAAAAAATTACGTTTTTACAAAACGTTCAAGAAAAATGTATTGACAAACTATAGTCTGGCCCGTGTACAACACATAGTGAGGAACAGAACCACTCATAATGTAACCAACTATCATCCAATGTGCGGTTTATAGCTAACGATTACACAAAAAGATTCGGCAAATAGTCAATATTTATAATTTTGGTGGGCTTTTGCTTGCCTGTCTATTGACGTATTTTCGGTTCAATATCAATTTTGATCGCACCTCGGAGCTTAAAAATGCTTGAATCGCAACGACTGAATTATATTCTGTAATTATAGATTCATACGTTCAGACAAGGCGGTCCCATGCACGTTCTGAGTACATGGTAACTATACTTTCCTGACACCGAATCACTGAGAAACCGGTTTAGCGCAAATACGCTTAAAACCCATCATTTTCCCGTCAAAATCCACTGCTAGAAAATGATGGGGCATCCTCGATGTTAAGGGCTATTTTTGCTAAAACTTTCGAAATACTTTAACTAGAGAGTGGATAACTGGCTCTCATATTTAACACAACGCATGAGTTGTAGTACTGCACAACGTGGATTCGTAAAAGGGTGTTTATTTTCAAAATTTCGGTTTTCGTTATACTTTCTAAATTTTGTGGTCGGGGCGACGTTACGTCCCCTTGCAGCGGCATTTACTACACTTTCTTAAATTACACTCCTTGATGAGTTTCCAAGATTTTGGCATAAAAAACGTTCCGTAGAGCGAAAATGTGATTGAATGTATAAAAACTTCTTTCAAGGGCATTTTTACGTGCACCCTTTTCATGCAAAAAAATCGGATTATATTACAGTTTCGAAAAGTTCATCGAGGGTTTTGGCGTGTTCTTTGACAGTAAAATGATCTACAATATATAAAAATTGTATGTAACTGTTTATGTTTATATGTCAAAAAATCCAAGCCACTTGGAGACGACGTAGGAAATTTGGCAAAGTTATTGACTTCAGAGTCCTAATAATAACAATACTAGTGTCATTTTTGCAATTTTTATGGTTTGTTGCCAAATTATATCAATTATTTAACAAGCTTAAATATAAATATTGCTATGATTTCTTAAACAAAATGCATCGCAAAAAAGTTATAAAAGACGAAACTGAACTTTGTTTAATGGCTTTCGGTCGAAGACCATACTACCAGTCACGAATTATCTTTGATAGGTTTCACAATGGGGTTAAATTAATGTATTAAATATATCTGATGTTAAGATACCAACCAGTGAGACAAAACCTGTACCTAATTGTAACTTAAAAAACGAAAGAGAAAAGAAGAAAAATAAATTTAAAGGAAACAAAAAGGGATATAAGAGGGACACACGGTTCTCGTAATGGGATCTGTCAGGACATTTTAAAATTGATGATACAGGGGTGAATGGTTGATAGGGGAAAAATAACAGAGGAAAAAACATACGGTAACCAAACATAATCTAAAGGTTAATACGAGTCTCTTTTAAGAAACCAAAAATATTTGTATAAACTGTCCGAGATCTTAAAGAAATAAGTAAAGCATATTAAATGGAGCCAATATATTGCAGTTTTTTGGAATATTAGTAATTAATGAATTAGAGGCAATTTGATATTTAGTACATCTGAAAAATATATGGTCGAAATCTGTTATAATGTTGCATTGATCACAACTTGATGGGGTATATATACCAATTTTGAATAAGTGTGGGAGATAACATGCATGGCCGTGATATTAATCTAACTAGAGATGTTATATATTTTCTCGATACTTGGACATCTTCATGTCAAAGTTTTATTAGGTACACTGGGATGGATCATTGTGTAACTGGTAGGGTTGGTAAAACATTACTCTTGCCACTGGCAATTCCATTTGACTCTCAAGTTTAATTTAAGAACACTATGTATTATGTATATCTGCTAAGATGATTTTATGTTGTAGAATGTATCTTGAGGAAGTTCCTTTTTTAGCTAATGTATCTATGTGCTCGTTGTGCTTTATTCCTGTATGTATGTGCTTTAACCCGGACGAAAGTAACTTTTTTTTTTCAGATAAATGTATTTGGTGAATGATATTTTTTATTTTGAAGATATATGGATTGACTTTATAACTGATGGTTAATGCATTGAGGATAGACAAGGAATCGGATAAAATAATTATTGCAATGGAGGGTTGTATGTAATGCCTCATATATAACTATGGCCTCTGCCGTGAAGATAGAGCAATTTGTGTTCAATTGGAAATAGTCAGTCTGAGAATTAATTTTAGATGCATCTGTGTACATAAACAGTGGGTTATCAAATTGATTCAGCAAATTGTTTAGTGTTGGAGTTGATTAAATAATTATTGGTATGATAAAGTCGGTATCGGTGAATAAATCAAAGAAATTAAAATTATTAATGGAAAATTGCTCCAGGTCTGGAAGTTCTGAACAGTATCAAGCAGGTATAGTCAAGGGAGGTGAAGGTTCTTTAATACAAAATTTGTTGCATAAGTCGGAAATGTTTACGCTTGAAATTTTGCCTAGTAGTCGAGTATTGAAATAAAATTGTTTGAGCATAAATTTGTTGCTAAGAAATTCTTTCCTTATATCAAGAGGAGGCTCAAGGGCTTCAACATAAAGTGGATCGATAGGAGTGAAATTCATTGCACCTATCGGAATCGCTTTTCGCTGTATAATATCTAAACTATTTAGTATAGATTTATTTGCAGATCCATATATGATACATCCATGATCTATGACTGATCTAATATAAGCTCTATAGAAAAGCAATGCAACCTTTACATCTGCGCCCACCAGATTTTTAGTGACTAATTTTAAGAAATTGATTCCTTTATTGCATCTAGTTACAACTGATTCTATGAAAGATTTCCATGTTAACTGTTAGTCTAGCACCACAACTAAATATTGACTTCTGGCTGATATGAGAATGTATAACCTCCCAACTGGATATTCAAAAATTATATTTTTGTGAAATGTCGTATAACTTAAAATTACTCGTCCACCATAAACGGAAATCCAATGTTTTAGCGTCGTCATTTTCTTCAAGAGTGTGTACAAATTTTGGTTTATATGGATGAATTGGCCTTGAATATTTTTTGTATAACGCTTTTAGAAATTCCTTCCCAATTATAGTCCCAGCATCATCTCCATGAAACTCTTTCCTCATTTTCTTTATATTTAATATATTACCAATTCTTTTAAATTTGTCGACTATTTTTTTAACATCCCTATCTGCTACTAGTATATGTGGCCAATGTTCATTGAATTATTCTATTACAGCCTTGTAGGAATATGTAACTCAAAATTCGTAGCACTGAACAACCTTTTGCTCTGCTATAAGCATAATTTTTAGTTAATAATTATGATGCTCACCTAACAGTTATTATTAATTTGACAAATAAACACACACACATTTGTTTTTCCTGGATGAATTGATGAGTATGTAGTGAAAGTTTTAAAGGATAAAAATTTAAAAAATCAATATCGACATAGGTTGCTCCTTCTAGGAAAATGTGTATATTTTGATGTCGTTGACCTTCTTTTAAAAAAATATCCCAAAAGTTACGTCAAAGTAAATCAAAATCTTATTTATGTAAAGTATTAGGATTATTTCGGAAATATATCATAACGCATAGGATACAATATACGTAAATAACTAAATAATGTCCTTTAGAATAAATAATGGAGTAAACACTTTAGTAAAACGGCAAAAGAATCGAATTTTTTTTGTCAATTTCACCTTTAGCAAAGTCAATCGGAGGACACATTGTATATGATTTTGGTCTTACCTGGGAAACGGATGTTACTGCACTAGCTAACACACTATCGTGGGTTTGATATGCACAGTATAGATTAAAAAATGTATCCAACATGTTCATACAGTAATGTCTCATTACCAAATTTCGTATCAAGGGTTAAATATGGTATAATATTCTGAGGGGTTTCTTTTCATTTTAGATGCGTATTTAAAATTCAAAAGAGACCAGTTAGAAATATAACAGGTGTATCCAATTCTGCTCCTGTCAAAATTTATTTAGAAATCTAAAACTCTTGATATTTTTATGTCAAATTAAATGATTAATCCTTTATATTAAAATATTTTAATATTTATTTTAAGCGCAATTACAATACACACAATGATCAGTGTCTCTGTATCTCAATACATAGATTAACAACTTATGAGCTAATCCCCAGATATATGGGAATTAAATCATTTATTTATTTAAAGGTACAACTGCCCAGACAGGTAAAAATCTAATTAAAAGGCAGGAAGACACAAGTAATATAAGATCAATATATATTCTTGCATATATAACAATTATGAAACAATAAAGAAAGTGATATTTACATCAAACCAAACTTTTAACTTACTCACTGACAAATAGTAGCAATAGTAACAATAATAACAATTACATCAATTTGTCAGTCAAAAAACTAACCAATATACATATTCAAACATTCACAATATAAGCCATAATAACAAAAAAAATACATTCTCAAATATTAACATATTCACATATATACACAAAATATAGACACATAAATACACATATTACTTAATTACCTAAAATGCATCTTCTGATGTTACAAATATTACGGTCAAAAATATCCAAGTTAACCTGATATTGGTTATAATATGAGCACATGAAGTAAATAGGTGAACATTTTAATAAATTTGTATGAGGAGTTGGTAAGTAAAATAGGGAATACGAGCGAGTTTGAAAATATGGTATATTGAAGTGAATATAGTTAAATAGCTCAGGACAGTCAATTTTGTTAGTTAAAAGTGTATGTAAAAATAATACAGCAAAGTACACTCTTCGTGACGCCAAGTCATTCAAGTTAAACCAAGCTAACAGCTCAGATTAAGGGGTGCCAAAAGCTGGATAGACACCATCAGATTTATAAGACACGTATTTAAGATGTTTCCTCTGAACATTTTCTAAGTTGAAAATATGAGTTTCATATTTCAGATTACAGACAACTGAAGCATATTCTAACTTAGGTCTGACAAAAGCGCTAAATAGTAAAGTGATAGTTGAAACATTTTTGAAGTGTCTCGAATTTCTCATAATGAAACCCAGATTTTTATTGGAATTAGCTATAATACAATTAATATGGGGAACAAAAGTTAGTTTAGAATAAAAAATAACTCTCCTAAGTCCTTAAATTCAGAACATCTGTTAACTATTTCAGTACCTATATTACACAGAAAAGTTATTGAATTAGTTTTCCTTGTAAAGGACATGGCATTACATTTCGATGTGTTTAGCGGTAACTTATTGATATCACACCAATTATTAATGTTTACGAAATCTTGCTGTAATTTATTACAATCGCTTACAGAGTTAATTGAGGTAAATAGCTTGAGGTCGTAGGCATACATAAGAGCATTGCATGTCTCAATTTCCTGACAGATATCATTAATAAACAGTATAAAAAGTAGGGAACCAAGAACCGAGCCCTGCGGTACTCCTGAAGTTGCTGAGACTTGAACAGACGTAAAACCATGATAAATGCACGTTTAATAGCCTATTAGACAGATATGAACAAAATAAATTAATAAAGTGCGAGGTTAGTCCAAACGTTGTTAGTTTCTTCAATAAAGTACCATGATCAAGCCTATCAAAAGGATTGGAGAGGTCAGTATAAATTATATCAACCTGACCACCCTGATCCAATGATGTGGTGAGAAAATTGGTAATTCTTATAAGATTAGTGGTTGTTGATCTACCAGCTAAGAAACCATGTTGATAAACTGAAAATTGAGATTTAACATGAAAAGATAAAATCCTTCAAAGAGCTTGCCAAAGTTACAGAGAATAACTATAGATCTATAATTCTCAACTGCATTCTTGTCGCCTTTTTAAAAATTATTGAACAGATTCTTGACCTACACCAAATTTGAGGAAATGTTTCAGACTGAAGCGCTAAATTAAAAATAGTAGTCAGTGGTACAGCAAAGATAATGGCGCAATCTCTTAATAAAAATGATGGAATTCCATAATGTTTGAAATCTTTTTGAGGTTCCAAAAAATATGTGGTGATAATAAACTAATTAATGTTAACAACTCACCGTGTACCGTGTGGACTGTAGTTTTTATGCCTTACAAAAAATACTTCTGCTAGGCTGTACTGCTGTAAAGGGAAATAAGGAAAGAGAGAGAAAAATAGGAAACGGGAAAACAGCACACCACACTTTCTATTGAAATATTAAAAGTAATTCTAATTGTTGAATATTTTGTAAACACTAATATGAACTTATATTGGTTATATTGATTGCTGTGCCACAGAGAATCATCTACCATATGTATTCACGTGCTAACCATGCTTCAATTCCTGCGCATTGCGCCTGGTAAGGTATCCGTTCACATACAAAGCGCCTACCGGCCGCCAAGTTCAAACAAATAACGAACGTAAAATTTGCGCGTAAACAATAAGCACCCGTGATTAATTTGTTTTTCAACTTTTTCAAAGCTATGAACACATCTTCCTATCTAATTAGTGGTATATTAAGCTGTGGGATATTGAGTGCGTTGTCATCTGCATTAGCGTATGTAGATGATGAAGTAAAAGCGGAATGGAAATAACTAGCCAATGCGTTGACAATGATTTGTGGATTACTTAGCGGGATGTTATCATAAGACATTGAATTAGGGATCGTAGATATATTACGGAACATTGAGAACAAGCATCGTTTACATCTCTATAACTGGTCAAAGATGACCAGTCAATGCTAGTTAGATCGTGGTACAATTTATTAAAATTGGCTTTCTTGAAATTAAATGATTTGTGATTATGATTATTAAGACGTCTATTAAGGTCGGGCTTTAGGTTAAAGTACAAGTCTAAAGGTGAAAGATGAGCATCCTCCGACATCAAGTAATTATCGGATTTCCGAATTTGAATTTTGAATCTACTAAGTATTAAATCTAAAAGTCTCGCAAAAAAAAATTAGTGAGGTAACATACCGATCAGTAATAACATTAGTTGATATGTAAGTTACATAACTTAGGATCACCCAAAATCACCCAATATAATTAACTTCTCTTCATTGAGAAAATGAAAATTTGTAGCAAGTGTGTCTTATATGATAGACTGCCCAAAGTCCTATGACATATACCAAATTTTTAATTATTGAGAAAGAAGACAACTGAATTTTTCTTAGAGAGAAGTTATTATAATGTTTATGAATTTTTAAATGAATAACTGTGATATTTAATGTTTGTAATTTTGTGCTATGTATTTCTGTTTTTATTGCAATTTTAACTCAAAATGATACTTCTTATTATTATTATTATAGTACTGTACATTTAGATTTAGATTTTAATTAGAAGCACACAACTCTCACAAAGGTGTGCGTTCCATGTCCTATAACAAGTCTTATGTCACATGTAAATGCTTATCTTGGACAATAAAGATATTATTATTAGTTTTCACATAGTTGTCGTTCCATCTTTCTACGTTAATTATTTTGCGACAAGTAAATTAAAAAAAAATATATTTTTATTTTAGATATCTTCCAAACTATTGAGTATCATCATCCTCATATTCATTTATACGACGACATAGGCATTTATAGGACTTCCTAGCGGGGGCAGATCGCTTATGGTTATCCGTCTATACCCATTATGTCTTCAAGTTTCATATTTTCATTATGTGATATTTTTAGATATTTTTTATTATCAATTTCATATATTTAGACTGGCTTAGACTTATAAGGGCTTTGTTTGTAATCATTCAATTCTTAAATTTTTATTAAAAATTACCTTACTACGTCAGAATTAAGTTTTGAATACCGGTATCAACACAAATATCAGAAATGTATAAAATTATGTCATCAAAGATATACTGATAGATAGATATATATTTAAATATGTTACTTATAAGTACAATGTTTATAGCAGGTAAGAAAAATATTTAATTACATATTAATAATATCTATAATATTGAATATACATGTATTGTATTATGATAAATATGACTAGTCTTAAGAAAATAAAAATGTTAAGCAAAATACACACACAAAACAATGTAAAATAACTGTAACTAAAATCGATAAAATAATTTCAAAGAAAAACTGTAAATATATTTATAAGCTCTGATAACCACTAACTGGACAAGCTAAAATATTTAAAAACATTAAAGAAGGGGAAAAAACAGAAATATAGTACCTAATATTATACAGAAGTACTCATATATTCGTTTATTGAATAAAAACAATGCTTTTGAATATTAAATTTATTATATTCAAGTGTTTTAAAGTTTTCAGAGAGTTTATTATATAATTTTAGTCTAATGAATTTCTTGCTGATTTTACAAACAAAATCTGAATGTTGTTAATTGATTTGGTGATCTAGTATTATAATCGTGATCATCTCAGTGAGTTGAGAAAGAATTTTTATTGAAATGAATTTGCAAGATAGTGTAATAAACATATAAAGATAGAATAGGCTATATTTTAAATTGAATGAATAAAGGTCTACAATGTTCTAATGGATGGACACCAGCAATCACTCGCATACATCTTTTTTGTAACACAAAAACCAAAAATTAGCGTCAGTAGAGATACCCCAAAGGATAATTCCGTAGCTAAAGTGCGTGATATGCGTTTAATAGTGTTTTATGATTTACCAGTTTTTTAAGTTGGCGTAAAAGGAATAGGTACCCTGATATTTTATTACACACCTGCTTAATATGAGTGGATCAATTCAATGAATCATCTAAGTTAACTCAAAGAATCTTTACACTGTTACCTATCACTAAAGAATTATTTGAGGAAGAAATCAGCTTCTGAGTCTTGTGCCTATTCAGTTTAAGTAAATTATTTTTATACCAATGTACAGCAAGATTTTGAGTTTCATTTATCATGAATTTTAGATCATCCATATTATTGTTCTTATTGATTAGTGTTGTATCATCTGCATACATTAACATTTTGTTTGAGAAAAGATAAAACCATATAACATTTACAAACATGATAAATAATATAGGTCGTAAAATTGATTCTTGAGGCACTCCGTGATCTAAGGTCTTAAAATCAGATATATTATTACCACTAAATACGCATTGTTTACGTGTATTTGCATATGATTCCTACAGTTTTAAAGAAGTGCCTCTAATACCATAGAAGTCAAGATTTTTTAATAGTAAATTACGAGAGACGCAGTCAAAGGCCTTGCTGAGGTCGACGAGGGTAACTGCTGTATGCGCCCCTTCCTCAAAACCCTGTACAATTTCACTCACAACTTTGTAGACGGCATCCGTGGCTGAGCATTTTTTTCTAAAACCAAATTGGCATTTATGTAAGAAAGAAATTCATGATTCTATTTTACTTCCACTTCCAGTGTGGAAGTATAGTAACGCAAGAAAAGTATATTTTTTGTTGAAATAGGCTTAAAATGTCATAAGAGGTTTTAAATTTTAGCGAAAAAAAAACTTCCCACCTGTCGGTCTGTCTGTCTGTAACTTTTTTGTGCACACGTTTACTCTGGAACCGTACCTGAAATTTGGTACACTTATGTATTGTAACGAGATCTGGAGCTAGATTATATTTTGAGCTAATTCCGTTGAAGGGTTCGGGGGTAAATGGGGTAAATAAGGGTAAATAGACAAATCAAGCAGCTAAGGGTCCATAAAATTGCAATTTAGGGCATGTACGAGAAGTGAAAGTCTTAAAAATCCCCCCCCCCCCCCCACTATCACCTCAAATACCATCCCCACACTATTATGAAACGGAGTAAAAAAATTAAAATATGATTTAGTGTGTATACAAGAACGAAACGTCTCAAAAAAATTTTTGGCGTTAGCTACACCTTCTGCTACCCCCCATTGCAACTCCCACCCTATTATTAAAGGGAGTAAAAAATTAAATTAGGATTTAGTGTGTGTACGAGAACCAAAGGCCTCTAAAATTTATTTTGGCATTAGTTACACCCTCTACCTCCCCCATTGCCACCCCACCCTATTGTTTAAGGGAATAAAAAATTAAATTGGGATTTAGTGTGTATAAGTGATTCCTTGGGCAGCGATTTTTTAATATGATTTCAATAATCTTGTTGCCAAGCACCGGTATAATTTACATTGGGCGATAGTTGCCAGGAATGTTAGGATCTTCTTTTTTAAAAATCGGTACAATCCTGGTTATCTTAAAAACATCCGGGAGATAACCTTGACCAAAACGTAAATTTATAACATGCGTTAGAAAGTTAATAATATCTATAGTACCTTTTATTATGTTACCATTTAAATCATACATGTCTTAAGCTACTAGTGTTTTTTAGACTAAGTATCGCACTCCGTACTTCAAATGGAGTGCCTGGTTCAAGAAAAATCGATGGAACATCTTTTAAAAATTTTAAAGCATCCTCATTTTGGGCTGGCAACTGATTAATTATGTTGGCTGCAACTGTCGCAAAAAAGTCAATAAATGAATTTGGTGTTATAGAACATTCTTCATTTTTATTTTTGGTGTTAAAATTTTTTTCATAATTAACGATTTTCCAACTATCCTTAGATTTGTTAGTAGACTTTTTAATGAAAGAATCATAAGCCGATTTTTTAATGAGACTAACAGCGTTTTCATATGCTTTACGAAAAGAATTGTAAATAGTCTTATCTTTAGTATTCTTTGTTGTATTATAAATTTGTTTAATACCAATAAGTGTGTCTCTCATCTCACGCAAATTATCATTATACCAGTGCACAGGTTTTACATTAAAGAAATATTTTATTAAAAGGCAAAATTTATGAACTAACATTTAGTATGTATTTAGTAAATAATTTGACAAAAAATCGAGGTCATCTGTAAGTAAATTCTCCCACTTTATTTGGCCTAATGACATTTTGATTTTTTAAATACTTTTGTCTGCTATTTTCCTTCTTCACACAGTTTTAGAAGTAGTGTTCATAGATTGTTGAAGATCTATATATTGTCCGCAGAGGTCCGATAGACCTGGATCAAAAACTGCTGTTTTATAGCAGTTGCTCTCTATATTCGTTAAAATATTGCCAATGCATCCCGTAGCTCTGGTTAAATCGGAAATTGTTATATCCATACCAGAAGAATTAGTTAAATATAAAAAAGCATTTAACATAGTTGAGGTGGTTTCAAAGTGAATATTAAAATCGCCTAAAATTATAACTTTGTTGTATATAGTAGATCTTCAAACTTAATTAGAAAGGTACTAAAATTGTCCAAACCTGATGTATATACGGTCATAACAATTGTTTTAATGAATACTAAGTCGATACCATAAGATTATGCATTATATTCACTACAAAAATCACGTAAATCCAACGATTTACATTTAATATTATTTTTTGTAAAAATCAGCACCTTCCCTCTAATTAGTTTCTCTGCAATAATAAAAATATAATTCATACTTGTCCAGTTTCATATAATTTGCATTATTTTCGTAAAAGAAATGTTCAGAAAGACGGACAACAGAAAAATTTTTAGTCTCTAAAAATAGTGAAAGCTGATCTGCTATTTGCAAAGCATTGTATACAGGGTGTCTCACCGGGAACTCAATCGATCGATATAGAGAAAAGTACGCATCAGGAAATTTTGAAAATTTAGATAATTACAAATATCGGCGTGACCAATCCAACTAAAATAATTACACTCAGCTGGCACTTCCGCTTATATCGAAAGTCGATACCAACTTGCTTACTTCAAATGGAACACCCTATATATTTTAGGGTTTTCGAAAGGAGTATAAAATTCTGAGTCGAAAATATGTAGCATATCCTATACCTAAACCTAGCCGTTTCAGAGATATTTAACATTTTATAGATAATTTGACAGGTGCAACGGTTTGCAAGAACCGTTATAACTTTCTTCGTGTAAAAGATCCTCATTTGCTTCTTGTCACATAAAAATAACACAAGGAGAACTACGTTGTACAACTGAAATAAACTCAATAGTATCATACCAAGTGTTTCGTTTTTCGCGTTACATTTTGTCAACTTCAAACCGCGAAAACTTGTTTAGGTCAAATGGAACACCCTGTATATTTTTACGTCAAGTGGTGTAAAAATGAATTCCTTTTTTTAGGTATTAGCATTGTGGGGGCTAAAGTTACAACTTTTTGAAATATTTGCGATTTTATTAGAAATTCATGAATTGTTGTAATCATTTCATCATAATATCCATGATTAGAAACAATCGGTAATTATCTTATGTCAAAAAATGCCAGTACGTTTATATTACACCAACAAAAACTTTTTAAATTTGTTTATTTTTTATGGAGAATGTGATAAAGTAATATCAAGAACTTGCAGCACATTGGCTACTCGATATCCACAAAAATGCAAAATAACACTAACACTGTAACATGCGTATTATTCGAATTGAAGATATGGTATGAACTAAAATAGCAGAGATAAGATCAATTTAAAATATGATTTCATTTTAATTTAATAATTGTTCAAAATTCCGCCCTCGAACCTCGACACATTTTTCGCACCTTCGGGTTAGTTCCTCATGGGTAGCTCTTCTAACTGAATCCTGTGATATGCTTTGAAATGCATTTTTTACTCTTTGCATACAATCTTCAATGGTTTTTAATGGGCTCTCATAAACTTTATTTTTAGTAGTTCCCCAAATGAAATAATCCAGAACTGATAAATCGGGCGAGTGAGGAGGCCATAAGAAGGGTCCCTTATTGGCAATCCATTGATCATAAAAAGTTTCTTGTAAATAATTATTATTAATTAAATATGCGTTATGTGGGGGAGCACCATCGTGCTGATAAAAAATGTTTCTATGTTCGGCGAGAGGTAAATTTTCTAAATAGTCTGTCTTCTTAGGAAATCTGTTTCTTTTAATCCTTGAACCATATGGAATGAAAACGGATGAAACTTATGTTTTAATAAGATTCTGTGAATTGAATCCTTGCATAGTCCCTATTCCAGAGCAGCTTGTCTTAATGATATCCTTGGAAATGCATGAAAATATCCCAGAATGACTATTTCAATGTTTCCGTCGTCAACAATAGGCTCTTTTCTTTGCATTTTTGCCTTGACAGAGCCATAATTTTTAAAATTCTCCAGTATGAGTTTTACAGTGTTTGGTGACGGTTTCCGTTTTTCTGGATATCGAGTAGCAAATATGCTGCAAATTCTTGATATTACTTTGTCACATTCTCCATAAATAATAAAAAAAAATTAAAAAGTCTTTGTGGGTGTAATTTAAACGTGCTGGCATTTCTTGACCTAAGATAATGACTGATTGTTTCTAATCATGGCTATTTTGATGAAATGATTACAACAATTCATGAATTTCTAATAAAATCGCAAATATTTCAAAAAGTTGTAACTTTAACCCCCACAATGCTAATATCAGAAAAAATTTAATTCAATTTTACACAACTTGACGTAAAAAATACAGGGTGTTCCATTTGACCTAAACAAGTTCTCGCGGCTTGAAATTGACAGAATGTAACGCGAAAAACGGAACACTTGGTATGATATTATTGAATTTATCTCAGTTGTAGAAAGTAGTTCTCTTTGTATTCTTTTTATGTGACAAGAAGCAAGTGAGGATCTTTTACACTAAGAAAGTTATAGCGGTTCTTGCAAACCGTTGCACCTGTCAAATTTTCTATAAAATGTCAAATATCTCTGAAACGGCCAGGTTTAGGTATAGGATATGCTACATATTTTCGACTCTCTGCTCTATGCTCTTTTCGAAAACCCTAAAATATATAGGGTGTTCTATTTGAAATAAGCAAGTTGGTATCGACTTGCGGTATAAGCGGAAGTGCCAGCTACTTGTAATTATTATTTTAGTTGGATTGGCCATACCGACATTACTAATTATCTAAATTTTCAAATTTTTCTGATGCGTACTTTTCTCTATATTGATCGATTCATTTCCCGGTGAGACACTCTGTATTATATGGAGTATACTCACAGCGTTAATCTGTGATAGGCAAAATGCAATTATTAATTTGCTGTTTACTTCCGAAATTAACACTAATGAGGCAAATTGAGATACAAATGTAAAATATATAATTATTAAAATAACGCTTCTCGTAATCTCCTTAATAAAAGCTGTCTGGATTTGTAAATAATAAATATTGGACTTTCAGGATATAAGATAAACATTTGACATATTAACTTCAATGTGATAAAACTCTAATATATTTGAGGTACATCCATCTGTTTTCGTCTGAATTAGAAAGATAACAAAATTGATGAATCGATTACCATATTTAACCTGAACAACTTAAACGGTGCTAATTTATACAAACTAAATATGCAATGGTTACAGCTTAATAAAAATATCTATAATTGTAGATAAATATCCCGATAAAACTTAAGTCTTAATATTTCCACTCCTGGATGGCTAATATGAAATTATGGACGGCCCCCTGACATAATAGCGATAATAAATAACACCGTCGTAAAGATAGCCTATCGCCAATGTCCAGACATAAATACAGCATTGTTAATTTTAATTTCCTGCAGCTTGTGGCAGTTTCCCTCTTGATAGCTGTGCAGACATGTGAAATCAGTTATCCAACAACATATCTGAGCAATCTATCGAGAAGCCAGCGACCTAACGGAAGACTAGCATGATTTAGCACGGCTTACAATCAGCTGATTAGATGAAGGGGCCTGAACAGACTGGGTTTCTGGTTGAACCGACGATTCTTTGCAGCGATCTGGCCGTCATATGGCAAACGAGGAGCTGCGCGAGCCAAGCACGTGCTGTGCTTCTAACCGACGTCCAGGTTTCTCATCCGTGTCCGTAGAATCCTTTAATTGTTAGGTAATAACTGTTATAATTCAGGATTTCTTGAACCGTGAAAGGGATCTCTAATATGCATATGCATGTTAGTAATTCTTTAGATTATACGATGAGGTATTGAATGAAAGAATCTTTTTGCTTCATTTTAAATACTTACAATCATTGTACACCTTTTGGGTTTTTTGACCTCAGGATGTTAGAAACGAACTGAATGTCCGCTATTGAGTAAATAAATGGGAGTTTCGGAAGTGGTTGGGCAAAGTGGTATGTTCGTAATTTATAAAGAACGTGAATTAAAATATTACATGGAATGAACTAATTAGCAAAGTTTCAAGTAATATGGAAGCAGCAGATGCCTTCATTTGAAAAATCTATACTATATACAGCGCGTACGTTTTACGAAAAAGACTCATTCTTGTTAAAAAATTCTGCGTATGTCCAGCCTCCCTAATAAGCAGTTTAAAATAAACTCTCACATACATTGTGATTATTTCTACCTAATTTTCTAAAATCCGTATAATACGTTACGTTCATAAAATCTACGGAATGGGACGGCTGTGGCCTATCCAAATATTTATAATTCTGAAGCCGGCGATAAAAGTGAATGAACAACGCACATCAATACCGATGCCCAAGGAATCACTACTTACACATCCAGATTTTGTATCCAAGTCTTACACACACTAAATCTCAATGTAATATTTTACCTTTTAATAATAGAGTGGGGTGGCTAATGTCAAAAAAATTCTAGAGGCCCTTGGTTCTCATATACACACTAAATTCCAATTTACTTTTTCACTCCCTTTAATAATAGGATGGGGGTGGCAATGGAGGTGGTAAAGGGAGTGGCTAACACTAAAATAAATTTTAGAGGCCCTTGGTTCACGTACACAGACTAAATCCCAATTTAATTTTTTACTTTCTTTAATAATAGGGTGGGGGTGACAATGGGGGTGGTAGAGTCGGTGACTAACGCCAAAGAAATTTTAGAGTCCTTTAGTTCTCGTATACACACTAAATCCCAATTAAATTTTTTACTCCCTTTAAAAATGGGGCGGGGGTGGCAATGGGTGTGATAGAGGGGGCAGCTAACGCCAAAACATTTTTTGAGACGTTTCTTTCTTGTATACACACTAAATCACATTTTCATTTTTTTACTCCCTTTCATAATAGTGTAGGGGTGGTATTGGGCGTGAAAGTGGGGGTGGCTAATGCCAAAAATTTTTTTGAGACCTTGACTTTTCGTACATGCCCTAAATTGCAATTTTTTGGATTCTTACCTGCTTGCTTTGCCTTCGCATAAATGGTCAGGTATATGTAAAATACCTTTGTTCATTTTTTTGTAGAGAAAATTACATAACAGAAATTCCAAAAATATATCTATAAATTTATAGCAATTTTTATGTGTAAAGGGCAAACATTAATATTTTAAACAACATTGCTCAGTTGATTCATTATTTACTGGTGCATGATTCTTAAACAGTATATGGTTTCCACATCCCTGAATTATTGCAGAAACACCTCAGCAGCGAACAACCGAAAGAAACAGGATTACCTCATACCACAACTCCACGGTCCCTGGTCTTAACAAAATGACGCCATGTACGATTTTACCATTAAAACTTCCAGAGATTCGATGGTGTCCGATCGAATTGCAGGAACCCCAAAATATGAATTGTATGATTTAAGGTTTCATTTCAGTTTTTATTTCAATTCTAAACATATACCCTGAATTGTCGGTTGCCTATCAATTTACCACAAAAGGATCGCTGTGAGAGAAAATTAAACACCTAAATCTTATTAGCAAAAATAAACTCTACAATTTAAATGTGTTGCTGTTCTTACACCTATTAAAGTATTAAATTAATTGAATTTTTACAACCTGGATTGAACAAAAATTTCATACTAATAAAAATTTGAAAAGTATCTTTACACACTGAGCTACGCGAGGACAACAATTATACTATAAAATGTGTAATATACAAGTTCTAGAAAATTATAATGCATTTAGTAGTTTGACAATGCCCGTTTGTCGGATAAATATCCACTACTTAACACTGGAAATAACTTAAATATTTCATAATATAAAGACAAATTTAATTCCAATATCAGACGACTTTCAACCCAGATAAATAACAGTTCATGATAATAATTGACAAATCTTTAAAGGTTGAGAATCGCTGAACCTATGGAAAGATATATTATGTATCTCTCTCTCTCTCTCTATTCAGTGTATATTTCATATTCCCGTCTCTCTTTAGATGGGAGAGAAGCTTGGTAGACATATGTGAACAATGTATTTCGGCTACTGTTTTAACTTTATGTGGAAGAGAAATGAAGTCCTAGTCAGTGTCAGTTCATACACACACCAAGTTAAAGTCTACTAGTCTATATCTCGTCTTACCAATGTCCCTGTTGGATGATGACATGATGATATACTTTGGTGGTGGTTGCAACAATATGGCGACGACTCTATGAATTTTTTTTTTTTTGACGAGGAGGGGAAATCCTCATGGGCTCCCAACCTGAGCTGGGTCAGTGTCAGACTCTTACTGACTAAAACCTCTTCTCACAGGGTCGTCTGTAACACTCCGAGGACACTGCAGCCTCTTGGGCTTATTGTGCACTCCCTGTTCCGATTTACACTGCCCATTTTAACACTCCTGTGCCACTGATGAGGTGATACAGGTCTGAGAATGGGCGAGTTTTAACGCTTTGCGGGTCTGTTTGTGTTTGCCCGTAAATATTATATCTTCTGCGGTTCAATGCCTCACATTCATATATGATATGGTCTACTGTCTCTGGTACCTTGCCACATAATCTGCAGTCAAGGTTGCCATCGAACTTGCCAATTCTGTGCAGGTGCCTCTTAACAGGAAAATGTCCCGTCAAGAGGCCTGTTGCAATTCTCAACTGTAACCTGTTCTTTGGGAGCAGTTCTGCAGTTTGTTTTGGGCATGGGCCTTCAATAAGTGTTTTCCCATGTCGATTACCTAGTATGTTCCTCCAGTAATGATTGTGTTTATTCCTGACCCAGTCTTTAATTGCCCCCCTATCTGAGCATTTGGTAATGCTCAGCACGGTTTCTGGGCCATGTGTTAGCTGCTCCTTGTCTAGCAAGTTCATCAGCTTTTTCGTTGCCGTCTATTCTGGTGTGTCCCGGCACCCAGAGTAGTTTAACGCTGTTCTGCTCACCCAGAACTTCGAGCTCTTTATGGCAGTCCCATACCAGTCTGGAGGACACTTTATTAGAGGCTAATGCCTGCCTGACTGTCAGATGCGATGCAGATCTGCTGGTTCACATATTGTCGTTTGACATTCTCCCGTATACACTCAAGTATAGCCAGAATTTCAGTTTGAAATACAGTGGCGTGAAGTCCAAGAGAACGGCTTATACTTGCCCTCTGTCTCACTCCATGTATTCCTGCTCCAGCTCCTGATTCCATCCCGGACCCGTCAGTATACCAGGCCAGGCCTTTGCGTAGTAACTCAGGAGCTCCTGTTGACCAATTCCCTCTCTCTCCAATAGAGATACTGAAGGGCTTGTTAAATGTGATTTTTGGGACCATGTAATCTGACCTCATGCTCAATAGAGGATCTACTACAATATTGATTATCCTCATATGTCCTGACTCCCCTGTGTGGAGAGCCACGTCACGTGAGTTTTGCACCCTGTATGCCCCCCATTCTTGCCTCTCCCTGAATCACTACGCTGAGTGGGAGGAGGTCCAATAGGGTCTCCATGGCTGCTGTGGGGGTGCTTCTCATGGCACCCGTGATTCCCAAGCAAGCCAGTCTCTGTACCCGGCTTAGCTTATTGGCTGCAGTTGTTTGAGTGGCTTTAGGCCACCAAACTAAGGCAGCGTATGTAATGGAGGGTCTTATTACACTGGTATAGAGCCAGTGCACCATACCAGGCTTGAGCCCCCATGTTTTGCCATATTATGTGTTACCCTGTCTAGATGTTGGTTCCAGGTAAGTTTAGAGTCTATGATGAAGTTACGTCTAGCTTAAATGATTCCTCATTTTTGTTGTGGAGCGTAGTCTGGTAGTAAAAGAGGACGATGTGGTCCTGCTGCCAAACTGAAAACAATATGTTGCAGTTCTACCTGTAACCTCGTTGGAAATTTCATATAACTGCCTATATAACACTATGTAAAATTATCCAACAATAAAATTCCCTTACGAATTCTCCGTAAAACACTATAAGTCGAAGCTGCATTTAGTAATTGCAGTAAACATTAAAAAATAGTAATAATTAGTAGACTCACCTTCATTGGAAGGGTTGTCACTACAGGGCGGGAGCGAAAATTCAAGAAACCGAAAACGGTACAGAATGATGACAAAAACATACGAAATTAATAGTAAAGGGAGAGGCATGTGCAAAGCCATAAGTCGTAGAAGACATTATTACTAGACAAACACGTTGTTCTAGCGACCATAAGTTAAAGAAAAACCTAAAGTGGGATTCTATGGATATTGACTACATCGCCACCAAAGTAGGCAACATTAAAATCTAACGATACTATGTCAAATAAAATTGACATTTATTTCTGTTAGCATAATAGTATTTTAACATGCGACAAGTTTTAAAACTGAAGGACATTATTTTGTGAGTTAAGTTGACAGCTAACAACATAATATTTAGTTGTAGAATTTTTAGGGCTTCTAATTTGATTCTCTACGAAAAGAGTTTCACGGATTTAATTGTTTTATAAGGTTGACAGCATAGCTCCAGAAATTTATAATTTTGAATTTATTTAAATTCTATAAACCCAGTGACACTTGCAACAACAAGATGAATCTGACAACGAACGTTACTGTCGTAAAACTCACACGATTTTTTTTAAATATACGCCTTTTGACAATATTATAAATTTGGTTAAAAACACTTATAATTGAAAATAATCTTACTCAATTGAAATTAACCGTGACTCAAGAGAAGATAAATAAACTTACCTTGATTAAATATGTACCTAGATTACCATACCATCATTTCAATTTTATTCTAACCCGCCAAACGATTTTCAATTAAAAGCAGGAAATGGCTTAATCAATGCGCCCCTAATATCATTTACCAGAAGATAACAATAGATCGTATTAGATCAGAACCTCTCCAATAAAATCAAAAGTGATGACTAGATGGAATGATAGACGTGTAGACCAGCCCTGTCTACAGAGACTTTCCCCTGTTGGATATTTTACCTGAGACCGTGTCTGATGAATCGTATATAATGTGTGTGTATCAGTGAGAGTGCTTAAAAGTGAGTATCTTCTATATAACAGATGGTGGCACGTGCCGCAGTTTTATTTTTTTTATAGTTCAGTGTACTTTAAATAATTTTATAATGGCCAAAAATGATGACTCTTTTCTCTTCCTTTAATTATTCCACCACAAATTCGCAAATTTTATGGCATACTTTGATTATTTCGAAAATCGAATTAAATTTATCTTGTTTCTAAAATAGGCTACGATTCAGCAGATGTATAAACAAAAATTATTGCAATTTTTATTAAACCTATTGAAACATAAATATTTATTAATTAATTAGCAGCGTTTCAATTTATAGATCGGAAAAAATAGACTTTGCAAATCGAACCTAATAATATTCACAATATTACTCACTGAAAAGTGAAGATCTTAAGTTTTTGATTGAATTTTGATTGATTATTGTCTTATTCGCTTGGAGTATATACTACTTCCGATCTACCTTTTATTTGTGGCATTTTTTTTTTCAGATCGATTTAATTAAAATGTTGATACTTTAATCAAACGTTAAGTGGAATTATTTAAATAGTTTCCGTCAGTCTTAATATAATTTATTTTACTGCGTTTGCATGGAAAGCAAAGGAGATTCCAATCGGCGATGAGGCAAGAAAACCGTTGTGCTGGCACATTTGTATATCATGTCTCAATATTATTGTTTCTTTTCAATTTTTCGAGGATATTACTCAGTCAAAGTTGAATCTCTGATGATATTATAAGCGGCTTACTCGTTCTTCAAGATTAAGCCGAGCTCAATAATTATCCAACATTACTTTGTCAGATATTCTTTCTTTTCCTGTTCTAACAGTCGATTTATCCACCAAACATTTTCACTGGTATATCAGGCATTTGAGATTAGGGAAAATAGATATCTACTTGTGAATATGTTTGTTTATAAATTACAAGAGTATTAAAGCAATTAAGTATATTAAAATATCCATGCCCTGCAGTATCAAAAATTGAGATTTCTAGACTAAATCTATTGACAAAATATTCTTCTTAATATTGAGATATTTTCACATATTCTTCTCTGCTGCAAACAAATTTAATAAATTATTTTTTAAAGCTGAAATTATCACAAACTTCAAAAAAATAATTATTGACTCACGCGCATTTTTTGAGATCACCAGGACTTGATATATTTAAACAATCTAATGATGATTCTAATTTCATTGGCAAAACTCATGTCGATCGGTTCAGTGTTTTGCTATTATTAACAACTGCTTTATGTCTTCTTCTCGTCTCACATCTTTGTATATCAGTGTATGTGCGGAAGTTGTGCAATTTTAAGCGAGAATTATGTAGTGAATATATCATCTTTCAGAGGTGACGTAAAACCGTTCGTCCCTTGTCTATTAAATGTTAGGCAAGCAAGAAATCTCTACTCTTCGAAACAGAAAATTCCTGGTTGGATGTAGCTCATCTACAAGCATCGGTGTTAGGCCCTAGTAGCGGAAATAGGCCGACATTAAATAAATGTTTAAAAAATGTCCTCTTCAGAACGCTTTCACGAAGAATTATTTAAAAATATAATAATCTTTATTCTTTATTAATTAATGGCATGTCTAATAGTTAACTAAATATTTTAATTTTAAACCCTCATGTCGGTTAATCTTAAACTGTAATATAACTGTAATAAACTGTTATAAATTTTTCAAGACATTTTATGAACTGCAATAATAATTGGATTGTTTTTTCTAATGATTTCCTTTTCAGATAATATTTTTAAGATATTTAAAAAACATTTTGTTTATGGAAAAAACCATGTATATTAACCTCACCACAATAAAATTGTGAGAGGCTACTAAAATTAGTACAAAAACGAATATTGAGATCTTGGACGTTTTGAGGTCCCAGGAACCCAAAAAAGTGGTTTTTGAACAATGTCTGTGTGTGTGTATATGTGTTAGCACGATAGCGCCGAAACTACTGAAAGGATTTTTATAAAACTTTGCATGGAAGTTTTTTAGTGTTCCAGAAAATCTGAAAAGGTTTTGGTTGAGATTGGATTACGTTTAGTGCCGTTTTGGCGCAACAAGTTGTTTATTTTATAATTACTTTCAATTTGCAATCAAACCATTGAAAAGCAGTTAAAATTTCAATTTCAACGATATATCACATTTCCACCCTCTCGATTTGGTTTCCGTGAAAAAAATTAAAAACAAAGCAAATGTGAAACATAGATCGCATTTCGCATGGTATAGTCGATGCGCGTAGCCGTTGCAACGTGAAACTCACCACGTCACGTATCACCTACATTCCTATTCAACAACTATACAACTTTACTGTCTCATTTAATTTCAAATGGCGTGAATTGGAAAAGGATTTGGATACAAGTTTGCACGAGGGTTTCTTCAGTGCTCTAGAAGATCTGAAAATGTTTTGGTTAAGAGCGGATTACGTGTAGTGCCGTTTTTAAATATATATACAGACAAATCGAATAATTCATCATCATCATCATCATCATCATCATCGACCAGCAATTTGCGTCCACTGCTGGACATACGCCTCCCGTAAATATTTCCATCGATTCCTGTCTTGTGCAGTTTGTATACAATTTCCCTGCAACCGCTTTATGTCGTCCGTCCATCGCGTGGGGGGTCGGCCTCTACTTCGATAAGCCTCTTGTGCGTCACTGAATCTTGCAACATGACCTGCCCAGTTCCAGTTTAGGGAAGTTATTCTCTCTATGGCATCTGTTACGCCTGTTCTCTGCCTTATGGTTTCATTTAATACTCGATCCCTCAGGGATATACCCAACATCGATCGTTCCATGGCTCTGTTCTGGCTTTCTTCGTCAACGTTAAAATTTCCGCCCCGTAGGTCATTACTGGAAGAACGCATTGGTCATATACCTTTCGCTCAAGGCTCATTGGCATATCTGCCTTAAGAACATCCCTCAATTTACCAAAGGCTGCCCATGCCAGTCCTATCCTTCTGTAAATTTCGCAGCTTTGGTTATCTCGGCTTATCCGAATTTCATGCCCTAGGTATTTATACGACATTACACTTGTTCGATTTTAGTTCCACCCACAGATATATTGTCGTTGAGGACGAGGTTTGTCATAAACTGGGATTTTTGAAAATTGATTTTTAGACCGACTTCTAGCGATGCTTCGTCCATGCTCCTTAGCATTTCACTGGCGTCTTTTGCATTGTCCGCTATCAGAACGATGTCATCAGCAAAGCGCAAATGATTGAGATATTCTCCATCTATTTTGATGCCCTTTCGATTCCAATTTACTCTTTTGCACATAAGATCCAGTAGCGCTGTGAATAGCTTTGGTGATAAAGTATCAACTTGACGTACCCCTCGACCAATGGGGAATTTGCTGGTGTCTTCATGAAGTCGGACACATGCAGCTGCGCTTTTGTAGATGTTTCCTATCAGTGTTGTGTATCTGTGGTCGATCCTACTTTCCGCTACAGCTTTTAGCATAAATTTCTGGTCTACCGTGTCGAATGCCTTTTCGTAATCGACGAATATCAGAATGAGCGGTTTATTGTATCCGATAGACTTTTCAATGAGGCTCTTTATAACTTGAAGATGGTCGTTTGTCCCGTACCCAGTTCGGAAGTCTGCCTGCTCTCGCGGCTGGTAAAAGTTTAATTTGGGTGTTAAGCGGTTTGCTATTATTTTCATAAAGAGCTTATATATATGTGACAAGAGACTAATAGGTCCCTCCCTTGTTATGCATTATGACAATAACCGCGTTGTTCCATTGAGATGGAGTCGTCCCTCTTCTAAGAATTATACTACAAATATTTCTCTAAAATCTAGTAAAATTACCGAAATGCAAGCTAACTAATGTTTCATTTAACAAAGTCAGCCATGAGCGATCGGTTTGCAATGAGCAAATCTTGATAATTGTCGTTTGTTTTCCGTGCCATGTTTTATAATAGTTTGTCATCCGATAACATTGGTGCCATGTCATGTTAATAAGATTTCGGCATATTTGTAGCTTTTAGTGACTATGCACGAGTGGATTGTCACAAACTTTAAAGGTGGGTGTAACAGTAGCAATATCATATGCTTTCTGAACGTACGTTGGTGAATTTATTATAGATTATCACTTTACCAACTTCCAGTTTGTTACTTTACGAATATGTAATGTTTTGGGTAACTAGACTTTCTTAGTTATTCAAGTGATATTAAACTTGTTAATATGAAAAATAGTATATTATTCAACGAGCGATAATGTAGGTAATAACTCGCGCAGATGGAATTTGCAACATGAACCGCAGGCGACTGTTCTAAATTCATCAATTTGAGGGTTTCTTTAGAGCTCCAGAAGATCTGAAAATGTTTTGGTTGGATAGGATTACGTTTAGTGTCATTTTGGCACACAATTCAATGCTCTTTTCGGCTTCAAAGATACACCGAGTAGAGAGATTCCAGCTGCCGATTTGTTTGATATACTAACTCTGTTTTAATTGGTGGCAAAAAATGATAAATGTTTTTTTAAAAAATTTATCATGAAATTGGCACTCAATTGTTTTTATTATATAATATTACAAACATTTTTTGGCATTCCAAAATAAATCTTAAAATTCATATCAATATCTATCAATGTTGTAAAGATTGTTCCAAAAAATATTTAAAATATTGTATTTCAATGTTCTAGTCTTTTAACTGCATTTTAACCAGTCACAAATCCGTTTCTAAAAACAGATGGAATTAAAAAATATGTAGAAGATTTACAATTTTGTTGCCAAAAATATAAGGAAGTGCATGTGTAAGGCAAGTCAATATGTATAAGGCAAGTCAATATAGTCAATATGTCATTATATTCCATCTTCGTAGCAAATACATAGCTCCCTCAACTTAATGGATGTAGATGACAATACATAAATTCGAGAAGACGAATTCAAGTCATCAGTCTTTAATAAATTATTGCTATTATATTACATCGCAATTTTACGTTTACTGTGTCTGTTAAGATTTCTAATATGTTGCAACTAACGCACGCAATTTCTTATGTAACATATAATCGCTCTTGTACTGTTCTGTGACAAGCAACCAATGCCTTCTGCATCAATCGTGAAAGATACAAATTGATGATGAACTAGTTGATTCCACATTAAAAGACCAGTTTTCAGATGAAAGCTACTCAGAAGACAATACACCAAATAAAACAATTACAAATGGAGTATTTACGGGAAGTGGTTCCTACTTGATTTCCTAGAGAAAATTTTATTCTAGAAAAGAATATGTTTTCAACAGAACTTTTTTTGGTCCCTCAATGAAGTTAGCTCCATTGAGGTACAGATAACTAGGACTTATGAAAAACTTCGTTAAGGCATTAGAGATGGATAGTTCTGAATTTACATGACTAACTAGAGGTTTTAAAAATATCAGTAACAATATTGAAAGTAGCGCAAATTTATTGGACCTGATTAAGTGGTCAATTAAATACCTGCAAACAGTGTCGAAGTATTGTAAAACTTTTTTTAAAAAAGTAATGATAATGAAACTGCTTTACTCGGAAAATGTAAATGTATATATAAAAGTACATTACTTATAACGATTTACAAGGCGAAGTTTAGCCAAATGGCTAATATTAGACTTAACCTTTTTAAATCACTTAGCCTTAATTACCTAACAAAAGAAACATAAGACATGCATTACTATATAATAAGTTGACAATGTGTATACACTATGTAAAATATATTTTTTTATCGTTTTATTTCGATACCGTCCTGTCGGAGATTAGCATTAGCTATTACACCACTCAACCAGGACACATGCACACAGACAATTACACAACGACCATTCCTTACGACATTGCCACCTGACACAGCTTAGACTCGAACTCAGGAGTTTTATAACTAGACGTGTTGTCTCTCACACAGCCCCTTCTGATCCATTACTACCTACTCGGCAACACATGAAAAAACGCCACTGAACATTCATGATCTAGACAGGATTTGAACTTGTGACTCCTTGGTATCAAGCCTAACGCGTAAGCGAGCCGACAATAGACATAGAAATTATACACATAGATGGACATATGAAGGAAAAATGGCAATAAAATAATAACAATGATAATAGTAAATAATAATAATAGAAAAATCATAAGCAAAAGGCAAAATGATACCTGAACATTTATCCTGGGGTTTGTTAGTGTTTATAAACCATGTTTTAATTTTATCATAGAGACACTAACCAATGGGTGCAAAATAAATCTATGGAATGGTACAGGAACTTGCCAAGACAGAGATAATCCAAAGAATTCATTAAAGAATGATCGGCAAAATTTCAAGATCTACTAAGCGAGAACAAGAAGACTATCGGAATAATGATAGATCTTTTGACTATTCGTTGCCGGCTCGATAGACGCATACATCTAATGGGCCTGGCAGAGGATGCAACATGCAGATTCTGTCCAAAAGAAGAAGAAACCCCAGCTCACGTATTATGCCACTATGAAGGCCTAGCGAGACTGACATTCCAATTATTCGGAGAAGAAGAACTAAGAGCGTATAGCTATAGGAATTGACCCTTAAGAAATCTGTGGAGTTTGGTACAAAGAACACAGCTTTATCAGGAATGTATTTTAGTGACATTACAATATCTGTGGTAAAAGCCAAATAACCAGCTCCTCCATTTATCTATCTATCTATGACTGGTGGTCGAGAGGTGAGCGCCTCTGACCCAAAAATTCCGGGTTCGATCCCCGGTCGCGGCAGTGGAAAATACTGTGAGAGGAATTTTTCCACCACACATGGATATTGGGTGTGTGTGTCCCTTGTCTCTAAATGTGTAGCCCCTCTCCGACACAAGGCTCTTCTAGAGTCTTCCAGGCTAAAGGGGGTCGTAATTATCTGTGGTGTCATTTATTATTTATATCTATGGGATCACTAGAGTTACTTGAGATTGTTAAAGAATACGCCAAAACCCTCGATAAACTTTTCGACTCTGTAACAAAATCCGACTTCAGCATTTCGCATGAAAAGCGTGCTTCACGTAAAAATGCCGTTGGAATAAGTTTTTATATTTTTAATCACATTTTCGCTCGTTTTTTATGCCAAAATCTTGAAAACTCATCAAGGAGTGTAATTTTAGAAAGTGTAGTAAATGTCACAGCACGGGGACGTAATGTCGCCCCGATCACCAAAATTTAGAGTGTATCAAAAATGGACTTGAATTAAAAACCCTTTTACGAATCCACGTTGTGCAGCACTGCAACTTATGCGTTGTGTTAAATATGAGGACAAGTTAATCCAGTCTCTAGTCAAAGTACTTCGAGAGTTTTAGCAAAAATAGTCTTTAGCGACAAGGGTGACCATTCATTTTCTAGTAGTCGATTTTGACGGGAAAATGACGGATTTTAACGGGATTTGCCCTAAACCGGTTCCTCAGTGATTCGGTGTCAGAAAAGTATCTTTATCATGTACTCAGATGACTGCCTTTCCTGAGCGTATGAATATATAATTGCTACAATATAATTTAAAGTCGTTGCGATTCAAGCATTTTTAAGCTCAGGTGCGAACCAAAGGCAAGCAAAAGCCCACCAAAAATTTATAAATATTGAACTTTTCTTGAATCTTTTTGTTTAATCGTTAGCTATAAACCGCATATTGGATTGTAGTTGGTACATTATAAGTCGTTCCATTCCTCACCATGTGTTGTACACGGGCCAGACAATAGTCTGTCAATACATTTTTCTTGAACATTTTTGTAAAACATGATTTTTTAAAGAGATTTAATATACATTTTTTGAACTTTATATTGTCTTTTTCTTGTGTTTTCAAAATTCCTTTTCAGGTTTAATTTTAAGAAAGTGTTAGTACTTACTGTGTTAAATTTATAGTGTTACGACGTCCACTTGGTACCATCAATGAAGCAGTTAAGCATAAACGAACGGTAAGTATAAATTTTCTATTATTCTCCGTCTGAAACAGTCGTTTTGAACCCTTCTTTGTGAACGTTAATATTCACTTTTGGAAAATATAGTAGAAGTCCTTCAGACTCGAAAAGATGGATCGTTCACAAGATCACGGATGTGTAAGAAGAGCTACATTGAAATAGGACAATATAATGTAGAAACTTCAATTTAAAGACGCAGGATGTTCAGTTTGAAAGAAATGAGAAAATTGAATTCAAAAAGTTCTAAATTGAAAATATTTTTTGGCCACATTGTATATTTTTAGGAAGTGAAACTATTTCAGAAACATCACACAGATGTCTCGTAACTGATATTTATATAAAAAAAATTAAAATCATCTGCAGATGGCATTATTTCAACAAAAAAAATCACTACAACCAAATGGTTGGGAGATAGTCAAGGACGTTAAAATATTACAGAAAATAATTTCTAATTTAATTCTCAAGGTCGAAAGTTCGGTATCATTAAAAAAACACAATTCTAGAAACACAATAAAACAAATTCAAATCAAACTGAACAGTGTATTGCAATAACAATATTTCATACAACTAAAAGATAAAATTCCCTATCTAGCTAAATAAAATAAATACGATACCAAAATAAAATTATTTGAAAATGATTGTTTAAAATAAAATTTGTAAATAAAAATGAAATTAATTGTCAAAATTTGTAATTTAAAATATTTTCAATTATTTCCAAACGATTAACAAGACATTTATATAAAGTTTATACAACCTTTTAAGTTTGCGTCGCCCAATATAATTTCCAGCCGCACAGTATCATTTATTTGCGATGGCTGCTATCTCCTAAACTCCTTCACCTTTCAAACGTTATATCGTTTCCACCATTAATCGTTTTCAGGGTCTTAAAATAAATTATGATTATACTCCTTTCTCCTACTTGTCAAAATCTTGAAAAACTCGATTTTCTGTTTCTTCCTTCCAAATTCTTAAGCTAGTTGTCTTCGTTCGATTTACTTTTCTTTAATTGAGCCAACAACAGTAAAGAAAAAACAAATACAAAAAAAAATTAAAAAAAAGGAAACAATGTGTATATGTGTGTGTATGAGTGTGAGTATGCGTATATATGTGTACATATGAATACACGATAGATATAAAAATATATTTAGATTTAAGTTTTTCTTTACAGTATGTTTCTGGTCGTTAGGATTAATTTTATTAAATTAAATTATTAATTGGCTTTTTACTGACAATAAGTTTAAGATTAATTACACGAGGTGATATACTGAAGATTAATTAAAACCATTTCATTTTCCACATGGCGCTGAGCTAATGATTTTTAATAAATCGAAGCCAATAATACGATTTCTACTACTACAGTCTATTTTCTCTATTTTACTCCAGTATTTTATTTTCCCCAACATTTTTCGCCCCTTCAATATTCATAATTTTCTTGTTATCTTCTATATCCCCTAGCAACTTCCAAATTTAAATTTTTCCACAATCTCCTTTATATTTTCCTCAAATAGTGAAATCGTAGATATCGACTTGAATCTTTCGTGACATCAACTTAACAATACGAATTGGCCCTCATCACGTGATATTGACCCTTTTTTCACTTTTTTCAATTAATGTAACAATAATTAAGTGCATTTAAATAAGAAATTATGTTATAAACGTCTCTATCTGTTTTTAATCGCTGAAACATAAAATTTACATGTATTTAGTGAAAATATCTGTCTTCTGTAAAATACCTTGACATTTTATCAAACTGAACAAATAAAAGAAAACAGAAAACATGCATGCAACTCTCTACTCAGAATAGAATAAGATGCATTTTATTCACAATACATAATTCAAGTTGACCCGGATATGTTATTTAGCTCAAGTACAAGTAAAAATAATATTAATATATATTTATATATAAGTACATTAGTATATCGAACAAATTAAAATACCAAATTCGAAGAAAAAGTTGTGAAATAATATCAGACCAGAAAGGGCGTCGTTTATAATCACTCATCCATAAATCATCATAATTTTAATTATCACTTTTGACAAACAATAATACTAGCACCCTAACGGTATTTTAAAATCATCCCTAAGAAGATCCATCAATTGTGTGCCCGAAATTCACTTTTATTCATACTTAATAAGGTTAACAGTACCTTTTGAATGGTAGCACGAGTCCAGCGCCCTATTACAAAGCATGTTACGCAAGGTGATGTGATGATGACCCTCCGTCTGTCTGTCAGCGGTCTGCAATGCAGTCTGTGCACGCGGGGGAGAGTTCGCGATGGCAAGGGCCAGGTGAGCGTATAGATTGGTGCACATGGCACTATTAATTATATTGATATAGGGGCCGTATACCCACACATATTCCGATTTGTTTTACAAGTAGGGATTTTTAATTCATATACGTGTACGTACTTATGCTAACTAGTATTCACAAAATGCTTTTATGCCGACATGAAGAAAATTTTGTTGCTTATTAAGCTAATTTTTTTACATAGAAATAGTTGAAATTGTTTTCTTTAGGTCATATTACTTTTTTATTGCAAATGTTTATCTTGTAAATAGAATGCTGTTATACTGTATCACAAACTTGGGGAACCTACTAGGGTAACTGTTTTTTTTTATATATATTTATTTAACGTTGGCCTATTTCCGCTACTGAGGCCTAACACCGACGCCTGTAGAAGAGCTAGGAATTTTGCCGAACCTCTTCCCTTAAGAAGAGTAGGGATCTTTTAATTGCCTAACATTTAATAGGCAAGGGACCGACGTCTTTACATCCCCTCCGAAGGATGGTATATCCCCTACGCAACCCCCGCCTAAGGTTGTATAGCTTCCGCGCATACACTGATATACAAGCCGCTGGAAGATGTGTGAGGCGAGGACAGGGTAACTGTAAATTTTGCAAAAATTATTGACTACGTGTGTGTAAATTTTACCAAAAATAATTCATGTTCCATTCATCATGAGAGTATGTCAGACATTCTGCATGAATATTCGGACTTAAAATTTCTCAAAAATTGCCTAGTTATAGCACTAAAATGTTATTTAATACAAGTAACTACCAAACATGTTTATCTTACATTAGTAGGGAAGATTGGCATGATATATTTAATACGTCACAAGATGTAAATATTGCATTTGAAATATTTTAAATATCCTATTATATTAATTTGAGCTTTCTATATAAAAAGAAAGAAATAATGATGCAAAAAACTAAACTCAAAGCGAAAAAAAAATCATGAAAGCAGTTTAAAATTTTATGCAGAAAAATTATGTTTAAATAATTTCGATGCCTCATCGCTTGGGATGCCTTATCACTCTCTCAATTGCAACAGATCTGTTCTTATTTAGGACACACCTAGAATTGAAACAATGCAACCCTAGTACTCATCCCGATGTGGCACAATTTTTAAAAAAACTGTTACCATATTCTTGTTAATGTTTTATAGAATGTAATTTCATTGGTGCTAAATTTATTATTGTTGAATATTTAGTATTATACAGGGTGTCCCAATAGTGCATCAAAGTCCAATATCGGCCTATTAGAAGACTTTGGAAAATTATTTTTTTATGAAAATGGTATGTGTCAAAAGGCGCACATTTTAAAAATATGTTGTAATATACAGGGTGGGCCGCTATAGCGGAGCTTCTTCTAGGTAAATTTTTTTAAATGGAATACCCTATATATTTTTGCGTTTATGAATTCAGCGTAAAATTACCTTTCCAACAACCTCCACATTTTTTGTTTTTGACGTTGCGTTGCCGAGTTAAAATAAAAAATATGAAAATTTTGGTCGGAACAAGGTTTAACAAATTAATTCGCTACGTGTGTATTACTATTAATTAAGAAGATTTATTTTGCAATTATGTAGACAAGGGATGTACTACACCGACACAACCGCCAAATATTGAATATAACCATACAGGGTGTATTTTATACTAGCGCTTATTCAGGACATTTCAAAGTGAATTCTCTCAATTTTTTTAAATGGAACACTATGTATATTATTGTATTTTTGAACTGGCACGTTAATTCTCCACGATTTTTGTGAATAATATCATATAACTAAAATCGATATTTCCAGGGATATTTTCACTTTTTCATTAAAAATCGTTAAAATGAAAAGCATTATGCTTTTCATTTCGAACTGATCTAGTAGCCATGATTTTGACGTAAAGTGAGAAAAATTTAAAGTAGTATTAAATTTTTTTCTGGGTGCGTCCTGGTTGCCTCAGTAATATTTTTGCACAGTTTAATTAAATCGCATTTGAGTCTATCTTGAAAATTTATAAACAATCGTTTAATATTACAAAAAAGTTGACATAAATAATAGGAACAGAAAATACGGTATTAAGTAAATTGGCACTATTTTAAAAATTCAAAGTTATTTTGAACCTAATTTAATGAAATAGATAATACCTAGTGTTTATAGGACCTGTTCAAAGTGGCCTCCCAGTATGTGTATGCATTTCTGTGAACAATTCTCGAATGATATACCGACATTTCTTAAAATATCTACAGCAATTTCCTGAAAAACTTCCTTTATTCTTTCTTTCATATAATCTTTTGTAATTATAGGAGCTTTGTACACTTGTTCGTTAATAAAGCCCCTCAAAAAGAAGTCTATTTTGGTCAAATCAGGGCTTCTGGCAGGCCAATTACGGGGTCCTCCTTTTCCTATCCAATCATTTGGAAAAGCGTCATTTAAATGTTCGGGAATAGCTGTAGTGTGGTGCACAGATGTTCCGTCATGGAAGTACCACATTCTCTCCCTAATATCCCTGAGGACATCCTCAGTAATTCTTCCAAGCTGTCTTGCAAAAATTCCAAATAAATTTGACCATTCACACGTCCATCAAAAAAATGTGATTCTATGATATAATCCCCAACAGTTCCTCCCCAAACATTCAACGACCAAATTTGTTCGTGAGGTGTAAGGATTGGTTGTGTCGTAATAATAAAAATTATGACGATTAATACGTAAATTTTTGTGAAACGTTGCTTCATGGGCAAACAAAACACAGTGAAAAATTTTTTTTGTTCTATTTTTTGTTTTGCCTATTGACAAAATTGTATTCGGCTTTCATAATTCCTATCAATCAGTTCCTGCACGAGTTGAATGAGGTAGGGATGATTTTTTTTTGTAGCTTTCGATGGACTGAAGATCGGCTTATATCGTTTTCTCTCGCCAATTCTCTTATACTGCGATGAGAATCTTAATAATATACAGAGTGTTCCGTTTGAAAAAATTGAGAAAATTCACTTTGAAATGTCTTGGATTAACGCTAGCATAAAATACACCATGTACGCTTATAATCAATATTTGGTGGCTGTGTCGTTGTGAGTACATCCCTTGTCTGCATAATTGCAAAATAAGTCTTCTTAATTAAGAGTAAAACACAGAGAATTAATTTGTAAAATTTTGTTCCGACCAAAATTTTCATATTTTTTCGAATAACTCGGCAACGCCACGTCAAAAACCAAAAATCTAGTCGTCGTTGGAAAAGTTATTTCACCCTGAATTCATAAATGTAAAACATATAGGGTGATCCTTTAAAAAAAATGCCCTCAAAGATGATCCGCTGTAGTCACCCTGTATATTTCAAAATATTTTTGAAATGTGCGCCTTTTGACACTATACCACTTCCATAATAAAATAATTTTCCAAAATCTTGTAATACGGCCGATAATAGACTTTTGGGGTACCCTGTATTTACATATGACAGAAGCGACACATAAAATAATATATTTGTATAAAAACATTATCTAATTACATGTAAAAAAGTGAGTGTTCAGTTGACAAGCTCTCATATTCCTTTAAGAAAACATATAAATAACGTGTCTGCTGTCTGTTTAAATTACCATTTTAGTATATAATGAAATGGATACCCTTCTTATCATTTTCATCTTAGCCAGTTTAGTAAAATCGTTAATTTAATCTAAATTGTTAAGTTACATAAAACGATATAAGTTAACTAAGACAATTTTTGTATTTCTTATTTGAACTACAAAATTGTACCCTGGAAAATTGCACCTGAATTTTTTCTAGAATGAAAAATAACAATATATTCAAATAAACTAATTGGTTTTAATTTTCTTTTTAATTTTCTTCTGTACGAAAAACAACTTTGTTTACTGTTTATTTCAAACCTCTATTGGACTTTTGTGTGCAAGTTTCATTATAGATGTTCTCATTACATTGAGTGTTTCATGAGAATGTCTTGAATTTTAAGAGAAAATTTCAGTAACTATAAGATACAAATTATAATTAAATTAAAAGCATTTTATATAATCTAAGGTACCCAGTTTATATAATAATGATTTTCAGAGCAGATTAACTGTTACACCAGGGGGTGAGTGTAGGTGCGTCTTTACTATGTACATACTTCGATATGCGATGTAAAGCAACGTCAGGCGCGGTTAGTAGTTGGATGGGTGACCGTTCCAGCTGTTGTAGGGTATGTCCCCTACAAGTCCAAAATAAAAAATAAAAAATTCCAAAAATCACAAAAAATTCAGATCATCCCTTGCAGTATGGCAAACCACATAAAAAAAGTTAACCAGACGCCATTCACACCGAAAAACCACATTCAAACCCAGAAATCTGAGAAAATTCGCAGACAATCGATAATTCATAAATAACGTAAATTCACTAAATTCCAACCTCAAACATTCATTCATGCTCATTCGCAACCGATTCACTGAGAAAAACGTCACTTAAAAATACAGCCCCCTATATTCATCAACCTAACCAAAATCACTATATAAATCCAAATTTTCAACATCTTACTTCAATCCGTAAATTTTCTGTAAACAATTTCATTTTCAAAATTTTAAAACTCCTCGACCACCCCTCGTATACGTAACTACGTTCAAAATTAACCTTCGAGCTCGTTTCCCAACTTTCTTGCAACCGCTTCGCATTTTATCCTTCGTACTTTTCGATCGCCCCCTGTATACTTCAAATCACGTTCCGTGCCTCGAGTTTTAAAAGTTCAAATTTCATTTCATCAAATTTCCGCAACCCGATTGCTATTTTAAATTTCACCCATTTTGATCGCTCCTCGTATAATAGCATGCAAGCATACAATATCTCGGTTCAACTCAACTCGTACCCATTAGGAACATTTTAATATCTTATCTTTATGCACTACGCACCTATCGGGAACATTTTAATATCGTTACAACTTTTAACATTGGACCTCCGTTAATACCTTACGGGGTCGTGTCAGATTTTGCCGATAAAAACTCAAATAACTTCTAAACCAAAATAGATCCGACTTTCATTCTAATTTTAATAAATTCCCATTTTCGTTGCCGATTTTTCTATATAACTTTCATCTTGAAAATCAAAAAATTTCCAGTATTGCGCAACATGTCGTAATCGATGACTTATCCTCGCCCGCACGGGGCGATTCCAAGCCTTTCCAGCTCTTTATAACGGGATGCGAGACTCGACGGGGCGCGAAAAACGAAACTTTCTCGAAACAGTATAAATACCTGCGTGCAACAAGCCGAAGTTAAGTTCAGTTTTGGCAGTGACTCCTAAGTTTACTATTCGCGACGTGATTTAGTGGAACAAGATATTTAAAAGTGATTTTAAGTATAATAAGCTTATTTGCTAGTGCTTCCGGTCCGGTTACTATTTAACTAAAGTTGTAGATACCCACCGTCTAGTTAGGCTTTCTTAACTACCGGTCCTCGCAGACTTCTTATGACTAATTGTCCAGGACTAGCTTCCCAGGCAGAAACCTGGTTAAAAAGAGTAGTTTTAAGTATTCGCCTTAGTGGCCCCTTTTTTCTGTTTTAAATAAAATATTTATATTTCCTCCCAAGTGACAACATTTACTCTCGCCTTTACGGCTCATTAAATCTTAAACCAAGTGAATTTTTTCCGATTTATTCAAATAAAAAATATTCCAATAATTAATTCTTTGCTAAATTCTCCTGTCAGAATTTATGCTGTCGAATAGTTTCATTCTAAAAAGGAAACTTTGTTAAATAAAAATCTACAATATATTTTTTCAAACTCTGTTCAAAGCACAAGCTTAAATAAATAATTGTTCGTTCCGATTTAAAAAAAAACGGTGTTATTTTTTTTGTACTACCATATGCAGGGCGCAGTCATTGACCCTGTTAAAAAACTCAAAAAACTATACAGGGTTAATCAAAAATAAAACTGAAACCACAGTGCTTCAGCAGATCCAGACTCCAAGATACAGGGTATAGTATTTGACTCTAACCATCACCACCAATGTACAACAAAAAGACTTCTCAGATAAAAATGAAGTGCACGAACGCCCTCCAGGGTCTCAGCTCTAAACCTCCACCACACCAAACGTTTGGTTTTCACAAACTGAGGGCCTTGTTCGTGTTCACAGCGGAGACCGCGTCCTCGCCTCACAGATCTTCCAGCAGGTTGTATATCAGTGAATGCGCGGAAGCTATAAAACCTTAGTCGAGGGTTGTATAGGGGATATACCATCCTTCGGAGGGGATGTAAAGCCGTCGGTTCCTTGTCTATTAAATGTTAGGCAAGTAGAAGCTCCCTACTCTTCTTAAGGGAAGGGGTTCGGCAAAATTCCTGGTTGGGGGTAGCTCGTCTACAGGCGTCGGTGTTAGGCCTCAGTAGCGGAAATAGGTCGATATTAAATAAATGTATAAAAAAACTGTTTCACCAGACATTTTCTGGATTGCCTAAAACACCTTACAGCCGTATGCACCAATTTTACGTTTAAACGAATTGAAATAATTGCAATTAGAATGTTGAGTTAAGTTCCTTATGCACCATTGATACAAACTTGTGGATTACTTCGGTCAGCAGTTTGACAACGTCGAAGTATCTAGGGATATTTGTAGTTTTAACTAAAAAGACATCTTTGTTAAATTAGGTACTCATTTTTAGTACAGACACCGAATACCGTGTAGACTGATACGGAAAATTTTTACCACGTGTTTACAACCACTCAATTTTACACTTTCTACGTGAAATTCTGGAAATGGAAAAGTTTTTAAAGATGGAGCTGGCAATGGGGGACCTAATAAGAGGACCCCAAATTTTACACCACTATAAAAAAATCAATAGGATATTGATAGAAGAAAGAACAAAGCGTGGAAACAAATTGAAAATGATTTAAATGTCGTCTCTGTCAATTATTCTAATTGATCTTCAATCAGTTCCAAAACATGCAAAGTGCTTTCCTTAGTTGGTCGAAATCTCCTAAAAAACTCATATCGTCCATGGTATCAAAATATTCACTCCTTTCATAGAGCCTCCTGGGAAATCCAAAATTTATAATACCTAAGATCATCTTCTAAGAATATTTCGTCTTCAATTTCTACGTTTACAATAAACCAACACTAATAATTATATACGCGAAAGTTAAAAATATTCAGGATATTTAAGTCAAAATCACGTTATTAATATTTTAAGGTTCAGTGATATCATTCAGCATGCCATTTCTTATTTAATATAATATTATATTAAAAAATCAAATTAAATCTGCAATACTTCAAAGTTTTAATTACTTTTCCAACTTTTCTGAAAAAAAAAATATTATCCTTAGCTGAAATAAAAAATAGCATGCATGATTTTTAGATTCCAACATTAGAAAAATTTTGAAAAAGTGTCTAAAAATGAAGCAGGAAAATTGTATGTGATGTTACTATTAGCAAAATAGCGAAGTTAAAAAATATTTGTTTTATTATTTTAGGGTTAAAAATGACACTATGAAATAAATAATAAATCAATTAAATTATGTTTCGCCATCGTCATTATTATTATAATCCAAGTTATCAGATTCCTCATCTGTAATGACGGAATTAGAATCGCTATCATTATCGTCAGATTCGTCCTCGTCGTCAGCGTCTTCATTGTCGGAAGAGATTGTGTCTATTTGTTCTTCATCCTCATCAGGATTATCTTCTGCAACTGCAGAAATTGAACAAAAATATACGATTGGACAAAAATGTACAATAATATTTACCTTTTGATACGGGAGAATAAATTCAACGAGTAGAAAAATTATTACTAGTTTTCCAAGTCAATTCAAATATCTTTAGGCAACATTTCGCCAACTGTTTTGTTGTTTCCTTCAAGACACCTGTTTTTATTGTAACATTTCAATTAATTACTTGAATGGTTTTTGTGATCCAATATGAATATTATAATAACGTATTTTAAGGTGGATTTTGGGATCATAAAAATAAACAAAATTACCTTTTTAACTTATCGACGTCTCGTTAAAGTTTTTTAACTTCTTCAGGATAGTAAAATAAAAACATAAATGTAGGTATAAATAAAATTTTACAAATGTTGTTTATACTTAAAGACAATTAAAACTAAAATATAAATGATATATTGTATTTATTTCCTATTTCCTAAATTGGCGGTAACTTATAAAAGTAATGTATTTATGCTTTAGTTGGATTAGGTTGGAAGGTGTAGATAAAGTTGAAAATTATCCAACCAAAGAACTATTTTCAGTGTGAGACAACTAACTTATCTGTTATACTATGCTAATGAATATCTACAAAGATAAAAATAAATTAAGAAATGTTGAACATGCATATGGTACAAAAATTTCTACAAGATTCTTCTTCTTCTTCTGCAAGAATCTGTAAATAAGCTATTTCATCTTATAGCGCAATATATACTTATTGTTAATAGCAATTCGATTCTAGATTTCATTTTTTTTTCAACACCATCAACGAAAATATTATTTACAATACCGTTAAAACAACGTGATCTTAGTTCAAATCATATTCAACAAAGCTCCAGAGCAGTTATGACTATCTTGGTAAAATAATAGTGTAAATATACAAACAAATTAACACCTACAAAAGGTTCATGTCATAAATATCCCTCAGGTCAGGTTGTGAACAAATTTACGTGCTTTTCTCAAGATCAATGAACAATTTCAAAATAATATTCTTACTCATTTTTCTAATATTTACATGGGAAGGATCTATTACCACTTACCCAACTACAAATCTCCCAAATGGATAATAAATACTTCCTCTTAGAGATAACTAGAAACCGTTATATATTTCAGTATTTAAATTTAAGTACAGTAATTTTATAGCTATTTATCTCATAAAACTACTATAAATGTAAGTTTTATATGTTACTAGTATTCACAAAATGATAAGATTTTGATTTTTATATTCGACTTATAACAAATTGTACTTTTCTACTGTTTCTTCAGTTACTGGTACTGAATTTCTGTTCATGTTCAGTACAAAAACTGAAGAAACACACTTAATTTCTTCCTGAAAAAAATATATATATCTTGAAATTTATAACTGAAGAACATATAGCCATCTTCAACAAATTTTTGTAACAGTACGTAAAATTTGATTTATTAATATTATCTATTTCTTACAAACAAGCAAATGAATTTCCCATCCTATATATGGTTTTTAATACAAAACTATCAACTGTATGTTTATATCTCATTTGTAAAATAAATCTGAGTATGAAATTAAATAGACAACGGAAGAGTATTAGATACATAAAAATACATATTCCATCTCACTAATTAATTATGAATTGTTGAATCAAATAGAGCGAGTTAAAAAGTTCACCTTATGTTAATAATAACCAGAAATACGTAGAGTTTAAAAGGTAATTTAAAATAAAACTGGAATATGCTAAAATTGAGAATATTGAGAAAATTAAATAGGTAGGTACCTATATTAATTGATAAAATATAACATTTAAAGAACATGCATCTTATATTAAAACATAATATTTTTAGTCGCAAACTCCTCTATAAAATCCTTATTTTACTATAAGGAACGTAACCAGACTGCAACCAACAGCTACTCTCCGGGCTATGTGCCCCGCCGAACGCTGAATTACAAGTTACAAGTCTGGCGCGTTAATTGTAATAATTGCATATTACCATCAAAACGCTAATTCTTCGATTGCAACAAACACCAGCCGAAAGACTGATACTACTTAAAGTAGCTCTCTTGCCAGCCGTCACACACCACTTGCAGACTGCAGTTTCGAGCTGTTGGCTCTCGTCAGTGCAAGGTAGGCATGTGACGACCGGCACGAGGATCCTTTGACCATTTGGTACATCCCGATATTTTTACAATAGCGACATGTAAAATAGTCAGCGAGCGCCATCTAGCGGTCCAGTGTCGTTTTTCGATTGCAACAGATACTGGACCGCTAGATGGCGCCTGCTGACTATTTTACATGTCGCTATTGTAAAAATACCGGGATGTACCAAATGGTCAAAGGATCCTCGTGCCGGTCGTCACATGCTTACCTTGCACTGACGAGAGCCAACAGCTCGAAACTGCAGTCTGCAAGTGGTGTGTGGCGGCTGGCAAGAGAGCTCCTTTAAGTAGGATCAGTCTTTCGGCTGGTGTTTGTTGCAATCGAAGCATTAGCGTTTTGATGGTAATATGCAATTATTACACTTAACGCGCCAGACTTGTAACTTGTAACTTGTAATTCAGCCCGGAGAGTAGCTGTTGGTTGCAGTCTGGTTACGTTCCTTATAGTAAAATAAGGATTTTATAGAGGAGTTTGCGACCAAAAATATTATGTTTTAATATTCCGCCCTCTAAAAGCACATTTGAACTATGCATCTTATATTATCAACAAAATATCAAAAAACACAAATTTCTTGTCGAGGGTTGCTCCTATCTTAACATAGTGGTCAAAAATTACCATATGCAACACCTTAATCCTTCCGCATTTGACATTCGCGGAGTCTATTTTGTTCTCATGGAGGATGCAGAAATTGCAGAACAGCACTTGAGAATAATAGGAAATTTCTATTATGCACGTGTTCCCAAATGGTGTAAAATTAAAATTGTGGGAAAAATAGTGAAAGGAATTTTAATTGGTTACGATAATAATGATGATCGAATTAGGTGTAAGGATATTAATAAACTTATCACGAGATGTATAATTTTCTGAAAGACCTCTCGCAAGTTGTAAGTTTGTGGCATCCACTGAGAAACAAGAATGGGTAAAGTTAAAAGATGATACTATAGAAAATGAGACACAGGGCGATAGTGGAAATATTCCACAAGAAACAATAGTAGAACAAAAAGATAGAAAATCACAAAACGGAAATAATGTCGATACTAAACAAATAAAGGACAGATACAAATTAGAGAAACCCATCATATTTAAAAATTATGTCACGAATACTTGGGTTAACATTTGAGAATATTTGAACTATTGAGGTTTAAGAAACTATCAGATGTGAACAACAAGAGAAGTGGTTAGAAGCTATGGCACAGGAAATTAAATCGCACGATGGAAATGAAACTTTGATTCTTCAAAAACTACCATAAGGGAGATTAGATTAGACTTTTATTCCAGTTGCACTTATAAATATTGCAGCAAGAGCGAATATGGCATTGACTCAATTTAATATATCAGATACTTTCCTGTACAGAGAGCTAGAGAAAGAGATTTTCATGAAAAAACGAGAAGGGTATGGGATTTGATTTAAAGAAGTTTGTTATCTACAGAGAAGTCTTTATGGTCTTAAATAAACCCCAAGATATTGGAATAAAATAATATTTTCATAGAGACTTTCTTACACCATCAAACTGAATATCCAAAGAAATAATAAGTGAATTACATTTGGTTTAATAATTTCTGGACAGCGGTTAAGAGTTGTACAATTTAGCATTGACAGGAGATGCGAGGGTAAAAACATTTTACAAAAAATATAAAAGTATCTATAGGAAATTGCTTAATAGAGCTTAAAAAATGTATAACGAATCACTCTTAGTATTTTTTTATATACATTTATTTAACGTCGGCCTATTTCCGCTACTGAGGCCTATCACCGACGCCTGTAGACGCGCTACCCCCAACCAGGAATTTTGCCGAACCTCTTCCCTTAAGAAGAGTAGGGATCTTTTACTTGCCTAACATTTAATAGACAAGGGACCGACGGCTTTACATCCCCTCCGAAGGATGGTATATCCCCTATACAACCCCCGCCTAAGGTTGTATAGCTTCCGCGCATACACTGATATACAAGCTTCTGGAAGATGTGTGAGGCGAGGACGCGGTCTTTGTTGGAACTGCCACCCATCCAACTACGAACTGCGCCTGACGTTGCTTTACATCGCATATCAAAGTATGTACACAGTAAAGACGCACCGACGCTCGCCGCCATCACTCTTAGTAAACTCCAACAATATATCAAAGACAGCATGGAACATCATAAGCCCTCAAAAAAACAAGAATATAATAGAATACAAATTATTAAACTCGTATAATGTAATGTTGAGTGATCCTGAATATGTGTCTAATGAATATAATAACTATTTTAATAGTATACCATCGTTACCCTTGGATACAAATATGCTAAAAAATGATGTACCTAATCTTTTGTTTAAGAATAACTCTAACTCGTTTTATTTATAACTTTCTAATGAATCAGATATTTTGGGTATTATAAAGAACTTGAAAAAATCTAACTCATCTGGGGACGACAACATAAGCACAAATTTATTGAAAAAATGTAAGCATCTAATTAGTAAACCATTAACGAAACTAATAAATACCTCATTTAATGAAGGGATCTTTCCAGAAAAATTGAAATTTAAGATTATACCCTTGTATAAATCAGGTGACAAAACAAAAATTGAGAGTTTTAGACCGATATGTCTATTAAGTTATTTTGCAAAATTTTTTGAGAAATGTGTATCCCAATGTCTTCTAAATTTTTCTAATAAATATAAATTATTTAGCCATTTTCAATTTGGTTTTCGTAAGAGATTGACAACTATAAGTGCTATTACCGAACTTTTTAATACTTTATATAAAAACCTGGATAAGAAGAAAAAAACAGTAGGTACCTTCCTTCATTTGTGTACGGCATTTGATCTGGTAGATCATAAAATCCTCTTAAATAAACTTGAAACTCTTATATATTATCTATGTAAATGATTTTTGCTTACAATACTCCATCATCTACGCCGATGACACCATCATTCCAATTTACAACTTCAAGTAGCTGATACCTGGTTTAGTTAAAATAGGTTAATATTAGTCAACAAGAAATCATTACTTTTAAGATTTAATTTATCCAGAAAGCCATTCGATCATAGCTTGTTAATTGAAACAAATAGTGGTACTATTAAACAAGAAAATTTTTAGGAATTTAGGTATCAGACAATAATTTTTGGAGTTCCCATATCGAGAAAACATGCAAAAGTGTTGCACCAGCATGTTATGTAATAAATCAGCTGCGAAAAGTGATTGACACACAGATATTACAGACATTATAATGTATTAGAGCATCCAGACACAGAGCTACTCATTATAAACGGTAACTGGTTTGTGATGGAAATATAAACTAATCGTTAACTAGTAAGTTACTGGGCTCTGCACACAAAGCTACTGTATAGTTACTGCATAGTAACTCACCACTAACCCATTTTCTTTCAGTCTAGTGTGTCCTATGGTGTGAGGCTTTTTAGCATACAACGTCGTCTACTGACTCAAGTGATGAGAAAGCTGTGGTTTTGTCTTATCATTTAAGAAGAAGGGAAGAAGATATTGAATCCACCCATATCTTGAAAGAAACGTGAACTACAGATTATTCGTTGCAGCAAAGGAGCTACAGCAAACAGACTCTATGTTTATCTCGTTCTATCGAATGTCTAAAGATAGTTATATGGAATTATTGCGATTGACAGCTCCTGCCATTAGGAAACAAAAACCAATATGAGGGAATGTGTTGACGCTGAAGAAAGGTTATTAATAACTGTAAGGTAAGAAAAATCATTTTTATTTTGCAATACATATTTAGATAATGTATGCAAATATCTCATTCAATATTCGGGTCTGAGTACACGCTACAAGCTTCACGTACCGCTTCATAATATTCATTTGTTACTACACTGTGTTCCGTGCATGAATAGTCATAAAAAGGTGGCTCCTGAGGTACACTTGGATTGCTAGATAATGTGCTAAATGAAGAATGGGAAAATGATGCTGAATTGAGAGGTTCTGTGGTGAAAGAGGAATATGCAGTTGATATTATCGATGGTGATGATGGAAATCTGTGGTTTGCACACTGAGAATATCGTCAATGGTTTCAAGGCACTTAAGCTTGAATTGCCGAACTTGACTGTCAGACATATACTCCAGATCGGGGAGTAAACTTAATAAAAACATTTTCAAGGCTTCACTTCTTGGATTTTTGTTGAAATCGTGTCCTGCCGTATCTACAAGTTTTGCTTTTGGCACTGAAATATTCAATAAAAGTGTTGTCAACGGCATTGTTCCGTACGATTCGATACTTTCGCTCCTTGATTCCTTGTGTACTGTAGATTTAAGTCTCACAGGAGGTAGGACTTGTGGCGGTGGCGGTGGCGTTGGTGGTACTAGTGGTGGAGGAGGTGGTGGTGCTTTTGGTAAATTTGGACAAGGTGAAATTGAAGGGTGTGTTTCCAGTTCATCGACAGTATCCACATCATCATCGATTCCATGTGCATCCTCCTGGGGCACATTTGGCAAGTTCCCTGTAGCATTACTTAATGCCTTAACATATGGAAGCGCGAACTGCATAGCTTCGGCTAAGTAGTACAGTTTCTTACTTTGTGCTCCGCTACCACTCTTTCCAGGTTTCATATGTCGTACAAACATAGCCCGCAAATGTTTCCATTTCTCTTTAGCTTCCACCACTAGAACAAACAGAAAACGTACATAAATTAAAACAGGAATGCTTTGTTATATTTGAGCAAACATAAATATGACCTTAATTGGGATTTAAAGATTTCATTTTTGCAGGTATCTAGCAACTGGAGCGACTTTTGTGTCCATTGGGGCGTACTGCAGTGGAAAGACTACATTTGGAAAGATAATAACAGAAACCTCAGAAATTATTTGGAATTCTATGAGGGAGGGGTACATGTCTGTGCCAAACCGTGATCAATGGAAGGCAATTGCTGAACGGTTTGAATTCTTATGGAATATTCCTAATTGCCTCGGTGCTATAGATGGATAATATGTGAGAATTGAGAAATTTCCTAATTCTGGTTCCACCAATTTCAATTAGAAATCTTATCACTCAGTCGTATTAATAGCAACTAACCGCGCACCGTTCTCCCCCTCTTGTTACCTCTGGGACGTCGTGTGACTTTATCTATAATAGTGTACATGGTACTAAGCAATTGTCAATTTACTATCAAAATGCTCGTAGTATTAAAAACATTACTTCCGATATTTACAATTCTCTCGCAAGCTCCCATATTGATATTATTGCTCTCTCTGAAACTTGGCTAGACTCTTCTGTGCACGATAATGAACTGTCCAACAATAAATATCATATCGTGCGTACTGATAGGAATTTTATTGCCACGGGTCTTACAAGAGGTGGAAGGGTACTCCTAGCGGTTAATGCAATATTGAAGTCATCACCTTTACATTTAAATTTAGCTGAAGCTCAAATATCTCCTTTGATCGATATACTGGGTGTGAAAATTGTTTCTCATCACTGCGTTATATATATATTTGTCATTTATATCCCTCCAGCTATAGGGGCTGATGAGTATGATAAATTATTTGATTTTTTTTCTAATTTACCTTATTTTCAAGATAGTAACGTTCTGCTACTGGGTGACTTTAACATCCCAAAATATGCATCTTATTTAGCCGGTTTCCAGCCAGATGGTAAGACACTGTCTATAAATAACTTCCTAAATATGACTAACATCTTGCAACAAAACTTTGTGTATAATATGGACAACAAACTTAGTAATATGCAATATGAAATGTACAGTAGTGAAGTCAGATGATATTCTAACTCGGGAGGATAACTATCACCCTGCCTTAAACATCTTGCTCGACAATGTTCTCAGCTCTAATGCTAGGAATAACTTCCCGGTAACAGCAAACAATGGTTATAATTTTCGGAAGGCTAATTTTCCATTGCTATACAACTTACTTCTCAATACTGACTGGTCGTTTCTTAATTCATATTCTCATATTGTCTCTGCTAGTCAGGCGTTTTATGATAGATTATATGCGATTTTTGATATGTGCGTCCCTAAATTCAATTTTACGCATAATAGAACGTATCCTCCGTGATTTAATGGTAGTATAATAAAGAATATTAAATTGAAAGCGAAACACTGGCGCATGCACAATGGTGATGTTTTGGCTCATAATGAGTTCAAGCGTTTAAGATCTAAGATTAAGGTTGATATAGACATTGCTTATGCAATTTACGTACGGGAGGTTGAGAATCATATTACTTTGGAGCCTGGTAAGTTTTGGTCATTTGTGAATAAGAAAAGGAAGGGTACAAATATTTCCACTCAAATGTCTTACAACGAACAACATTTTGATAACCCCGCCGACATATTGAATGCGTTTGCGGATTTCTTCAGTAACTCTTTCCTACCGCCCTCTGATAATATTCACTCTACATATATTCAGGCGTCGAATAACCTTGCATTCAATGTTACCTCTTTTAGTGAGGCTGCTGTACTTAATGCGCTGAAACAACTTAAACCTAAGTTAACTACAGGTCCGGATGGCGTTCCCGCTTTTTTGATTAGAGACTGTGCTTGTATCTTTGCAGCTCCACTATCGGTACTTTTCAATCTGTCTATGAAAAACTGCTGTCTCCCAGATATTTGGAAACGTTCAAAAGTGTGCCCAGTTTTTAAAAAAGGCGATATAAATGACATCTCCAATTTTAGACCTATATCTATTCTGTGCAATTTTAGTAAATCTCTTGAAATCTTACTATATGATACTATTTACTTTAGTGTTAGTGCCCAATTATCAGTGTATCAGCATGGCTTTATGAAAGGCAGCTCCGCTACCTCTAATTTAATTTGTATCACCCAGTATATCTCGGAAGCCATTGACCAGCGTAAGCAAACGGACGTAATATATACTGACTTCTCTAAGGCATTCGACAGACTTGATCACACTATATTGCTAAATAAATTGTCTGATTTTGGTTTCTCTTTTCAACTAATTTCATTTTTTCACTCCTACCTGTCAAATAGGAAGCAATATGTTGCTTATGGTGGGTTTCGGTCTGTCGTATACGGTGCAACATCTGGTATTCCGCAGGGATCAATTCTTGGACCCCTGTTATTCAACATCTTCGTAAATGATATCGTGAATTGTATTCAAGTATCCTGTTTGCTGTATGCTGACGATCTTAAAATATTTAATACAGTCTCATCTCTGGAGGACTGCGTCACACTGCAGGATAGTCTAGCACGCACATGCAACTGGTGTACTCGAAACAAATTATATCTAAACGTGTCAAAATGTAATGTCATGACCTACACAACTAGTGCAAGGCCGGTTATTTTCGACTATAATGTAGATGGCGCTGTGCTTCAGAGACCTGAGACCCTTGTAGACCTTGGCGTAATCTTTGATAAAGAGCTTACATTTGTACCGCATGTAAACAATGTTGTAGCCAAATCTTTTAAATCTCTGGGCTTTATAATCAGAATGAGCAGAGATTTCTCAAACATTTGTACACTAAAGATCCTCTATTTTACTTTTGTCCGGTCTAAACTAGATTATGCATCTCTCGTCTGGAATCCCCATTACAATGTTCACATCGACGCCTTGGAGAGTGTGTAGAGACGATTTGTAAAATTGCTCTGGTTTAAGTCGGATGGAGTATACCCGGAGGTTGGCTTCCCGCAGCAAGAACTCCTAGCTAGATTTTCTATAAATTCTTTGGCTACCAGACGCGAATACTTTTCTCTCGTATTTTTATACAATATTGTTCACAGCAATATACACTGTCAAGACATTTTGAGTCAATTAAATTTCCGCGTTCCGAATTTGAATTCCAGAAGTTCACAAACCTTTTACCTCGGCATCCCACATTCTAATGTTTTAAAATTCTCTCCTCTCCATACTATGTGCAACAATTACAACAAATATTGTGGACTGTTTGACATTTTTCACAGCTCAATCAATGACATTAAAAAACTCCTTAACCCTACTTGAACCTTAGTTTTTCCTTGGTTGGTAATTTCATCTTGTACTTTTTTGTATTCTGTATTGTGCATTTTTCGTTTTATTTTTCTATATGTATTTTTTTTGTCAGTTTTGTACCTGTACCATACTGCTATGTATTGCTAATTTGTGTATTTGTCCTGCTCTCTAAATGGATTTACCTGTTGAGCAGCGTATGTAAATAAATAAATAAATAAATAAATTATTGGCTTGTTGCGATGCTCATGGTTTGTACACGATAACTGAAACGGGGTTCTCGAGAAGGAACAGTGATGGAGGCATATTTACTGCATCGGCAATGAAACATTGGATCACACAAGGCGCACTTGATATCCCTCCCCCTCAAAATTGACGTATGACGAGAATGACTGCTCATTTTCCTACTACTTTGTAGGAGATGAAGCGTTCGCATTATCAAAGTAACTTATGAGCTTTGGACAACATGAAAAGAATCTATAATTACAGGATTAGCAGAGGGAGGAAAACAATTGAATGCACTTTTGGGATGACGGCCGAGACGTGGGCATCTTTCAATGGCCCAATACGTTGGCGAGATGTGGAAAAGTTCAACTACATAATTAATGCTGATTGTGTGCTTCATAATTTTGTGCGGAAACGCAAAGATTTGGATTACATACCGAGGAATATGGAAGTAGGCGAAACAATTAACAACCCTGTAATACAGCCCCTAGATTTGCCAGTACTAGATGAGAATTCAAAAGCAAATGCACTAAGAAATTACTTAGCTAACTATTTCGAGGACATCCCTTCCTTGGCAGTGGAAGTATTGCGTTTAATAGTTCTCAGTTATTTGTACCTCCTTTGCATCAATATTGTTTTATATGGACCAAAATACCATTAACCATGTTTCTGATAACGTAATAAATATTTCACGTAGCAGCACACTACGTACTTACCTGTTATACCACATTCCCTTGCTACCTCGGACCAGGTTTTCTCCTTAAGATCTTTTCGGGAGTACTCGGAAAGTTTGTAGTTATATAGTAGAGGCCTTTTCTCTACCTCCGCCACAAAATTCACATTCAATATTTGATCATTCATCTTTGAAATTCAACTGAGACACTTGTAAACGTTAAGTTACTTCCTGAAACTCGGAAACTAGAAACTGAAGTTGCTGCACTGCAGGTTCCTCAAAAACTAATCACAGACCGATTACCAACTAGTTACTAACTAGTAGCGCCGTGTGCGGTACTCGACAGAGTAACATAGAAAGTGACTGTCGAGTGATTGGTTAGTAACTTCAGTCACGAATCAGTTCCTTTCGGGTAGCCCCGTGTGCGGTGGGCCTTACTTTCACTCAATGATATCTTATGCAATAATAGCATGGGGTCTTTTTCATGTTAGTATAAGGGTCTTCCAACTACAGAAAAAGGCCATTAGGTATATCATGGGAGTGAGCAAAAGAACTAGTTGTCGGGAAATGTTTAAAGAATTAGGAGTGCTCCCTCTACCATGTATTTTAATTTATCAGTTGTTACTCTATGCTAAATCTGAGTTAAGTAGTTTCAATACTTTAAACAATAATCACTCCTACATAACCAGAAACAGTTTAATCTTAAGAGTACCCTTTCATAATCTAACAATATATGGAAAGAGTCCAAAATATCTAGCAGTAACTGTGTACAATAAACTACCCAATAGTTACAAATTACTAAACTGACATAAGTATAAAACAACGATAAAGCGTCTACTGTTAGGAAAATCGTATTACTCTCTAGAGAATATCTTGAGGACAATTTGTAGAAAACATTCTTTACATTCATTATAAATACGTGTCTGTGTATTTGGCGTGATTATATGTATATGAAATACTATTTTTCTATTTTTATTATTTATTTAATTTATTTTATTATTTATGTATTGTTATTTTATTATTTATGTATTGTTATTGTATTATTTATTTATGAGTTTATTTATAAAAAAAATTGTATTGTAAATTGTATTGTTGTTTTACTTCATTATTTTATTGTAATTCACTTAAGTATATAGATATATGTAATTTACTTAAGTGTATATATACACACTGTTTATTTAAATAATAACTGCTGACTTATCATATATGCATAATTTATATCTCAAAATGGCCAATAAAACTATTATTGTTATTATTAATAAAAGATTTTTAATTAGTCTGAGCTTTGTAAGAAGCGATTGCTGACCCTTGTTTATTTATTTAAAAAAAGAAGGAAGACAATCTCATTAGAGTTTTTTATATTGAACCCGATTTACTAGCTTCGAATAATCTATCTTTAAAAGAAGATTATTAGATGTTTAGAGAAGGGATTTAAAATTTTTGTGAAACCTACGTCGTATTGTTTGGGCTTAAAATAGAAAAATTAATTGCATCGCTGGCAACCCAAATTTACACAATTTCTCTAATAGAATAGTGATCTAGGCGGTCAAATGCATTGAAAAAATCCGTGTAAATAGTATCAATTTTCCTGTTAGCATTTAATTCCTTAGACATGAATTGTGTGATACAAGCAAAGGTTAGTCTTATAGATCCATTGGGAACGAAGCCATGTTAGTTGTATATAATTTTGATCCTGTACGTGACTGTTTTTCAAGGGGGGGTTCCATGGACATCATATTTAGCTTGAGGCATTCCAAAAATTAAATAATAATAATAGCCGAGATAGCCGCATTGGTTAAGGTGCGAGGTGGCAATCGCGATTAATCGAATGGATATCGCGCTAACCGGGGTACTGTCGGAAGATATGGTTGTATATTCGCATTTTTTTAATGTGTAACCCGCTACCGCACAAGCCTTTAGCTTCTGGAATTGGGGGTTGTCTAATTTCTGTAGTGTTTATTATTAATAATAAATCGCCGTTATTTATAACTTACAATGAAATGACCAAAAATACATATTAAATGGGTTGGCGGTATTCGAACTCGGGTCACTCTTCCATACAACCAACTGAGAGAAATTAGAGAAATAATATAAAACTGTATACAAAAAAGAATTATAAAACTAATACAATATACAAATTATCTATTCAACAGCAACCATGTATTATGCTTAGGGATATTAAACAGGTAGTTAAAGCGAGTAGAACGTATATGTGCATCGCTAAGTTTTAAAGGTTTTCATTACCAATAATCAGGTGTTTGATACTTATCAATTTTGTGAACAAGACAGACAAAACGGTGTTTAAACCTTTCATCTAAATTTAGTTGCTTTCCAAATAACGTTCAGTAATGTGGTCAAACTTGCGCAAATTGAAACTAAATTTTATACAAGCATTTTGCATTTTTTGGTGAGTGCTTTTGTCTCTACCTAATAGAGCAGACCAATACACGATATCGCAATAAGCTTTGGGAGAGAATTAAAAACTCACATAACATCAATTTTATATCAGAACTAAGTACCTCCATTGGCATGTATAGTAGTTTCAACATATCATATGATTTTTGTACCAATTTAGCAATGTGAGTAACTTAACATCGAGGTATACGCCTAAATTTTTCGCTTCATCAACGGGGGGGGGGGGGTCAAGTCTATCCGTCTAAGATTAATTTTAAAATTAGGACCACTAACCACTACTACAGCAGAGGAAGAAATAATAGACAAGAGTTCGGATGTGGATTCATAGTAAGTAAGAATCTCCAGACGAGAGTAATTGGCTATGAGCCCATTAATAATAGGATATGTTACATCAGAATAAGAATGAAATTCAGGAACCTATCTGTATTATCTATCCATGCACCCACAGAGGATAAGGGGGAAGAAGAAAAAGAGGAGTTCTATACAATACTTGACAGAGAAGTTGACAAAATACCAAAGAATGACGTCAAAATGATTATAGAGGATTTCAACGCGCAGGTCGGAAGAGAAGAGGAATGCATAAAGGTAGCTGGAAAACACAGTCTACATGAGATGACAAATGACACCGGAGAATACCTCATACAATTCGCAACAAGTCATGGCTTCAGAATCAGAAGTACTGCATTCCCCCATAAAGATATCCATAAAGGCACTTGGACATCACCTGACGGCAGGACCGTCAACCAGATTGATCATGTACTAGTTGATAGCAGGGCATACTCTAGCGTATTAGATGTAAGAAGCCACAGGGGAGCACCATCCGAATCCGATCACTTCCTAGTAAAGGCCAAGCTAAGAGAAAGAATAGGCGAAACAAAGAAACAGAAAGCAAGTAAGAGTGTCAAGTACAACGTAGACAAGCTAAAAGGTGAAGAAGTACTAAAGAGATACCAGGATAGAGTTAAAGAACAACTAGAAGGTGTTAACGGAAATGAAGAGAATTCAGTGGGAACTCAGTGACATGAAATAAGAGATACTGTCAAAATAGCGGCAGAGGAAATATTAGGAGAACATAAGGGACACAAGAAAAATGAATGGTACGATAATGAATCATAGAACCAGTAGATAAACGAAATGCGGCAAGACTACAATTGCTCCAAAGACCTACCAGAAACAAAAAAGAGTACGAGAAGCTAAAGAGAAAAGCAAAATCCGTCTGCAAAAGGAAGAAAAGACAGCATATTAACAAAAAGGTACAAGATATACAACAAGAGTTCGACAAGAACGAGGTGAGAGATTTCTACATAAACGTGAAAAGAATGGACAGTAATTATCAACCTAGGGAAACAATGTGTCGAGGCACAGATGGAAATATTCGGTAAACCCAGAAGAAGTAGTACACAGATGGAAATCATACTTTGAAGAACTGCTAAACCAGAACAACAATTGGGCAGATGTACCAGAAAATTCACTGCTAAATGCAGCACAACCCATAACAGAAGTATCAACCTTAGAATAAGTAAAAAATAGTATATCCAGAATGAGAAAAAATAAGGCACCTGGAATAGACAATATCCCATCTGAATTATTCCAACAAGGAGGAGATGAGCTTCTGCAAAGAATTCACAGAATGATAATAAACATATGGAACACAGAAATAATGCCAAAGGAATGGTAAACTGCCATAATATGCCCAGTGTACAAAAAAGGAGAAAGACTAAGATGCGAGAATTACAGAGCATATCATTACTTTGCACAGCATACAAGATTTTTACAGACATCCTGAGACAAAGAATAACCCCGTATGTTGAAGAACATATCGGAGAATGTCAAGGGGGATTTCGAAGCGGTAGATCTACAATTGGCCAGCTCTTTACTGTCCGTCAAATACTGGAAAAAACATGGAAATATGATATAGGAATATAGCAAGTATTCATTGATTTCAAACAAGCATACGACAACATACATAGAAAGTTCTTATATCAAGCCATAGAAGAAATTGGGATACCAACAAAGCTAATAAACCTGGTAAAAGCGACAATGAACAATACAAAAGCTAAAGTCAAAATCCAACAGAAACTATCGGAAACCTTTGATGTAAACCAAGGGCTCCGGCAGGGGGATGGATTATCCCCAGTATTGTTCAATATTGTCCTACACAAAGTTGTAAGAGAAATGGCAACAGACATGAATGGAACCATTATTAATAAGGAAATCCAAGTAATTGCATATGCAGACGATATCAACATAATGGAAAGAATGGAAAGAGCAGTGAGAGAAAACTATGAAAAATTGAAAGAGAAAGGAAAGAATGTAGGGTTTGACATAAACATAACAAAAACAAAGGTGATAGAAAACAAGACAGGGATAAGAAATGGACAAAACTGATTGATTGGAGACGACAACATAGAGGTAGTTAAAGATTTCACATACCTCGGAACTATAATTAACAATAACAATAACATGTCCCAAGAAATACGGTACAGACTAATAAAAGCACAAAGCACTGTATGCATTGAACAACATATTCAAATCTAAAGTAGTGAATAAGGACACCAAAACATTAATATATAGAACATTAATAAGACCGGTGGTGACATATGGCTGTGAAACGTGGACGTTAACAAACAAAACTGAAGAAATGTTAGCCATATTCGAAAGGAGAGTGCTGAGGAAAATCTATGGACCAGTAAATGAAAACGGTCTATGGCGTATCAGATACAACTATGAACTAAAGCAGCTGTATAAAGAGGTAAACATAGTGGACTATGTTCAAATCCAACGGCCGAGATGGGCAGTCCATGTAGAGAGGATGGACGAACAGCGTATACCGAAGAAAATTTTAAAAGGGCAGCTTGCAGGTAACAGAAAACGGGGGCGACCGAGGACCCGTTGGCAAGACAACGTTCGCAAGGACGCCCAGGCATTAATGAGGGTGAGGAATTGGCAAGTGGCCGCTAGAGATAGGGCGGCTTGGAGACAAAAGCTAGGGGAGGTCAAGGTTCAATAGGGCTGTCGCACCACAGGAAGAGAAGAACCACTTTACACCTATCCTTATCAAAAACTAATAACTCAGTTTTTTGTTCATTTAGAACTAATCCATGAAAATTAGAGACCTCAGCAATTGTTGCCAGGCCAGAGTTAATATTATCCTGTGCTGGTAAATAATTATTAAAACCGAAAGAAAAATATAATTGTCCGCATATCGATGAATTGAGCATAACTCTAAAAATGAAGGAAAATCGAAAACATATAGAAAATAAAAAGGACCCAAGGATACTACCTTGTTGAACACCTTTAGTAAGGGTTTCAATTCAGAAAAATTATTATTAACACAAACCCTTTGACGACGGTATTTTAAGTTCTTGTGTAAAATAGAATGGTTTAACGTATCAAAAGCTTTACTAAAATCAAGTAGTATTAAGCACGTATTGTTACTAAAATCATTAGCCTTATACCGAACGTAGGTAACATGGAGAAGGGCTGTACTAGTACTATGATGAGCATGAAACCCATTCTGATTTGTTGGTAGTATACAATTAATAGTGAAGTAAGTATTTAATTGCTCAGCTACGATTTTTTCGAAGATTTTAGACAGGACAAAAATTCGAGACATCTATATTAGATATGTATATTTTTCCAAGCATTAGGAAAGATAATTTTTGATAAACAGACATTAATGATAAATGTAAAATATTCGTTAAGTTGAGGGAAATCTTCTAATTTGTTTTCTTATATCATGATAACTTCATACTTCTGAAACATGTGGTATTATCTTATGATAATTGCAAAAATAGACTACTTTCAAGCGACTTTTTGTAACTTTGTTGCTATGTTGTCTTATTATGTAAATAAAAGCCAATAACGGTTTGGATAGGCTTTTATACGAAATTAAAAAATTAATGATATTTCCACATACACTACGAGGAGTTTAATATATTCATTTGAAATTGAGAAAATTCAATTCAAAAAGTTCTAAATTGAAAAATCATTTTTCGCCACCCTGTATATTTTTAGGAAGTGAAAATGTTTAAAAAACATCACACAGACGTCTCGTAACTGATATTTACAATTTTTTTCTTAAAATCCATAATGGTGACTGTAGAGATTTTTTCAAAAGCATTATTTCAACAAAGAAGCACTACATCCAAATGGTAGGGAGATAGTCCATCATAATAGAGGAGTAAAAGGAGTTCAAAAAGATACTTCTAAAATGTACTGATATTTATAGCATTCCATTTTTAAAAAATGGCACTGTATATTTTACACTTTTTACATAGTTTACCTGTATTTTTTTAAATGTCTAGCTATCGTAGAACTCGGGATATTGGAGGTGGACGCACTACCGACGTACCCTGTATCTTAAAACTATTTTATACTTTTTAGTTCGTTGTAATATATAAGTGTGTTTTTTTAGTTTCTTTGTATTAGGTATGTCGTAATAATTTGCAATGCATACTTTACACTTCTCAAAAAGGTTCCATAACTTTCCCATACATTTCACACATTGCATCAGTAGTGATTCTCTTCTGTCTATATCCTACTTGAGCACTAATTAGAAAACTGTTTGTTTCACAATATTCCAGCATCTAATTTTAAGACCAAAATATTTTTGACCTACTAGATATAAGAGAGATAAGGCTCTAATTGTCTGTGTTATTATGCCACCTTTTTCATGTATAGAAGTAATTTATGATTTTTTAAGGATACGTATAAATTCAAAATCGATATATATATTTAAGAAATCATTTACATTTATTGGAGGTTTTTGATGCTATGTAAAATACTTTTCAACTTCCTATTAGTACCCTAAATTTATTTTATAATAGTTTAATGATTATAGACATTGTTTCTCAGACTGTCTAAAAATAAGACGATTTATGATTTTCCTAAATAAATAAATATAAATATACCTTAAATACAAAAGTGTACTTATTTATAATGGCATAATGACCTGAGTTTGGCCTTTATCCTAGCCGGTTTACAAGTTAGTAAAGATATTACACGCATAAATTGAAATATAGAGTATGTCTGACTTAATATGGAACCACTTCTATACCTTGGTAGTTATTGGTGAAATTGAAGTTCGGTTCTTTTTCCAGTAAAGAACTTTCGAAAGCGGATGTGTGGAAAATATCAAATGATTGTACTTAGTACTAATTTGTACTAGACTTTCTACACCAATTAAAATTCTCAAAAACTATTCCTATAAAAAAGGGAGAACCAACCCTAATTAAAAATTATAGAGCAATTGTAATTCTAAGCCCCACATCAAAAATAATACAAAAAGCTGTTTATAATAGACACTTCTTTTTGAAACAAAAAGAACCTAATTACAAACAGTCAACAAGGTTTCATGGAAGGGTACTCTACAGAAACAGCGACAAATTGTACAATGGTGAATATTTTTTGACTTATCGCGTTTGACACGCTTGATCCCAGCTTTCTATATAAAAAGCTGGAGAAACTGGGCATTAGTGGAAATGTAAACGAGTGAATTATTTCTTTCATCACTCACAGACAATTAGCTGTTAATACTGAAAATATTTACTCAGAGGAGACTGAAGTGGAGCTAAGTACTCCACAAGGTAGTGTTCTAGGACCTCTACTCTTTTTGTTATATATAAACGAACTACCAAGTCACATTCAAAATGCAAAAGTTCTTATGTATGCGGATAATACTACAATAATTATCTCAGATAAATGTAAACAGACTCTAAATCCCTCTGTAAATAAAGTGATGGAACAATTTCTTAACTGATGTGCTTCAAATCATTTAATTATAAATGTTCAACGGTATGTGTGGAGTTTTCAGGGAAATATAAATGTTCTAATAAAGAATGGAGATTTAACCTAAGTAACACAATTCTTGAAATATCACTCGATGCGTAGTTTCTTGGTACGTATCTAGACTACAGCATTAGTTGAATTAATCATATAAATAAGGTTTGCATGTTAAATAAGTCGTATGTTTCCATCGCCGCTTTAAAAACTGATCGCGTTTATTATCTGAAAAAGATTAGTTAGATTTAGGTTTGATCTGACTTATAAGGAATCATGAAGAACTAACTTCAAGAGCAAAAAGATATTAATTGTTACGGGGATAAACTTGCTAACGATATTGTGTTGATATGCACGAGCATAAAAATCAATTTATAACTAATAATTATATACATTCATACCTCATGAGGAACAGCAATAATATACCCATCAATCGCTACAACAACAGCTACTTAAAAAAAAATTCAATATATTTCAGGTGCACATATTACAACTTATTATCAACAGATCATAAGAACTTAACAAATGTAAGATTTAAAAATAAAATAAAGAAGCTTCTTACAGACAATTGTCTCTATAACTTAAGAAAGTGTGAAACTTTTCTCAATAATAACTGAAATCTTTTACGATATTTATGCAAACAAATAATTTTATTTCAGTTTCAGTGAGTCAACAATAAATTAATAAAAATATTTTAAAAAAATTTAAAAACTTGCTTTTCTGCAATAAACCGTACTGAAAATTAAAAAATGCTAATGTGCGGATGCAAGAACAGCAAGGCGTGCGCACTTTATATGATTGTACGCATGATCGTATGTAAGGGGTGGAATCGTTGTATATATAGTGTCTTCAGTCATGCGTACATAAAAATGATACATATACTTATATACAAAGTGCGCACGCCTTGCTTTCTTGCATTCATGTATTAGTATTTTTTATTTTTTTATTTTTAGTAAGACTTTTTACAGAAAAGCCAGTTTTAAAAAAATATATTTTTTTATTGTCTACTTTATTAGTCACACTTTTTGGGGGTTTACTCCCCAGCGATCGCTCAATAAAAATTCGTCTCTTAACGATTTGTTTTGATTTTTCTCTCCTTCGTTTTGCAGATTTTCCAATTTTCACCCCCGCGCCCCCTATATGCGGATATTTGCAAAAGTAACGGTGGAATGCTGCATTGTCATCCGATCTTAGTAACTGTGCAAAATTAACTGATTATGTCAGGAAGTGTGTTAAATAAGAGATGCAAGATTTGAAGACAATTTTCATCCGCGCGCCCCTTACGTGAGGATATTTGCAAAAGTAACTGTGATACTGTATTGCCATCTGATCTTAGTAACTGTACAAAATTTCATCAATTGGTTATGTCACTAAATGTGTTAAATAAAGTATGGAAGATTTGAACAGAAACATTGTGCATGACATTCTGAATTAAAGAAAAGCAAGTAAAAATTGTTCTTTTGTATTTTTTATTATACGGGGTGTTAGAAAAGTATGGGAACGGTGGAAAATCTCGAACAGTTTACATCAAATCGAAAAATAAAAAAATACGTGCCAAAATCTTTTCAAAAAACTATCTACTGATACCACAATGACCTCCCCACCCACCACCCTGTGATTGAAACTCCTATTTTTTATTGCGGAATCGGATTCTACGGCAAAAAATACTTAAATTTTATTCCGGACATTTTTTTCGATTCTTGCATGGTGTCGCTGTAATCGCAAAAAATGAAAAGAAAACATTACTGTTCCAAGAGTAGCATCTTGTGCCCATAAAAAAACGTCCAATTCAAAAACTGAAAAACACGTGTCTGTTATTTTTACGAGATCTATCCAATGACATTGGATTCGACTCTCCCACCCCTAACCCAGTGGGTTTTTATAGCGGATTCGGATTCTACGGTCAAAAATACGTGAATTTTATATCGGGCATTTTTTTCGATTCCCGCAAGGTGTTGCTGCAATCGCACAAAATTGAAATAAAACTTAAGCGTCCATAAATTTGTAAATATTTACAAACTCTAGCTACTCGTGTTGACAAAAAAATATTCAGTTTAAAAAACAATATCTGTGTTCTTAATAACAGTATTTGTTTTGTGAAATAATCTAATCTAATCTAATCTAGGTAAAGCGCATTTTCTGTAAATACAGCTAAATGTCGTTAAGGAAAGTTACACATTTTCCTGGAGGGAGCAAACTATGTTGATATTAACTTTTCAAATTTTTATATTTTAAAACTAAAAATTAATAATAATAGCTGCCAGATGAGCATCATAGTTATTAACTAAAAATTATGTTTACAGCAGAGCAAAAGATGTTTACGGATTGGGAGATACATATTCCTATAAAAATTCGATGAATATTAGCCATGCGCTAGTAACAGATAGGAGTGTTAAAGAAATAGTCAACAAATGTAAAAGAACTGGTAATGTATTAAATATAAGGAAAGAGAAGGAGCTTAATGAAGATGATGCTGTCACTTTAATTGCGATGGATTCGTTGAGTGAATTCTCAAAATTATCTCTTATAAAAAGAGCAGCCCAAACTGACATTTTTAAAAGTGTTGTACAAAACATATTCAAGACCAACAAAATTCATTCATGTAAACCAAACTTTGTATACACTCAAGAAGAAAATGACGTCCCTAAAAGATTGGATTTTTGTCTATGGATGGGCGAGGACATTGTAAATGGTCACAAAAATATATTTTTTTCTGACGATGCAACGTTTTCCACTAGTGGTACAGTAATTTCACGGAATTGTCGATATTGGTTCTCGGAAAATCTAAATTTTTGTATACGAAGTAGATGGCAATATTCCCAGAAACCGATTGTTTGGTGTGCTATTTCATACTTTGGAATAATTGGTTCATATTCCTTTGAAGGGAATGTAAATCAACATTCTTATCTGGAAATGCTAAATACATTATTTTTGGATAAACTTGACAATATACTCATATAGCAAAGGACGAGAATGTTCCTATAGCAGGACGGCTGTCCTGCACATTCTGCAATTACTGTCAGCCGTCATTTTCCAGAAAAGTGGATTGACAGATACAGGCCAATTTATGGGTATTTAAAACAAAAAGTTTATGCTTTTAATTTTGACAATAATTTAAAATTATTAAAAAGAAAAATTAAAGAAGCAGTTGATGGTATACCTCTCCAAGAAATCCAAAACAGTTATGGAGGATTAAGAGTTATATTCTTTTGTTAAACGATTTTCTAATATAAAAAATATGTTTGGGTGATTTTTGATAAAGTTGACATAATTGATTATTTGTTGCCATAAATCTTGGGCAGTATTAATTTCTTGAGCATATACTAAACATTTCGTGTGTCCCCAGAAATAAAAGTCTTAGGGATTATAATCCGGACTTCGAGGTGGCCACGGAAATTCGCTTCCTCTACCAATCCAACGATGAGGGCATTGATTATTTAGGTAGTTGCGCATTCCTAAACGAAAATGATCCCGGGGCGCCATCCTGCATAAATCACATACCTATCCTTCAATTAACCGGCAATCGCTCGAGCTCATCGATAATTGTAGTTTGAAGAAACTCCAAGTACGAGTTACCATTCACATTTGCGGGTAATTCATAAGGGCCCAACAAGCTCTCCGAAAATACCGCACCATACATTTATTTTAAACTCGTGTTGGAAATGTGGTTAAAACTGTGTGTAAAATGGAAAGGTTGCAGGTTTTCTTTTTTAAGTATCCTAAATACTGGAGCATTGCTTACCCCAGTAATTGCTGATAAACGTCGACTGCTTAGTTGGGGATTATCATTAATTCGCACTAAAATGACCTCTTGATCAACAGAAATATTTTTTGGCCGTCACATCACATTTGGTCTTGAATTTTCCAGTTTCTCCTAATCCAATAATCCAATAAAAATATTTCTGAAGATCTAGTGATTGGGTTGGGCTCTGTTTGGATATATTTGGAGATATCTTCGAGTAGCCGCATGAGAGGAATAATTTTCTTGTACATCATATCCCGCATTTCAAAATCTGAAAAGTTATTATGCCGTGGCATTTCAGTAGATACCCTTTTTAAACTTTACAACAAGCAAAATGACTGATAGTGATATCAAAAATTGATAACAATGACACAACCCTATTAGATTCAAATAATTCAGAATATAGATGAGAGCATAACAAATGAATTAATTTTCCTTCTGTAAATAATTATTGTATTTCATATGATCAAGAATGTAGTTAAATTTATTATGTTACAAGATGTAACTGTAAAACTTATTTCACGTAAAAAATGCAGTTTTATGACTAAAGATGCCGAAATGATCAATACGAATATGAAAAATTAATTAAACATTAAAATCAGAATATTGTGCAGCCTTATCTTTAACTTCAATTATCTCGAAAAATAATTACTTTATCGTTATGAAGTAAGAGTACATTATTTTCGTAAAAAACGTATTAAAATTAAAAAATTATACTGAAAAGACGATTCCACCAGTGGCGTAGAATTACTCCTCTGTCCCTGACGTACGCCTCTGGTAATAGTGAGAAACTGTCTTTTACCATGGTCAAATGTTATCTAAAGTACCTAAACTTTCTGTCAAATATGAAAAAGAAATATTAAACAGTAACAAAATAATTGTTAAAAATAATTTTTAAAATTTGAAATAAAAGTTTAAAAATGTATGAAAAAAGATGGCAACTATCCCAGAAAAACAATATTTTGACAACGAGCCAATTTGGTTTCAGGGAAAAACTATCAGCAGAAGACGCAGTCAAGTTATATTGTAAACAGTTATGAATTACATTATAAACGGGTTGAATGATGTGATAATAAAATATGTCTGGAAATATTTCTAGATCTAGCCAAAGCATTCGACACGGTGAATCATAAAATACTTCTGAAGCGACTAGACAAAGTAGGCAGGTAAGAGGTTCTTCATGGAATATATTATTATAAAGTGCCACTAAGTGTTCCGTGTTGGAGACTGGACTCTAAACTCTAGTGCGCCCGAGAGAGTAAGAGTTTTTTTAAATTTTTACAGTGACAAGAACATAAACATATATAGTAAGAATTTTTGCGTCACTCACTATTCACAGTATTCGTATTAGGTACCCCGACCGGTTGGTCGAAACCGGTCGACGATTATAGCCTCAAAATCATTGTAGAACAATTTTGGCGGATCCCGCGAACAATTATTAATGATGGAAACCGGTTGCCTTAAGGGGGAGACATCGGTAGATATAAACATTAAATAAAACGAAGGTACACTATAGCAGTCTTAACGGGAAAGTAAAGTTACCGGTGGCCCGCGTGAAGGCGGCACCAGTAAGAGTGGCGACCTCATCCATAGATGATCCAAAGCCGGGACCTAGTACTCGCGACGATAAACAAGACATGGCAGCAATATTTAGGCTCAAACCAAAGAGACACAAGCTTGCCCTCAAGAATGTAGACAACCCACAGTACACCCATACGGGAGCTGCTAGACCATTAAAGATTATGTCGCCGCCACTGGCGGCGCAATCAGAAACAGATACGAGGGAAAAGCTATCGTAGATGAGGACATGGATGTGGTGCTGCCCCAGCGCCAGCCGGATTCAGAAGAGGTCATGCCACAGCCTGCAGGTAAGAGACCTCCCTCCTATTATCATACACGGACGTTTCAGTGACCATAAACAAATTAATGCGTTCCTTTCTAGCAGATTTCAGAACCGTTACTATTGGAGACACTCCAACGAGTCGACTTCCCTCCAAGTGATGAATAAAGCAGACTGGACTCAGGTCAACCGATACTTGGAGGAAGGACGTATCCAATACCACACGTATACGCCCAAAGATGATAAGACGCACGCTTTTGTCTATAGAGGCCTATATCATAACCCACATGTTGCAGATATAAAGGAAGAGTTGGCAGAGGACCATAAAATAGATGTAAGAGAACTGTACACTTTAAGGGGGACGAGTCATCCCACATATATGCTTGTAAACAATAATAGATTAACGCTAAAAGAATTACAACAGAAAGTTCGGTACGTCGATCACACGGCGATCACATGGGAGAGACGTGTGAACAATAAATCAACCATTCAATGCCATGGGTGCCAACAGTGGGGACACGCCGCTTCAAATTGTAGAGCGTCACCCAGGACCTCTATTCTGTAAAAGCGTGAAAGCACATTCCCGTGAGAGTGGGCGGAGTTCACTTGAAAATGTATAAAAGTCTATTCTGTAACTACGGGGGTGATCACATCATGCGAAAAATGCGTGAACTTACTTCTACTGGTAAATCGTGAGGGAATCCGCCAGTGAGGCGATCCTAACCGTACTTTTATGACAATTTGAGTTGACCAAAAATTATTGTTGTCAAATCTCTGAATCAGAATAGACATTGCGGATTTGCTTATCGCCAACGAGATAATAATAATAATATAATTCTGAGCAAATATTACAATTACTCTTTTAGTTTATTATAGTCATATTTAAAAATATATATATTACCAATAACGAAGGTATATCCTTACAAAATTTTTGATCAATAAAACTGTGTTCTGTTACCTTTTACCAAATATAACTAATGACATGTGACATGACAATGACAACAAGTGAGCACTGAACATCTGATGCTTTTGCGTCAAAACCTAATTGGTTGTAAATTCGGCTATTTTTGCTGAATCCCTTCACTTTCACCACCTATTCACTGAACTTACAGAATACAGTCTAGGACGATCGGGTGAGATGCGTGTGATGTGAGCTCTCACTTCGCACAATGAATGCTCACTCTCCCCATAATTACAGAATAGATGTCCTGGTGTTTAAAATGCGCCGATGAGCATTCTACTAAAGAATGTCAAAAGACCAGAGACATAACAGCAAAATGCGTTAATGTAGTGGACCTCACCCTGCGAATAGTACCACATGCGGAGTGTACAGGAATAAGATAGAGGGTTCAAAGAGACGAAGCGTGCGGATTCCTCCTCTAGCTCACATCAAATTCGTGGCGGCACCAGAACCAACAACAAACATGTGGGAAGAGCGGGCTCAAGCTAGGACTGCGCCCAGCAGCAGTCCCAGTCTGAGTCATTAATAAATAAGCAGAGGTCACTGTCCCTGAAACAAATACAAACGCAGTCCCAGCCACAGCCCCAACCGCAATCCCAATCGCAGCCATCAACGAGAAGTGCTCCGCTGCTGAGGAGACCGCCGGCCAACCAAATTCAATCTGGAGAAACGGCGCCGGAAAATGATATGGCCCAACTAAACCTTGTGCGAGCCGAGGCGAAAAGGATGTCTTCTTCTAAATTTGGGTCTTCTACGTGGAACGCCAACGGTGTAGGTAATAAAATTTTCATTTTGGTCAATTATTTAGTGAGCCACAAAATTGACATTATGCTTATAAATGAGACTAAACTGATTCCACGTGACAAGTTGCGTATCCGGGGTTACACGACAATTCGAAAATATAGGGTTGACAATAACCGAGGCGGTGGGGTGGCCACACTTATAAAGTCCAATATCGCGCACACTCACCGTTCTCTCCAGAACACATCCGTGGAGAACGTGTGTGTGATGCTGGAGGGCGGCGTAAGCATTGTCGCCGCGTACAATAGACCTACGAACGGTTTCACAGAGGGTTGTCTAGAGAATTTACTGAATGCTAGCCCACGCTGCCTACTCATAGGCTACCTCAACGCCACGCATCACACATGGAACTGCCATCGCAACAACGCAAACGGCAATACTTTGTCAATAGTCATAATGTCGTACACCTGACGATCCCACACATTTTCCGGATAACGGTACAACGCCTACTACCCACGACAATAAAGGTGTGAGGAACTTCACACAATCCAATTCGCACTGAATTAGATAATATATCGAGAGAAGGCACCAACACGTCGTATCACGTCTTATAGGGATGCCAACTGGCGCCTTTATAGGACACACATTAACACAAATCTAACACTAACTAACAATATCACCACCCCCGCCGAACTGGAGAATACGGTGAGGGAGTTTGTAAGGGTGCTGCAGGGTACCAAGCAGAGTGCTCCCACTACAATCACAATAAATCCATACAAAGACCCACTTGACGCAGCGCCAGCGGTCGAATAGAACATACCTACGTGAAAAGAATCGACTAAGATGGCTTTGGTAGCGAAATCGTGATGTCAACGCCAAGGTCGAGATGAATAGATTGCAAGGGCAGATCAGGACTGCCAATATCACCGCGAAATGGAAAGACAAGTTGGAAACGCTGGATCCTCAGGACAACTCGCTGTGGAAACTAACGGCGGCTTTAGAGCGTATTTCTTAGGAAATACGCTGGAATCCATACCCACGTTGACGAATGCAAACGAACGAACAGCGATGACTGACGCTCAGAAAGCAAATGCCCTAGCTACGCACTTTGAACAAATACATAACGTCAACGTTCCCAACAATATTGAGCACTACCGCATAGAAAACGACATCGACGAAACTATTGGCCATGATGTTCGACTGACCAGACGAGAATTTCTCAAACTCATGGTCAAACCTTCGAAGATTGCGAAAATTGTCAAGACTTTACCAAACGACAAAGCTTCAGGATAAGATGAGATCGAGTACAGACTGCTCAAATATCTCCCAACGAAGGGTATTGTGTCATCATTGATGCGATCCTGCGATTGCAACATTAGCCTAATCAGTGGAAATGTGCTGTGGTCGTGATCGTTCTGAAACCGAACAAGAACGCGAAGCTCGCTGGTAGTTATCGACCCATCTTGCTACTGTCTGCGATCTCCAAGTTGGTGGAGAAGGTCATCCTGGTCAGATTAGACGCTGCCCAGGATGAGCTTAATATCATAATGAGTGCCAGTTCGGGTTCAGGAGGGGCAGAAGCACGATACAACAGGTCGTATGGTTAGTGATGTCAAAGTACAATATAACCTTGGGAAGAACAACACCATGGTGCTCTTTGATATTTAGAAGGCCTTCGATACCGTCTAGATCCTGAGCCTACTCTACAAAATGCACATCCCGACTTACATCATTAAACTTATTCACTCGTTCCTGACGGGTAGATCGCTGCAGGTTCGTGTAATTAACAAACTATCAATACGGCGGGACATTCGCCCGGGGTCGTGCCTGTCTCCTAAACTCTACATTGTGTACGTCTACGACTTTCTGGAGTTCCCGAATACAAAACTGGCCAAGTACGCCGATGATACGGTCATATATACGCCTCCCACAATGCCCAGGCAGCGAATATGCTGTTAAAAGCATATATGACACGTGCTATGGCGTATTGCGACCAGTGGAAGATTCGGTTAAATGCCGAGAAATCGGAGGCGATAGTCTTCACACGCCGTTTCACCTAAAACACAATTTTAACACCTATTTCGATCAGGAGAAACCACATTCCAACCAGAAAGTGTGTGAAGTAGAACAAAAAATTAATTTACAGTGCTATTATCAGGCCGGCCATCACATGCGCGACACCAGTATAGTGCAGCACATCGGTGGCGACAACGAGAAAATAAAAAGTATCGTAACACAAATTTATGCGCATATCAAATTCTGGCAGATACGCCTCCCTCAGAGTCCTTTATGCACGTTGCCATGACATTATCCCAATAGCGGACTACGTCTAAGATATTTCACAAAAGTTTTATATTTCCAAACTGGATGATAACCCGCTAACCCGCAATATTACACAAGTTAGACAGCATAATGCCCCATTTAGAATTAAACACCCTACCGTACCAGGCGCTACCCATTTTCCGGCAACCACTATAGCCAACCTTCCACCCACCATAACTCTCTTTTGCTTTACAATCTGTCTTTAAAAAACCTCACTTTTTTTCATTAAACATTTCCTGCCCCCCTCTTCGTTTCTGTTTGTTTCTTTTTGTTTTTGTTTTTCCTAACCAATCGTCTTCACCAAAATTATAACTTGTTTGGATCTTAACATCAGAAAATCAAATGTTCGATGGCTGGGATGCCGCGCTGCGGTAGTTTGCGGGTTTTTTCGTTTAGTTTTTTTCCGTCTTAGCTAACAAAATTTATTTAAGTGTCCGCTTACTTTTAATAGTTTAAGTTTTAATTGTTTTAAACCCCTTTTAGGTATTTTAAATTAGATTACTGTTTTTAATTTGCCGCTTTGGCAGAAGGAGTTACAGTTTTTATTTATACACATTGTTTACATATGCATTGTGTTCACTGTTTTTTAAACTGAACTGGACCTGCTTCGTCCAGCCTCTCAGTTTCCATGACGCTTCGCGACATGGATGTCTGACTGGCTCCGGAACAGTATTGTTGTATTCTTTGAATTATTAATAAAATTGTTTTGATTTGATTTATTCATGCCAAAGGGCTGAGTTAATAACGAGGTGTGGTATTATTACATGGTGAGGATTTTATAATACTACATTTATTTATGTACGATGTAGATCAGGCAGTGCATTATTTTTATGAATGTATAGATGTTTGATATATCTGTACAAAGAGTAAATAGTAATTTTATAAAAAGATATCCAGCTTGGTATGAAACTAAAATAATTAATGATATTAAACAAAAAAATCGCATCACAAATACGAAGGTCGATCGCAATATCATTTGGAGAAATTTGAGAAAATCGGAAAAAACTTTAAAAATGTATTAAAACTGCTCACCTACTTACGTGACGTAGAAAAAGAAATCAGATATAATAGTAATAACTTTTGGAGAAAAACAAATTTAACTGGCAGGACTGAGTTTGAGAGGGGCGGAATTAGTCTCAACTTCAATAAAGAAATAGTAGAAGGTTTGCGCAATATTTTGAATCAGTTTACGGTGACCTGACATCCTATATAATATTCAAAATAATGATATCAATAATATTGTATCGAAGCAAACATTAAATATAGATAAAATTTAGTTACAAGAAATAAGAGAATCGATTAAAAAACTGAAACCCAAAAAGTCCGCAGAGTCTGACGGACCACCCTATATAATAAAAGGATGTAGTGATTTGCTTGAATGTCCACTAATTTTTAATCTTGCAGTAAAAACTAATAAATTTCCGAGATTGTGGAAAAAACCCTAGTAACACTGTGGCAATCGATAACTTTAGATGTAACTTATACGGACTTTGCAAAGGCTTTCGACAAGGTTGATCATGACACCTTATATTAAAATTTGACTTTTCCATTAATCTCATAAAGTTCATAAGCTCTTAATCTAAATTGCCGCTTTCAACAACTAAAATTCATAAACATCCTGTCCGAGCCTTCTTTAGTAAGATCCGGAGTTCCGCAAGTTACTAATCTCGACCCTTTATTATTTTTGTTATTTGTGAACGAAATTCCCCAATATTCAATTTATTTTAAGTGTTTGTTATATGCGGATGATTTGAAATTTTACAGAAATATAAGAAGTAAAAAAGATGCGTTATTACTGCAGCACGATATCGACGCCATTTTCAATTAGATTATATACAACAAAATACCATTGAACATAAATAATTGTTCGGCAAACCGCTGCCCAAGGAAACACTACTTTCGCATCCAGATTTTGTATCCAAGTCTTCTGCACACTAAATCCCAATGTAATATTTCATTCCCTTTAATAATAGAGTGGGGGCGGTAGAGGGGGTGGCTAATTTAAAAAAAATTTAGAACTTGGTTCTCGTATCACAGTAAATTCCAATTTAATTTTTTATTCCCTTAAACAATAAGGTGGGGGTGGTAGAGGGGGTAACTAATGCCAAAATAAATTTTAGAGGCTCTTGGTTCAAAATCCAATTTAATTTTTTACTCCTTTTTATAATAGGGTGGGGGTGGCAATGGGGGTAGCTAACGCCAAAAAAAATTTGTTTTAGACGTTTCGTTTTTGTATACACACTAAATCACATTTTAATTTTTTTTACTCTGTTTCATTATAGTGTGGGGGTGGTATTGGGGGTGATAGTGGGGGAGGGTGGCCGACAGACAGACATACCGACAGACAGGAAATTTTTTTCGCTTAAATTTAAAATCTCGACGTTTTATGACATTTTAAGCCTATTCCAACAAAAGAAATACTTTCTTTTGCGTTACTAAACTTCCACTGGACGTGAAAGTAAAAGAACAAATTAATAAACGGATATATAGAATCAGAGGATATTCGATCTAAACCAAATTTTTATATTCAGACTAATTATGTTAAGTGTATTATAAGACTGATGTAAGAAAAAACTCGCCAATTGTAAAAATGTAAATCGATGTAAATTGTGTCTGCCATGAATCAAATTTTAATATATTTAATCTGACACAACATAAACTAAAGAAATATACAGAGCAAAACATTCTGAGATACTGAATAAAGTAGTTCTTCTGCCTTCCGATCCTAATCTTTAATTAAAATAATAAAAAATCGATTGTATGTATGCATCAATGTATGTAAAAGTTGATTGTATGTATATATGTGATATTTAGATGTTTATAATTATCAGGCGCGGATCCAGGAAGAGGAAATAAAAAATCAACATTAAAATTGTTTATTTACGTCACGATACACAAAAATCTCGTAAGCTCACATTACGATAAGCAGAGAACACAATCATATCGTGTACTCTTTCAGCTCTTAAAAACAAAAGAGAAACTACTTCGGAATGTTTCAATGCTATATTGACGGACACTCAAAATATGTTAAAATAACTTGATGTTGAAGTAACTCTACGTAGACTTACCAACAAAATGAGAAATCGACCCAACCCTAATCTTATCCTCAAATTCTCCTGAAGACTATCACAGAATTTTCCTACTTATCCCACTGCTGAATTATGTTATAAATGATCCAGAAAGCAGATTTCCAATGGAAGCACTCAATATATTTAGCTTAAATATTTGTTTGCCAACAAATGCAATGAAAGCAACTGAAACAGAAATTATGACTGCTGGGAAGATGCTGCGTACATACACAGTTATTTTTGGAAAGGAAGATACAGAAATAGTTTTGGACAAATTTAAAGGAGAATTTGATATTTGGAAGTTGAAATAGAGTGCTTACTCAAACTCCATAAAAATAGACTCACCTGCTGATGGTTTGAAAACTTTACAACTGTGCGATAAACCATATTCCGCGTAATTTGTACATTTTTAAAAAGTATTTGTATCTACGCTACCTATAAGAATTGCTATTTCAGAAAGGAATTTTTCGACTCTAAGATATTAAAAACGTGGATTAGATCTAGAATGTCTAAAGATCGTTTAAATGGATTGGCTTTGATGCACATTCACCGAGTTGCATTTGATGACATTGCAATTAAAGTGAATACGACCAGAATTGAAACCGTATAAAAACTAAAAGCCGGCAAAAACAGCCGGCATCTCTTTATTGTTTTTCTTATGACAAGCATTTCTGTTTACCTCCGCAACAGATGCCGACTGTTTTTGCCGGGTTTAAGTTTTTATACCGTTTCAATTCTGGCCGTATTCACTATACCAATGGAATTAAACGATTTAGAATAAAAAAGATGCGGAGAATATAATTTGCCCTTTAAATTACTTAGGCAGGTATCTATTAAAATTCATTTGTTATAACACACCTATAATTATAATCTATATTTTTGTTTTTTTAGTATTAGTTTATAACCGTATCTGCTTAAAATCCCATATGTTTGGGTAAATCATGTAGTATGACAGATTTTCTGCTTAATCGCTCCTAAAGTTCATTTCACTAAGCGCTAGTTTGAAAACGTGGGCGTAATTTTTTATTAAACGAAATGTGAAAAAATTCCTAAAAATTCCATTTTTTTCTTCCTATTTTTTCATATCTCAGTAACTTTTAAAGAAAAGTTATAGAAATGAAAAAGTTTTGAAATTAAATTTGCGACTCCAAAAATTCATTTTTACCAATGCAAAAGTAATAAAAATCGCAAAAAAAAATTTGAAATAGCAAGTTATTTGTGGATTTTTTTCAAATACTTATATTATACGTAGGACCTTCATACTTGGCTAAAAAAAACTTTTTAATATAGTAAATCTTCTTACCAAATTTTATCAAGATCGGACTTTTAGTTTTTGCATAATTTTTAAATCTACACTTTGCAAAAAAAATTGCAAATTTTCAAAATGTTGCTGAGGCTAAGCTAAAGCATTTAAAAAGTTGAAAATTTTTTTACATATAAAAGGGCACTCATATTTTCAAATCCATTTTGGGATATTAAAATTCGTTCATTAGGAGAGCCTAGGGAATTCTTTAAAAAGTTGGCAATTTTTTTGCCGAGTGAGGTTATGTCCCCCAGAGGACGCGTTAGGTTATGTCGAAACGGGACCCACTGGTGAGGTTAGAACAGTTTGAACGTCCCCCGTTGCCAAAATTGCGTCGGCTGGCCGGGGGCTCTAGTGCGAGGACAAGCAGAACAAAAGGACACACGGGGCCCTTTAGCAGCACGGGGGCCGTGGAACGCTAAGGGAGCCTCGGGGTGGGGCCCTATTTTCGACAGCTCGGGGCTCTATTTTTTGACAGCACAAGGGCCTCATTTTTTCGGCAGCACGGGGTCCCCCATTTTTTGACAGCACGGGGGCGGACTCCTAATGCGGCAGTCCTGGAATCCTAAGGGGGGCCCATTCTGGGAGTGAACCTCCGGCTCAACTGGGGCCATTTCTACTTTTTGCTAACCAAATTTCTAAACAATTCCCTAGACTCTCTTAATTAACGGATTTTAATATCTTAAAATGGATTTGAAAATTTGAGTGCTCTTTTATATGTCGAAAAATTTTCAAATTTTTAAATGCTTTATAGTGGAATAAAAATAGCCCAAATTAAGGCGATAGAGAAAATTTTACATGGAACGACGCGACATAGAAAAATAATTTTGTTTTAGTTAAACTAAGAATACCCTGAGTTTTCCGCTTCGAGTAGGTGGGGGAACCCTTTTTTGGTGAGAAAGGGGTAAATTGGTAATTTTTTAGGGTGGTTATTCAGAATTAATTTATTTTGGATCCTTTAAAATGCTAGTTATGAAACGATAATGGTACACTTTTATTGTAGATGTTCAGGGAACGTTCAGTTCAAATTTCGTGAAAATCGGTTTACCGTCTCCCACGATATGTATATAAATATACTGACAAAACGTCACAAATTGAATTGCGACTAACTTGGCCAAAACTAAACCGGATTAGATAAAATTATAGATGAAAGTAACCTATATAACCAAGAAATATCCCGCCAAGTTTTAGCAAAAAATATCCAACAGTTTGGCTCCAATTCCATTTTTAGTCCAAATTTCACAAAATTTTCAAAACTCCCCAATTTGCCCAAATGATCAAACGAATTTTTTTTTACCAAAGTAAAGGTATTCTTATGTACTTTCACATGATGTACTAAAAAATAACTTTTTTCTAATTTAGCCGATTTGTTGTCATTTTTGGTATATACATGCGCGCGGCGATTTTCAGCCATTTTCGGCATTATACGTATGCACGCACAAGTATACGTGTAGTTATTCATTATAAAAATTAATACAATAAAATATTAACAATAAAAAGTGATTGTGAGCAAATTTTAAATATTTAGATTAAAAAAAAGTAAGATATTTTTTTTTCGAAAATTCACTTTTTTATTAAACTTTTTATATACAGGGTTACTGGTAATTCGATACATTCTTTTGAAGATGTGATGGGGCATGAGCTAAGGAGTAAACCTAGCCCTAACATACATTATGCAAAACTCAATAGTTTTTGACATATTTCAATTTTTTTGTTTTTCTCAAAAAAGTAGATCTTAATGTCTTAAAAGTTAATGTCCGAAAAATCTACTTGACATTTTTAAATTTTTTTTTACTGGATTACTTGCTCCTCTTCCTAATGAATTAGTCAATATATTTGCTTGTGATTGTAAGATCTTTTGCTAAACGTTGCTCGTGCAAAACCATTGGCATCGCATGCAGCAATTTAAGCAATGATGGAAGGAATACTTTGTGTCAAAATGCAGATAATATTGTTGACGAGCAATTAGAAATTGGTCCTAATATTTATGATATTGAAGAATTCGAAGATGATAATTATGAAGATGTTTTTACTTCAGAGAATATCTCAGATGTATACGATTTTAGCGATGACGAGGGTGAAGAAATATTTTAAACTCCAGTTACCGATTTGGGAGTAGACACTTCTTGTAGTAGCATATCTAATACAACTACTAGAAAAAGAAAACATTAATAAAATAAAATAATAATCAATATATGTAAAAAGTTTACTAGAAACCAACTGAAGTTTCGAGAAAAAATTATATCTTACCTTCGACCGGTTTTTTTAATCTAAATATTTAAAACCTGCTCACAAACACTTTTTATTATTAATATTGAAATTTTTATAATGAATAATTACACGTATCCTTGTGCGTGCATACGTATAATATCGAAAATGATGGGAAATCGCCGCGCGCATGTATATACCAAAAATGACAAAGTTATTTTTTTTGTTACATCATGTGAAAGTGCATAAAAATACCTTCATTTTGGAAAAATAAAAATTTTGTTCCATCATTTGGGCAAATTGGAAGTTTTGAAATTTTTGTGGAATCTGGTTTAAATCGGCAGCTACTGGAAGTGGCTGGAACCTCCCCACCCGGTAGATCTTTGAAGCCAAAGAGAGCATTAGATTGTGTGCCAAAACGGCACTAAACGTAATCCGATCTCATCCAAAACCTTTTCAGATCTTCTGGGGCACTAAAAAAACCCGCAACTTAATGAATTTACAAAATTCGCCTGCGGCTCGTGCTGCAAATTTCATCTATGCGAGTTATTACCTACATTATCGCTCGTTGAATAATATACTGTTAGGATATTAACAACTTTAACATCACTTGAACGACTAAGAGAGTCTAGTTATCCTAAATACTACAGATTTGGAAAGCAACAAACTGAAAATTGGTAAAGTGATAATCTATAATAAATTCACCAACGAAGGTACAGAAAGCATATGATACTGATATTGTTACATCTACCTTTAAAGTTTGTGACAATCCACCAAAAGTTACAAATATGCCGAAATCTTATTAACATGACATGACAGCAACGTTATCGGATGACAAACGATGACAATGACAATCGTCAAAATTTGTTCATTGCAATCCGATCGCTCGCGGCTGTCTTTGTTAAATGAAACATTAGCATTTCAGTAATTTTACAAGATTATAGAGGAATATTTGTAGTTTAATTCTTCGATTTGTCTGTATATATATTTAAAAACGGTATTAAATGTAATCCGCTCTACTTCTAAAGCAGTGAAAAAAGCCTCACACGTGAACTGACATGAGATGTGATGAGTTTCACGACGTAACGGCTACGCGCATCGATCATGTCACGCGAAATGCGATCTATGCTTCATATTTGCTTTGTTTTTAATTTTTTTCACGGAAACCAAATCGAAAGGGTGGAAGTGTGATATATCGTTGAAATCAGAATTTTAACTGCTTTTCAATGGTTCCATTGCAAATTGAGAATAATTATAAAAAATAGACAACTTGTTGCGTCAAAATGGCACTAAACGTAATCCGATCTCAACCAAACCTTTTCAGATCTTCTGGAGCACTAAAGAAACGCACATGCAAAGTTTCATTCAAATCCGTTTAGTAGTTTCGGCGCTATCGTGCTAACACACATACACACACACACAGACATTTTTCAAAAACCACTTTCTTGAGTTACTAGGACCTCAAAACGTAAAGATTTGATGTTATCTCAATTTTCGTTTTTGAACCAATTTTAGTAAACTCTCACAATTTTATTGTGGTGAGGTTAAAAATGGAATTGCAGCCAAACTGTTGGATGTTATTTGCTCAAATTTGGCGTGCTATTTCTCGGTTATATATGTTACATTCGTCTAATATTTCATCAAATTCGGTTTAATTTTGACCAAGTTAGCCGTAATTCAATTTTTGGCGTCTTCAGTATATTGTGGGAGGCGGTGAACCGATTTTCACGAAATTTGAACTGAAGGTTCCTTGACCATCGACAATAAAAGGGCACCATTCTAATTTCTTAACTAGCATTTTAAATGGTCCAAAATAAATTAAAACTGAAAAACCACCCTTAAAAATGACCAATTTACCCCTTTTCGCGAAAAAAGGTTCCCCCGCCTACTCAAAGCGGAAAACTCAGGGTATTCTTAGTTTTATCAAAACAAACTTATTTTTTATTATTATATTAAAAAGTATTCTTTAGCCAAGTATGAAGGTCCTACGTATAATATAAGTATTTGAAAAAATAATTTACCACTTCCAAATTTTTTTGCGATTTTTACTACTTTTCCAACAGTAAAAATGAATTTTTGGTTTCGCAACCAACTGCATCTTATTTAAAATTTTATTACAAAACTTGTTCATTTCTATAACTTTTCTCTAAAAGCAAGAGTTACTGAGATATATGAAAAAATAGGAGAAAAAAAACGGAGTTCTTAGGAATTTTTTCACATTTTGTTTAATAAAAAATTAAGCCCACGTTTTCAAACTAGCGCATAGTTAATTATCATTTCTTATGATTTTTAGGAGCGATTAAGCCGAAAATCTACCATACTACCTGATTCTCCCAACCCAAAACAAATACCGCCTGGGCTATTATGTTTTGTGTAGGTATAGTACTATATGGCAATTTTTTTTTTAATTTTTTTATAAGAAATAATTATATTTTATTTTAAGAAGCATACCTATTAAAAATACATATTATGTTATTCTTCCTAAAAATTGTTTTAATAAGGCTTGGGTCCCATTTTTAGCGTATTCTATTTGCATGTTTCTCTCAATATTTTGTATTTGGGTCTGGATCCGCGCCTGATAATTATAGGCAATAATTAGTTTAATAATTGTTATATAATAAGTTTCTCTATATACGTAGTCTGTATAGCTGTCATGTCATGATTGTAAACATAGACATTTGTTTTTTGTCTGTATTACATCAATGATTAAATAAATAAACTGTTATACAATATAACTTAGAAGTTATTCAAAATACATTAATCAAAATATTATTGAAAAAAAGAAAATGTATTCCAGTGAGCTTTTATATACTTTAAATAAACGTATTACACTGTACATAATAAACAACAGTAGTAGATTTTATCATAAAGTTGAGCCATTTTTGTTCATCGAACAAATCTCTAAGGAAACGGATATAACATTTGAGACACTCCGTATACACCAATAAATTTATTTTACTTTTTAGTATGCAGCATCTATTACCATTTTAAAAGGTTTCTTTGATACTTTAAATTGTAAAAAGTGAAATGTTATTTCAACCGAAACTTTTTTATTTTTCAGCAAACCACCGAGCAGGCGGCGATAATGAAGACGACCGTTGAAGAAGAACCTGCGGCACACGCCGCACGAAACCCGCACATGGCGCGTGTTTGGTGCTCACCTACTGTGACAATTTACCCCTGCAACGTCTTCACTCACTCCCTATACCATTACGTAAATTGTTAACAGTTTACGTTTGCCCCCATTTTCAACCCTCACTCCCACATAGATATCGCCTAATCTTCATTTTTTAATCAGACTTAAAGCTGAATAAATTATTTGAGTGAAAATGAATAAAGAATTCGTTTCATTTATTTTATTGCTTTTTTATATGTTTATGTTTCGGTTGACGAGAGCCTATTAATAAAATATAAAAATTGATGTGGATTTTTTGAGGTTAATAATCTGATATAATTTCATGGGAACGATGAAACATAGGAATACACCTATACCGGGTGTTAACCGATTCGTTAGGCAAGCCTAAGGGTTTTCAAGATATAAGTCTTAAACTTGGCAGGATAATATATACTGGAAATGGATAATTTCTCATTATTTGACATTTTTTCATAATTTCCGATATCCCAGAAAATAACTCCAATTTTGAAATTTTAAAATATATATTTTTACATTTTTGGATTCCGGAGAAAATGTTGAGTATATTTGCATAGTTTTAAAAACATTTCTAAGACTACTTGATATCTAAGGGCTATTTTTAATTTTGCATCTAGAGTGCTGTGAATAAAATGGTCCAAAACGATAGGAGAGAAATGTAAATGTGAGACTTGTCGAATTGGATTTAATACCTACGACCAACCAAAATTTCCGAAATCACTAATTTGTAATTAACGTGGGAATATCTAAGAGAGAGGAGAGAGATCCAGTAAGAAATTATTTATTATTTTTCGCCATAACTTTTTTTTAAATACATATATCGGTAAAAAAAGTATAAGACTACCTAAGTAGAACTATGATAGGTGTAATGAAATGAATTTCCACTCAATAATTTCAGTCATTTGCAAAATTAGTCAATTTAAAACTACAAGATATGAAGATTGGCACTATTTTTGTCTGGTCGATAGCCACGTGGGTTAAGGCGCGAGGTGGCAATCGCAATTAATCACACGGGCATCGCACCACCGGGTTCGAATCCTGGCTCCGGCACTGGGACTGTCGGAGGAAATGGTTGTATGTCCGCGTTTTTTCAATGTGTAACTCCCTTCCGCACAAGCCCCTGGTTTCTGGAATTGGGGGTTGTCTAATTTCTGTGGTATTTATTATTATTATTATTTTTTAATTTAAATTCACTGATTTTCCAAACAACTGAAATTATTGAGTGAAAATTCATATCACTACACCTGTCATAGTTCTACTTAGGTAGTCTTATACTTTTTTTCCCAATATATTTATTTAAAAAAAGTTATGGCCAAAAATAATAAATATTTCCTTATCGAATCTCTCTCTCTCTCTCTCTCTTGATATGACCACCTTAAGTCAACTTTATCAAATGGTAACATCTTTCAGATATTCAGTATCAAGTAAGTATGCAGTGGAAAATAAATAAAACTAGATTCAAAACATTGATTTTATCAACAAAACAACGCTGCAAATAATAAGTGTTCTGTATGAAATGATTTATTTTTATGCTAAAAGAAACAGGTATTAAAAGATTAATTAAAAGGTAGTAAACGCTCAAAGTCCATCCCCTTCTTCTTCTTGACATATCTGGCTCGGTTAATGATGTTTCGCATAACATTTCGCAACATAGCACGAGTTACACTTACAAAAACTTCGTGGATACGATTATGTAAAATTTCATGTGAGAGGGCGCTATCTAGCGGTCCAGTGTCTGATTGTTTTGCATGTCGCAAATAGTCCAAGGATCCTCGTGTCGGTCGTCACATGCCTACCTTGCACTGACGAGAGCCAACAGCTTGAAACTGTAGTCTGCAAGTGGCGTGGGACGACTGGCACGAGAGCTCCTTTAAGTAGGATAAGTCTTTCGGCTGGTGTTTGTTGCAATCGAAGCACTAGCGTTTTGTTGGTAATATGCAATTATTATACTTAACGCGTCAAGCTTGTAATTTGTAATTTAGAGTTCAGCGAGGCATATAACCCGGAGAGTAGCTGTTGGTTGCAGTCTGGTTACGTTCCTTATAGTAAAATAAGGATTTTATAGAGGAGTATATTATGTTTTAAGGAAGTCGGACGTTCAGTAGTGAAATATTTTTAATGAGTTTAGCTGTAGCCTAAGTGTTTCGATTACAATTAAAAATAATATTCATATCTACGATAGATTAATTATCACAATTTCACAAAGGACTTTCGGGGAGTCCAATTGGATGAAGGTGTTGGGGGGGGGGGGGGGGGAACTCCACTCAAAAAACATACAGAGACTGTGTTACTGTTCTGAAGCATATCACTTATTGCTTCAAATCCTGGCTCACTGACCACAATTTTGATTTACGTCCGCCGTCATGATATTTAGTCGCCAAAAATTTCATCCTGGTATTAGAACCTTCAATTTAAACGCATATGCTATTCCTCTTGTCGATTAACATAAATACCTTGGTATTATTTTGGATAAAGAATAATGTGTTTATTTCCGTAAACTATTATAGTATTGGAATGGTCAAATACAAAATAGAACCAAAAAAAATAATAAATATATGTACATATATATGCACGCATATACAGTTAGAGGTAGATTACTCAACATATGAGAAATCGACAAACAAACAGAGATGTACAACTATGATCTAATAAAGGTATATCATTAAATGAGTTATTTAATTATCACAACATTTGTAGGTACCTACGGTACAAATTGTAGAATCAGGTGGGGAACATTAGACAAACAGGTAATATTCCTCGTAAGAGTAGAAACAATGTTCCGCTAGGAATCTTTTTACCATCTTCTTTTTTTTTATATATATACATTTATTTAACGTCGGCCTATTTCCGCTACTGAGGCCTAACACCGACGCCTGTAGACGAGCTACCCCCAACCAGGAATTTTGCCGAACCTCTTCCCTTAAGAAGAGTAGGGATCTTTTACTTGCCTAACATTTAATAGACAAGGGACCGACGGCTTTACATCCCCTCCGAAGGATGGTATATCTCCTATACAACCCTCGCCTAAGGTTGTATAGCTTCCTCGCATACACTGATATACAAGCCGCTGGAAGATGTGTGAGGCGAGAACGCGGTTTCCGTTGGAATGGTCACCCATCCAAGTACTAACTGCGCCTGTCGTTGCCTTACATCACATACCGAAGTATGTACATAGTAAAGACGCACCTACGTTCGCCCCGCACCATCTTCTTGAATATCACAAAACTACTTGCATCTTTTATAAATTGTGGGAGGTGGTTATACATTATTATTGAAGAAATAAAAGGCCTACTTTTAGTCTGCTCTAATCTATGAGGCGGTACAAAAATATTTTTTTGCGATCGCATGCTAAATTTATTAACGTCACCACATTTTAAAAGACTATCAATGTTTTTCCTGACAAAACATACAGACTGCAAAATATATATACAATAAATAGTGAGTATACCATGGCTGTCTAAAAGAATCTCTGCGGGATGTATTGTAGGGAAGTTTAAACATATGAACACCTTGTTAATTCCAGAACTATTTCCCCAGCACAATATACAGTATTGCAAAACCGAGTAAATATATCCGTAATAGAATGTTTTCAGCATATCAGCTTCAACAGTGTCCCTTATTTGAAGAAGTGCAAAGTTTAAACTAGCCAGTTTTTTCGTCAGATTGTCAATATGAGCCTCCCATGACATATTCATATCCATATGAAAGCCTAAGAGCTTTGTAAGATCATTTTAATGGAGATTGTGATTTCCTCTGACCAAAAGGCTGAAATCTAACTTAGCACGAATCGGGAAAAATATTAAAAATACAGTTTCTTTGCTGATTTAGAATCAGACCATTATTGCGACACCATTGTGATATTTTATCAACACATAAAGTGACATTTTTGCTTAAAAGATCTACTTTTGCAGCGCTTATGATAGAGGAGGTGTCGTCTGCAAAAAGGGTTAAGAAGCAATTGTTTAGGTTAGTTATTAAATCGTTGACGAAAATAATGAACAATAATGGACCTAATATACTGCCCTGTGGTACCCCTCTCAAGACGTTAACACTATCTGAAAGATATTCTATACCATCAAGTACAACTTTGACTGTTTGTGTTCTCTCCAATAAATAGGCCTTAACAAATTCCAATGCTGGGCCACGGATACCGTATATTTCAAGTTTTTTTAACAAAAAATTGTAATTTATGGTGCAAAAGACCCGAGATAGATCGAAAAAAATGCCAGCTGATAGTAATTTTTCATCAAAGTTATGCAGGATTTTCTCATAAATGGAGAGAACAGCATCTTGTGTTGATTTAATCTTGCAAAACCCATATTACCTAGGGGTTAACAGGTTATATTTAATTCAAAATGAATTTAATCTGATCAAATGCCTTTTCATAAGTTTTTGAAAATATCAATAAAAGAGCTATCGGTCTATAGTTTTCCATGGAATGTGGATCATTTTTTTTTTTTTTGTAAACTGGAATTATTAGCGCAGCTTTTAACTGTTGTGGAAATTGTCCATTTTCGAAAGATACATTTATGAGGTATGTCAGGAGACTAATAAAAAAAGTACTAACTTTCATTTATTAAACAACATGGCACATCATCTGGGCCTGATGATTTTTTTCTTGCAAACAGAGTTGATAATATCAGCAGTCTCAATCTCTGTAATGGGCATTAAATACATAGTGTTGTTAATAACTTCTTGTGCATTGGTAACATCAAAAGTCTGAAAAATAAATGTGGAGGTAAATTCACTTACCAAAAATTTCATTTTTCAAATTAATTAACGTCTCACCCTTCTCAATTATAGGTTTCTCGCACTATACCTTATACGGTAGACTAGACTAGTACAAGGCTTTACGTATACGTATCGACGCAATGTTATCGTCTCCAAATGAAGCTGTCTTGGCTGAATCACAAGAACCGTCTCTTCACTAACGAAGGCAATACCAGGCCACCAAATTCTTTGTCAAAATACAAATGTATAATAGAGGGTTGTACAATAAAGTCTGTTCTTTAGCTGTAGATGTTTTGACGAATGAATTTTGGACAAATCGTAACAGCCCACCTTTGACCGAATCGTTCCTTGCATGTCACCCTTATATAAACAAAGTCATAATCAATTTTTCAATATGAGTATGATTTTATATATCTAAAATCATTCCCCCGATTCCCACAATAGTAGTAATAGCCTGAATAATAGTCCTACTTGCAAGATTTTCACTGACGAATCCAAAACAGCAGACGGTACATGATGTGCCTTTTACATCCCTAGTTTGAGCATATCAGCTACCTATAAATTATTTAAAGAATGTACTATATACAGCGCTGAAGAATTCACAATATACTAGGCCTTATCTTGGATCATAGAATTTTACATAATGCTACCTAATCCTGATTTTAAAAATTTCACTGAACTAAGTGATTCCAAATCTGTTCTACTATCGATAAGTTATATTGGATATGAGCAATATAAGAAATACATAATTTGTAAAATTAAACGTAAAGAATCATTAGTTATCGCAGCAGGCTGTGAGTTAAAGGACACTCAGATATCATAGAAAATTATATTGCCGATCACATTGCCAAACAATCAATTAAAGAACATCACTCATCCATTCTTCCCGGTGACAGATTCTTTTTCATATTTATAAACAAGATCAAACAAGAACAAAAACAGAAATGGCAAGCTAGTTGGGGGGCGTATGTGGCCAACTCAAAAAACCACTACATAAAAATTCATCCCATGTTACCAACTTCTTTACCCGCTATACAGTTTCTACATATTTGTCTACTACTGTCACTAGATTAAAATTAAACCACGGCCTATTGCTTTGTTTATTGAACATTATATTGTTATTTTGTGAAAAAATTAGGTTTAGCAGTAACGTTCTGAAATAACCAGTCAAAATAAGCTAATTTTCGGTTATCATCATCTTCGTACAAATGCTAGTGCAATTGGTATTTAAATGAGCGTTAACCATATTTTTTGAGAATATTTCGTGCTGATTCATAACTTGCACCTCGTGGCCAATAAGCAGTAAGATTCACTTCTACAAAAGCCAATACGTTAATGTCTGTCGCTTCATCAACGATAAAAACTCCACAGTAGTTATCAATTTCTTTCCTGATTTGTTTCTCCACAATTGGTAAATATTAAGAACATGGATAATATCTGTTCGGATACATTTACAAAATTAATAACATGTTTACTGTTTCATCCCTTGTATACATGTTAAACAGTAACAACAAATTATACTTTTCTAGCTATAAATGCTTCAGAAGTATATCAAAGAAATAAGGGTAAGGTCCACAGATATGACCAGTATTGATAACCATAGGATTATAAGACCTCAAAAAATTTGTGAGTCAAGTTACTCATAATTACAAATCACACGATTTTATACAAAATACTTATCTCGTTTCATAATAGAGACAACTTTTGAAAATCCGAAACCGTGTCTGCAGTATGGTTCATAAATATTTAAAAAATTAACATTTACTCAAAAAAGATTGCGATAATTTTTGTTTTAACATTTTAAAGTTTTTCTAGAGATTTTGTATACTTGAACTTCACCTGAAGTCTTAAAAATTTTGTGGTGTTCGTATATTTGTATACATATTTGTCGTAAAATCTGTTTATCAAAGAAGTCTAGTATCGAGACTGAAGAACATAGAGCATGAGGTCCATAAGCAATGGATAAATTCATTATCTACGTAATTAACAATTTATGGGTAAAATCCTAAAACACGTCAACTTTTTAATTCAAAAATGACATTTATTTAGCGTAATTTTATGCCTCCGCCTTCAACCTTATTGGATATATAATATTCTTAATGTTGGTAGTAAATTGTTATTTTTAAATTGTTTAAATTCACGTCATAGTTTTACATACTATAGAATTTCAGTAAAAACATTTTTTTCCTCTATATAAGTTGTTTGACAATTTCATTAAATGTCTAATTGCTCCATTATTCACTTATGGTGAATACTATCGTTCACCTAGAATTAGTGCGAGAGATTGACATGTATAGCGGAAAACGGACATGGATACAATTACAATTGAGCATTTCGAATTGCTCTTCCACTTCATATAACATTGGTAACGATATCGGCACTGCTCTTACTATAAGTTGGGTAGTTTGAAACTTACTGATAATGTAACCATAAGTACTGAAATATATGTCACAATGTCAAAATGCCATCGAGCGAAATCCATATGTTTTTTGCCACATTCTGTGAAGGTGTGTCACTTAACACATCAACTAATTTAAATACTCCCACTTCTGATTTCGGTATTACAGGCTCACTATATTTTCTACTTATCACTGTCACTATACTCTGTGAATTATTATTCACTTATATCCGGACATAATATGCCGATTTAAGTGCGCTAGCATTGGTCCACATCAATATGAGAACTTTGTTTTTTGCTTTCGTGAAGAACAAGTCCTGAATTTATTTTAAGTACCTACTCGTTTCTGGCTACCAGACAAATTCATGTTAATAACCCTCAGGAAGTTCTTAAAACCGTAAAAATAAATTCAGAGAAATGCTTTATGATTGCAAGAAATGAACTATATAACTGGATTGATATATTCCAAACAGTCTTAACCCAGGACATCATATCTGCAACTTATTACCTGTAACAGGATTTAAAATAGGCGAAGTACTGTCGGTGGTCTTTGATCTTTGAATATTGTGGTCAGGGACCCTGAAGATGTTGCGTCGTAAAATAGAGGATCACATAAATAAATGAATCTAGTTTAGCACTAGTTATATTTTGTTAAAGTTAATTTGGGACATCCCAGTTCATTTTATTAATGTATTGTTCTTTGATTGTTAAAGAAAACCGTTTTAATATCAATTGCCTGTGTATAGTAGTAAGTTCTTATTTAAAGGTATGCTCGGTGTTTTCGGCTACCCCGAGAATTTTTGCAGTCAGTCCATATAAAAAAAATTCAACACAACTTGTTGAACACTTCATGGAAAAGGGCCACACATTTGCATTTAATGATGCCAAAATAATAATTACAAGAGAATGCATAATGAAATGACTTGAAGACTCCTAACAGTATAAACAAACGAACAGATATAGAAAATCTAAATAGTTCTTATTAAGTGTTTATAATTTGTCTATGTAGTTTTTATGTTTCACACTCTTTTTAAAAAATTTTGAAAGCGCCTCTTGGTATTTTAATGTGTTAGTAATGTATTTATATATTAGTTTTAATTTATATATTATATATATTTTATTATTTATATTTTAGTTTTAATTGTCTTTAAGTATAAAGTTAAATTTTATTTATACCTATATTTATACGTTTCTCTTTTAGTATCCTGAAGAAGTTAATAAATTTATCGAAACGTCGACAAGTTAAAAAAGGAAATTTTGTTCATTTTTATGCTTCCAAAGCTTACCTTAAAATACGTTATTATAATATTCATATTGGATCACAAAAAATATTCAAGTAATGAATATAAAGTTTTCAACATCATTAATATACAAGAATAAAAGCTTAAAACATAATATTTTTAGTCGCAAACTCCTCTATAAAATCCTTATTATACTATAAGGAACGTAACCAGACTGCAACCAACAGCTACTCTCCGAGCTATGTGCCCCGCCGAGCGCTGAATTACAAGCTACAAGCCTGGCGCGTTAAGTGTAATAAATGCATATTACCATCAGAACGCTAATTGCAACAAACACCAGCCGAAAGACTGATCCTACTTAAAGGAGCTCTCTTGCCAGCCGTCACACACCACTTGCAGACTGCAGTTTCGAGCTGTTGGCTCTCGTCAGTGCAAGGTAGGCATGCGACGACCGGCACGAGGATCCTTTGACTATTTGGTACATCCCGGTATTTTTACAATAGCGACATGTAAAATAGTCAGCAGGCGCCATCTAGCGGTCCAGTGTATTATAAAAATACCGCGACTAAAAATATTATGTTTTAATATCCCACCCTCTAAAAGCACATTTGAACTAAGAATAAAAGCTGGCCCAAAGCACTACTCTGAGGAACTCCAGTATTAACTTCCATTTCATGGAATCTTTTGTTAACTTACAAAAGTAAGGTCTAATAAAATTAAATATTACATAATAACGTTTTCTTCGTCAATATTGTAATCAATAGACAATTTGTGCACACACAATGATGAAGGGAATATATTTAAAATACTGTACTAAATTCAAGTATATAAACTGTTTGGGTGCTTACAAAAAATTATAATTTATATTTGAAAATTAATCACATCTATGCTGATGTAACTTGCGTGTCCCTTGAGTCAATTAAACACAGATTTAATTTAAATGGAAATACATGTATTCAATGTCCTCCTCAGCGTGGCAGCTATTGCAGGTTCGAGTGAATCAAGTCTGGTTAGGCAAAAAATAAAAAAACCAATCAACGAATGTTAGGATTTTCAAACGCATTGAGAACACTTTGAGACCTATTTTAAAAAACAAAACCGATAAACCAGGAGCACAATTGAAAAAACTGTATTTCCAATATCCCGTGCAAATGTAATAAATGTTATGTGTGTGAGTCATCCAGACCTTTCAGTATGAGGTTAGATGAGCACAAGAATTACATTGTAAAAAATGAAATTCAGAAATCAAAGATTTGTGAACATGCTTGGGAAAACGGACATAGAATAAACTGGGATTCGGCAAAAATTTTAACAAAAGAGGCAGGTAACAAAACAGAAAAATTAAAGAATCAGCAATAATCTTATTAAATAAAGATAAATGCATATAGAATTGTTCTGTAGATATTTGTACAACCTGATTACCAATGTTAAAAGAAGAACTTAATAAACTCAACATTATCTAAATGAAAATATCAGTTCTGTGTAAGTAGTAAGTATTTAGGAAATAACATAAACAGAATCTTAAAGCTGTGTATTTAACATACACAACAAATAAGAGTTATTCGAAAAAAGCTTTGAAAACGGAATTTCCGAAACGTCAGCAAAATACATTATTTCTCTGTTTATCCCGATTTATATTATTATTATATTATATAACCTCTGACTGTTCCTTTGACGTAAACGCCACAGGCGCAGAGGCTTTCCTCCAATAATTCTACGATTTGTTTTTGAAGAGGATAATATATGTGGTAGAAAATCCAAATAAAAGGAAAGAATAATAAATATAAACTTGAACACCTTTTTACTGAATTATAAATTAAAAAACAGGTATCTAATATAATTGAATAAATACCAATAAATCATTAAAAACATTGAAAAACACAACATTAGAAATTTTAGCAACTAATACGGGAAAAGCTTAAACGAAAAAGTCTGTTCGAGACAATTACCGCGGGTTGGATCCCAACCGCCTAAAATCTACTCTTTTTTTTTTGAAGCCATGTTCAAGAGAAAAAAGTAATTCCAGGATAAGTTGGCTCAAATCCGGGGCCTCAATCTGCCTACTCCCCTGACCTCACCGTGATCAAGAGAAAAATGGTCAAGAAACTGGGTAAAAGAAAAATGTGTCGGAGGGAAAATTGTCAGGATAGATATGAGTTCGTAGGACTGGTTCGAATTTGGGGCCTCAATTTGCCTAGTCACCAGATCTCAGCACGGTTCGTTTCTAAGGCCTCAATCTCCTTGGAGTTATCTCTAGGAGCAATGAACTCGTGTCCCACGGCAGCTATGGAGCCAATGCTTGACCTACTTTCTCTGCATTTGCATGTGAGGAAGGATGGCAGCACTTAGCGCCTTAAGACTGCATCAGGCACTGAAATTTAAACCAGGCGATCTGGTTGGTCACTTAAGGATTTTGGTTTTGGAAATCGTCCATTTTGAGTCCATGACCAAACCCACTGACTCAATATCAATTAAATGGGACTTTGACTGCCCGTTTGACCTTCAGACGAGCAGGATAGAGGCACTGCGATTGGAGCAAGGGTCACTCATCTGGTATACAGATGGATCTACGATGGCTGAAGGGATAGGAGTGGACGTAGCAGGTCTAAATGTAGGCAATCCAAAGCACTCAGCAGCACCCCAGCCATTTTCCAAGCAGAAATTTATGCTACAGATCTATGTGTTCCTGGAACTGAAGCTAAAGAACCATTCTTTGAACCTGAACCGTTTTGTGGCCTAGACAGGGACAGATGACAGAGGAGATCCACAAATAGGAAAAGGAACAGAAGAAGTCCTACTGGAGGAACACACCAGGCCAAAAGTAAGCGAAAAATTTGTAACTTATTCGGGAAAAAATGTCACAAGGCTTCGATAAATCTGAATTAAGGCTGATCACAGGCCTTCTAACAGGCTATTGCTTCTTGAGATATTATCTCAAGAACGTGGGCAAGGTAGTAGGGGATAAATACGGATATTTTGATTCTACTACTGAAACTGCGGAACATATACTTTGTGAATACAAGGTGTTAGTCCGCATTAGGCTAAAGTACCTGGAGTAGGCAGAATTAACGCCTGAAGACATATTACATGACATGAATAATGTTAACCCCTAGGAAAATCACAAGCTTTGTAAAAAATCTTGGAATCCTGCGCAACAATTAGTTGTAAGGTAAATTCACAAAATATCTTTTACGTCGAAATGAAGTAAGGATACTCAGAGTCAAACGACCCCTGAAACAATATACATCTACATGAACAATCTTAAAATAATAATTTCGTTGTTGAAATTTGCTATTGATGACTCAATAAATATGGAAAAAAAATCGGGAAAAAATCTTTTGTTCTTCATATAGAGAAGCTATTTATGTTGCAAAATTCGATGTACTTATAGAAGCAAATCTGCAATTTAAGATTTTATTATGACCGTTGATTCGTTTAAAGTCAAGTTTTGACTTGAACGGTGGTTGGTTTAATTAGCAACATTTTTTTCATCAAGTTTCATTAAAACTTATGCATTATTTACTTAATATAATAACTATAGTAAAAAGTTGGTATGTGCATACAAGTTTTCGTTGAAATTCTATTCCGAAACATTTTGTATATTATTATTGCCGTACTAATAGAACACCCGAACTTATGGAGAAAATATTAAATTATACAGCATACTTTTTTACTTTTTTGCATATGAAGCATCAGATATTTTTATTTTAAAACTCTATCTCTGTTTCATGGTACGCCAAGAATATTCAATAATGAAATTCGTATTCCATGATAATTTTTGGAAAAAATAACTTAACCCCACCATTACAAAATATAGATTCCCCTTTGAATAGTTATCTTCTTTTCTCAATTTAATTTTCCTAAATACTTACAAGACAGAGAAATAGCTACACAATCTTGCAGCATATATGGCACACCTGTGCGTAACGAGGTGATAGGCTAAACGGTACCGGAGGCCACAAAATATTGACTGTCACCGAATATGAGGCTAATTTATGCAAAAAATAATGAGAGTAGTATACATTGTAGAGAAATCGAAACAGCCTGTCAGCATAAGCAAATCCTTACACGATTGCAATTAATGAGCTAATTAAGTTTAAATATTAGTATTTTATATTATTTACTTAACATTCGGATGAAATTTACAAGATTTGCAGAGAAATGATGTGCAACTTAAGAACATATTTGGCATATATACCTGGCTGGTCCTACAATAACAGTTTTAACGAAAAATTAACAAAGAAGTGCATAAAAATTGAACCTCTTCATAATACAAACATCAGTGCTGACTTTAGAAGAATTTGAGTGGCGGTGAATATCAATGTAACTAAATAGCATTGTTTCATTAATTATGTTTAAAAAGAACTATTATAGTACTAGTGGATGGAAAAACTTCACTCTTTCACCCAGAAAAGATTAAAGAATTATCTGAGAAATTCGTTAGTGAAGAAAAGACTAATATAATATACACAAAATCAGTTAAGAAACATTGATTTATTTTATTATATTGTGTTTTAAATTCAACATCAATCAATTACCCTTCCTTGTGCCTTCCTCATAACAAAATTTATCGGAAAAATAATAATTATATAAAGTAACAGTAGATCCATTGCCCCTTCCACGAACCTGCACACAGGCTGACAATCTTTTTTCTTTGGGTACCTATTTATTAACAAAAAAATAGGTATTCAATGGCAAAAATGAGCTATGTATTTACGCCAAGATGGGGTAAAATTGCAAATCTGCTGTAAATTTCATTCGGATGTTATGTACTGGAGGCGAAATACTGATTAATTAAACTTAATTATCTTATTCATTGCAATTATACCATGATTTGTTTACTTTCAGTTTTTCATTAATTAGCTCATGTCGTTGTCGCTGGGTCTACATGACGTTTCCGGAAGTGTTAATTATAAGCTAAATCATAAGTCTTAACTAACTTTATCCATACAGCTGAAAATAACATGGATCCTGATTTGTGAAAGATATAAGCTAACTTTTTAAAGTGTAACTGATAACTTTGCGTTTGTCAATATTCATATTTAATTTGTTTGTTGTACACCATGACTAAATTTTAGATAACTGCCTGTAGATATATTGACAATCCACAATATCATTCATTGTATGAAAGATTTTAAGGTCATCTGCAAACAAAACTGTTTCGCAATCGATAACATCAGCCAGGTCATTAATAAATGGAAGAAATATTAAGGGCCTCAGGTTTGGACGCAGTGGTAGTCTTGAATGTTTAGATTCAAAACCATTATACATTACGTATTGAACTATATTGGAAAGATGTGACATGGAAAATGATAATAGAGAATTACTGAATACAAAATAACTAAGTTTATTTAAAGTTATATTATAATCAATTCGGTCAAAGGTCTTGGAAACATCATTGTTATCTGACCTTGACTGTCAATATTACACACGTATTGAGTAAAATATACCAAATTTGTGTTAATAGAGCAATTTTCCATGAACCTGTGTTGAACGGGTGCTACTAATTTTTTTACACTGATGTAGATGTGATTATACAACGATATTTTCAAGAGAATTGCAAAACTACATAATGCAGAAATAATTCTATAATTGACTTACAAAGAAGAGTTTCCTGATTTGTGAATCGGGCAAGCACGCACTGAGGGAAATATGAGGCTTAAAATAAGTAAGAAGCCTTAGTTTTTCAATTTAGTAAATATTTGTTATCCTTTATTATATTTAATACAGACAAATAATTATTTAAAAAAATTTTGTTCCGACAAGAATATACCAAATATTCAATTAGTTGACAAAAATAAATGATTTATTTCCGCTGTATTTGTTCTTCCTAAGTAAATTACTGTACGAAAAAGACAGATTTAGTTGAGAGAAAGATATTTGCTTCTCCCAAATCTATTGCAATATTACATTTATTTCCTAGAAATAAATATATCAGCAAAGAGTTAATCATAATACGTGAAGTAAATATTTAGTTCTATATAGTAAATATTTACTACTCATTAATAAATTTACTTATGAAAACTAAATGTTCAAATGTCGCCCTCTGCCGTCGAAAAATTATACTGTGTACTTTATCGTTTTCGTTATAGACGCCATTAAGTGATCCCAGTTTTATTCGCGATTCGTGGTGTTTTTAGTCAGTTTACTGTGTTTATTTTTGAGAATGGACAATAGTGATTGAATTGAGTGAATTTAATGAGGCCTTGGATGCATCCAGCAAATCTTTAAAAGTATGAACTACTCTAGCTCGACTATTTGTGAGGTCGCCATTATATTCATTCTACTATTAGTGAAAGTAAAGTTATCATGCACGTGCATTATTAAATTTTCTATATTATATGTGCATTATATCATATCTGATTGTCCTAGAATGCGAATATGCATAATTTTATTTATGATGATAAGTACGTTTAAGAAAATCGGCCTACTTTATAAATTCTATGGCAGTTTTGGGACACAATGGAATATACTAAAAAAGTTAAAAGTTAATAAGTACTATGTGTCCGTGTACATTTTAGATAACCTCAGTCTACTTATGTGATTATAAATTTTCTTGTTCTATAAATTTTTAAATGCAGATACTTTACAATAAAACATTGTAATATAGTATATTGTTTTATTTGTTTGCTTAATGCTTTATTTTAATATTATTAAATCCAAAAATTTACTTGGTACTTATTGTATATTAATTGCATTTTCTAACGTCGTACTATATTTAATTGATTTAAATAAACGGTGAAAGTCATCCTGATAGAGTATAGTGCATTAAAATACAGGTATTACATTTATTAACATTAGAAGCATATAGAGAGGGTGAAACATAAAGAATATAGATCAAACACGTTATGATACTCAAATCAATAGATTCATATTTTCTTCCAATTGATTTAAATATTTGTAAAAAAAGTGGTTTAAATATTCCAAAATGAACTTTTATACACATCAGGTATGTAGAAATGTAAATCCTTATTTTTAAGATAGCAATATTTGTTTATCGAATATCTAGTGTGTTCTCGGTTTGTGCGTCGAAGAGAAAGATTGTTTTATTTTAATGTTTGAAAAAAATGACAGTGCGGAAGAAAAGGTTTTATTTATTGAAAGGTAAAGAAAGAGTCGCATAATGAAAAGCAGAATTTTATGTTGATTTATTGATTTGTTTGGAAATGTACAAATCCAAAAAAAAATTAAGAAATGTCTAGCTAGATTACACTATACCTTCTTTTTTTGTTTACGACCAAATGCCAAATATATGTATATATTGGAATGGCAAGACATAGTTAAATACAAAAGTTCATAGATATGCAAAATTAAAAAAAATATATAGATTATTTAAATTTTTGTTGTTATATTTGATTTCAAAATTTTAAATAGATGTGACTGTATCTTGCAACTTATTTGACATTTTGCTTTTAAACAAAAGTCAAACTAGTTTGGTTGCTTTCTGTTTCAGTAAATATTAAAACATTTTTCCCCAGTTATTTTTTCAATTGTTGAAATTAACGCAATTTTTCCTCTCCGACAGATAATCCGGGGACACACTGTATATTAACATAAAATAAATATTTCTATATTGCAACTAAATCGAAAATTACACATTTATTAAACACAAGTAAGCATATTTAAGTACTAGCAACAAATTTAGAGAGTACTCAGTAAAAATGATTTTTGTTAAGAAAGAAATGTTTTGTTATTACGCATAAATTGAAAGGAAAATTCATTTACATGAAACAAACTTTGTTAATTACGAATAAATCAATGAAACTTTTGTAAGAAGCTTTGTTTATGAGAAAATGATGAAGAAATCTTTATTTCTCAGAACTATATATTTTTTACTCGGTGAGTATTTGAATTTATTTGACAATATTAAATATTTAGTTTTCATTTATAAATAAATGCTTTAGTATCCCCAACTAAATGTTTAATCGGCCAAATACGAATAAATCATTTAGTTGGGGGGTAATAAAATTTATTTCTCTCAATTAAATCATTCTCTCAGTGCGAGCCATTTTCCAAACATCAGGAAACGTATTCGTCTTAATAGCCGAATTAGATAATATTACTAAAAGTTCAATAAGAATCTACAATTTTTTATGTATATAAAAATGAAATGCTGTCCGTTGGTAATCGCATCTCTTGAGAACGGCTGAATCGATTTCGCTAATTTTTGGCTGGCTGTCTTTTTGTCTTTTAATTTATGAATGGCGTTTAAAATATCAGTTTCCATAAATTCAGTAATATTTATATGTGAGAGATTATTATAGACGGGCGTTGTAGATGCAAATAAATGAGAACAAGAGTCAACTGAACTAAAATAATCGCAGAATCCATCAACTAGAGATTGTGATATATCAAAAATTATATCATTATTGACTAATTTGCCAGAAATTCTAGCCTACCTCTTCTTAAAATGAACATAATTCCAGAAGCATGTTTCGCTTTCGAGTGTTGAATTTTAATTAAGTACCTACAAATTAAAAAAGTTCCTTATTTCAAAATTTATTAACGATCTTAATCTCTTATAATTTTCTAGGTTCACGACAAAATGGATTTTCTTATATGTATTAAAATAATAGTTGTTGAGTTTTGGATTTTTAATAACGGGTAACTATGTTTCTTGCTGACATGAAAAGGTACATAATTTTTAAAAATTAAAGATAATTCATCATAAAATTTAGCACAAGCAAGATTTATCTCAGTGAAGTAAATTGAACTTTCAATTGAAGGAAAAAATAGCAGGTACAAAGATATTTACAAAATTTCAAGAATGGTAACGGGTGAATCGTTTGTATACACGCTAGGTGAATGAAATAATGTCTATATACCTTTTGATTAGTAACTGAGATGTGCCAAATTTCGTCTTTTTTCTGATTGCGTTTTTTGAGAAATAAATTAAAAACCGTTTATTGGTACACCCCTTAAAGGGAGTGTAGCTAGACAGTAAAGGGTTATTTTGAAAAATTTTATATGAAGAGCTCACTGTCATTTTCGATGAACAATTGGCAGTTAAATTCTTTGCACTTTATTGCCCTGTATACAAAGAAATGTAGATATTTATATTACACCGAAATTGGTTTATACGTTCGTAGAGACGTTTCAGATTGTGAAAGATTCGTTTATTTCACCTCATTAGCATGGGAATAAGATTGTCTGGTCGCTTATCTTACAAAATAGTACATGATCAGATAGATGACATAAATTTACTTTCTCAGATAAAGTTTCATGTGCAAAAATTTTCTGCTAGAAATAATTAGTTTTTATCATTTCAAGTAGATGGCGCTACGAGTGTTCGAGTCTGAATAACAGAAATCTCGATGTATAGTCGACCTCAGGTTTACGGTGCACTCAAAAAAATCAATAAAAACTTTACAACCTCATTAAAATACCGTTAAACTAGTCGCAACAGTAATTGCGCTCAGGCACGCATTTGAAATATTTAGATCAGCGATTCGGTCGTTCAATTTTAATACCGCGTTACGGTCTAGTATTATTAATATTAACATTCTAATACATTCGAATTTTAAGTTCGGCTCTATATTATTTCGTTTGCAAATTGACTCGTTTACCTTTATAGGTTTTTAATGTGCGTCTGCTTGTTTGATGACATCATGCCGCATGGTCCAACGGCTATAATAATGAGGTCGTAACATTTTTGTTGCCTTTTTTGAGTGCTCCGTAAATCTGAGCTCGTCTATAGTTAATTATAAGCCTGCACCACACACTATACTGCAAGTTGGGTTCTGTTAAGTACACATACCTTAGGTTTGATGTATGTGATCTACATTTGTATTTTTTTGTATTATTTGTGGATGCAAGGAGGATAAAACGGAAAGTTATTTATTTTAATTCTTTTCCTCCAAATGCAGTCACTTAAATAGTGTGGCATTCTTTTAATCTAAATTTTTATATATGAATGTATTTAAAATATAATATATTGTTTACTTATAACTTGTTGCTGTATAAAAAATACAGCTACAAATAACTATCACATATTTCACGTGTAGCTAGCTAGATAGAAGTTACGTGGTCATTATTAACCATTGTATGTCACCTACCATAGAAATAATAGTTGTCCACCTCATCTGTTGCCTTGAAATAGGTATATATTACAACAAGTTGCCTCCCAGAATCTGTATCAGAGAACTAAATGCCGATTAGTTGAAGAGAGATTAGTTGGCATCATCAATGAAAATAAAAAAGTTTATGGAAATTACACGTATTGTATGTTGCTGAACTCGTCACCATATTTTTATTACATTGAAAAGTAATCTAGTAAAATTTTCAATATTTTGTTTAATGCTTTTTATGAAAGCCCGTTTATTTTCTGAGCTACATTATTTAAGTTTACAATAAATCTGCCTGCACAAGTAAATTTAATCGGCCTTAAACTGTGTTCATGCAACACGCAATATTATAAAATTGTTTCAATGAAACAATCCGATATGTTTGTCCAAATGTATGCAGCATATGCTTGCCGGTGTTGCATTGGTTGGTGCTTCTTATCAGTAACTCACTCAATTATTAAGTAAGGGCAATATCATACCTATAAAATTATGCTGCCGCAAATATTACAAATTAAAAATTTAAAATGGACATCTACATAAATTGTATAGAAAATTTCAGTTACCTACTTTACATTTACCTTGCGGTGGCAAAGTTTACATCTGTAATATTACTATCTTGAGGATAAGGACCTAACATAACCCTACAGTTACTTTACAAAATCTATATCATTCAACCTTCCACGTGTTCTTTCTCCTCTTTTACCAACGTTATTCAATATCACTTTTTTTAGTGGGTATTTTTGTATAAATTATACAAAAAATTAATAATTAATTATTCCCATTCAGTGAATTTAAATAATTTCATAAATTAGTCTCGTGTTTCCTTCCTTACAGTTTTTTCAACGTCTACTGACATATTTTCTATTGGTCGAGAACAATTTTATCAACTATCTGTCAATAATGTTAGCTTAATTCATTCAATCAATCAAAACAGATTTATTCAAAATTCTAATACCCAGAACCCGTCTGAACTTGTTCACTGTAACACTTTTTAAAAAAATTTAATTGGCGCAGATATCTCAATCTAAACGAGATACCTTCTGCGAAACGGATGAACGCCGGGCTGCGCAAGGCTGGCCTAAACTTTTAGCTTTAAGAATTTTGATTTTATTATGTTTTAATTTGCTAGAGATTCGCGACGAGAAGTGAATTTAGAGACAAAAATAAAAGAAACAAGAATAATAAACGCGACAAAAAGTGTACAAACAGAAAGCAAGAGGGTGGACAGGAAAGATTTAAAGATGGGCATAGATATGAAATATTAGTAAAGGTGGATAGGATAAGCGGAAGTTATAGTTATTGAAGTTTGGCTACAGAGATTGCCGGAAAATCGGTAACGTCTGGTATGGTAAGGGGTGTTTAATCCTAAATGGGACGTTATGCTGAATAATTTGCGTTATGTGTCTTGTTAGCGGACTATCGCCCAACTTGAACGAATAGAAGTTTTGAGAGATATGTTGGACTTAGTCCGCTATCGGCGTTATGTCGTTACAACGTGCGTATAGGTCTGTGAGGGAGGTGTACCTTCCAGAATTCGATATGGGGCGCATAAATTTGTGCTCAAACACTTGAAGTTTTTTCATATGTATGCTGCACCACACCGGTGCCGCGTATGTAATGGATGGCCTGACCACCATTGTGTACAACATTTTTTTATTTTGCTACCCTTGACCATAAGCAGATACAGACTTCTGGACAGGGAGTAGACTGTCCGTATTGTCTCGTTTATATGGGTATTGAATGTCAGTCTTTGGTCAAATCTTACCCCCAAGTGCTTCACGCATCTCTTGGTTGGGATTTTGTTTCCCCTGATCGAAATGGGTTTATGATTTTATTCTCAGTATACCGACGCGTGAAAACTATCGCTTCGGATTTCTCAGCGTTCACCCGAATCTTCCACTGGTCGTAATAAGCCGTGGCACGAGCCATGTGCGCCTTCAGCATCATATTCGCTGCTTGCGCGTTATGAGAATGCGCGTACATGGCTGTGTCATCGGCATACATGGCCAGCTTCGTATTCGGGAACTCTGGGAATTATGTGTTGACAGTTTATTATTCACCCGACACTGCAGGGATCTGCCCGTCAGGAACGAATGAATGAGCTTAGTGAAGTAAGTCGGAAAGTTGTAGTGGTGTAGTTTGTAAAGTAACCCCGGGATCCAGACGGTGACGAATGCCTTCTCAATATCGAGGAGCACCATGTTGGTGTTCGTCCCGAGGTTGTATTGCACTTTGACGTCATTAACTATCCTAACGACCTGTTGCACCGTGCTCCTGCCCTTCCTGAAACCGAATTGGGACTCATCGTCGATATGAAGCTCCTCTTGAACAGTGTTCAGTCTGATTATAATGATCTTCTCCATCAACTTGGAGATCACCGACAGCAACGAGATGGGCCTGTAGCTGCCGGCGAACTTCGCGTTCTTATTCGGCTTCAAGATGGGAATGATCACGGTGCACTTCCACTGGCTGGGCCAGTGCTGTAGTCGTAGGATCGCGTTAACGATATACGTCAACTGCACAATACCTTTCCTCGGGAGATATTTGAGTAGCTTGTATTCGACGCCGTCTTATCCAGGGGCTTTATTGTTTGGTAGGGCCTTGATAATTTGCGCTACCTCCGAAGGCTTGGTCATGACCTTCAGGAATTCGCGTCTTGTCATTTTTACGACATGACCAATGATTTCGTTAATGTCGTGCTCGATGCGGTCATGTCCTAAATTATTTGGCGTGTTGTTATTGTGAATGCTCTCGAAATGTGTGGCTAAATCGCTCACTTTTTAAGCGTCTGTCATCGACGTTCGTCCGTTCGCACTCGTCAACGCAGGTATAGCCTGCCGCGTAATTTTTAAGGCCCTCATCAACTTCCACAGCGAGTTGTCCTGAGGATTCAGCGCTGCCAGCTTGTCCCCCCATTTCTGGTTCTTTGCAGTGTTTATGGCGGTTCTGATCTGCCATTGCAGCCTAATTATCTCGACCTTAGCGTTGACATCGCAATTTCGCTGCTAAAGCCGTCTCAGTCTATTTTTCTCCCTTATGTTTCGTATGACCGCTTCGTCGAGTCGGTCTCTGTTCTCATGCACAGTGATTGTAGTGGCAAAACCAAAGTTATTCAATATTACTTTGCTTAGTGGGTATTTTTGCATACATTATACAAAGAATTAATAATTAATTATTCCCATTCAGTGAATTTAAATAATTTCATAAATTAGTCCCGTTTTTCCTTCCTTACAGTTTTTTCATCGTCTGCTGTCATATTTTCTATTGGTCGAGAACAATTTTATCAACTATCTGTAAATAATGTTAGCTTAATTCGTTGAAGAATTGGGAAGCTCATGAAAAACCTTATATTTAAATCATTTAATATAATTTCTATAAAATTTAATTAACGGCAAGTTCCTTTATCTTAGTTTATTCAATTAATTTAAAACCTTATGGGCAAATGAATATTCAACAATTAATAAGTGTAATATATAACTCAAGAGATTACAAGGCAGCTGATGGTTTACTTGAAGCAATATTTCAATGAACGCTTTTTTTTAAATTGCTGCAACCTGTAATATTAATCATAATCAGAGAATTAACCACTTTCTTTAGAAACTCTCCTTTCATTATATACACATGCGTGGCTATACCAAATAAGTCAATATGTGAGTATGACAGAAATATAATAAAAAATGAAATATCTTTATGGGTTTCTGAAATTTTTATAAAACTAGATTACAATTTACGAAAGGCCCAATATGGAAACCATTCAATATATAGCCCTCCGAAAATATGTAAAAATATATTTTAAAAATTTTACGGAAGGACGTAACATTTTTTTCTAATGGTTTAAAAAGTACAATCCACGAAAGGCAGATGGACGTTTTAATAGCTGCATGATTTTTTACCTCAATTTTATATTCATTTGTAAAAATAACCGCATATTAAACTTAGAAACTCTAAAAGCTGTCTCACTTTATATCACTGACCCGTTAGTGTATATACTAAATAAATGTCCAATGTCCCTAATAACAACAAATATTTGAAAAAGTAAGTAAAGCGAGACAAAACTCATATCTGAATAAATTTAACCTTATGCCTGATAGCGAATATAATTTCAAAGAAGGAGTCTCTACATAAGATGCAATAATAGATCTCACAACTAATATTTATTTAGCGTTAGATGAAGGAAAATCTTGTCTATATATATTTTTTATAGATCTTAGTAAGGCATTTGACACAATCAGCTATGAATTACTCTTACAGACGCTTGAAGATATTGGAGTCAGAGGCACCTGCCTAAAATTTTTCAGAAGTTATTTAACCAATAGAATTCAATCTACAAGATTAAAGGATACACTGAGGGAGTCACTAAATATCGCGTACGGAGTACCACAAGTCAAGATATTAGGACCGCTACTATTTTTAATTTATGTAAATGGAATATGTTCCTTGCAAAGCACAGGAAAAATAATCAGCTTTGATGACACTGCAATTTTTTATTAAGCTGATACTTGGGATTAACTAAAAAACATAGTAGAATCTGATTTAACTACCATAAAAAAGTTGTTTGATCATAGATTGTTAACACTTAATTTTGAAAAGACTGTACTTACAATGTAGGTGTACCATAGCAAGGCTTCCATCATTTATTCAAATTAATATTAATACACTGGGAACTCAACAGGTTATTCTGCCAAAAACAGATATAAAGTATTATCATAGACTAGCACTTACGATGGGAGTCACACGTAAATTATATTATTAGAAAATTACAGTTTATTCTATATAAATTTAAATATCTACAGAATATGCTGCATATTCAACAAATGAGAACTATTCATTTGAATTATGCAATATTAGGATGGGGAGGTGCAACTGAAACTCGCTTACATGCAATAGAAACGTTGCAGAAACGCTTCCTTAGAATAATGCTGCATACAGATAATAGATATTCCAGTGGTCTTCTATTTTTAGAATCTAATGTTTGCGAACATAAGACAAATTTGTTACTTTTGTATATATGTAAAGCAACATCAAAAAAGAGATACGATTAGATATTCGACATACACATATGATACAAGACAAAAAAATAAATGTCTATATTATATCCTTTAATATTATATTATATATTATATTATATCCTTTAGTATTGGCAACGTTGTGTGAGTTACTAGATATAATCGCTTCAAAGCATAAGTTTTAATTATATTTGAAAAAGTGGAAGTTAATTCATAACGGAAGGACAGTATATTTTCCTGAGTCAAATTGACTGACCTACCCAAAAAATCGGTAAATACAGTTTCATCCAACTCAATAATAACAATATTTACTTTGTCTTAAGTGATAAGGAATAAATCAGAGATAAGAGATAGCGCAGCATATTATATTCAATTCAATTCAATTCAACATAACTTTATTAACATTATAATATAATATAATATTATAGGATGTGGCTATTTATACATACAGTATGTATACGCAATTGGCTATTTATACATACAGTATGTATAAGAAATTGGCTATTTATACATACAGTATAGCCGTCGAGGGCAAGGGACATTATCTATCATAAACAACTATACTACATCAAAAAATATTAACATATTTAACCCAACGAACTAACCTAAAGAAATATTCGTATTACGTATTTTAGTTAACAAAATGTGGTAAAAAAAAAACTGTAGCAAGCGGATTCGAACCGTCGACCTCACGTGTGAGAATCGGGAACACTAAGTATTACACCACAGACTGCTGATGGTTAACCTTATAATTCTTACTATATCAATATGTTTGAACGTCATCGCGCATGTGCGGCGTGAATTGCCTGGACAGTATGTATAAATAGCCACATCCAATATTATATGCGCTACGCGCTATGGGAACCCGTGCGGCGTTGCCGGCTTATTACAATTTTCCGCAAAGTACCAACAATACTGACCGAGCATTAGCTGCCAAGTCTGCCCACTTTTCCAGTATGTCAAAGTGTGCTAAATGTAAATGTGATAAAAGTGAAGGTCTCGTTGGATGTGAAGGCGTTTGCGATAAGTGGTTCCACCATTCCTTCATTAGGCTAAATAGCTCTGAATTTAATATATGTTAAGTAAAAACAAAAAATATGTTCTATTTACGAGATTCATGTAATAAAAAATGCAACATTCGTGAAACTTCTACTGTTCATGAGTATGTTAATAACTTAGGTTCTGTCAACGAAAATGTCTCCAAGATAAGTGAACTTGTAGAAGTGAACCTAAAAATTAAATTCGATGAAATTATGTCCAACTTTGATAATCTAAAACGTGAAATTGTTCAACTAATTAAGTCAGAGTTTGAGAAAAGCATAAAAGTAAATATTAGCGACCACATAAGCCCCAAAATCGATTAATTTAGACCTAAAATTGAACAAATATCTTCATTTATGGCTGAAAGTTAATATCCTAAATCTTCATATTCTGATGTTACTAACAAGCAATCATCGTTTGTAATCATGCCCAAAAAAAGTAAGATGTATAAACAAATAAGAACGACATGATAAAAAGTATCAATCCTGTTCAATCTGATTTAAACTTCTCAAAGGCCAAAAATATACAGTGACGGTGGTCTAGTTGTTAGTTGTACGAATTCCACAGAATGTAATAAAATCAAAGAACTCGCCAACACAAAGTTATACAAAAATTACACCATCAAAGAAGTTCCAGCACATAATCCACGGTTCAAAATCTTAGGAATATCAATATATTTTTTGCCTTTAAAAAAGAACAGTAAATTGTATCAAGCTGTGATTCAATGTGACACAGCTACTTATAATAAAGTCATGGAGTACGGAAAGTTATTTATAGGGTATGACTATTGTAGTATTTTTAACGCAATCGAATTGCGTTCGTTGTTTTAAATGCTGTGGGTATCACCACATTTCTAATCAATGCACATTAAAAAAAAATTATCTGCCCTCTCGGTGCCCAAAATAATAAATTAGAAGACTGGCCTAGAACTGGTATATTGCACTGCATTAATTGTCAATTACTGTAATAAACATCACAATGACCCTGTTAACATCAGTCATGAGGCATTGGATAAAACTGCCATGTCTATAATCTCGCTCTACAAAAATTTAGAAATAACATAATCTCCCCGCAATAGCAGTCCGCATCTACTGCTTTCGAGAAATATAATTTTTGCACATTCAAGCCTACCTCTTCTACCATAAGTTGTTACTATAGAAATGTACGCAGGCTCCATACAAAGACGAATAACTTACTCGTTAGATCTGCAGCTGCTGGACACTATGACATTGTTGCATTTACTGAGACCTGGCTTAATGATGAAATTTATAATGCCGAAATTTTTGATACTAACCTATATGATGTTTATGGCAGTGATCGAAATTTCAATGCAACCAACACTAAAAGAGGAGGCGATTAAATTGCATTGAATAAGAAGCTGAATGCTTGTATTTTTTACTTTAAATCTTGCTGTAATTTATTTGATGACCTTTCTTCCATCGATATCGTGTCTGTAAAGTTAAAACCGTGCAAGGATAATAATTACTTATATATCTTTGTTGTATGCGTACCACCTCAGACCATTAGTGATAATTTTGAGAAATTATTCGATGCTTTCGAATCCTTATACAAAATTTATGGGTCGAACATTTTAATCATCGGTGACTTTAACATTTCGGAATTTATTACAGGTTCAACCTCTAGTCGTAATTTCAATTTAGTACTTAACTTTTTCAAATTTTTTAATTTTAATCATAACAATGTATTAAATTGTAGTAATGAGCTCCTTGATCTGGTTATTGCCAACTGTGTGTGCAACGCTTTTAAATCACCCGACGTTTTAATTTCTGAGGATCCTGCTCTAATTGTTGAAACCACATTTACCAAAAGAAACTTATTTCCGCAGAGAAGCAACGAAGGCTTTAATTTTAAAAAAGCAAACTTCCCGGCGTTGTATCAAGAACTGGCCGTGGTTGATTCGACGCCTTTAATGTTGCATACGAATGTCAATGTAGCAGTCTGTGAGTTTTATAATGTTAAACTCCATTTTTTTAAAGCATGTACCAAAAAAAATTCCTACCAATAAAAATTATCCACAGTGGTTTGATAGTGATTTAATATCGCATGTTAGACAAAAAAGAGAGCCTGGAAAATATATCGATCGTCACATTCTGACGACGATTACAACAAGTTCAAAGCCTTAAGATCAACGGTAACAACTAAAGCAAATGCTGCTTATAAAAGATATGTCGCCAAAATAGAGTCAGATATTAAAACTGAGCCAAAAAAATTCTGATCATTCATTAATGCTAAGAAAGGTAACACGTCTATTTCAATATCAATGACTTATCACTTAGATGATCCCCAATCATTTGTAAATAATTTTGCCGATTTCTTTTCCAGTACTTACACTGATTCGACTCAGGTCGATGCCAACAATTTATCGTTTGCAAACAATAATTTACTTCACATCAAAAATATCACCACTGAAGAAGTACAGAAATCTATAACACGAATTAAGCTTAAAATGACAAATGATCAGTGGGCCTGACCTTATACCAGCGTTCCTGTAGATGTTATCTACACTGACTTCTCCAAAGCATTTGAGAGACTTGACCATGGTTTACTGTTGAGCAAACTGGAAAATATCGGTCGCAGTGGTGGCCTGACTGCCATGTTTAGGTCCTACTTGACCAGTAGGACCCAATTTGTTCAATGCCATGGCCATCGCTGCGCTGATTTTGCCTAGACATCAGTTCCCTAGGGTTCGATTTTGGGGCCTCTTTTGTTTGTGATATTTATTAACGATATGCCACCAAATTGGAAGTGAGATTTCTTCTATATGCAGATGATTTAAAGATATTTTGTGAGATAAATTCATTCCACGATTGTGCTAGGTTGCAAAGAAATATGAACTTAATAAACTTCTGGTGTATTGATAATCACCTCCCTCTCAATATCAACAAATGCAATGTAATGTCGTACTGTCGTAAAAAGACCTGCTCATACATGATTATGCCCCTGATGATTAGATCCTTAGTCAGCGAGACTTAATAGTCGACCTTGGTGTTACCTTTGACTCCAAAAACTATCGAGCTATTTGCATCCAATCTGAGATACTCAAACTTCTTGATTGCTTGATGACTACAAAACTATCATGGGATACTTAACATAGTATTATCAATGAGCAGCACGGTTTTATGCATAAGAACGCCTCAACTAATCTACTTTATGAACATTTCTTTCTCAATGTTTTTGAACATCAATCACAAGTGGATTCAATTTATACTGATCTCACGAAGGGATTTGGTCATGTTGATCACGTGTTACTCATAGCCAAACTCAGAGAGAAAGCTAGACGCGCTAGCCACTGTGCTAGGATTGTATGGATATTTTTCAAATGCAATTAAAAAACAATTGCTTACATAGGTCACATGCTATAACAATGAGGATTGTTTTTTAAATGGAAAACCTTGTATATTTTTACATAATTTTTAGACAGTATTTCCTTAATTTCAAACATACAAGGGTTGATAGACCAGGCTCTCATATTTTCTGATATATCGAAAATAACACCAACAAATATGCATATAGGTATTTTAGGATTTCTAATGGTAGCGCAGTAAATAATTACTACGAAATAAACTGTGACTACTATAACAAATATTTTTTTTTCATTTTGCATTATTATTTCATCAAAATCCAAAATGATTTACACGGAAGCAGAAAAGTTTGATATATTTTGCCTTTATGTTAAAAATAATAAAAAATAATCTCTAATTGAAACAGAAATAAAGGAGTTCCAAAATATAGCGGGTTAATGCATTTTATATGTTGAAAAGCCAGTAAAATTTCGGTACATTATTGAAGCATCGCAATATTTGACGTGAGTTCAACCAAAGGAATGCTCCTGGGCGTACGACCATTAAGATGGATAAATGGGGAAACAAAGGATTCGCTGTGAGGCAAATAATATTTCAAAGTTCAAAGCATCATTTTCGTCTAAATACAGCAACAACGAATTCAATGCAGCAAGCATAAGAAAGGTGTTACGGAAAATGATATTTCATTCATATAAAATTGCTATTGTGAGGTGTGTGTATATATGATCGCTACCGATTTTGTTGAAAGTTCCTATGGTTGCGTAACTATAGCCTAGCTTTAGAAAAGAGAACTACTGTTAGAATGAGAAAAGCGCTATGTTTCTTGCCACTATAAATAAATATTTACCTTATTTCTATGATGATAGACGAAAAGGCTCCCTCGATTAATTTTTTAAAACAATAATTATTGGGCTACGGAATTTTATCGCCCGCCGAATCATGTACATTGCCTTGGATATAAATCACCCAATTTGATCAATCCTCCGGGATAATGCAAGTATCAGTATGAGGGCCACTATTGTTCATAATTTTTATCAGTGACATCAAGGCTGGCCTAAATGTATATTATCAGGAAAACCGGTCGGGTTTCGCAGCTAGTTTTCTCTCTCTGTCATGCAAAAGCGAAGGGATTCATATACAGCAAGATGTTGCTTTCTGCGCCATCTGGTTTTATCTTTTATAAAAAAAACGTAATCATTTAACATTGGTAATTACATGCGAAATGAGTTGTTTATAGTTTCATCTTTCAAATAAATACCTATCTTTAACTTGTCATCTTATTACGTCATTGCTATTGATGTTTGAATTTTGAGATCTGTCATTCCGGTTATATTTGTGTACTAGACGGAAGTACGTCCTCAAAAACGGAAGTACGACGTCGACGGATACGGAAGTCGCTTAATTTACAGGGGCAGTGACATTTATAAATAACGTGAATATAGACACAAACAAAGTAGTATAAACATAACCTAAAAATGTTTAAAGACATAGTGAAGTTAGGCGCGAGTGGGTTCTCTAACCTAAAAATAGAATATTTAAGTAGGATTTTTTGCAACCTTCCCTCCAGTCGAAATCAGTTGGAGATACATAACCTCAAAGAGGTTTAGAACAATTTTTAGAGAAAGACGGTCTGCGTCCCCCGAGTACAGGCCGGGACATTATCTACGGAGACCCGAAGGCGGACATGGTCGGCTGGGATTGCATTCTCGATTATACGAACCACGGAGAATCAATTACGGTTATCGGATCGATCCGATCACTCCCGAAGGCGTTATTCACCGTTTTATCAACGACCTGGGGAATTGAAAAACCGGAACAAGTTTCAGGGGAATTTACACGTGTGGAAGCTAAGATTTTAAGCAAAAATCCGAACTCCGTACGAACACTTCCGAAGTTTCCCTAAGACATAAGAAGGTGTGGGAGGTATCGTTATCGACTAAATCGACCACGAGGAATCGGTTCAGACCATTGCCAAATCGATCCGACCAACGGTTCCGGGAAAAGTGTCCTGTGGCCAAACTGAAGATCAGAAATAAGTAAAACGTTACTGGAGGATAACTAGGACTTCTATACACCTTTTTCACCACTTTTGATCGACCGCCCAAATTTTGACCGAGATATTTCGTGACGTTGGGAAAAGGAGTTAAAGCCAACGTGACCTGGGAGGTCAAAAAATGCTAAGATCGAAATCAGTAAGTTCCTAGACACCATCGAGACCAGTAGTAAGGCAAGATATGACTGACAGTCCTACGTTTACAAATGGGAAGGGAATGTTCTTTCTTCTTATCTGATGCAACTAATGAAGACGAACAGTTTAGTTTGAAGAAAATCGTAGAAGTATCCTACGGCATTGTACTTTACTACTACTTGGAGTGCATTTCTTCTTCTCCTATTAGAAATAAATTAATAAGTCTGTCTATGTTCAAATTTCACGGTTCTTTTACACAATCTATCTTAATAGCTAATTGTGAAACCATGTACTGGCTCATAATGAAAAAATAAATGAAATCCCCGCTCCCCTCCACAACACTTCGAATATATAATACTACAAGCTAATTTTCTATGTGGCTTCCCCGCACTCCCTGACCATCCATCATATTTATCTTTTTGACTATATACTTCATGATGAGCAACATAACCTTTGCTTAAACCAAACTGGAAGACAATAACAAAAAGCGCTTTACCGTTATCGCAGTCCCCTGCACCTCCGGACACCTTTACTTTCTGATATAGATTAAAAATTCATGAAATCGTGAAAGCTCATTTTTATCCTTATTTATTTTATTTTAACAGACTAAAATTTCTCCTATCAATGTGCATTGATGGTAGAGAATAAAATACAACAAAAATAGCTTTACTGTTGCCACAACAAAATACAAACTAGACAGAAATTATGAAATCGTGTAGAGCTGATTTTTACCCTTATTCACTTTAACAGACTAAGTTTTTTTCTATACTTCCCATTAATATACTTTGATAGATGGTAAGGAATACAATATTACCGATCAGAAATTTCTAAAATTGTGTAGAGCTTATTTTAAGCCTGATTAATTGTGAAATACGTTTTATTAATACCTAGTCATAGCCAAAAGCAAAACATTGCACCTCATAAATTGTTGAAATCATGTACAGTTAATGTTTCAACATTGTTTTCATAACAATATAACCAAAAATCTGAAGCCGGATTTCACAGTTGGAGTCTAACGCGGGACTTGTTAGAGAAAAACATTATTTTCCAAAGGTAGGTAAATGATTGATTACTTTAATTGACCTTTTGCGCTGGCTGGGATACCCATAGAATTATGCAAGAAAAGCAACAGCATAAAACACATTTCATATGTAATAGAAAAAATTAGCGTTACTCATTTTTTCACTGTACTTGTTGGTTGGATTAAGGCATTATTATTATTTGTAATAAATTCTATTCTGTCTATTTATATACTTTTAATTGACCCACATTTTTGAGTATGTGTCATATGCGTATATTTATATTTCTTGTAATACTTGCATTCATAAGGGTTTACTGTAGACCTGATGCTCGGGCTGAAGGTGTCGGATTTCAGGCCGACGACGATATAACTCGGAGCAGGTTCAAAATTCCTAGCAACCAACAGATACGTTTTTCTAAGCTCAACTTTTTATGCCTATGAGGTCCTGCTGAAAAAATACAGTTGGTTTTTGGAATTGAAACACTGTCGAGTCGAAACACTACCGACAAAACAATTCTGCAGTTCCGAAAAAAAAAAACTCCAAATAAGAGTAATGTACAGTTGATTTCGGAACTGAAACACTGTATTTTGCTAGTGTTGCGAGTTGCTAGTGAAGTGCTGTCGCCTCGATATAGTGTTCCACTTCGAATCTTCGGTGTCGATAGTCGATAGTCGATAGTCGATACTATGCACTCTCGATTCGAAAGTGCTGCGCTAGTTTATTTTTTCCCGTGCAGTAATGCCTAGTACTTTCAATATTTTCTTTCCTCTTCTGGCATTAAAGTTCATATAGTGACAGAAAAGGATGGAACATATAGAAAGTACCGGGTATTATTGAGCTAGACTGCACATGTATTACACTATATATGTAATCCCGTATGTAAAGGAAATTCTGGAATTGTTTGTACGTGAAAAAATTTTTTATTTTTTTTTTTCTATTACATATGGAAGTCTTTTGTGCTGCTGCTTTTCTTGCATAATTTGATGGGTATCCCAGCCAGCGAAAAAGGTACCGCTACTACGGTAGTACTATTAGAAGTAACGACAAAATAGAAATTCAATTAAAGTAATCAATTATTTACCTACGTCTGGAAAATAAAGTTTTCTCCAACAAGTCCAGTTGTTGTTATACGCGAATGACGTAAAATTTTTGTTGAAAATTGGATTTTAAAATAATTGTCTTACTACAAATAATTTAAACATTAAACTGGTGGTAAAGAAAATAAATTATTTCTTAATGGCGCTGAAACAATGTGATGACAAATTGTCGTAAAGAAGAACATAATGTAATTTACAATTATAACATTGACCCTGTAATCCTTCTTCGTACAAATACCGTTAAAAATATAGGTATAATTTTACTTTTGTGTTCATATCGATGCAATAACATGTCCTGGTTTTATTTTACATAATATAAAATATTTCAACAACATAAATACATGAAAGTTACTTTTGCTCCCTATGTAAGGTATTATGAAAACTTTAATGGGATTCAGTAGTTTGGAATCCGATACATAACATTCAGATTATTAATATTGAATGAGTTCAGAGGAATTTTCTTTAAATATGTGTCGTGCTATGCATTCTGTCGCTTATGAACTTTGGAAAAATCGAAAAGAAATATCTGTAATACAATTCAATTTATCCTGGAGGTTATGGTTCGAAGAATAAGATATTTTGTAAGATGTCTGGAGGAATGTAGTGCCATGGCAATAAGAAATTGATTAACTGTGTTCATTTAACCGACACAATATTTTATTTAAAAATTCACAATTCTTGCTCTTTTTAATTTATATTTTACTATTTTTTTATGTAGGTTTAATAAAAAATATTATCAAAATAAAATGGCTAATTCACTTCGGTTCATTGTACATTTGACGATGATGTGGTCAGATTTTACATAAGCCTAACACGAGCTACAACCTATAAATAATGTTGACGAAGTACGTTCTTTAGTCTTTAAACAGATTTTTATAACAATTTTGTATTAAACCCAGAAATCTGACTATCATCAAAATTATAATGCTATAGTGGATAGTTTATTGTCTAATTCTTTACTAGGCAACTAGGCCGCAATGGCAAATATAATTTCAGTTTATGATTCTTCATTAGAGAATAATGCAAAACTGTGTCAGCTTCCATAATATTAAAAGTACACCATTTTCAAGATATTTACTACACTGAGGGAAATATGAGGCTCTATGTTGCTAAGAAGCCTTAGTTTATTTATTATCGTCTATTATATTTAATACAGACAAATAATTATTTTTGAAAATTTTGTTATAATAAGAATATACCAAATATTCAATTCATTAACAAAACTAAATTATTTATTTTCGTCATATTTATTCATCTTAACTAAATTACTGTATAAAAATAACAGAGAAATATATATTTGCTTCTCCCAATTTCCTTGCAATATTACATTTATTTCTTAGAAATAAATATAATAATAATAATAGTAAATAGTTTATTTCACGATAAGATTTTACATACATATAGATTAATACAATTTGATTATATTCAAATAAATTAAATTTCTAGGTATGATGATCATGTAAATAAACTGAAGAAAAATGATCACATGATGATTAAAATCATCTGACCGTGACCATACAAAACATATCAGACTTATAAACTAAAAGATTATAACTATATATATGCAATATATATCCACATATATACATATATACACAATATATACATATCATCAAAGAGTTAACCATAATACTTGAGGCAAATATTTAGTTCTGTGGAGTAATATTTACTACCCATTAATAAATTTACTTCTGCATATCAGACTTATAAACTAAAAGATTATAACTATATATATGCAATATATATCCACATATATACATATATACACAATATATACATATCATCAAAGAGTTAACCATAATACTTGAGGCAAATATTTAGTTCTGTGGAGTAATATTTACTACCCATTAATAAATTTACTTCTGGTAACTAAATTCTCAAATGTCTCCCCCTACCGGCGGAAAATTATACTGCGTACCCTATTGATTTCGTTGTAGACGCCGTTAAGTGATCCCAGTTTTCTTCCCAATTCGTTGTGTTTTTAGTCTGTTTAGAGTGTTTACTTTTGAGAATGGATAATGTAATGTAATATTGTGGCCTTAGATGCCTCCAGCAAATCATTAAAGGTTTGGACTAGTCTAGCCCGACTATTTGTGAAATTGCCATTGTATTCATTCTACTATTAGCAAACTTATCATGCATTATTAGATTTTCTATATTATGTCTATTATATCATATCTGACTATCCTAGAATGCGATTATGGATAATTTTAAAACATAATATTTTTAGTCGCAAACTCCTCTATAAAAGTCTTATTTTACTATATAAGGAAAGTAACCAGACTGCAACCAACAGCTACTCTCCAGGCTATGTGCCCCGCCGAGCGCTGAATTACAAGTTGCAAGCCTGGCGCGTTAAGTGTAATAATTGCATATTACCATCAAAACGCTAATGCTTCGATTGCAACAAACACCAGCCGAAAGACTGATCCTACTTAAAGGAGCTCTCATACCAGTCGTCATACACCACTTGCAGACTGCAGTTTCGAGCTGTCGGCTCTCGTCAGTGCAAGGTAGGCATGTGACGACCGACACGAGGATCACTTGACCATTTAGTACATTTCGGTATCTTTGGGATAGCGACATATAAAATAGTCAGCAGGCGCCACCTAGCGGTCCAGTGTCTTTTACAATCGAAAAATAAATAGCCTGACTGGGCTTAGCATAGTTCAAATGTGCTTTTAGAGGGCGGAATATTAAAACATAATATTTTTAGTCGCAAACTCCTCTATAGAATCCTTATTTTACTATAAGGAACGTAACCAGACTGCAACCAACAGCTACTCTCCGGGCTATATGCCCCGCCGAGTGCTGAATTACAAGTTGCAAGCCTGGCGCGTTAAGTGTAATAATTGCATATTACCATCAAAACGCTAATGCTTCGATTGCAACAAACACCAGCCGAAAGGCTGATCCTACTTAAAGGAGCTCTCGTGCCAGTCGTCACACACCACTTGCAGACTGCAGTTTCGAGCTGTCGGCTCTCGTCAGTGCAAGGTAGGCATGTGACGACCGACACGAGGATCCCTTGACCATTTAGTACATTTCGGTATCTTTGGGATAGCGACATATAAAATACTCAGCAGGCGCCACCTAGCGGTCTTGTGTCTTTTGCAATCGAAAAATAAATAGCCTGACTGGGCTAACATAGTTCAAATGTGCTTTTAGAGGGCGGAATATTAAAACGTAATATTTTTAGACGCAAACTCCTCTATATAATCCTTATTTTACTATATGGAACGTAACCAGACTGCAACCAACAGCTACTCTCCGGGCTATGTGCTCCGCCGAGCGCTGAATTACAAGTTACAAGCCTGGCGCGTTAAGTGTAATAATTGCATATTACCATCAAAACGCTAATGCTTCGATTGCACCAAACACCACCAGGATCAGTCTTTCGGCTTGGTACTTTTAACTTTTTTAAAATACTCCAACTGCGATAGAATTTACCATAGTAGGCCGATTTTCGTAAACGTACCTATCATAAATAAAATTATCCACATTCGTATTCAAGGATAGTCAGATATGATATAATAGACATAATATAGAAAATCTAATAATGCACGTGCATGATAACTTTGGTACCTAGAATGAATACAATGACGATCTCACAAATAGTCGGGCTAGACTAGTCCATACATTTAATGATTTGCTGGAGGCTCCAAGACCCCAATATTGCATTAAATTGTTACTATTATCCATTATCAAAAGTAAACACTGTAAACAAATTAAAAGCACAACGAATTGGGAAGAAAACTGGGATCATTTAATGGCGTCTACAATTAATGAAAACGATAAGATACGCAGTATAATTTTCCGCCAATAGGGCGCGACATTTGAAAATTTAGTTACTCAGTTACTCACGTATTATGGTTAACACTTTGCTGATTTCTAAAAAATAAATGTAGCATTGCAAGGAAATTGGGAGAAACAAATATATTTTTCTCAACTTAATCTGTTATTTTTATACAGTAATAATAATTTAGTTTGTCAATGAATTGAATATTTGGTATATTCTTATCCTAACAAAATTTTCAAAAATAATTATATATCTTTATTAAATATTTAATAAATTGAAAAACTAAGGCTTCTTAGCTATAAGGAGCCTCATGTTTCTCTCAGTGAGATAATGTTTAATTACGTAAGATAATCGATAATAGTCAAGTAGGCGAGTATGGCAAAACAATTGAATTTTAAATAATTCTCAGATTAAAGTAGAAAATGCTTATAGGTACAATTTGAAATACCCGACAACGATCTAGTGCAAGGAATAATATCTCAAAAAAGGGAAACAATTGATATTTAAATAGTTGCTAAGTTTAGTTACATTTTGGCTTGTTATAAAAACTTGGTGATTGATAAAATGGTACGTACATGCTATAAAAATTTTATTTATGAAATGTAAAATAATATTATTACCAGAACATGTGATACTTTCGCCACCAGATATCCCCAAAAACCGAAACTGACCAATGATACCACTTGATGAGTGAATTATTCTTGAATTTTATAGACACAAATAGTCATTCCGTCTTGTACTGATATTAAGGAACTATCCATATGACAGATTTCATCACAATCATTTTAGAGAAAAATTTATTTAATTCCTTTAACCTTAGTCCCCCGCCTTCGTCCCTGCTTTTTTTGAGACAACTGGTTATATCGTCTCATCTTTTAAGATCTCTTTGTGATTTTCGACTGCAAACTTAGATTTTATAGTCATATTAATCAGATGACAAAGTCAGCTTCTAAGTTGTTCAGGTTCTTTATCAGAAACTGGAGCTGTTTTTATAGTGTTGAAAGTTTGAAAATATTATATTTCACATACATTAGATCCAAGCTGGAATATGCCGCCCTCTTTTGGTCTCCTATATACCAAAATTTGATTTTATTAACAGAATCCGTCCAGAGAAAATTTGTAAAGTTCATGTTTTTTAAAACTAATGGTTTTTTCCAGAGCGAGGTACTGATAATAACCTCCTATTAGATATGTTTAATATGACTTCACTATATAAGTGAAAGAAGGAACTGTGTTGCTCTTTCATTTTTGTACCATCTAGTTAACAACAATATCGATTGTTCATCCCTTCTTAATGGCTTTGCTTTTTGGTTACTCGATTACATTCTCGTGATAGTGGTTATTTTTGTACCTCCTTTAGTCATGCCAACATTATGTGTAAATCACCAATGTTTAATATGTGTAAGGTATTCAATTCAATTTCCGGCCTTTGTGATATTAATCACGATAGTTTAAAGAGTGTTTAATTGACTTATATCTAAGAAGCAACAACTCATAATCTATGTACACCTACTATGATACTATGTTTTTTACCTTATTTTTTTATTTATATACCTTTACTGCCTCCCGCACGGCTTGCTGCATTTTAAAAGCCATTTATTTAGGATTTTGTTATCTCCAATACATAGGATGTTCAATGTTTGGGTTTATTTCATCATATTATTTGAAATTCTATTTTTATTATGTCATAATGTTCTGCTCACTTGTGTATTTTAATGTTCTCTCATTTTTTTCTTTTTGAATGTATACTATTTCATAATTTTAGGCTTAAGTACTCTGTTTTTAAATATTTCTCATATTTTTGTCGTTTATATTCTCATCTGTTCTCTGCAACAATTGTATGTTTTCTGTAATTGAGTATTTACTTATTGGAAATAAATGTTAGTACTAAAGAAGTATTTACGTGTTGCATTTGATCAAAATCATTAGAGTCGTTTTTGAGAAAAAAACAACATCCTTCCCTGAATTTTCTAGAAGCAAATAGTCAAACCGTCGTCTTCTTTATGAAATTATTTGTCTTCCCAATTTTGAAGAAAATTCAGAAGAAAATTAATTGTTTCATAAATTAACGATTTTGAGCACTGAATTTCAAATATGCGGTAACCAAATTTAATATTGCCTTAATGTAAAATGACTAAATTGATAATAACTTGAACAAATAATCAAAATTAAAGATTTACAAGTAACAACAAATATTGTTAATGTGAATCAAGAAGTTTGGAACTTCTAAAGAACATTTTGTCACTATATTTGAGTATCTAAAACAAAATCATTCATACACAAAATTAGTGTTTGCTTCTGTGTTCACTGTACACCTGTAATTTCTAATTACATTTGCTTAAATCATTTTCCGATTACTTAATAAAGCGCCATAATTGTGTTCCCGCCGCACAATCATGAAAAATCCCATCAATTTATTTTCCGATAAACATCAATTAATGGTTGCCACTTACGTAAAAAGAAATAAAAAACTAATCAATTTACAAACAATAAAACAAATTGAAAACCCCAACATAAGAATATTACACCTTGATAATATCATTAATTGAATCAATATTGACCTCAACTCTCCACTAAAAAAATCTTGTTAAAAAATCAATTTGCAATTAAATAACTCATCAAGATACCTGAGAATTAAGACACGACACATCCTCCAATCCTGGACAATCACGATCTGAAACCCCGCCTGATAGAATCCTTCTGCCAATGAACGCTGTCCGCAGGATTAACAAAGGAGGTGTTCATCAGAGGCACGTGTCTGATATTACTTCACCAGAGCCAACTTACCTGGTGGGGCAACAGCATGAAACTTATACCTGGAAAACTGTAAAGGTGAATCAGTCAGGTGGCACATGTCACACACTAAGTGCGCTGAGGAATCAGTTATCCTGTTGCATAATTTACGGAATCCTTCAAAATCCCTACAAAATCCAGTAAGAAACTAAAATTAAGTGCTAAGGTTGTAACATTTACATGTGATAGTGGCTTATTAATAGTGACTTAAACACTTCTTTAAAGCTTGGTTTCGTTGTTTTTTTATGAATTAAAACTTAAAGGATTGTGTGGCGATGATAAACTTGCTCAACAGTGTCGTTGTCAGTGATTTCTTTCGGTATTTCATATATTGAGGTAAGTCTGTTTTCATTAAAATCATTTCTTCATTTGATGGTTCTGATTGGATGTTAATTGCATCATATAATGTTAATACATACTGTATTCCTTAATGGGAATATTTATGTAAATTTACTCAAAAAATACTAACTTATCTTTCGATAACTTTTAAATAGCTCCCTATTTGCAATAAATCAAACCGATAATTTTCTCGGTGCTTTGTTATTTAGTTTAACCAATGGATTTTGGAAAAATATCAAATCATATATCGATATCGATGTACAAAATTGAACACTGTCATCATGACGCCTCAATTATGGACTTTTAAGTCATTACTTTCATTAATTCATTTTCATTAAATTTAATGCTTTCATTTTCAATTATCATTTGTTCCCTTGTGATGCTTTCGAACAAATTTTGGTAAGTCTAAATCGAAATTGTCATTTTAAACTTGATATTTTACTGTTGCTTTTTAAATTACTGTTACTTTTTTCCCGTGAAGCAGTCGAAATCACCATGCATTGAAAGTGAAAATAAAAGTTGCATTCTAATTGTCGACAATTTTTCAATCTCTTTCTCGATAGACAATGATATAATGAAGAAAAGATAAGATGAAGATAAGCATCCCTATAAGATTGTTTAAAGTAAATAATACGGTGTAAAACATCTGTTCAATTATAAACTAGTTAAGGCAAAATCAACAATCCTATTATGCATGGATATAATGTCCTTAAAATTGTGCTTGTATTCTATGCATATGCTTGTAAAAAATAAGGTTTTCATTAACAAACTAGTGTAATTCTCAAGCAGAATTAAAATTTCAATGATTTCCAAATTATCGACATGTTGACGAATCAGTCATAACAATATTTTCTCTGTTTTTTCGGCAGCGATGTATTTGCTTTATACGTAAAGAAATCCTTAATCGTTTTGATTTGAGAGAGAATTTCGAAAACCCATGAAAAACAAGATCTTGCCTATAATCGAAGAACTATGGTACATTAGCTTCTTACTTTTAATAACTTTAACTACATTATTAACACGTGCATCAGAATTATTGTGTAATATTGTTACAAACTATTAAACATGTCTGTTTAAAATTCAATATGTAAGTAACTTATGTTTCTAAAATCGCGAAGAATCAGATTTTGCAGCACTGAAATTACAAAGAAAATAACGCCAGCGAAAATAGATAAGTTGAATTAAATTTTTACGTAAACACAGCCATCCAAAATATATATATATATATATATATATATCTAAAAGAATAGACTTTTCCCTATGTAATTTAACATGTTGAAAGCATATCCGGCGTTCAAGTTCACCAATACATCTTTCTAATTTCAGAAAATACCACAAAATTTTAAGTTTAATTCTTTATGATTATGCAGTTATATGTCGCTTTGTGTGAAAAGATCTCGGAAAAGATGAATTTTATTAATGATATTTTGTCCTTTGCTTACGGAACAGCTTTTTCAACAATTTATTTCTTGAACTACGCTTTTTCTCCTTTTCTTCTGAATATATCCGGTTGCATTTGTCATATCCAGAAAATAAAAATATGGGCTTTTTCGCAACTAAATGTCTGCTAAAACTAGAACCAAGAAAGAAATGTTTACATTTTTGTTATATCTTAAGTTGTTGTAACCCAATATTCACTATATTCAGTAAACCAAAATATAGTGCCAAATTTTAAGGCAAAACACATAAAATTTTTACGAAACATTTAAATGCCTTATAACAAATAATAAAGTTCAAAATTCGACTATTAATACTGTAGATGAATTTGACAGAAGAGAGATTTTTTAGTTTTAGATACTAGGATTTTACGTATACTTCTGAGTAATAACGAAAAACATAATTTCTTTTAAATAAACTTTTTTTCGTTATAAACAAGTCAACGTTACTCTTCAGCTTTTATGTTAAAATAGAAAGTAAAAAATACTTTAATGATACTTTCAGACACCTATAATTTAAAAAGGCATTACAAACGGTTTATTTAGAATCGAAATTTCGAAGGTTTTAAATTTCAATTGTTTATAAATAAACAAGTTGATATTTTAATCTAAAACTGTAGTGTAGCAGTTTACTTTAGAGATCATGAGAAAATGAATTGTTGTTCTCTTCAGTTCTCGTTTACACGAGTTTACTTTTCCATGCACTACCTACACAAAGTCACGCACGTTGGGAACAACTCTATCACTCAAATATTAACTATTACTTTTATTCCTTATCTACTAACGTAGAAGAATATTACCTACTTCTCTAATAATAAATTTTCTCTGCTCCTTTCGATTCTCTTATCAAATTTTACTTCTAACCAACCACAACATAATAACGTAAATTGTATTGGAGGCAATCAATCCAATTTTTTGTCACATATGAAATTGTTTTTGAAATTTTATTAATCATTAATACTTCGAATAAATATAAATTGTATAAAAGTATTTTGTCCAATGCTGGCCTTACTAACACCTCAACAATTTATTTTTTAACTATGTGCCTCTTCCTACTTTGAATTTTTTTTGCAACTTACCAAATTAACAAAAAGAACTTTAAAGAAAGAAATTTAAAATTGCGAATATTTTTGTTTTCTCGATATGACAAATACAGCAGAAAGAAAGTGGTTCAAAAAATAAATTGTTTAAAAAATAAACGTTCCGTAGGGTCGGCATTGGACAGTATATTTTTCTACAGCTTCTACTAGACCCGAGCCATTCTTTTTATTAATGCAATTCATATTTCTAGACAATTTCACTCAATACCTCGATTGTCTCCACTGAATCTGTGTTTAAAGATACTTTATTTACAAAATGTTTAAGTAGTAAATGAGCCAAGCCAAAGAGACATTGGTCCTTCTGTTTGGATCACTTGCAGTAGATAAACTTTTAAATTTTCTTTTAACTATTAGACGGAAATAAAGCTAAGAGATTTTATTTCGGGACAAACCCATTTCAAAATGGCAATAAAATTGTGGCAACGTGCTGTTGCATAAATTAATTGTAACAACGCATTAGTTGACAGTTGTAAAAAGGGATCCTACTACTAAAGGTAAGGAAGGGACCTGTTAAGTGTCACTAAAAGATAACATTATTATTCACTCACATAGCTAGACAGGTACGTACCATAAACTTATTTCCGTTCGTTTGTAAAACAATAATATTATGAATTTGATCATTACATTATTTAAAGTTTTAATTGTCGAGATACGATTTTCATCCGCAATAAACAAAATGTAGTTAAAATGTTAGTTCCATTTGGGTATTTAGAAATAATTAGAGTAAACAATATTAAGTCAAATAAAAGTCATTTTGATATAACAGATTCTTATAGCGTCATTTTTTGTTACAATAGCGCAGAGTACTAATCCTCTTGATATAGAACATGTGGGCATTAAATCAATTTTCAATGTGGGTAGGTACATTGGATTAAATATACCTGAAGGAATGGAAAAGATGTCACTATTGGGTCGTGTGTACTCTTGTACTTCTACTTTCACTTAAAGCGAATGTGCTTCCTATAGTATGCAAAGATATGAAAATTTCTATATTGTTTTAAGCTGTGATGACTGTGTATATGTTTTAATGAGAATAAATTTTAGTAATAAAACTAATCTCAGAAACGGTATAACGTAGATATTTTTCTAAACTCAAACACTTGCTTATAAATAATTTCATTAAAATAAAATCATTTAGTGATATTTACCTCACTACCAATAAATGGTATGTTACTATCTTATAACAAATAATACAATAAAAATAATACGTCATTCTAAATTCCCAAAAAATAATTGTAATAAATAAAATGGTGCAAACCTGTGTAAATTTGAAATTTTATATGAACATTAAAGGATATTTTTTATTGCTTTCAAGATGTAATTGTTCTGTTGTTAAATTTTTGGAGATAATGCACTGTAATCTTAGTCAATTTCTATATAAATTTTAGTTTAATTTCTATAATTCTACTGCAAATGAGAAGTTCCTCACCACACCATACGTTTCTATCTTTTACACATTTTAGTGTTCGCGAGCACTTTAAAAACTCGCAAGCACTTTTAAAATACTTTCAAATTATGAAATAAACAGTTAGAAATGGTTATACCCCTCAGTTTTGTTATAGAGACTAAGAAGATCGCCAAAATTGGGACTGTATGGATGCATAAAATGACAAATACTTTAGTTAGTTACCGATTTTTTAGCCAACTTGTTATTTTGTTCTTCAGGGCTTTCACAACAAAGATTTGCTCAAGTAAGCACACAATAAAATATATAAAACTTATGACATTTTATAACGTAACAATAGTTTTAGTCAGATTTTATTTATTTTATTTCTTGCATGGTCAAACCCTGAAGGAAGTGAAAATATAGGACAGAAATGTATGTAAATGAATAGGTAGTTATAATTAAATTCTACAGTCCCAGTTACAAAGCTAATATATTGCGTTACTGTGCTTCTTACTTTTACCACCTAAAGAAGCAGGATGTAGGCAAAACGTCAAGTTTTACTCGCAAAATGACGGTCCATATATTATGGAAGCACTAATTCTTTTATGGTACATTGAGCAATTTGTGACACTCTTTTCCTGCATTGTCTTCCTGGCTCAGCTTACATCCTTTTTTGGGAATAACACTTAAATTCCATAACCTCTAGCCTCAACAGATACCATATTTTTTTCCAGCCCGGCCTAGGTCATTAGCCGCTCTCTCCACCAATTATTTTCATCTAGGATAAATCTCTTGAGTCAATATTTAAAGTTTCTTGAAGATACCAATTTCTTCAATAAAAGTTAGCGTTCTCTTCACTTCTATTTTTTCGTTGCTTAAACATATTTGTGAAGTGTTTGGAAAATGCAAATTTTGCCCGATCTGACTAAATTCATTACATTCTAGTAGTACTTGTCTGACGGTGAGTGGTACATTACAATTCCACATATTGGTTGTTGTTCGCCTCGTAAAAGATGAAAAGATGCAAGATGGTTATGGCCTATTCTTAAAAGAACTAACACGGTTTTCTCTTATCTTGTAAGTTTGCAAGGGATTTACTTATTTCCTGTTTGACAGCTTTGAATTTACTTTCATCCTATTCCATTCGGCCTGCCACAAGTTTGCTGCAAGATTTTTTCATATATCAGTCGTAAGTCTATGTGTCGTGCTAAATTAGTTTCTATTGATTCAAAAACTGTTGCTTGTCGTGCTGTATTATCGGCGATTTCGTTTCCAGTTATACCAAGATGACTTGAAGCCCAAATGAAGTGAATCTCTTTGTGTTTTTCTTTGAGCCATTCTAAGAGAGACATAATTTTTTGTACTAGTGGATCCCTGGATTATATATTATTTAGTGTCTGAGGAGAGCTCAGTGAATCGCTAATAACCAGTATATTAGTAGCATTTAATGTTTCTCTGAATCTTAGCTCTTGCTATAGGCTGTAAAGCTCAGCTGTATATATGCTGGTCATTGATGGTAAAGACTATGTATGTGATTCTTCTGCAGCCGTAAAGGCGCACCCACACCTTCAACTGTTTTGGATCCGTTCGTATAAATCTCTAGTACTGGTTGATATTCACTAAGAATTTGTCTAAAATTATTTCTTATAACACCTGGGTTTATATCATTCTTTGGATATGACGTTAGGTCCAAATTGATTCTAGGTGGTGTCATTATTCAAGGTGGTATTTCACAGAAACCTAAAGACACAATTTCTGGCAGTTATAATCCTACTCACGCCATAAGTTTACCAGCTCGTTTTCCCTCTGGCGGAGTGGTGGATGTTCGGGAATCATATATAGACTGTTTATTTTACGAGGACCACACCAAATATTTCACTTAATATCTATTGTAGAAGAATAAAGTTTTATAAACAGTTATCTCATTTTTTGTGAATTATATTCCAGTAAAGAGAAATTTGAAATCCATAGCCTACTTTGTGAAATATGTTACAAAAACCTGAAAAATAGGAAAACCCCAAACGGTTGTAGCTTGCTTGTTTGAGGAGATACAAAAAAAGTTAAAGCGATGAAAGTTGACAATAAAAATAATAATGTGTATCAAAAATTTGAAAACGCAGTTGGCATCGACATACACTCTTGTACAAAAATGACACCATGATACCACTAATTCCATTTGTGTTGTATCTTTCCAACGATATAAAACATGCCACAAAAATTTTAACTGATCGTGACAATATTTAATATTTTCATATCATTTAATCGTAAAAATCATCTATGCCATGATTAGTGAAAAACAGTATATACAGTTATTAACAAATTTGACAATTTGTCACCGTTATATCTTGCGTTGCCGAGTTCTAAGACAAGTTTTATATAAGTAATTATGGTGTACACCGCGATAATAACAAATTCGATTCATTGTCAGTGCAATTTTGTCGCTGAGATGGCAATCACGGTTTACGGAGATAGATTTCTAGATGCTCCGCAGCCAAATCGAATTATGTTTAGGAAATTAGTTCAAAATCTAAAAACGCACGGTTTTATGGACTCTTACCTGCTTGCTTTGCCTATTTACCCTTATTTACCCCATTTACCCCCGAACCCTTCAACGGAATTAGGTAAAAATATAATCTACTTCCAGATTTCGTTACAATACATAAGTGTACCAAATTTCAAGTTAATATCACAAACGGTTCTAGAGTAAACGTGCGCACAAAAATGTTACAGACAGACCGACAAACAGGAAATTTTTTTTCGCTCAAATTCAAAATCTCGACGTTTCGTGAAATTTTTTTTGTGTTACTATATTTCCACTGGACGTAGAAGTAATTAATCGGCTAATTGGATTTTGAAGTTTCAGGCTATAAGCGAGTTTTGGTCAGTTTTTGACCCCGTCCCTTGTACAACTTGTATTACTGTGAAACCAGTTCTTTCACGATTTTTTTCAATTAGTCTGTAACATGTCTTTTATTTTTTTGCAAATTTAATAATTTTGTTTAATTTAAAACAACTTGCGATTGTAAAATAATTCGACAGAAATCTGTTCAGCAGTTCACGAATTACGCAAAAACAAGGAAGTACATAATGAATGGAACAAGGACAAATAAATGCATAGGTCGAGAATCGTTATTTTTTAGGTTTGTTAAAAATTAATATCAACAAACGAGTCCCCATTTTGCATCTTCAGTTGTGCGGAATAAATTGTCCATTAAAAACTCTGACATTATTAATATGATTTGAACAACACAACTCAACAAACATCATTTCCAAATGTAAATAGTGTCAGTGTTGCAATCGTAAATACTTGAAAAATAACAATAGACCTCAATTTGCAAATATTCAGCTGACATTGTAGCGATATGAATATTTATGCAGGAAAAATTACTACCTATCTCGCAATTATCACTTATACCATTAAAAAGGTGTATTATATAAATATTATTTTAATAGTTACTTTGCAACAAAATTGATGGTCTTGACAATACGCAAGCAAATGTTGCAATTGTAAATTGGAAGTATTTTAGAGAAACATATTACGTGCTAAGTCCATTTACGTATCATCAATTATTTACCTGGTCGTTTTATAAATGAACAGTATTTTTTAAAAGTAATAACAATAATTAATCCCTTCTGCGCATTAAATTTTTTATAAACGATTTCTTTTGTTTGGTTTAGCAATCGTTTTGCGCGATTACTACCATATATACAGGGTGTTGCCAAACTAGGTGCATTTATTATAATAGGTTACTATTTATGTACCATTCAACATGCGCGTCACTTCTCTATAAATTTCATGCAAAAATTAGGGCATACGTATAAAAAAATTATTTGTTGCTAAACCATCAAAATCATATGGTTAAAGCTTATCAAAAAATTTTACCAAAGTCATTAAATGATTCGCTCAAAAGGGATTAATCAAGGAATTAAAAGGAAGGTTTACCAATAGGTAAAATCACGATCATTGCAAATATGTTGAAGTAGATTATTCAAAGCGATTTGACAATTCAGAATTTGTTTATACAGATGCCTCAAAATCTATATTAGGTGCCGGTCGAGCTTTTATCGTACCATCTCAAGAAATTGAATCCAAGTTTAAATTAAACTCTCATTGCTCTATTTTTACTGCAGAAGCTATATCAGTCTATCAAACTTTAAAATATGTTGAAACATCCATATCCAATGCTTTTTCCTACAAGGCCAACCCATATCTATTTAAAATTAAATATTTAATTTCTCGAATTAAATCATTAAGGGACGTTATTTTGTCTGGGTGAAAGCTCATATTGGATTGCAGTATAATGAACAAAGAGAGTACTAATTGAGAACATCTATTGAACGAACAGTTATGTGCAAGTGACAGACAGGCTGTATTGAAATTAAATAAGAGGCGTAAATGCTCGGTTATGTGGAAATAATTCTATTTCACGAATCCTACTAGATACACCTTAATACATACTGATATTTACAGTCATTTTTGGCACGATAAATATTCCTGTTCAAGAAAGTATATCACAACTCTGATTTGATTAAAGCTTGACCATGCATGCTATACTGCTCATTTATTAAAAATTGGAGTTTTTACCTCAAGCAATTGTGAAGAATGCAACGTCATAGGAGACTTTGATCGCGTGTTTTTTTTGGTTGCGCAAAATACAAAGCTGCCACTACTACGCTAATACAAAGACTTGTCCAAGATTGTAATATTCTCGCTCCATATAATTTACTAGTCTACTGTCAATTGGTTCAAGTTAAATATATAACAGTATTATTTTCATAAATGAAACTGATATTAAGCTATAGGGTAATCTCGTAAACTTTCCTCATGTTAGCTTTCCCTACTTTCCGAGGTCTCCCTTGTGCTGTATAAATTATAAAAATGTCCCGATCGGCCCCAGGATGAGAAGTGTGGGCCCCCGTCATTTCCTCTCATTTTTTTCATACTCAATTTCGTTTATTTGTGCTAGATTTATTTATAGGATTTATTCTGGTCGATACCCGAGTGGGTTAAGGCGCGAGGTGGCCTAAGGCGAGACGTTTAATACGCACATTAATGAAACCATACGGACGGTCTACTCCCTGTCCAGGAGTCTGTATCCGCTCATGGTCAGGGGTAGCAGACTTAACAGACAAAATAAAAAATTGTTGTACACGACGGTGGTCAGGCCGTCTATCACATACGCGGCGCCGGTGTGGTGCAGCATATCGGCCAAGACAATGAAAAAACTAAAAGTGCTAGAACACAAATATATGCGCCTCATATCAAATTCTGGAAGATACACCTCCCTCAGAGACCCCTACGAACGCTGCAACGACATAACCCCGATAGCCGACTACGTCCAGCATATTTCCCAAAACTTCTATTCGTTCAAGCTGGGCGATAGTCCGCTAACAAGACACATTACACAAATTAGACAGCATAATGCCCCATTTCGGATTAAACACCCCTTACCTTACCAGACGTTGCCAATCTTCCGGCAGCACTCTAGCCAAACTTTCACCTACTATACCTTCTCTAATATTATCCACCTTTCACTGATATTTCATACCTTTCATCCACTTTAATTCTTTCCTGTCCCCCTCTTCTTTTGTTTTTGTGTATTTTTGTGTGTGTCGCGTTTGTTTGTTCTTCGTTTCTGTTTGTACATTTTTGTCTGTAAATTCATCCTTCCTTCATTAAACTCGTAACAGAATCCAAATTTTATATCAGAACAATCAAAATTTTTAGAATCCCAGTTTAGGCCTGCCTTGCGTAACCCGTAGTTGGAGCAATTCGCGGATGGCACCCCGTGCAAGTTACGGAGTCAGCGTCAGTGCCCAAATTAAATTCAGTGAAGTTCAGTGAAGCTTTCTTTTTTAAGCATTTTTGTCACAGCACTTAATTTTATTTACTTTTGTAAAAGGAGTTTGAGTATTTATCGTTTTCTTTTTTACCTAGCCAAACCAGTCCCGCCTCGGCCCGACTTTGCGATACACCACCGCGTTAACGCGGTGGTCGCAGAGTCGGTCCCGATGGGCTCTGGAGAGGCACATTTACTGTATATTAATTTTAATAAAGTTGTTTTGAATTGAATTGAATTGAGGCGCAAGGTGGCAATCGCGATTAAGCACACGGACATCGCACCACCGGGTTCGAATCCTGGCTCCGGCACTAACACTGTCTGAGGAAATGGTTGTATGTCCATATTTTTTCAATGTGTAACCCCCTTCCGCACAAGCCCTGGCTTCTGGAATTGGGGGTTGTCTAATTTCTGTGGTGTTTATTTATTTATTTATTATAGCTACCAGTGACTGGCTGCATGATTCGTGACCTAAAGCCAAAAAAACTTAAAATTTATGATGCAATAGAAGATATTAACGATTACTTATTTATTTAAAATTAGCTTAATAACATTAAAATTTAACGTAACGAAAATAGTGCCCAATTAAACATATAAAATGCAGTAACTTCACTTTTATACTAAAGAAACAGTACACTGATTAACTTATAATAAAAGTCTAGAAACTTATGCCGGTGTGAATCCATAAAATTACGGTATAGTGTTTGGCTGTTCTTCAATAATGATATTAACCAATCTACAATTTGTACACAAAAATTTTGAGTTCTGAAATTAGAAACTGTCGTAATTTTGATTACACCACGACCTTTATTTATCATCTGCGAGGTCAAAATTAGAATATGGTTCTTTGATTTGCTCTCTAATTTATAATATTCATAAATTGTCCGTGGAAAATGTTTAGATGAAAGGTTCTCTCAGCAGCTGTTATTAAATTCCTTAAATTTTCAATTGCTGCAACGAAGAGTGTTATTTGCAGTAAGCTTTATTTAGAATTTTTCACATAATAAAATTGATTGTTAATGAAATATAAGTTCACGAATTTCAGTCTATTTAAAGCTTGCTCTGCAAGCATGATTTGTTGTCTGTATTGTGTGATTAATGTTTACATTAATAGTTTTGATTTTATATTTTAAAGTTGGTTAAAATAGAAGAGAAACACGACATTCTGACATGAAAGATAAAACTCCAGTGCAAAAGCTGTTCAGCTGATGCCAGAATTCCAGGTTGGACCAAGTAATTTTGAACATTTTCGTGATTTTATTTTAACCGTTCCAATCATCATTCACCGCAGATGTAACCTTAAAATACGCATATGCCTATAAATGAGGTAGCACATCAATATAATGTATTATTAATAAAATAGATTCGTGCACATTTATTGAAAAGCTTCCACTGTATGAGAAAATTATCATTATGGTGTGCGTGTGTTTGTATTATAATGCCTCGATGTGGTTATACGGGACATTAATGTCCATTTCCTACACATTTAAAATCAGAGGCGCAGTGTACTTCGTTCGTTTATGTGATTTTTTACAAAATTTCAATAAAACGATGAAAAGTAACAAATAATAAAATATTTGTTTATTTAACTAATAATATACATGCATGTTACATAGTAAGTTATAGAAAAGATTATTTATAACCAATTAGACCGTATCTGTGTTACTCGAGTTTAATTAAGTTATTTATTTTTGAATTACAGCTAGAAATATTGAATCATAATAGATTTGAGAATTAGTAAAGATGAAAAGAGTTATTACATCTTCAACTACAAACTCATTTGCACGGACTAGATCATTTTTTCTTATTTTTATAGCCGTTGGATTAAGAGATATATTATGCGATGATATAACTCCTTCAATAAATTTAAATATTGTTTCTTTTCACAAAATGTATATGTAATACATTAGAATAAACTGAAGAAGTAATCATAATTTCGTTAACTTGTAAATGTGGTTCAATGACACATCATAATATTACGTTATACAGTATGTTTATACTTTGCATATTTATATGATACATATTTTTAGGTTTTTTTCATTAAATTATAAAAATTAAATTTGAAAAACTGATAAAAATCGTGTTTTCTGATTTTTTGTTTGAAACACTGCCAAAACAATGGAGAAGAAAATTGATGTAGGCTTTTTTCAGAGAGTGAAATTTCCTATAAATAAGTCGGCCTCTATATTGCGTATGGGGTAACAATTTAAAAAATACTTCCAATATTGAAAAGACATGTTATTTATGAAAATTATAATTTCAGGTTTGTAACTTAATACTTTAAAACATCATCAGCTAGTTCAAAAAATTTCGATATCCTCAGTTTTGACAAACTGTTTAGGAAAATACTCCACTTCGTAGCAATCAATTGCAGAAAAGCGAAAATCGATAATTAAGTGAAACATTCATAATAGTGTACAACAAACTTACATAAAAGTTTTATAGTCTCTTTTTTAATAATAATGATGCCTTTATTGCGCAATAGGTAACACCCAATAACAGGACAATTTTTGAACAACACACAGGATGCTGGCAACAATATAATAAGAAAAAATTACAAATACCTAAAATACAAGTAAACACAGATAAGAGGGAAAAGAAAAAATATAAAAAATATAAACAGTACCTAAAACATTACAATATAATAAATGAGGATTCAGCAATGTTTAGTAAAAGTTCCAATTTAGGTTAGAGATAAATTCATCGCTGATTGTGATATTTCGTTTTTTGTGCAAATATTAATATCACATATATGACAAACTTTATTGTAATTATTACACATTGTACAGATAGGCGGTTTCAAAGGCAGATTCGCTCTAGCATGAGGATAATAAAACCTGTAGTTGTATCTAAAATGATAATTCGGTATACTGAAGCATAATTGAGACCATAGTTTCGGACAGTTACTGATAACATTGTTATTCCGTAAATTGTACAAAAAATAATTTGTAGAGTTGTATTTTGTTCTCGATTGTAAGTTATACTTACATTTCAAATCTAGTAAGGAGAGTGTTTTGCTCTATGCCTCTTTCGGGGTATCCACTTCGAATACTAAAAATTAAAAAAAAAATTTTTGCACATTTTCTAGTGCCAGTTTATGATTCTCGTAGTAGGGAGTCCAGATAAACAATCCATACTCAAGTTTAGACCTAACACAAGATAAGCAAAGTGTTTTTAGTGATCTGATGTTGATAAATTGTTTGCAGTTTCTAATTATTAAGAGCATCTTAGTGGCATCTTTGACCTTTAAATTAAAGTGACCATCTTATACGACACCAAGATCCTTAGTGGAATCAATTTTGGATAACAACCTTCTGTTAATGGAGTAATCATGTCTAAAATTAGACTACTCTTTGCTAAACATCATAAATTTACATTTAGAAGCATGAATGTATAACCTATTTCTAATACGCCAGTTTTAGGAACTTAAGATCATCTGCAAATAATAGCCTACCGCCCTTGCCGATGACTGAAGTTGTATCAACAATAAAGAGCAAAAATAAAAGTGCCCCCATGTTGGAGCCTTGCGGGACGCCTGATTTAGCTATAAATGGAGTTGAAACCTTATACGAAACTAACTGTCAACGGTTAGAGTGCCTGCATGACTGGTGGTCTAGAGGTGAGCGCACTTGCCTCTCACCCAAAAGTTCCGGGTTCGATCTCCGGTCGTGGCAGTGGAAAATACTGTGAGAGGGATTTTTCCACTATACACGGATATTGGGTGTGTGTCCCTTGTCTCTAAATGTGTAGTGTAGCCCCCTCCCACACAAGGCTCTTCTAGAGCCTTCCGGGATAAAGGAGGTCGTAATTACCTGTGGTTTAATTTATTAATTTAATTTATTATTATAAATGATAGTAGTGAATTACTTAATTCCCAGATACCTAGTTTACTGATTAAGATGTCATGATCAATACGATCAAACGCCTTCGAGAAATCGGTATAGATCACATCTATCCACCCGAGCTGATTAATGACTTGGGAAACAAACTGTGTAAAAATTGCCAAGTTGGTTACTGTAGAACAGTGGTTCACAAATCCATGTTGATACAGTGATATACGATTACCGACTGGCAAGTAGATACGATCATATGGCTTTATGTCATACACTTTAACAAAATTTGATAAAATAGCAATCGTTCTGTAATTACTAATATTAGACGAATCACCTGACTTGAGGACCGGACAAATTTTTGCTCTTTTTCAGATGTCGGGAAACGTTTTGTTTTCTTAAAGCTAAATTAAATATAATTCTTTGTAAAAAAAAATTCCAAAAAGTCTACAATATCATGTTCCACAATACAATACCTAATTAATGAATCTATATTTCAATTATTAATTTTAAATTGCAAATAATAATAATGCAGTATATGAACGTATTAAGGCAACATACTATTTCATAATAATTAAAGATAGTTCATATATATATATATATTATAAATTACATAAAATACTTTTTTCCATTTCTTGAAATAAGTAAAATTTTATTGTAAACGAATATAGAATTTTTATAACTTTTCTATCTAGATTTTTTGACAGGTTTCAAGTTAACGATCAGAAAACACTATTTTTGGGTTTTTCAAATTTAATTATTATTAACAATTCGAATAGTCTGTAAAATTAGAATGTACAAGTCGAGCTTAACAATATGTACGTATAATAATTTTTCAAACAGGTTTCATGCTTTTTAAAATGACTATGCAATTTTGGCTTCATACGTTAGTTATTGAAACGAATAACTAGCTAAAGTCAAAGCAAATGCCATTTATATCTTAATTAAATACTAGGGGTACGTAATAATAAAAAAATAACGTAAGCTTCTTTAAATATGAATTCGATCAACCAAAGTCCCTGCTTGAAAAAATGAAAATTTAATTTGTCATGCAATTAGTAACTGAAGCAATTGCCTTCTCTCTTATAAATACATATCCCTTCATACTAACAACGTTTTGCACATTACATGTCTAAAACTACTATTTTATTTTCATTTTTGAAAACCAAATTGTCGAATATTCTTTCCTATTATTTGGGTTTTCTACCACATGTATTATTGTCCTCTTCAAAAATAAATCACCGAATCTACAAAATAATAGAATTATTGGAAAAAAGCCTCTGCGCCCGTGACGTTTACGCCAAAGGAATAGTCAGAGGTTATGTTTTACAAATAATCGGAATAAACATAGAAATAATGTATTTTGCTGACGTTTCGGAAAGTAACCTCTTTCCGTTTTGCTTTCCGAAACGTCAGCAAAATACATTATTTCTGTGTTTATTCCGATTTATATTATTTGCAAAACATAACCTCTGACTATTCCTTTGGCGTAAACGTCACGGGCGCAGAGGTTTTTTTCAATAATTCTATTATTTTGTAGATTCGGTGATTTATTTTTGAAGAGGATAATAATACATGTGGTAGAAAACCCAAATAATAGGAAAGAATATTCGTAAATTGCCACAAATATCTTTCAGACAATAAATTGTCGAATTAGGTATATAGTAAATACGTTAACTTGACCTTAGTTTCATAGTTAATTAAATGAAAATAGTATATTGTTTTATATGGAGCAAAAGTAACATTTTTTGTGTAGAGGCAAAATCAGCTGAGACATACTTTGGCAACAACTTGCACAAAAACGACACCTTACCTAGAAAATTAGCACTAGCACTTCTAGGCTTTGGAGTGCAAATATAACTATTTACTTTTTACTGCTTTTTAATTAAATCCTATAATTCCAACTTAATTTTAGTATTTAAAACATCACACATAGACATTTATGGGTTCAAAAACAATTAGAAGTTACAAGAACTATCAGGTGTTACCACCATAAATGTCCAGTGTAAGATATTGTTCACACCAATTGCGCTGTATATAACGGGTGGCCTACCAAACGCGAAACAAGCGTGTTTTCTGCTTGGGTCGATCATGCCACTTCAGCTCTTAAATGGTGGTAGCACCAACACCTAAAATTTTAAATGGCAAACGGGGCCAAATAGTACATAGTTTTAAAGCTCGTTAAATGTTGACATGATTAGCGAAACGCGCATTGAGTGGTCTATTCGAGTGGAGTGTTTAAATGCTTTAGCGTTTTGTAAATGTGGTTTTTACACACCAAAGATATTGATTTGTGAAAAATAACCCTCATACCAAAACGCGAACCAAGCATACAACTATATGCTTGGTTCGCCTTGAACAGGACTATGCACCATAAAAGTTGAGTCTTGGGCGCTGATTGAAAGATCTAGTAGGTCCTGGTCTATTAGATTTAAAATATAAACGAATTCTATACAATTAGGCCTAAGGAGATAGCGAATAATTACAGAAATTAAGAAAATGCATTAAAATTAGGTCTATTGTGTAAATAATTTTTATTTTATTTTAATTTGGTCTTGTTAAACTCCTTTGGCTTTACAGTATTGCAGTCAAATATCGAACTGTTCGTACATATTGTTAAAAAGATTAAATGCGGTTTTGTATTGAAATTTGGTCCATGATCCACCAACCATTTTAACACCTGTGGAAGAAGAAATTTTAATGAAATGGCTAATTATATTAAGTGAAAGACATCTTCAGCGCAGATGAAAGTACATTTTACAACCCCGTGCAGGGCATATACTTGCACGAAAAGGCCACGGTGTCCATTTAACTTTGCATATTTTGCAACACATGGGCATTTATTAGCATTTAGACCCATAAAGGTAGCGTGGAAGAATCAAGTAACTCAGTGGAGAACAGATCACTTAGGTGAACAATAATTAAGAGATTAAAATTTTGCATCAGTTTTTAAGTTAGCATTAGAGTCTATAACCAAAACCTGCATTAAGGAGCTGACGGTTGTGTCTTTTTGGATAACAATATATTGAGTTCATCAAAATGAAAGGTCACAATCTTCTTTGGAGTTAAATATAAGAATAGACAATATTATCTAAACTTCGTCATAGCTGCAGATATCTATTATTCCAATAAAGCCCTTTTATTATCATCATTATTAAAAAAAAAAAAATTAAAAAAATTAAAAAACTTGCTTTACTGTAAAAAGTTGTACTAAAAAGTAAAAAATTAAAAAATACTAATGTACGAATGCAAGAGAAGCAAGGCGTGCGAATTTTATATGGTTGTACGCATGATTGTATCAAAGGGGCGCAATTGTTGTTGCCTTCAGTCATACGTACATTGAGGTGATACATATACTTATAAATAAAGTACGCACGCCTTGTTTGAAGGGTGTTAAATAAAGGATGCAAGATTTGAACATAAACATTTTGCACGCATTGTGAGTTAAAAGCAAGTAAAAATAGATCTTTTCAACACATTGTATAGCATAAATTAAAAACAGTTGAAAAATTTACCAGTTGAACCCAAGTCTCTGTATGCAATTTGGGTAAGATATAAGCATTTGCCCAGGGAACTGTTTATGCCGAGTCTTTAAGCATAACTCAAGAATATAATTATGAAATGGGGATCCATCTATACCAAACACCTTAGAGGCAGAATCTATGAAACAAACACCAGCCGAAAGACTGATCTTACTTAAAGGAGCTCTCTTGCCAGTCGTCACACACTACTTGCAGACTGCAGTTTCGAGCTGTTGGCTCTCGTCAGTGCAAGGTAGGCATGCGACGACCGGCACGAGGATCCTTTGACTATTTGGTACATCCTGGTATTTTTACAATAGCGCCATGTAAAACAGTCAGCAGGCGCCATCTAGCGGTCCGGTGTCTGTTGCAATCGAAAAATAAATAGCCTGACTGGGCTGGTGTTTGTTGCAATCGAAGCATTAGCGTTTTGATAGTAATATGCAATTATTACACTTAACGCGCCAGACTTGTAACTTTGGTTGCAGTCTGGTTACTTTCCTTATAGTAAGATAAGGATTTGTAGAGGAGTTTTCGACTAACAATATTATGTTTGAGGAAAGATTTGTCTTGTTGTTAGGCCAATAGTTATTAAAGTAGTTATTTAGTAGTTAAAAAAGTTAATAAAGTAAAAGTATTGAAAGAATAAAATATAGAGTAAGAGGAAAAAGACGTTAGAAACAAATAAGTCGAAGAAGGATGATTATATTTCATCATCTTCGGAAAGCTCGTCAGAAGTTGACTATGCCTAGAGTAGTAAAAGTGAGTTGGAAGAAAACGACAGCGAATGATTTGAAGAATGAGAAATGCTTTTGATATACATACAAGCTTTTTTTTTGTCACACAATATACACATAGGTAGCATTAAATTAACTTAAGTTTTCAGTGTCGTTAATTACGTATTCTTGAATATAAATCTTTAGCCAACCACTAGATTTTCATTATTGGGGGGAGTATATCACTGAATATTCATGTTAGTCACTTATTTCCTGAAAAGTTCTCTTATTTATTGAAAGTTAAACCACAGGTAACTAAGACTAAAGTGCAACCCAGCATCAAAATCATAATGCATTACTCTTATCCTGTCCAAGGTTGGTGCCTTTATCTTAATTACCGATGTTTCCTCTCATATTTTCTACAATGGCGTGTTTACTATATACATATTTCGATATGCGATGTAAAGCAACGTCAGGCGCTTAGTACTCAGAAGGATGACCGTTTTATGGAAGATCTTCCAGAGGCTTGTATATTAGTATATGCGCGGAAGATATGCAATCTTAGGCTAGGATTGTACAGTGGATCCACCATCCTTCAGAGGGTAAAGCTGTCGGTCCCTTGTCTATTAAATGTCAGGCAAGTAAAAGACCCCATGCACTTTGAAAGCGGAGAGGTTCGGCAAAATTGCTAGTCGTGGGTAGCTCGTCTACAGGCGTCGTGTTCATGTTGGGCCTCAGTAGCGGAAATAGGCCGAATTTAAAAAGGATTAATAAAACTATTTTTTTAAATTATTTCACTTCTGTGTTTTTTGCATTTTACAGCCTTGATTCAAGTTGTTCGAGCTGGTTTATTTTAATTATGTTCTTTTGAAAGTATTCTTCCATTAAAATTTAGCTGACAAATTCCAAATAGGCCCAATCTTTAAATATTTTAGCAATTTGACTCACTAGAGTAAAGGTTACTAAAACCGATGTGATTTAATTTATCAATTATTAATAATTTTATGATCCACACGATCAAACGCCTTTGAGAAATCAGTATAAATATACTACGTCAACTTGGCCTCTATTATCCAACGAGTCAGGGATAAATTGATTTAAGGTTGGATACAGTAGAACGTTTTCCTATAAAACCTGTTGACAAGTGGAAATTGCATTTTTGATAGAAGAATAAGTTATATTGTATACTGATGTCTCAAATACTTTTGTGGAGTTAGGTAAAATTAATATACCTCTATAATTTATTATGTTTTCTGTGTTACCACTTTTGTAAATAGGTCAAAATTTTGCTAACTTCCAACATTTCAGGAAAATAGAAAAGGCACGTCAACTTTCTTAGGTTTACTTTTGAGGGGTATCAAAACGTTAGAACAGTCTTTGACTAGGAAACTAGGAATGGGATCATTTTGAAGTCGGTAAAAAATAAGTTTGTTTCGTTATTAGTCTTTGACTAGGAAACTAGGAATGGAATCATTTTGAAGTCGGTAAACGATTAGTTTGTTTCGTTATTTGTTCTTTTTACACAGACTTCAACATCAATAGTAGTTGACAAGGTGTAAATAAACTGGACGCCTACATGAAATTTTATTTTATAATTATTTAGTTTTGTGAAAGTAACTCAATTTTTGCATTAAATTTATTTTCATCCATTATAGTAGTCGTTATTTATTTCCAACTTAGTTAATGAAATAAACTGCAACGATACGATATAGTTTAATTGAAAATGGAAAATTTTCTAATTATATCTTGATCGGCGTCTTCACCAATTTTGTACCAATCTATCTAAACAAACAATATACTCTTCAGTATTACTGTAAAGTACTGCTCTATTCTCAAAGTTTTACATTTAACTTTAGTGATGTTTGTGTAGCTTATGTTTAACATAAGTGACATTATGCCCCCTAGGGCATTCTCCACCCCTGCTTACAATATACCAAAGCAATTACTGCGACAATCTCGGTGATCAATAGACGAAATCATCGCCCATCGCGTGATCACGACAACATTGAACTAAACAGCATTAACTACACTACCACTGTCCAGTCTATTTGGCCACCCTCAGCCCCCAACAGAATTGATTTATTTTATTGCTCTTATCTTTAATTTTATTGGAAATTCTGAATGTTACAGCAGTTTGAAATATATAAATTATCTATGTAGGTACGTTTTTGTTTATTAATTTATGAACAATGAAATTAAATTGATCTATTCCATTCCCCTAATTTGGATCAGAGAAGGAGATAGTGATAAGTAAAATAAATAAAAGTGAAATATATCAAAGCATTCTGTGTCATGGGCGCATTAAAATATTTCCTTAAAAAATATTGTAAATATATGGGACTAGAATACGCGGATTTCTGTACAGCTGTACCGCTAGTCCTTCATTCAAAGGTCAACAATGTTTGCAGAGAGATGATGGAAGGATGATAGCGGGTAGGTAAAAAGCGCCGGCAGTAGAGTAGATTTTTCTTTTGAGGCCTTACCTTTATTTTTGACACACCAATTTCCACTATTTTTAATCTAGCCACTACATTCCCCAAAGGAATCAATAAAAAATCGACCCCATTTTCAAAAAAGGGAATAAAATATATTGGAGATTACAAACAAATGGTTCTAAATATTGTCACTACAATTGACATTTACTTTAGATTTTCTATACTTTTTGAATCATGTCTTGGTAAAAGAACATTAAATGTGCAGTAGTAAGAATTTTCATCTATTAATATGTTAGTACCGTTAGAAGTTCTACAGGGTTCAATTCTGGGGCTACTGATAGTTATCAGTGATATTTGTGGGATATTCAAGGCAGCATAATAGAATATATATTTATTTATGCTTTAACAATTATAACATATACATAATTTTTATTTTAAGTTACAAAAAATAAATAATTAAATAATCTACAAAGTCGGGACTTGTTGTAGATAAGGTAAGTTTTGTTCCTAATATAATATATAATATAAAATATTGCAATCCAGAATGAAACATATACATACAAATAACCTCATGTGGAATAAACTGTTCTGTGAAAGAATTCTTGTATGCAGATCTAGTTATTCTTCAGAGCTTATAAAAAAAAAAATTACTAACCATAAGGTAACTATACTAATCACTAAATATATTTAATAGGGAGAGAAAAACTAAAAACAAAATAATATAATAACTAAAAACATATACTATCAGTAATCCTAATACTAATGTCCATAATAAATGATACATATTATATACATAGAATTAGCAACAAACACCAACATAGATAAATACGTATATTTGTAAAAGCAAGTTAGTAGAATTAATTAATATACAGATATATGTATTTTGGGATCAATTAATTTATGAATATCCATTTTAGATTTATTTTGCATCCATGTTTTAATTTTCTTTTAAACAAATTCATTGAGTTAAATTCCTTAATCTCAGATGGGATGAAATTGTACATTTTGGGACCCAGATAGAAATAACAACTTTGAGCAATGGTTTTTCTATTTTAGGTACTCGAGTTACATTGATTTTGTACCGAGTTTGATAATTATGAGCAATTTCCTCTAGTTCGCTTTTATTTTTATGTTGTCTAGTTAGTACTACCAAGCAAAATAACTGTCGAATGTCCAGTATTTGAGTTTCCATATATAGTTCTTCTGAGGGGTATTTATGATTTTTTTATAAATTATTTTTAATATAAATTTTTGTGCATTCTCTAGCTGGGTTAGATGATTGTTGGCCGCATCTCCCCATGCGATTATTCCGTAATTTAAGTGAGTCCTCACTAGACCAAAATATAAGGTTTTAACTGCGTTATATTTAGTGTCTAGGATAAATGTTTAAATTTATACAATAATGATCTGAGCTTATTAGTTACACATTTTGTATCAATGTCCAATCTTAAATGATTATCTATGTAAATTCCTAACTATTTAACATTTTGTGAGCCTTGTATATAAGTTTTATTATTGTCGATCTTTATATTTAATTTCTGAAAATCAGGTAAATTATTGCTATAAGATGCAAACGGAACATAGTAAGTTTTTGAATAATTAAATGTTAGTAACCTGTTGTTAATGAAGTGGATGATATTTTTAAAATCGTGTTCAGCTTTTTCTTTAAGGCTGGAGGACCAGTTACTGCCGGAATATATTATGGCAGTGTCATCGGCAAAACTTACTATGTCACACCACTCAAGGGCAAATCAAATAGACCATTTAAGTACGTATTAAAAAGAAGTAGCCTTTGTAAAGTTTTCAAATTCTCACAAAAAATAGGTTTTGGATGAAACAGGAGCAGAATATAGAGAATTGTGTTTAAAATTAAAAATAACCTATACACATTGATACACCTATAATATCGCTTTGCCGTGCAAACATTGTATTTAAGAATTTTCATTTTTATTTCAGGATGCCACGTTTAGCGATGTTGTCCCAGTATACTTCCGTTCCTGGAGAAACCCCTCCCCGATCGCCATGTACACCCGCGAGCAGTCCTGTCGCAGGGATATCTTCGAGGAGTATTAGTCCTTCGTCTCCTCGCTCACCGATGACCAACTCACGACATAGTGCCTTTTCTCTAGTCTATCCCAAGGAATTACACAGAAACAAAAATTATTTAGCAGTTAATGGTAAGTTTTAATGTATCTAGAAATGCATAATAGTATTGGATAAAACAAGTTAAAACCGTTCAAGGGTTTCGATGTTACTTATTCATAACAAATGAATATATTTCCTGTCTATAAATGAATTTAGTAATAAGTGGTGCCACTATGGAAAGTAAGGGATTTGACGATGTCGTTACATCGTTCTGAACAACTAAACCACTTTTACTAACACATTGTAGTTTATGGCGAGTAGTAGATAGCCGTGTTTATAGTTGCTCCACCATAAATCGAAAATATATCATAACGTAGGAAGGAAAATTAGAAAAAAGAGGTACATAGTGTTAGCTGAGTCTCTGTAATACACTATCTAATTTTGTGACAAAAATTACAATGGCGACAAGAGGCAAATCAGAGATACAAACTTTAATTAAAGAAACTCTAAGCGAATTATTTCTAAACGATGAATTTATGGATAAAATTGTAAAAAGAATGTGTGATAAGGTCGAGCAAAAACTAAATAACATTCATATGGAAGTTGACAAACAGAATGATAAAATAAATATACTGGAACAAAAAATGGATGATTAAACAGCAAGAAAAAGCAAATAATATGTGTATTTATGGATTAACAGAAGAAAATAACGAAAACGTAAGCATCAGAGCTCTACAACTAATAAACAAGAATACAGGGTTAGACTTTAAAATGGTATATATAATTAAGTCGTACAGAATTGGAAGTCAATCTAATCAAGAAAACAAGCTGAGACCTATTATTGTAAAATTAACTAACCATGATTGCAAGGTACAACTTCTAAAAAATGCTAAAAAATTTAAAGGCAAAAAATATTTGTCGCAGAAGACCTTACGAAAGCCAGAAAAGAACTATTAAATACTGCAAAATCTACGCTTGGAAACAAAAACGCTTGGTCTTTTAATGGACAAATTTATGCAAAAGTGGATGATCGTACGGTCAAGATACGTAATGTGAATGACGTCATGCAAACACCAGCCGAAAGAGTGATCCTAGACTGTTTGTTGCAATCGAAGCATTAGCGTTTTGATGGTAATATGCAATTATTACACTTAACGCGCTCGGCGGGGCACATAGCCCGGAGAGTAGCTGTTGGTTGCAGTCTGGTTACGTTCCTTATAGTAAAATAAGGATTGTATAGAGGAGTTTGCGACTAAAAATATTATGTTTTAGTTCCTGACATACCATTCAATGAATTAACTGTAAATGACTCTCTATATCTTCGCCCCGTAACAGACAGGGAAATTATTTCAATAATCTCCGGTCTAAAAAATAGCATATCTCCAGGTCCAGATGGCGTGCCAGTTGTAATTCTAAAAAAATTCCACACTTTTTTAGTAGGCCCGCTATGGTACATAATAAATTTGTGTTTTTCAACAGGCCGTATTCCTAACCTATTTAAACAGTCTATAACAATTCCCATATATAAGTTTGGCGACAAGAAACTTACCACTAATTATAGACCCATTAGTATTATAAGTAATTTTGCAAAAGTTTTTGAGAAAGCACTGAAAAATAGACTACAAACTTTTCTAGAAAAACATAAGATTTTATCCAAGAGTCAGTTTGGTTTTCGGGAAAATATGTCCACGGAGCACGCCGTACATGAATTGGTATTTAACATTGTTAATAGCCTAAATCAAAAAATGTTTAACTGTTTTTTTAGACCTAGCTAAGGTGTTTGACACCGTTAATCATAAAATTTTACTAAATAGACTGGAAGCTATCGGTCTTAGGGGTACTGCCCTAGACATATTTATTGATTACTTGTCTGATAGGCAACAAGTTGTAAAAGTTAATACAGCATATAGTGATCCATCTTCAGTTAATATGGGCGTGCCGCAAAGGACAGTATTGGGTCCTGTACTGTTCTTAATACATATAAATAATATTAGATTAAAAAACACCAAAAGTTATGTAATATCATATGAGGATGATACAGCAATAACATTCTGCGGAGATTCATGGAGTGCACTTTAATGCAGAGAAAGAACTAAAAATTTACTTTGGCTGGTTAAATAAAAGCCTTCTAAGCCTCAATATAGATAAAACAAAGTTTGTCTCATTCTCCCTCACAATAAAAGATCAACCACAGAAAAACAATTTGACTGTATACAGTAGCTCATGTAACACTACTGCAAAATGTGTTTGCTCTGTTATCCAGAAAGTTACCTCAATCAAATATTTAGGAATAATGATAGATCAATATTTACGCTGGAGAGAACACGTTCAATATACCATAAAAAACTAAGAAAATTAATTTTTAAATTTCACCAATTAAAAAACATTTTAAACAAGAAACTCATTCTTATTGTCTACGGCGCCTTGGTTGAATCTGTTTTAAGGTATTGCATAACTGTTTGGGGTGGACTATACAAAACATTGCTTCACAATTTGGATATTCTTCAAAACACTTTATTAAAAATTATGCTAAAAAAAGATAAGCAATATCCCACTGAGCTGGTGTATAACGAAACCGAAATACTTAGTATAAGAAAATTATATACTTACCAGTGTCTACTTTGGATGTTAAAGAAACCTTTACAGTATACATCTCACTCTTATAACACTCGAACGACAGCCAATCTACAAACGGATGTGCCATTATGTAGAAAAAGTCACACCCAGAGATTCTCATTCTTTTTTGGCCCTAAACTTTTTAATTTACTACCCAAACGAATTAAAAACATAACAAAAATACATATATTAAAAAAGGAATTAAGATAATATGTTAACGAAAATTTTATAAATATAAAATCCATTTTTGATGCACAATGAATAAGCTGGGTCTCCTAGATTAAATAAACACCGTGTACGTCCTATTTTACTCTGCTGTCTATTTATTCTTGTACCTACTTCCTCCTTGCTCATGATTATATTAACAATAAAATATGTTGTTAATATTATTAAGTTGTATTACTAGGCACTTTTATCTTATTTTTATATATACTCTCTGTATTTAATTAATTTTAGCAAAACACTAAATTTTAGAGATAAATCCTACGACACAAGCTCTGATTAGGTAGGTTATCCTGATTAAAAGATAAATATGTTATAACAGTATTATAATCGTATTTAAATTATTGTACTCATTTAACCGAAATAAATTTATTATTATTATTATTATATATTAAAAAAAGCAAGATGATGCAAGCTGCACTTTTTTATTGCTGCTAATTTTATTATAAGACATAAACAGATGGCCACCATCCACCTAAACACATTCAAATGACAAAACATGAAGATTTTCAGATGTTTTAATGCATTACTGTAGTTTCTCTAATTCTAGATTAATTTTAATTCGAGGATCACCGTTAGGGTCGTTACCGATATAATTTTTATCTCAAACATAAAAAAACTTGTTAATATGTTTTGGAACGTAAGCACATCCTTTTGACCAATTAGATTAGAACTGAAAATTAAATCAACAATATGTGTAAATATACATGTGACCAGGCTTCAAATTTCTCTAACTGCTACTTGCATCGCTCACGATTTGGTTTGAAAGAGACTTGCAGCCCCTAGTATAAATTACGGGTAGGTTTGCCTCGAGAGTCAGTTACTATATTAGATTGCAGGAACACCACTTTCTCTATTAGCGGTATAATAGAGGCTCTTAAGTTGCTTCAGTGAAGAACGATCGTTCTAGAAGTTCAAGTTTGCTGGTCATCCTTTTTTCACCAGAATGGACGACTGCTAGTGTAGTAAAACTTTTATTTAGAAAATTCAACAGGAAAAATATTTTAAGTCAAAAGATATCTCAAGAGTATCTCAAAATATTTATATATAGTACAAATTAAAATATAAATTAATTTATTCAGTTATCACACCCAACTTCTCAGTACGTTGAACAATGTAGGTTTTTGAAGAACTTCATATAAAATGTCGAGTTATTTAGATCACTGTAAGCAATGTACTCAAATCGCAGATACAGTAAGTAATATAAAGACTGCAGAATATGGGTCGCCTCAAGGCACTACTCTAGGGCCAATATTGTTTAATATATATCTAAACGGCCTATTTAATGTACAACCAAGAGTGAAGTAGTAAGTTTTGCTGATGATACAGCCATATTTTATAAAGCTGAAAATTGGGATATATTAAAGGATAAAATAGAAGCTGATCTAGCTACTATACTAAAAATTATGTGTAAAAATTGGCAGCACAAATATAGAAATCTCATCTACAGATAACATTAAGTTTCTGGGAATTTCTACAGATAAGAATTTAAAATTAGACATACACATAAACTTTGTAGTAAAAAAACCGCTCCCCAAGAAAGCACTACGTCCACATCCAGATTTTGTATCTAAGTCTTATACACACTAAATCCCAATGTAATACTTTACTCCCTTTAATAATAGGGTGGGGGTGACAATGGGGGTGGTAGAGGGGGTGGCTAATGTTAAAATAAATTTTAAAAGCCCTTGATTCTCGTGCACATGCTAAATCCCAATTTAATTTTTTTACTCCCTTTAACAATAGGGTGGGGATAGTAGAGGGGGTGGCTAATGCCAAAAAAATTTTAGAGGCCTTTGGTTCTCTTATACATACCAAATTCCAATTTAATTTTTTACTCCCTTTAATAATAGGATGAAAATGGCAATAGGGTTGGTAGAGGGGGTAGTTAACGCCAAAAAAATCTGTTCTTGTATACACACTAAATCACATTTCAATTTTTTTACTCCCTTTCATGATAATGTGAGGGTGGTATTGGGGGTGGTAGTGGGGGTGGCTGATGAAAAAAAAAATTCAGACCTTGAATTTTCGTACATGCCCAAAATTGTAATTTTATGGACTCTTATCTGCTTGCTTTGCCTATTTACCCTTATTTACCCCATACTTACCCCCGAACCCTTCAACGGAATTAGATCAAAATATAATCTAGTTCCAGATCTTGTTATAATACATAAGTGCCAAATTTCAAGTCATATCATAAACGGTTTCAGAGTAGACGTGCGCACAAAAGTTACAGACGACAAACCGACAGACAGAAATTCATTTGCGGCATTTGTTTATAACGTTATTCAAAAACATTTATAAACAAAAATCCATCGTAATTTTTAATAACCGGAATGAAGTCAACATAATTAATTTACTCCGGGACCCCAAAAGAGTGAATTAAATCGAAGTTTACCAATAATAAATACCACAGAAATTAGGCAACCCCCAATTCCAGATGCCAGAAGCTTGTGCGGTTACACATTTGAAAAAACGCGGGCATACAACCATTTTCTCCAACAGTACCGGAGCCGGGATTCGAACCCGGTGACGCGATACCCGTGCAATTAATTGCGATTGCCACCTCGCGCCTTAACCAACGGGGCTCTCGGCCAGACTAATAACTGTAAATTAAATTGAATCATTTATATTCTTATTTAAATAATTTTAAAGTTAAAATAACCTTAGATTATTATAAAGTACAACACGGACCATTTTTAAAATAATTTTCCAAATTGGAACTATGCCGGGTAGACTCGAATATAAACAAATTGAAAATTAAATTTTTAAGTAAAATTAAATATTACGGCAAATTGTAAACTGAAAACAGCTCCATTATATACGTACTACTGTTTCATTTATTTTGAGAAAATGTAATATCTTTGTTTCTATTTCAGGAATGAGTGCTCTAATGTATGCGAATTCCCTAAATCCTTTAGTACCTTCTCCGTATTCCCCCTACATGTGGCACCCGATTCCTGGGCTGTTTTTACCTTATTCCCCTGCCCATCGACCGGAATCGCTTAGTCCTGATCGTGCCACAACATTAGACAAAGGATGTGTTCCTGAAAAAGCCAAAATAGGTAAGTTTTACATTCATAACTATGGTAAAACAGAATTCGTTTTTAATATTACCTTCAAAACGAGAAGCTCTCACTTAACATAAAAACCTTATTTTTACGTTAAAGACAATATCAAAGTACCTCTTTTTAATTACATCAGTCACAATATTAATTGGTTGTTGCAACACTATGTACTATTAAATACTCTCGTTAATAATATACTACAGTCAAGGACAATTGAAAAAATGGATTTGAGCGAAATTTTGCTTTTATCTCCCGATAAATGATGTGTGCCAGATATCGGTGAATATCAGGGGGTATGGTTATCAATACAATTTTTCATAAGGCGATAAGCTGGTCTAACAAGTGAAGTTATGGCGAAAATACTTCTTTGTTTTCCTTAGTAATCCAGACTTGCAAGTCAGTATGATCCTCCTTCCTCTCTGGAGCACATTTAAGACATTATGTTTGTTCTGGGTTCGTCAGGAATTTAGAACAAACACAGCATGAGGTCCAAACACCCTAATAAAGATTGGGACCGAAGTTACTTTATTGGGTACAGAATTATTTTCCATTCGCCATTAAGGGAAGTTTAAGACATTCACAGAGTTTTATAGAAAAGTACACAACATGATGCATCCGAGCATCTACAAATTACAAAGAACTAGTTGAACTATTCGAAAATGATATTTCCAGATTCTGTAACACAATAAAAGAGACAGCATAACAGATTGCTTGCAACTATGGAATTCTTGCTCTCTGAGATAAGTTCACATGAATTGACAGACCTTTAGCAGCGGTGAATTGCAGGATTGTGTCCAAGATAATTTGACGGTGTATTAAAGTAATCCCTCAGGAAGAAGTACTATAAACAAATGATTAAATGAAAATGGTTAAAATGCATTATTTTATGTTTTTCTTGTTAAAAGTTCCTAATGCTCCTATTTTTTTTTACAAAAAATACAGTTTTGTCTGAAGTTTAAATAGCATATTTTTGTAGTTAAGTGATAAATGAAGGACCAGTACAATTTTAAAATATAATTACACTAAAAAGAATTAGAGAATGCATTAACAGCAGATATAAAACTTTAAAAGTAATAGCTTCTCTTTAGTGCAATGAAACTCAATATCACTACGAAACACTGGTGTGGCTGTCAGAAATTCGCATAAACGTCACAGTTCCTCGAGTCATAACTTTAATTATGGTTTAAATCCGAATGAGTTCTTTCCCTATTTTTGTAATTGCTTGTTTTTCTGTCTTCAGGTTCTTCCAATCATCGTGTACACATCGTAATTTATGATGAAATTTTACTGATTGAAAATGCACCATGTCATGTGTTTTCTTCTTCTTCTTTTATTATCGAAGTAGATTGATTTTCTGCTTTCCCTCGTAAAATAACAAATAAGTCCCATGATAGTGTTCTTACGAAATTTTAATTGAAGATTATTAGAAAGTTGCTTTTTTAAACACATTTCTCTAGTTGTACCTACCTATTATTTCTTCACAGTTAATAATTCAAATTTATACAAATACAATTAGCAATATCACAAAGGAGCGACACCTTACGACTAATAATTATTGTAATAAGCATATACGTAAAAGTGAAATCAATATTTTTTACATATGTGACATATATTTATATCATGTTTTTTATGGAAATGTTACGACATATCGTTTCATTTTACTCGCAAGGTTGTTAATATTTATCTAAGTAATTAGTGCTCTAATCTATATTTTACAAAGGCTTGTTTCTTTTAATCGCCAATTAAAAGTATTTACTGCCGTTACAGTTGACGCACACCAATAATATTTTAACTCGCTATAAATATAGATAGGTATATAGTTAAATTGGTTTGTTTTAGATTTCCTTTGCTGCTTATTTTCAACTGTTCTGAGATTGATAAAAATATAATTTTTCTGAATATGCATGTATTTGAACATTCAATATAATAGGGTTTATTGGTGTTTTTCTCTATATTATTAGGAATTATTATGGTTTCAGGTTTTTGTTCGTCATAATTATATCGATTTTGAATCAATAATCTAAATTTTGGAAGTTTGATTCAAATTTTTAAAAATGTTGCTGACATTTTAAACTGCATATACAAGCAGTAAATGACTACAAACTAATAGCCTAGAAAAATAACATATTTGCAAACAGTTTTATGGGTGTTGAAGTATCTTTTTAGTTAAGCTGAAATAATTAAATAAAATAATAATACTAAATAACGCCTCAGAAATTAGATTAGAAATTAAATAAAAAATACAGTATTTTACACAATAATTCACTTTATAACTTACCTTGTTCAGAATATAATTAAAAAGTCATCTTCTTAGCCAAATTACCGAAAATCTATGGATATATAGCAGTTTACCTGAAAAATTCACGTTACTAAAAAATTGTTTTTGCTCATCAGTACTGAATTCAGTTACAAATATTTGATATCAATCATTTTATAGAAAATCCGTAATCAAAATGTAATAAAAAAATTAATATTAGGCCCTAGATTTCATTATCTTTGAATCAATTCAAGGGTTCATCGAAAATTTCAATAAATAATCCAAATCATGAAATTCTTTTAGTATACTTACCAAAACCACTTTTAATTGAAGTTATTAACTTACTATCGTTGGCTTGCCGACATCGGACCTTTCAAAATTACAATAACAAATTAAGACTCAATCAATATCCCGAATTATAAAAATCTTAACCCCTTTTGCTGCCTTAACGAATGTTTCATTACAGTTCCAAAAAATATCGATTTTACAGTAGTACCTAAAATATTAATAAAACCTCATAAATTCTAAATTCATTTAAAATTTTCATAAAACTAAATAATTTATCATTTTCAATTGTTTACGTTAATACTATATTAGATTTCAATTATACTAAGTAAAAACCCATAAATATCATGCAAATAAATAATTAATAACAAATGAATTATACATATATCAGAATATGCATCTTTAAATCCGCTTTGACTCCATCTCGACAAAGAAAATTCATGATAACATATCAAAACTTGCATTTAAAGACAAAGTTACGTAACCAGTAGCCGTGATGTGCGGCAGGAGCACGACTGAGTTCTGAAATACGTTCTGGCTAGACCCTTGGATCTCTCAAACGCAACGGCCAAAACGTTTGTGAACCGGCCATTTTGGTTATAAATAGTGTAGAAAAGTTGGAGCAAAAAGTCAGTTACTTTCTTGAACTCTGCATGATACGTTCTCTAATAAAAAAAAACAGTTTCAAGAAATTTCATTTTAAATCATATTTCGCCGCATTTTTCTAAACTAAAACTGATGCTTTCGATTAATCTTTAAGCAAGGAGGAAATTAAATTTGTTCTACTTTAACTCTCAAGCCATTCATTTCAAAATAAATTCAACACAAATTTCTGCAGATGTACAGATAAAAATGTTTGTATAAATACTGTTATAAATTATTTGAATCCTAAATTGTTATTAAAATATTTGTGTAAATAATGCTGAATAAACATTTTACATTCTACAATTAATTCTGAGTTCTTATTGTCAATAAGAATAAAAATTCACTCTACAGGATGTCACTCTAAACCCGAACCATCTACAAAAACATTAACCCAGTTAGGGCATGAGTGGGTCTGGAACATAGAGTTAGAACAGAAATGCAATATAAATTTTGTTAGGCGTGGTTAAGTGTAGTAACAAAATGGTTGTCTTCCCAGATCTAGACTATTTTAAATTATAAGAACCTAAGTAAATTGTTTTAATAAATGCAGGTTTTTCAATAAAATGAATTAGTGTAAAGGATATGCGAATATTTAAATAAAACAAAACATATCTAAATACACAATATACATTTATTGTCCTTTAAATGACACGATTTTATTGTTCTTAAGCATAATGCTTTATTACTGATTTAGTTTATTTTTCCTTAAATAGTACAGACTAACATTTGCGTATTTATTTGCTACCGCTTTTATTAATAGAACCCTATGACTGTCCAAGGGCGCCTGATAAAAAAAAATTAAAAATATATATATTTTTTATTTAAGTAAACTCATTTTCCTAACACGGCTCTATGTGTTGTGTATATTATATACTAACCTATGCAATGTTATCCCGGCGATTTCCTTTTTGTTAACGCCGTCTCTAGAAGATCAACTTCTTTGATCACATGATACCATTGTTCTTTTGGTAAAAAACTTCACAAATTGTCGACAACAAATAAAAATGGGCAGATAACAAACTGTCAGTTTTGACAGAAATGTGATAACAATATAGTAGGGTGATGCTACTTTTGAGTTTTGACTACGTGACTGCTTCTCCTGTCTATTCTAATGGTCTGGAACAAGTATCATGCTCCAATAATATATTACTTTATCAACCCCTAGAATATCGTTCGTGTTCATGGGAATCTCAGATTTTTGTACTATAAATGGTAGTATTTTATGCATTTAAAAACAGAAAAAAGTTGGAGCAAATATCTTCGGAAGTTAATCTCTGATTTCACGCCCAAACATGTTTTTCTCATTTTTCTAAAAACCTGTTAATTTCTATGAAAATTATCAAGTATAATAATTTTAGCATTTTCGAAACTCGGTGTTTTGAAATTTAAAATTTGTGGTCAAGAGAAAAGCGAGAAATTCAAAATCTGGTAATTGTTCATCCCTTTGGAAAGATGTTACTATTTAAACATGTTCTTTGCTATTTATTCATTAACGATGCATCGCTTGCAAATATAGAACGCCATCTTTTCAACAGAAAATTTAATTACCTACAACTGTGGATATATTCACATATTTTTAATCCACCTTCTAAATAATGCCATTTTAAAAAAAAATCAACACTTCTATTTTGTAACTAAGAAAATATCTTTTATTTAATCATTTTGGACTTGTTTCTCCGATCATCCTGGACGGAGTTACAATCAGCTGGATTCATCTTTCAACCCTTAAAAATGGCCAAATTTGGACGTTAATAACTTTTAAAAGCTAGAGTCAAAATTTATAATCATTAACAGCATCTTATGGGCATACGATTTAACTTTAAAATACTACCTTCGATGTATTTTTCAAGCTATTATTAACAACATAAAATAAAAAGGCGATGAAGATTTTAAATATGCAAAGTTGGTGAAGTCAAGTGTTATTTATATGCAACGTAAAATGGGGTTCAGTGATGAAATGTAGCTTTTCTAGTCGATTTCTAAATATGTTGCCCACGTCAAGTATGTTCCAAATCGGAAAACAAAATTATTAATTTATTTAATGGTAGAAATGGTATCTATTTCCATGTATACAAATTTCATAGTATAGAAAACCTATATGCTACATAGGAAAGGGGAAAAGATCAAATAGGAAATAGATGTTGGCCACAAACGCTACCTTAAAAATATCATGCAGATTAAGTCAAGCCGAAACATATCCTGGTCAGATATTAATAAGCAAGTTAAAATTTGTCCCATTTATAAAAAGGTTGACAAATCTGCAGTTGAAAACTATAAACCAATTGTCATTTTATGTAATTTCAACAAATTATTTGAACGTGCCCTTTAGAATATTTTATTTTTCCATGCTAAGCCCCAAGAATGGGTTTCTTACTGGTGGAATGACAGTTACACTTGCTTAACTCAATTTATAGTGGACACACTAGATGAAGGGGGTTAAGTTGGCGTCATATAAACAGATTTTTCTAAGGCTCTTGACGCACTTGATCATGATATCGTATTACAAAAATTATTCAATTTCGACCTTGCCGAAACATTTATTAACTTTTTCTAATCTTGTTTATCTGACAGGAAACTGTCTTTACAATACCGCGGATTTAAATCTATTGAAATAATAGCATCATTTGGTGTTCCGCAGGGGTCTGTCCTTAGACTACTGTTATTCATGGCATTTATAAATAACATTAACACAGAGTACGCTAATCATTGTAAGTTGTATTCGGCCATTAATAATTTAAATTACTACCTTATCTTCAAAAAAGGTTTGTAACAAATTCATATGTAATCTGACTGAAACGAGCTATATCTAAACATTAACAAATGTAAATACATGACTTTACAACAAACTTACTTCAATCCAATTACCTAGTTTTATATGATGTTCACCTCTCTAGGAGTAGTCAATTGGGGTCGTCTTCAACAGCAAGTTAACCTTCAACCATACGAACATAAATTATGTTTTAGCTAGTTCTTAGACAAATCTAGGTTCTATAATTAGAAGTAGCAAAGAATTTGTGGACAACAAAAATTTTGATATTACTGTGCAATGTATCTGTGGGGCTAAAATTAAATTACACCTTCATTATTGGAGCCTAGATTATACCGTGCATAACCTTAACGTTGAAAAAACGCATAGAATTGACGGCATTTGTCCAGCAAGAGGTACACCTCAATATGATTTATTAAACAGATGGCAAATACATTATTTGAAATCAATTCAACATTTGTATTTTTATACAAAATTTTAAACAATGGCCTGAATTGTGTAGTACATGTATAACAATGTTTGTCCTTCCCTACAATTTAGTTGGATTTCTTGTCTGTCTGGGTAGTTGTATCATAAATAAATAAATAGTGGGTACATCTTGAAAATTTGAAATACCTCGAAGATCCAATGAAACTTGTTATTGTTATATGTGTCCTAGATTGAATGTTTTATTTAATCCAAGAAATTAGTCCTTCATCAAGTAACTCTTCTTTCAGATGACGACGCTCCCTTGAACCTATCACTAAAAGGAAGATCCAGGACGCACAGTATATGGTCCCCAGGAAGTTTATGTGAACAAGAAATGAAATCCGTAGAAAAACCAGATTCCAGCGTCGGTTCAACCCTCACTAGTCCAATAAAGACAATTGAAAGCCGATGGAAATGGGACCATGAAAGAGACATGCAAAATAAGGCTCCTACTATTGGGCCGTCCGGGGAAAAACAATTCACGGTGAGCTAACAGAATTATATATTTTTAAGCCCTCAGTAGGAATGCCGCCATTAGCAGATTTTTCGTGAATATTTGGTACATTTCTCCATGAGTAATTCTACCCTAGATACACTCACCACCGGAGACAAATGTTTTTTTTATTTTACGAGATATATGGATACTTTCATTGTTTTAAGATCTTTATTAAAAGCACTTCAAGTGTTTCTAACTGACTCCAAAGAAAGGTTTTTTTTTCAATTTTACCCGTATATTAACTTGGCCAACGTGTGCCGAAAATAACTGAACCGTGGTTCAATAAAAAAATTTCTAATATTAAGAACCCTCAAGTTATGCTTTACCTTTACTAAAATTGCTCAATCTGTTAAATAGTAAAAAAACCACGTGTTTGTATTTTATCAATTATTTTTCTTTGTTTGTTTTACCTCTCAAAAATTACCATTTTTTTTTAGTTGTTTTACAAACCGTGGAAAAAATAGGTATTGCAGTCTTAACAACCTTCATCGTATCATTAAAAAAAATTCTGAAATAAAATTTTCTCATATTTTCGATTATCTAACATACTCTATAAGACAGGAGAAACAAAAAATTATTATATTAAACCAATTATCCCTTCCCAGGGCTTGAAATTTCGTAATATAGTAATGCAACATAATAACATATCTTAAGATGATTATCCATGAGAAACTAATTTAAAGGGGTTGAAAAATTTTAAACTCTAGTACGTAATGATTAAAAATATTTATTGAAAACGAAAGAAGGAATCAGAATAACATGGCAAATAAACAAAATTATCTTAGATTACTCAATGGTTGAAACTAAATATAAAAAAGTATATCTGAGAAATCTCATTCATTTCATGAGCTTTATTTGAATCAAAATCAGGTTTGCAGAGTTCTTTTAGTGTGCCGACATAAATTATAATCAATGCTTGATATATAAAAGAACTTTTTTGACTTCTTCAAGCAGTTGAAAAATGGACCTTGCAGTATCTACGGAATTCCACAAATAGATACGGTGTATAATATAGACCTTAAATAACGACAGATAATGCTTGCAGAAATTCTGCTCATGCTACTATAAAATTTTGATATCATGCGCTCCGTTAGACAAGTTTAAATGGGCTGAGAAATATATGAGAAATATACTTGTTAACAACCTTCATTATATGTTTAAAAAATTGGCGTAATTATATTTTCTCGTGGTTTTAGATTCTCTAACATACCATAAAACTAAGTAAGAATCTAAAAAATATCATTTTAGTTCACTCACCACCTTCACAGGGGTTGAAATAACATCCTAATAAAGAAATTAATTCTTTCAAGTAGCTTTATTCTATAATGTTATTTTGTTATAAATCTTTATATCTACAAGATATAAACTACATTTCTAAACTTATCTGTAGTTAAGGAACTAATTTCCAAAAACCTACTTAAGGGACGAGTATGTAAAAAACTTTTTAACTAAAAAACTTTATACGTGGCCCTCGAAATAGTTTGCCCTCTTCCCCAGTCCTACTCCGACAACTTATCCCAAACAGTAAAGTAGGTACACACTATAACTAACTCCAAAACTATGCTTTACGGTCTATCAGAGTTCTGGGACCAATTTTTTTTAGTATACATATATTTAAACGACCTTCTTAACCTCTCAGTACACAGTATATTTATTTCGTTTGCAGATGAAACAGTAATGTTTTTCACTGCACACTAATTAGAAATGCTAGTAAAAATTGTAAGTAAGAATCTTAAAACCATAAAAGACCGGTTCGATAATCATCTTCGATTAACATAAAAAATAAAAAATATGTACCATTTCGCTCCTACCAAAGCCACCCTCTAGTTTGCAAACATCACCATTGAAGGAATATCAAATTAAAAGTGCGAAACACATAAGATATCTACTGATGCAAAAAACAAAGTTATCTGATCTATACATTTTTTTTAATTGCCCTGTGTATTTAATATACACAGTATACAAAAATTGCATTCGTAGATTTGAAAAAGAAAGCAGATTTAGATTTAAAAATGTCAGATATACAGGGTGTCTGGTAATGGAGAACGACTAGACAAACAAAAAGTCTTGTATAACATAAGGTCTAAAGTTCATAATTTTGGAGAAAAAAATGTTTAAAAAATTGGTTGAGAACTTCTGGAACATTGATGTAGGCAAAGTATTCCAGAATAGAAGTGCAAGTTCAACCAAGTTCAAGTTCACCTCTATTGTATGCTTTGCCGGCTGTACATCCCCCTAATTGGCATAAAAAGTTTAAAGGCCTGCCGCCCTTATAGAATGTTGAGGTAAGCTTGATTCAGACATTTACTTATGCTTCGATGTTCGTGCATAACTACTTGCAATGTTGCCAGTCGTACCATTTTAAAAGTATTTTTATAATTATTTTCTGTTGTATACCTGCACCTTTTTTAAATAATAAATGATACCATTTTTTAGAATTTTTTACACTTGTGTACCATTTTTATTAAATTAATAGTAAAAGTTGACAAAGGTGCCAAATTTAGGTTGAAAATCAGTCCCTCCCTTCGCTCCCCACTATTAAATGAGCAAAACCAATTGAGATTTTGTAGTACTTTACAAATCGGTACGCCGCGTAACTCTGTTCAATCTGTATTCTGAATAGTATGGAGCCATCATCAATCACAAAATAATTTTTTTCCTTAAATAGGTTAGGTTAAGTTTCGAAATATTTTTATGTAGCTATTTTTAATGAATAAAGTTTAATTTGCATTAAATACTTAACTAATAAAAAAAAATTATTGCCTTTTCGAGTTTATCAAATACACACAACGTATAAGTACCAAAAGTACCATCATTTGTTAAAGTATACCATGAAATTTCGTCATTGTGCCATGTGAAAATCTCACGACATCTGACGACACTGGTCAAGCAGCGAGCATTAAATTAAGATGTAAACCGCCGAGTGTCACCGATAAAGTAGCGGCGGCGGCTATCTTTGTGTTTTTTACTTTTGCGGTTTTATTATCTACCTAGTTAGCTGGAATACGCATAAAAAACTGCATCGATACACTATTCAATTTAAATTATTTAGCCAATGGCCTCAGCTAACGTGAACTAAGAACCAATCAAAAGACGCTTTAAATATTAGAAGGGACAAAATGTTATTAGAAAAAATATAATTTAGTTTAGCTCATGTCGGTTACTTGAGTATGTACAATTGCACGGTTCTTCTGTGTCATTGCTTCTGTTTTTTTTCGATGTTGGACCAGATTTTTCTGTATTATTTTATTGATTTACTTTAGTTTACTGTAGTATTTTAAAACACTGTATTTAATAGTGAATTTTGGACATTATGGCAGGAAATTATACATATCCAGAGCTCGCGGATATGCACTTGTTGTATGGAGAATGTCGTGGAAACGCAGCTGCTGCAGAACATCTTTATGCCCAAAGGTTCCCCAACCGACGTCATCCTCTTCCACGGACATTTGTTAATATTGGCCAGCGTCTTCGGGAAACAGGTCGACTCGATGGGTATGCGGGCGAACGACGTCCGCAACACGAGGATAGGGCAATTGAAGCGGAGGTTCAAGTTTTGGAACTTGTAGAAGAGGATCCAACTTTAAGTACCCGCGATATCGCAAACCGTGTGGGAGTGTCCCATTTTGTGGTATGGAGGACATTGCGAGATATGAGTTACACCCCTACCATTATCAACATGTCCAAGCCCTAGAACCTCTTGATTATGCAGACCGAATTGTATTTTGTAGGTGGGTTTTGAGAAAGTAGGCAAGAAATGAGGATTTTTAAACGTCCTGTGTTTCTCTGATGAGTCTTGGTTTACCAGGAATGGGGTTTTTAACTTCAAAAACATGTATTATTGGTCAGATGAAAACCCGCATGTAATAAGAAGGTCTCACTTTCAACGACATTTCACTGTTAATTTGTAGGCAGGAATTTGAGGTAATGACATAATTGGACCAACAGAATAGGGTTTTCCCAGAAAAAAAAATATTGCTGAAATACTTAACTCACGTAAAAAATTGATTTATGGCATATTTATTATCTTATTAATTTTACTAATAGTAACAAAAAAAAACTTGAAGTTGGAAAAATATTGGGTTCATTTTAAACAGCCATAAATTGGCGTGTTGTGACGTCAACACCCTGAAATCCAATCACAGAGGTTGTCTCTGTTCAAGATTGTTTATTAATCTTGGTCTCTGTTAACATAACATAACCTCTATTTATTGACAACACTCAGCACTTTTCTACTTTAGGTAAATTATCAGCGGCACCTTTAACATATCCCTCTTCCACTTGATTCCATTTTGATTGTAGAATTAATAAAACATAAACCAGAAACTGATAATATTTTCACTCCAAACAATACAAACATAAAAATATAAATTTAACGTTTTAGGTTAGTCATCCGATGTGTAATGTCGGTGAAGGTTAAACCTAAACTACAGTACAAAATATTAACGTCCGACGCTTTCACGAATAACTTGTGCGGCATTTATCTGGATTCTGATTGGCCAATATTTACACGTCCACTGCTTTAGACTAATCACAGTACAAGCATTACAAATTGAAATTCTGAGAAGTTTTAGAGGAAAGCTTTCTTTAACACACAGAATCTATTACAAACTAATTATATCCATAATCTCATTGGTTTTCCGGGTAGATACGTAATTCTGGCGCGTAAAAATGCCCGTTTTAAAAAGCAATGATATTATCAGCAAGTTGTTTTAACGATATTTTCTTAGAAATAATTCTTATTAGAAAAGTAAATTGTTGTAAATTAATAAAATGTTTTATTATATCATTTCCACGACACAATTTGTTAAAATAAAATTAGTGGGAAAACCCTATTACCCAATAGATTAAATGATTTATATTTCTTGCCGCAAATATTGTCATATTTGTTGGAAGATCTACCTTTGGCGACGCGCAGACGTATGTGGTATATGCACTGTGACGCACCAGTGCATTTTAGTCTGGCGGTTCGAAATTTTTTAAATACACAATTTCCTCAACGATGGATTGGACGTGGTGGATCGGTTGGGTAGCCTGCTAGGTCACCCGACTTAAATCCAATAGATTTTTAGTTTTGGGGGCATTTTATATCGCTTGTTTACCGTGATCCAATTGACGCTTTGGAACAATTGCGGCAACGCGTTTTAATGTACATAGACACAATAAAAATTATCCTAATTTACCCAATGTGTTGAACGGAATGCCTTTACTTCGTCGTGCTGAAAAGTGTATTAATGTAGATTGAGGGCATTTCGAACAGTTTATGAGAATAAATAACACTGGTAACTTATCATTTGTTGCCTGTCACTGTACAATTTTTTTTTTCGTGGAAAATTATTTTATTTTGCTCTGTTTTCAAGAACCAAGAAGTCGGTACCCTTTGTCTCCGTTGTTAATCCAAACCGCGAATGCCGACACCGGCGGCCGGCTTAAGAACAAGAGCCTTTCTCCACTTTTATGATTCTTTTAGAACTAAGGGATTGCCCCATAAGGCAGAGGTTCTCAAACTTTCTTAGAAACTATTGAAATTATTGTTCAAGGTCAGTTTTTTTCAAAGTGCTCCCAGAGGAAAAAGTTATATAAGTTTTTCTCTTTATCTGATCGTTCCCCATTACCAATTTTTTTTAATGACATGAAACTAATAGCACCCTATATAAGTACTATAAGCTTATTTTTGTTATAATTGGAAAAAAATAGCCCTTGACTGATCCTTTCACATAAACGTTACATGCGCAGAGATTGGTTTTCCAGTATACTGATTAATTTTGTTATTTCTGTAGAATTTGTGATCTGAAAATATATGTAGTAGAAAAAAATCCATAAACGAAGAAATAAACTTTTAAATGTATTGACTAAGCCACTGAAAATATGTCAGCTTCTTTGTATGTGGATGATCAACGTTTGATCACGTAAAACTCGCCAATAAAGAAACTACATACAATAACACGTTTCTTCACTATAGTTTCACATCCAATTAATCCTCATCGCTAAAAGCAATATTTTGCTATTTAAATAAAGATATTTCTTTAGGATATCTGTTTTTCGGTAGCGCCTTAATGCAGCATATTTAAGAGAGAGCTCAAATCATTCTATTTTCTCTACTATATATTCAGAAGAATATGTGGTAGCTTTTCTTATAGACTTTTTAGAGACACCCTATCTATTTCGGTAAAGTTTAGGAAAAGGAATCTGGAAATGCATCCCATTCATTTATTTCATTGAATACATTATTAACGAGTTATTTAAAAACATTAAATTTTCATGAACATGCACTTTTTAATGGCTTCTGGCCATATCTCTCTTAAGCCTATCATAAAATGATGCGGCAAGTCTCAAATTAAAAATAATTGAATATTTTGTAGTTATCTATATAGGTATATAGTGCAGTATTTTTGAAGTAGGACATATTACTTTGTAGTCAATTGGAAAATAAAGTAGAAAAAAATCATAAATTCCAACATTATATCTGAGTCAGCTTTTTTATTTGCATAAACGTATTTACCTCTTTACCCTAGAAAAATTTACCTTCGTTACTTTTGTAGACTCATCCATTCCTATAGCAGTAAACGAAAAAAAAAATAGTTTCATCGTTCCATCTATATTAAAAACCTTTTTACTCTAGTCAAAATATGCAAAGGTGCTTGTGGAACCACTCCCACTCGTTTTTCTAAGAAACAATATAAAATGGAATTTTTATTTGGATTTTTCATTATTACCAGAGACTATCTACCTGATTCATTCACTAACGATGTAAATAAAAACCGTCATTTGGTTTAAAGTTCAATGTTTGCTTACAAGTTTGTGGTCTAATTCTTGTAAAAACAGAAATAGCTATTTTATAGTTCCTTTAAAAAAATTAACAACATGGCAAGTACCCCACTAATCATGTATTGAAATCAACTAGTGCGGTAAAGAGGATTTTACCACTCTGGAGACGGTAAAGTACTACTTACCGCACTCAAAAATAGTCCGGTAAAACTATACAGTAATATCAAGAGAAAATATAAAACTTGTAATAATAGAATCGTTAAGAAAAAAATATAGTTTTATTATAGTTTCAAGCGGTTTATATGACATTCGTGAAACCAACTCCTTTTTGGTGGACCATTTCTTAATCATAAAATGATATAGAAGAGTTCTCTTTCAAAAAGGATCGATCTACTTGGCAATCCTAGTTCAAAATAAAGAAATAGGGAAATTTTATAATATAAGGAGGAAAGGAATATAATATCCAATTTAACTCTATATTTAGATAGTTTTATTTATCACTGAAATACACGATGAATCTACCAATAATTATTAAGATTCAGATTCTTATGTAAGGATTTTTTTACTTTATTGACAATAAATTACGGCCTTTTATACTATTACGATAATTATATAAAGCCACATAATATAAAAGGTAAATAAAACCACTTTAATTGTAGAGTGGACATTATGCCGTCCAACTCTCTATAATTACTAACAATACAAGCATCGATTTTATACTTACATGCTTCCAGAATACCAATGATTTCGTAGTAAAATAAAAAACCAAAATCTAAATGAAAGCACTTATTCTAAATCTATATTTAATAAATGCCCACTGCCTATCATTTCATTTCTAATTAACTATTAATAAAAAATAATTGTTTTTTGTGTATTTTTTCAATATAATTATACGTTAGAAAAGAAATGATGGTAAATTAGACGTATTTCGTGATGAAATGGAAATATTACCAGGGGTTTTTAATTGCAGCTCAGAAATAATTCAAGAAAATGATGCGATTCTTGTAGATTACTGTCGTCGATTTAATTGTTTTGTAATTACTGAATACTTATTTGTTTTCTTTGCCGATAAATGCGTACCGCCGTTGTCACGATATCATTATTGAAAAATTAATGTCTACTGAAACAACAAGTTTCTTTGTTTCTTCAAGCTCATTTGATCTTTATGAAGTTTCTATGGAGAAGTATCAGTTTGGTGTCTTATTGCATTTTAGAAATTGGATGACAGTATATCAAGGGTAAAAATATATGTTCAATTAGGATAGGCGATACATGCTAAAGCGTACTTAGTAGAATTTAAATAATGAAATTTAAAGTAAAATATATTTATTAAAAACTAGCAAAAATAACCATTCTTCGCACGGATTTGTTAAAGTTGTATGTAATTTTGGCAACTGTTTCGAATTTAAATGATGAGGATCAACAAGTTGTAATCATACCCAAATCATAACTAAAGTCTCGTAAAATTTGGAGTAACTCGGTGGGAAGCATCTACTTGTCATATCCAGAGAAAAATGTACTGGGTATTTCCTTTTACCTTAAAGATTACTATATCTATCGCCACAATGAATATCGACTTTATGGCTATGGCCTTGAAATTTTTCCATTTTGATCTACAAGTTTAGTGGCTTAGAATTCCGTGAGAGACAAACTTTTCTATCTGTCGATTCGACCGCCCATCCGTTTGAACCTCGCGTTCGACGATATTTCAACTATAATTTTCTTGAATGGGACATTATTTCAAAAGCGATTGTACTTCGTCTCAATGACACAAAAGAATTTGTAAAAGAAATAACTGTTTCAGCAAATATCAGACTTCACGTTCGAGGCATTGATTTATGCGACTATACGGGTGTAATTATAGACATTAGATGCACGTGCTAATAAATATTATTATACATACTTTAAAAACTAATTAAAATAAGTACACAAAAATTCTTAGAGTTTAACATACTACTGGAATAGTATTTTTCAAACATCCTGCCATCTAAAGGAAATCTCTAGGCGTCACGAGACTCAAATATTTTTAACGCTGTCATTAAGATAGCATTTTTGTTTTTCATTTTTTTAAATATAACTGTGTCCTTTTTTCAGGACACATATGCGACTCACTTTGTTGTCTTTAAAAGACATATTTTTTTTAATATGATAAAATGATGCTTTTCTTTTATTATCTGCAAAATCTTCAGAAATCCTTTATGTAATCTTTTTGAGGTAACCCTAATATCGTCAATTGTATTTTTTAATAATATTTCCAGAAATGCAATGGACGAAATTTCTTTTTCACTAAAGGTTTGTTTCTTAGTGTAATTAGTTTTTGATTGCTCTTGGAGAACTTCACTTAATACAAACTTTCGTTTCACTTCTGGAGTTAGGTACTTGTTGACCGTGAAGCATTTCTGTAACCTTTTTATTCCGTGTATAGGGAATTTTCTCTTGCCTTGTAGTAAGCCTCTGTATATATTTCTGGACTATTCGTTTAGATTGTTCCAGTTTTTTTTTAGAATTTTTATTTCATTTTTCATGTACTCTTTGTTTTATCTTTAAATGTGTTTACCTTTAATGGCCAGCATGCTCATGACAGGTTGAAAAGTAAGACCTTTTGCTGAAATCTCTGAATAATCAAGTTGTAGGTAATTAGATGGGGTGTTATAAAGTGACCTTCAAGGCCATTTTAAGGTTAAACTGATTTTCATAATAGGTTTGCACATTTTTTCTTAACGGAAGTGAAAAGCTTGAAAGCATTTAAACGCAATAACAACTTAGGCATCAGTTGATATGAAACTTAAGTGAACTTAAGTTTAAATACAGAGTTTCCAAGCTTTTCACTTCGGTTATAAAAACATGTGCAAACCTATTATGAAAATCAGTTTAACCTTAAAATCATCTTGAAGGTCACTTTCCAACACCTCATCTAATTACGTACAGCAATTATTCAGAGTTTTCAGCGAAAGGTCTTACTTTTCAAGTTAATATCATTAATTGATATTCGGAAAATGGTCTATTTTCTGTCCTTAGGACCTTGATATCTCGAAAACTGTTCATTTTTAGGCTCTGTGCCTATGGGAACTTTTGACCAGAACGTAATGAAGTATAACGTATCACAAGTTCAGATAATTTTATCGGGACCCAAAACCCATATATTTTGCGCGGGGTCCTTTATCAATAGAATCATTCAAATATCTAAATTAACCAATTTATAGCAAAACCTTACAAACGACTGCCCTCAAAAATACCGCTCCCTCATTATCTCGATTCTCATTAAAACCACTCTCCAAGCCCCAAGTCAAAATATTTTAATTCACTTCCGAAAATTTTCTACAAACAGATTTTTCTTCAAAACAACTTCTAATTCAATCTTGCATTTATACATCAAAACATACTTCATTCTCTTTTCCAACAAGCCATCATTACATTCATCAAACCTTTCTTTCGGTATACCAATATCAACGCTTCTTGTTCCATACCCGTTGCCAGCAACTCGTAGCTATCTTCACTTCAAACATCAATATTTACTTCCATTTCCATATGACTGATGGTCGAGAGGTAAGCGCATTTGCCTCTCACGCAAAAGTCCCGAGTTCTATTCCCGGTTGTGGCAGTGGAAAATACTGTGAGAGGTATTTTTCTGCTATACACGGATATTGGGTATGTGTCCCTTGTCTCTAAAGGTATAGCCCCCCCACACACACAAGGCTCTTTTAGGGCCTTCCGGGATAAAGGGGGTCGTAATTATCTGTGGTGTTATTTATTTATTTCGTTTCAACACCGGCGACGGAACATTCTCTATATGACAATAATATGGTTTAATTTACGACTTTCGGAACTGCTTTACGGGACCAATTCAATTTTAGCAATATTTTCAGATAGTTATCACTCATATTTCTAAAACCAATTTAGATTTAACTTCCATTTATATATCGAAAAATCCTAATTTCATTGCCGTATTTATTATATATTTTTCAGTCCTGAATTCGAATGTTTCAAAACAATTGCGCAATATTTCACAATATCGAGCCCCATAGTCTGGCCGGGGACCTATCTAGCTCTATCCAGACTTCGGCGAGCCAAGTCCCCATCGTACTGTAAAAATAGAGGAGCATGACGAGCTCAAAGTAAGTCAGTTCCGGTGTATCTCAAGTTAGTTTCTGTAGTCCGCGAGCAAAGTCTCTAAATCAAACAGCGTTTAATTCTTTCCCGGTTAACCTTAAATTTCAACAAGTCGAGTGGCTTACTTCCTTGGACAACCCAAGTAAAGAATATTAATTTAACTAAACTGCCGTCGCGCATAAAATAAAACTGTGAATTTTCTCAATCTTAGAAAATCTAAATGGGGCGAGCGTAGATGCGTCTTTACTATGTACATACTTATATGTATGCGATGTAAAGCAACGACAGGCGCAGTTAGTACTTGGATGGTGACCATTCCAACGGAAACCGCGTTCTCGCCTCACACATCTTCCAGCGGCTTGTATATCAGTGTATGCGCGGAAGCTATACAACCTTAGGCGAGGTTTGTATAGGAGATATACCATCCTTCGGAGGGGATGTAAAGCCGTCGGTCCCTTGTCTATTAAATGTTAGGCAAGTAAAATATCCCTACTCTTCTTAAGGGAAGAGGTTCGGCAAAATTCCTGGTTGGGGGTAGCTCGTCTGCAGGCGTCGGTGTTAGGCCTCAGTAGGGGAAATAGGCCGACGTTAAATAAATGTATAAAAAAAAATCTAAATAAACCAAATTAAAATAAAATAAAGCGAAATTTCAAATGTTGTTACGTTAAATAATATAATTCGTGTAATACTATTCAACTCACGTTTTACGCTTAATAAATTATTTTTTTTTTTTTAAACCAAATATTTAATTCCAAGAAAAGCATATACAGGATGTAGCTCTTAACAAGTGAACTACAGCTCTGAAACATATACAGGGCGAAGCATTTGACCCGTTCCAACCATTTAAAAACTAACCACCCCAACTTCGAATAAATCAAAATTAAGTGTACGAAAGGCCTCCTGAGTCTCAACTCAAGCTCTTCACACCAAACTTTTTTATTTTTACAACCTCAAGAGACACTTTCGTGTTCACACCCTGTAGATTTGAAAAAAAATTACGGAGAGGAGATTAAATATAAAAAAATCTTTACGGCACCTGAATTATTAAATATTTTTTTTATTGATAATCTGAAAATATTTGGATACAAACCACATTCAATATTATTTAGTATACATATTTTATAACTAAAATGTCAAAACATGATTTCTATGTTTTTTGTACATTAAGTACAATTGCTGTAACACTTCATTTTACTAAATATAAAGTTATATTGCTCGTGTTATGAAATTCACCTAATTGTCATCCAAAAATAAATTCTGGCATTTTTAGTTCATCAATATGAAACAAACAACGCAAACTTATATTTAATACCATTTAAACTAATTACACTAAAACATTTTTAGTGTCGGCGTTTCTAAACATGAAAAAATCAATATATTTGAAAACCATTAGCGACGCTAGAGATTGAACCTTCAAATATTTACTGATATCCACAGTAATACAAAAACATGCAGGAAAACTAGAACTAACTACCTATGTAAAGTAGTCCATGAAATTGATTATTAGATTTACTGAAACCCCATAAGATTTTAATAAAGTAAGACTTTATTATTCCACTGAAGTCACTATCGACTCGTAAATTATGTACATTTAGTAAAGGCAAACTTCAGAAAATAAAGTTTACGATATTAAATCTACATCATTCTAAATCATAGTCAAGACCAGTAATGATCGGGCTATTTCTTGAGCTAATGTCTCAATAAATAATGCAATGTGATTTAATCGGAAAATAGTACTCATTAAATCTAAGCATGTATTTCCTAGTCGTATTTCGTAAACTTTGATGGCTTAAATTACTTTATATTGATTATAGTCGTCTTTTACTAAGAATCATTTATATTTCAGGTAATTAGCTGATATTATCTTTTAATAATGAAAATATAGTACGTATTATATGAAATAGAAGTTTTCTGACTTATTTCAGCTGAACAATTTTTGTAAATAATTGAAGAAGTCTGTACAAAAGACAGTCCAACAGACTATCACGAAGCTCTGTGTGTCTGTCTATCTGTACGAACGTACTGATCTCCACCACCATCAAATATTGTCTACAAAGAATTTTTTTAGGTTTATTATAGAGAGCCCTGAACAACACCGTGCGAAGCTGGGACGGGTCGCTGGTTTTTGTCGCTAATTATGCTCTTTACTAATTTACTTTATTTTTTAATAACCTTCCTTTGATACATCGTTAAACATTATTAAACATTTTCGTTAAAATGCAAAAGTATAAACAGTATAGATATTCAATTGCCTCTCGAAGTATTAATATTTAATACAAGTTAAAGATTGTGTGTCATTAGCTATATTTTTAGCACTCGCTATGAGGGCAAAAAGTATAACCTTTTCAACTCACACTTACTAATTAAATAACTGAAATCTCATTTCTAAATAATTTATTTTATATTTTTATAAATATTGACAATTTTTTCACCACTAATTATTCTTAAGAGTAAATCTAGAATTTACGTCATACATCACTCAAAAACGTGCTAACATTGACAAGTCAGTCAAATTTATTTTTATCTTTTTTAATTTAGTTCCTTATTTATATTAACGGTGGAATTTAGCTACAGCTACTTTACCTATCAACCAGAAGGGCGAAATAAGATGAACACGCAGGAGCTCTAAATTTTGGTAAAATAAAAAAGTTTCGGCTGAGCATTGAGCTTTAGAGTTTGATAGAAACCCTGAGAGCCCTTTGTGCACTTAATTTTTGAATTTAAGACGTGTGGGGGGTTACACATAAAACGTCGGATAGGGTCAAATGCTACACCCTGTATAAGCCCTGAAGTAGGTTGGTTTACTCGAAATAGTTTATTATTCACTTTAATTTAATTCATTGTCTATGGCAGGGCTCAAAGCTTCACCCTGTATATGCTCTTCTTAGATTAAAACACTTTGTTTAAAACGAACAAGAATAAATTTATTTAGTATAACTGATCAGGTTTGATAAGACGAATTTAAGTTAAATATTTACTTCACACAGTTTTAAAATAACTTTTCTAACGCTGAAATTCCGTTATTAGAAATATTAAGATTTAAATGTAAAACTGTATTAACACGATTTTAATAAAGTCTGAAAAAATTCGCTGGAATATTAAAATTTAAATGAAAAATTTGATTATTTGTTAGATGTGCGAAGGCAGAATGGAATTGCGGTATTTTACTTGGAGTGGGCAAGGAAGCAGCTGTAGTGGCGCGGTTATAGAGATAACGTTAGCGGCGCACGTACCGAACTGGACTTGCTCGAGCTCATCGTGCTCGGCTTTTTATATGATTGGCCGGAGACGCAGCGTGCGGAGGTCTGGAAAGGTCTGGAAATGACCCGCTCATTCCGTAAGGGCACGATTGCGTCATATTGAATCAAAAAATGTAAAGATGAAAAATTCGGACATGAAAATTATACGACCGTCTCGGCATTAAAATGGGAAATTTATTGATGTATGAATGGAGTTCGGATCGATTTGATTTCAGAAGTTATTGACGAAAATTAGTTGAAAAGATTTATTAAATTTGAAACGACCCCGTAAAGTCTTCCCGTAGATCTTGTGCACTTAGAGTTGAAACGATATGAAATTGTGTCGATCCGTTCACGGTGAATGAAAGGAAGTAAATTTTGATAACAAAAGGGGACCGTAGTACCGGTACTCTATTGAGACATTATGAATGGAGATTGCTTATATGTTGATATTTACGAGGCGAAATCGAATCTTAAGGACTTTTTCATTATAGTCTGACTAGGTGAGGTGAAATAGTTGATATTTTGAGACGTTTGCAATTTTTTCTGTCTCTTGTTTATGGAATATACTTTAAGAGATCGACCACATACAATTCTCTTGGATTGGAAAAATAAAAAGGTTTTTTTGCTGGGAAGCTTAGCTTGAGACTCCTGAGGCCGTAAGTGCAAGTTATTTTTTGAAATTTTGAAGTTCGGGGGTTGCTTCGAATCTGTATATGGTTTTCTTAATGTTTAGTACACTGCTTGACTATTTAAGGGTTTAGTTTATAGCACTGAATGTTTTTAATGTCTTGGACAGGGTCAAAGACTACACCCTCTATTCTTCTTGGAGTTAATAATACTCTGTTTCAAAACGAACGAAAACAATTTGTTTAAATTAAGAACAAAAATCGTAAGCGTATGTATTTATAAATATTTAAAATTAACAAAATAATGCTAGGTAACTTGTCGACAATAGAAATTCCGACTTAAAACGAAATAGTAACGTCGCAAAGAACAGATAGGAAATTGTAGAATAAATATTTGTTGAAAATAATTAACTTTGTTTAGTGCGCTAGGGCAATTTATTATAAATATTAACACTTTTTTTACTAGGTTCGGCCTAGGAAGTAGCATGGGTACTGGATTTGATTATCGCGAGGTACATCGACGAAAGTAACTTGGCTTTATATGGTTCAATGGGGACGGTGCTTGCAAAGGTCTGGAAAGAGCTGGATAACTATCCCCCGCAAATTATTTGGGTTTGATTGCTCAACATTTTATAATATTGCGCAATATTGCACAACATTGCATCATGCATTTTGAAAAATTAAACATTCGGGACCAAAAGTCATAATAGAGATGGGCCATAAAAACGGGAACTTTTCGATGTAAGAATGAAGTTTGAGTTGATTCGGGTTTGGCAGTTATTCGCAATAACTGCGGAAATAATTGAATTTGGAAGTAGTCCCGTAATGTATTCGAAAGTCTTTAAGCTATGTTGATCTCATATGAGAATGTTCTTATGGGTACGGGTTGAAATGAATGAGAAGTAAGTTTTGATACAGGGTGGAACATACAAAATTAGAAAAAAGTTTTGATGAATGTTCAGCAGGCACATCGGGAAAGTGAATGAAGAGCGTTTTGGGGTATGAATTAAAACTTGAATGGAAATTTGAATTTAAGAGAAAAGAGGTTTGTAAAAACTTATAGAAGTGAGTAATAACGTTGCGGCTCGGGGTGTGGAAAGTATATGTGATAGGAGACGAGTTCTTGAGGGGGCTGTATTTTTTAAGATATTAATTTACAACTTTTGAGTTGTATTTTGGTGAATATGAATGTTGGGGTGGGGTTGTCGATGAATTGGGACTGTTCGTGAATTATCGGCGCTCCTTGAATTTTTTCAGATTTTGTTGACTAAAATTTAAAATACGCAATGACTTTTTTAATAGTTTGACTTTGTGAATGGGAATGATGAATTATTTGGAAAATTTTAAGCTTTTGAAAATCTGTCGCATTTCCCACACGAATAAAGACATTTATTTCCCTTGTGTAATCACTCCACTCATCGATAAAAGTAATAAATATATGATATTCATAAGCCTTATTAATAGCATTACCAACATCCAAACGTCCAAATATGCCCTGCTTCATCATAATTTTCTTTTGTCTGAAAGCTATTTGTGGCATTCTACGAATATTCTTTCCTATTATTTGGGTTTTCTACCACATCTATTATTATCCTCTTCAAAAACAAATCACCGAATCTAAAAAGTAATAGAATTATTGGAAAAAAGCCTCTGCGCCCGTGACGTTTACGTCAAAGGAACAGTCGGAGGTTATGTTTTGCAAATAATATAAATCGGAATAAACACAGAAATAATGTATTTTGCTGACGTTTTGGAAAGTAGTCTCTTTCCGTTTTCAAAGCTTTTTTTTGGAAGAACTCTTATTTTGCTGTGTATGTCAAATATACTGAAATGCATGCTGAAATTTATGAAAAAATATATTTAAAATATTTCACAAAGTTCACACTTTATAAGAATGACTTGTCACTCAAACACTATGTGGGAATAACCAATCGCCAATATTAAAGAATTGTTTAAGAATTACAGAGAACTTTTCGATAATAGTCTGGAAACTTTAAAGATAATATTAAAAGAGGAGCAACACCAAAATTTTTTAAAGCCAAAAAAATCTTTTTTGCATTAAAACTGAAAATAGAAATAGAAATTCAACGTTTAATCGATAATAAAATATTAGTTCCTGTTGAACATTCAGAATGGGCTACGCTTATCGTTCCTGTATTAAAACCAAACGGTAATATTAGAATATGTGGTGATCTTAAAATCACAATTAGTCCTCACTTGGAGGTACAGCAGTGTCCTTTACTTAGGATTTAATACCTATTTTCCTAACTGCAAGCGGGGATAAATATTCAAAAATAGATATATCTGAGGCATATCAACAGTTGTTTGCAGTTCCCGGAGTTGTGATATATCTTGATGATAAACGATAAAGAACATTTAAAGCACCTTCAAAAATTTTTTTGATATTTTTTAAAAAGGTGGGATCAAAAGTAAAAAAGGAAAAATGTGCTTTTATCCAAAATTCGGTTCAGTATTTAGGCCATAAAATCGATAAATATGGGTTGCATACAACAGAAGAAAAAATTTTAGCAATAAAAAATGTACAACCTCCTAAAACAGCTATAGATATAAAATCTTCTTTGGGCATGGTTACCTAACTTTTATTGTAAATGCATCAATGATTTTGATCATTTACTGAAAAAAGTGTACCGTGGAGAATTGGTCCGAAAATGCCAGAAATGTTTTGAACATTTGAAAATGAAATTATTATCATCATTGGTGTTAGCATATTATAATCCGAATTTAAAAATAAAGTTAACAATGAATGCGTCTCAATATGGCCTTATCTATGATGATAATTCAGAAAGATCCATAGCTTACGCATCCAGATTATTAAATATCATCCTGCCACAAATAGACTGGCAGAAAGTGCAGTTAAAATTACAAGAAGGCTATTTTAGAAGGTAGCGATGAGGGTATCACTGATGTAAATTTGATAATAAATCGTTTCCTATTACGATGTCGAAATACACCCCATACTACCACCTGTGAAGCATCAACAAAGGTGTTGATGGGTAAGTTTTTGCGTTTAAAATTAGATCTGCTGTTACCGTACATAAATTTTAACTATGATAGAAAACTACAAAACTATTATAGGCGTAAACATGACACAATGTTCTCGAAAAGTGATCACCTCTTGGTTATAGAATGAATATTCCAAGGTGGCTCGAGGCCAAAATTGATCGTGTTATTGGCAAAAGAATCTATGTTATTGAGGTAGATGGTGGAATGAAGTGAAGAAGGAATTCCAATCAAATAAAACCGAATAGTAAGAAAACAGAACTTAAAAATTTTGTATCGATAATTCCACCGTAATCTTTAGATAATATAAATAATAATCCGGACAACAATAATTCAGTGCCGCTACTAACTGAAACTACCATACCTTTTGAACACAATTTACCATTTGGGACAACTGTAAACAATGATAGCATAGATATTACCTAACCCGGAACTTCTACAGATCATAACACAGGAAACTGAGTTGTTATTAAATACATGATCTAGTAATCGATATTCTTGTTTAATTAATTATTCCATGGACGGCCACCACTACCCAGTGACCAAACGGGATTGCTTTGATTCTTTATTGGTCAACAGATTTTGCTTATCTTTTAATGCTGGCATCATTACGGTAAAGCTCTTTGTAGCCTCTATTCAGTAATTAACACAAACTATGTGCATGGATATTCAAAAAGACATTACAAATTCAGCGTCACTCTGGTTGGCATCAAATGGTCTTGTCATGTCTAGTGTTCAATTGTGTAGTACAGAATAGATAGTAAAAGGCTTGCATAATTGAGAATATTCAGGAAAAAATTGCCGTGCTCCAACAAAATTCATTCAATAAATGTTACAAAATTTCAATAATTTTTAATCCCCTTCTCATTTGAGGAACAAGGAAAAACGATTTTTTTATTTTCGAAATTTTATTATAACTTCTGTATTTTTGTATTGAAAGTTGGCACTTGGGGTAAATTAATCTCATAATGGTAGAAACTTACCTCCCAAATTATGAACCCAATTTAAAGATTCAACCATGATTAACCTGTTATGACCTTAGATAATAATTATTCAGCTATTCAGTTAAAAGCATATAATGAAACGAACAAAATACAAATTTAATTACAAAATAAATATTCAATAAGTAATGCAAAAATATTTTTTTTAAATTGGTGTCATAACTAGTCGAATCTTCAATTGATTTCATTGCTCTTTTGCGTGTGAGAATCTCATGGTTGTTCTGAGAATTTATTAAATGAACCCTATATAGCTATCGGCCACCCCAGCGTAAAATGTCACCGCAAACAATTACCAAGAATTGTGAAGAGGACACTTTCCGCCATGATTGGTTCTGCACCCCAACTTCGCAAATGCTACTACGCCTGTAGGTAGGGATGAACATAAGGGATACGATGATGGCTCGTTATTATCATTGACATTATGCCAGATTTTACTGAAATCATATGGCTGATATGTGTGCTTCCATTGCATTGCCAAGGGGGTCGTATCGAAAATCTAATCATAATATGCAACATAATAAGAGAAATAAAGTACGTATTTATGGTATCCCAGAAAGTGATCAGAATACAGTAAGTGAGTTGAAAGATATTTTTATTAGAAAATTAAACTTTCAGCTATCAAGCAATTTATCTCCTTATCGTGTTAATATAAATAACATTGATAAGAAATCTAGTAAGAAACCACGGTCCATTATTATTACTTTCACGGATATCAGTGAACGACAGAAAATATTTAAGAGCAAAAAGCTTTTTAAGAACACAGGGATCGTCATCAAAGAGGACTTAACCGCCAGTCGAGTAAATCTGTATTAAAAAGCCTGTACTAAATATGGTTTTCAAATTGTCTGGACCTGGAATGGGGATATTTTCACCAATAAAAATGGACAGAAGCACGCAATTAAGAAATATTCAGACCTGGAAAATAACCTATCAGAAATCGAGCTGGAACTACAATCTGCCTAAGCAAACAGAACAAAAAGAGGAAAAGGGAGAAGGAAAAATATTACAATTTATATTGCACACTGTACATTAACTTTACTTACATTGTCTCATAAAATAAATACCCATATTATATTATATAGACGATTATTTCGTTTATTATATTATACAACCAGCGCTATGAATAAACTTATTTGCTGTCATCTAAATGTTCATTCATTAGTCGCACATTTCGATAATTTCAAACAGACTGTTGTCTCACAACAATATGATTTAGTAGCACTTCCCGAAACATGGTTAAATGAAAATATTCCATCATCCAGTGCAAGTATACCAGATTATAACCTTGTTCGTTGTGATCGTCAGACGCATGGTGGGGGCGTTGTATTTTATTTAAAAAACACTTAAGTTACAAGTTTGTAGAAAGTAGTAAAGAAATAGAGCAGTTATGGATTGAGGTTAAATTAAGTAAACAGCTAATTTCATTTGGCACTTTTAACGATTTGGAAGACAGTAAATCTGATGAAATTTGAAACACCTTTCAACTATACGTATATTTCATTCTTATTTTTTCATATTCAGTATCTAGGGGTCATCTCGTACTCGTCATTTTGCCGTAAGTTTAGAAACTTCAAGAAGTTGTTCAGCATCTGGGGCTGTTTCAAAAATGACAAGTATATAGATTATCCTCTGCCTGTTGGATTCGGCAGTCATTTGGGATCCCAGTGATCTACTGAAAATTTCAATCCATTGAAAAATAATTTTGATTTTATATCCAAAGCTGCAATTTCACGAAAGTGTTGCTGACTTCTTGTTCGACTTATAGCTTAACAAAGCAGCATCAAAGCAAGCTGCCAATAAGTTAACAGCATATGTGATCAATTGTCCGTAACCTTGAAGAGAGAGATGGGAATACCCACCTGGCCCTTCTTATTCCTGAGGAATTTGAAATACTGTCACGACCCCCCTTTGGGAGAGCCGCGACTGACGGCCACTTGGCTTGTGAGAGTGGGAGATTGGGTAGTCAAAGTAGAAGACGAGTTTAAAACATACATAATTTATTAACAAAATAACAACAAACAGTGTCACAGTACAAACAGGCACAACAACAATAGTAACAAATGGGGGGGCTCTTACCAATATCACTGATGTGGGGAAATGCGTCGGGATAAGGAGTCGCACTTCTTAACACTTAACAATAGGACTGTCTTAAGCATTCGACTGCCGCCCGCATTAATAAAATTCGTATTTATAATTTTACTAGTTGCTTACTTAGCAGGTTACCTATTGAGTACAAGTTCGTATTTATTGTTTGTTTTTAATAATCCAGTGTCAGGTCTCGTTCTCAATATTTGTTCAATATTATTGCAAAGTATATCAATTTAGAATTTGGAAAAATAATTTGTATCAATATGTAACCTACTAAAGCTGTTTTATAGTTTTCTCCTCAAATATGAATACTCCTTACGTAACAATACCAGGATTTTCACTTTCGGGTTTCATTATTTTGAACCTATGAACTTAAATAAAGAGCTATATGTGCTGAAAGTAACAAAGCAATAGTTGAGAAGGAAAATTGTGATAAACAAGATTATATTATTAAAGAATTCTATTTTTTATCAAATGCTGCGTTACCTTATTCAAATTCTTTCATTGTTTATTTTCTCTTTTTGTTCAATACCAGCATCATATCTTCACAAGTCAATCGTCAATGTAGATTTCATCATACTTATTGCCTTGATATGTTCGATGTCGAATAAAACATTTAAATTTTATTAAAATTCTTGCTCTCTCCTTCTACCTACATTACCATTTCTCATTTAATTCTTCTCCGTAACTCGTATAATTTGTTCAATTGTTCCAAGCAGTGGCTACAATCCCATCGGCCTTCCTCCAAAAAACCAGACACTCATCAATAAGCAATTTACGTCTTTAAAGTTTAACTTTGCGATTCTCATGCTATAAAATATAACTGGATTCTTCGAGGTACCAAAAAGAAAACTATTTTATCCACGACCACTATGTTAGGAAGGTGCACGTTTGTTTTCCGTGGATTAAAGGCCCTTTAATACACTAGTTGATTAGAATTCATAATACCACGAATGAAGAAATTCTCAGAATTCTCACTCATTTTTTCTGTTGATTTTGCAAATTTTTTCGCTTTTGTCAACTAATAAACAAACTCTGGTCATAGAAACGATTCAAAAACGTTCTATTTTATTGCTCAAAATCAAGAGATTCTTAATGAAAGTAGACTTGCCAAATCTGAATTTTTCACCTGCTCTCATACGGCTTTTACGCCCACGGCCGTGGTCGTAGATAAAACATCGAATTATATTCGGGGATTCAAGCCTTCAATTCACTCGAAAAAATGTGACTCTCGGCTACACCTCGAGTGCACATTTTTTCTCGTAGATGAAAGGCTTGTTAATAATCCCCTTATATAAATAATAAATAATATATAATATAACAACAGCCTTCCAATTGAGGTGCTTATTTCAAGAGCACGCCTAAGATGGGCAGGTCACGTTCATCTATGCATGATAACCGCCTTCCTAAATGTACACTTTATGGTGAATTGCTAAGCGGTAGAAGAAGGCGTGGCGGTCAACGAAAGAGGTTCAAAGACGCTCTCCATGAAAATCTAAAATCCTGCGGTATTGCAGACGAGCAATGGGAACAACTTGCAGCGGACAGAACCGAATGGCGAGGGGTTGTGGCCAGCTATCAAGGAAATGTTGCTGCAAGAAGGCCGAATCCAAGACTTAACCAGGTCTATGTTTGTCCTGACTGCGGTCGACATGTGCTCTCCCGAATTGGCCTCTATAGCCATAGTCGTGTGCACCGTAGATGAATGGGAATTACAATAGATACACCTTTTACTTGTTTTTTATTGTACACAATTTATCGACTGTAACATTTTTATACTCGGACTCGAGTAACGGCTAATATAAATAATAACTATTAACCTCGCATTTTAATATTTGACAGTTCCAATCGACTTCAAATTTTAACCATGTTAGCCTGTTATATAATAGTACAAAACTAAATTATGCGCAGAAAAAAACTGAATGTTGAAAAATAAGAATTACCCTAAAATATATTAATGAACACTTAGTTCATCATTTACGAAAAATTAAAATTTTTGAATGGCTTTAAAATTCCGAAACTTTTAAATATGTAAAATTCTCATCATTTTAAGTTTGCAAATAATTATTCAGATTTCTGTTTAAAATTGATCCTCAACCAGAATGTAAATGTCACAAAATTTACAATATTTAAATTTATTTTCCTATTCTAGGCCAGCTTTTTTATACACATAAATTTTAATGTCAAGAACATATTGTTTAGAAGTATTATGAATCCATTTGATATAACCAATTAATTTTAATAATTGATTTAAGTCATTAATGTTGATGATTGCAGTATATTCTTTTTATTTACGTATCTATAGATACCCTCATCGAAACCATATTAAAGGATAATTCTAAGATAGATTTATTCTCAATTAACATGATATTAATTTAAAGTTATGATATATCAGTATTTAATACTTCATTCTTGATTAAGTGCGCGCACGTGGCTGATTATACATAATTTTGGCAATTTCCTGTTACTTGCAGAGAAGCCCTAATTATAATGAAATTAACACATCATAAGTTCTGCTTGGATAGCATTAAAACTTAGTATGTATATACAGAGGGTTTGGTAAATAATAATAAAAATTTACATTATATTTGCTTAATGCAAAACTTATTAAATGTTTTATACAAGTGTCGTTAAACATTTCAATAATTTTTTGAAAGACAAATTCAAATTTAGTGAAACAAGGTGTATTTATTGAAAAAAGTGCAAAACGTAATAACAGCGTAAACTCTTTCTCACTTTCTTACGAACTAATGGATTATTTTCATGGTATTGAGATAAGTACATAAAAAGATTGTCTATAAAATAAGATTCTTATTTTCTTAGAAGACCAAAAAAATAACGTAAAAGTTGACTTAATGACATCATAAACTTTCCCCCCATGCAAAAACCCCATTGCAGCAACTTGTAAATGTTCGATAAGATCTCTACCTACTTCTATGCCTTTTCTAATTCTATTCATAAAAGATTTTCTTACATTGAAAAATACATTTTCCTGTCCTCTAATAAAATTCGCTGCGTTTTGTATTTTGTCCCACAGTTCTTCTCTTGAGTTGATAGTATTTGTATAGACTAAGGACTTCATATGTCCCCACACATGATAATCCAAAGGATTATAATCAGAATTCCTTGGTGGCCAAGCAAACTCACTTCTTCGACCGATCCATCTGCGTGAGAAAGTCTCATCAAGTAATTCCTGACTTCAATGGAGAAATGAGGGGGAGCTCCATCGTGCATGAACCACATTCTGTTTCGCATGTCTAGCATGAAAGCATATAATATATCAGCAAAAGTATTTTGAAAAAAACTGTTCATTTAAACTTGGAGGAAGGACAAATGGTCGCAATAATTGATCGCCGATGATATCACACCAAACATTAATCTTAAATTCTTGCTAAAAATGCCTTTCTTTAACGGCATGAGGATTGTCTACTTCCCATAGGTATTTCTCCAGTTCAAAACGCCTCGGCGAGTAAAAGTTGCTTCGTCGGTAAATAGTGTTCTTAACAAAATTTCGATCCCTGTTGTGTTTATTTAAAACAAATTGGCAAAATTGTAGCCTTTGTGGAAGATCCCTTCGAAGTAAGTTTTGTACAGGAGTAAGATGATATGGGTGGAAGCGTCCTTTACGTAAGACTTTTAGGACAGATTGTTTACTCACTCCTGTTGCCGCTGCTAAACGACTTGAACTGACTTGAGGATCTTCATCCACACAAACTAAAATTTCTAGTTCTTGATCTGGAGTAATTCTTTTCGGTCGTCCTACATCGTTTCTCCCAAGCGACGAAACAGAAAATTTTATGGTCTGACTGTATTCTATTTGGATATTGCAATGATTATCTCCTCGCTGCAGCACGTCCGCTAAAATTATTTTATGCGCAAATACATATCACATCCCTCAATTCCCTATTTGAAAAATTGTTATATCCATGCATTGTAAATAAATAAATTAAAGACATTAACTCAAGCAACACAAGAACAAAATAAAATGATTAAATGACGTAAATGACAGAACTGAAATGTGACCAAAGCACACTTTTCAATAAATACACTTCAAAAAATTATTGAAATGTTTAACGGCACTTTCCTCGAAAACGGTTAGAGTTATCAAGTTCTATCAAGTGTACCTTTTATACGTGCAAATGTCGCCTTCATCAGATTTTCTGGTCAGTAGTACCACAACGTTTCGTCAAAAAAAAAATATGAAAAAATTAATCATCAGATACAGATCCTGCGGCGCTCTCTATGATCTAACGTGATGTAATACAAAAATTTTTGTTTCTTAGAATAAAAAAGTTCCTCTAGTAAATTTGGCGAAGATCAGTCAAGAGGCTGTTGAGTTATTGCAAAAAAACAAAAATATAATTTGAACTTTATCACCCTGTATCTTTTTCCACAGCAACATTTTACTAAAGCATATTTAATTATATCCTCATATTTTGACACAAAGAATCTACCCTTGAACTATGGCTTATTATTGATGGTTCACCCTGTATACATTTATAGATGTTTTGAGCGATTATTAAAAAATAAAATAATAAAAGTAGAGCGAATCACAGCAGTGAGAGAAGTGACTAACACAAATGACAGTATATAATTAATATCAATTTTACAGTCTTGCAGCAGAGCCAAAGTAAATACTGTTTTCATAAAGTGACAGTTGGAAAATAATTATTAATTGGAGCTAAATCGATATAGAAATATATTGAGATACTTGTACACCGTGTAAATCATGTTTGTGAGTTATTAATCTGTTTTGCTGCAATTCAACTTTGAATGAAGTTGAATTGTCTCCTCTATAGCTTTGACATGCTTAACCACAATGTTCTCCTTCATAAGTTACATTTGTAAAAATATAATAAGTATAATCAATTTCTGGTTACATCTGAAGCTCCTCAAGGATCAATATCGAGGTAGCTTTCTACCTATATACACGCCAACTGTCGGATTTATGTTGTGTTATAATTGTGAGCTACTCAAAGGAATTTTATATATATTATTAATTGTGGGTATCATTCAAGTAATTTTCTTTTAAGCGATTTAAGATATAATGACTTATATTTGAGCAGAAAGAATCTTTTATGATTTTTAAAAAAAATTATATGATATTATCTTATATATACCAGCTGACTTCACAGATTGGGTGTCATTTCAAACAAAATGTGCTTAACATTTTCCATATTCCCGTGCAAACATCGGGTATTGATAATAGTCGGTTGCAAAATTTGACATATAATGCATTACTACATATAAATACTAGGTTAGGGTGGGCAGAGCCGGGCATAGTTCAACAATTTCTCCTACATCTTTCAACCGATTCAAAGAAATATTTGATGGTCTATTAAAGAAAGCTCGATAGAATAACACTTGACTTTTCTGAATAATATTAATGAAATAGAAAATATGCTTTTTAGCCCAATAAAATGGGACGAAATTTGTCGATTGTGGAGCATGCTTATTCTGTAGTACTTTTTAACATATCAAAAGCCCTCTCCTCACCTCAGGGGTGGGGGGACGAAAATAGGTAAATAAATTGGTTTTTTGCAAAAAACTCGGAAAGTATCAATTTTACTGTAAAATAGGTACGCATGAAAGTTATAGGCAATAAAAATCCGCACATTTTCTTTTTTTTAACTTCATACAACCTATTGGAGCCTAAATAGATTTTTTGAAATTTTGACAGTTTTGCGACGCAGCCGAAACGCGCGCGTTTTTCGGTAAAATCTCGAAACTGGTCATTCGGATCGCAAAATATTTCAATCGAAAGTTATAGAGAAATCGATTATGAACAATTTTTAGTTCCAATCGATCAATATTGGTAGATATATGAATTTTTAAACATCTCTATAGCGCCCTATCAGAATACTTGTTCCATGATAAAATCGAGAAAAATTCGACAACGATAGATTGTACGCATATGGTGTATCTAATGAAAGCTAAAGAGAGTCAAATTTTGAATATGTTGGTATATGTACAAAACCGTTTTGACAACGAGTGAATATACATATACCTATTTTTTGATTGGCTTTAGGCAATAATAACACTAAAGTTTTTTTGAAGAGAATTAAATTATCCCTAAAATGAGCTACAAGTGACCTTCATACGATGAATGGTTCACGAGTTACAGCTGTTTAAAACTTTCAGCAGAAATTCCTTTTTTTTGGTTGGTTGGCTTGGTTTTGACCTATTTTTATTAGTTTATGCAATAGCATATAAGTCGTTCAGGGTATATTTTCTTTAGGAAAAAGGTTCTTGAAAACTGTTTTTGTTCAGAAAATATATATATATATATATATATATATGTTATTACATATGATTTGCAGGAAACAACTACTCAGCGGGCAAATACCCCGACCTGCATTGAATTATACCTTACAAATCTTACAATAAATATAAATATATATATATATATATATATATATATAGTATAGTGGTGAGAGGTAATTGAATCCTCTCATGTGGTCTAATGCTACTATACACCAGACATCATAGATGTCTCCGTGGTGCATAGCGACTTGCCATTTTGCAAGTACCGAGAGCGGCGACCTTCAGCCCTTGGTGGACTTAACCTATATACTGTTATACCTATGGCATACTGAGGAGAACTAATAAGTTCGAAACCGGTCTATGTCTGGTCAGGGAGTTGACAAATGACATTGGCTACCAATTTTTCATGATTTGTAAGGTGTAATTCAATGCAGGTCGGGGTATTTGCCCGCTGAGTAGTTGTTTCCTGCAAATCATGTATAATATATATATATATATACTATGTTCTCGGGTTGAACCGCGTCTGAGATTGTTAATGTCTCGACGTGTCGGCTCCCGTTTTGGAGCCGTTTTCAAGAGAAAAAGGGGATCAAGAAATTTTTTTTAAAGAAAATAATGCTAGGAGTTCGTGGAACTGGTTCGATTCCGGGGCCTCAATCTGCCTACTCCCCAGATCTTACCACGATCCGTCTCTAAGGCCTCAATCTCCCTACTCCTTAGAGCGAACTCTATTGTTAATTAGAAAAAATGTATAGATACCACATGAAAGTACTGTTTTGAAATGGCTAGAAGACTATTTATATGAGAGGTATCACACGACAAAAGTTATGAACAAAATATCAAGCAAAATTACTAATCCTTACGGTGTCCCCCAAGGGAGTGTTTTGCTACATCTTATTTTCATCATGTATGTGAATGACATTCATTGTGTTTTGAAAAATTCATATGTAAATTTGTTTGCTAATGACACTGTAATCACTATATCTGGTAGACATTTTGACGATATAACTAGCATCCACTCGATATTTTGTATGATTGGGTTGTAGTATTAATTTGAAACTAAATTTTGATAAAACCAAATTGATGGTTTTAGGTTCTAAATCTCTTTGTAATAAATTTTTAAGCAACAACTATACAATAGTTAAAATCAATGAATGTACTATCAGAAAAGTGGACCAAATTAAATACCTAGGTGTTATGTTGGACCCACAACTTAGTTATCAGGTCAATTATATGTGTAAGAAAATTGGGACAAAAAATTGATTTCTTTCGCAGAATTGCAAGTAACTTAATGCAGTGAAGTAAGTTGCTAATTTACGATTATCTTCATTTTACATATTGCGCATCTTTGTTGTAGCATGTAATAACCAGGAAATCACCTACTGGAAAATAAAGGAATACGAATTGTATTAAACTGCAATATTTATACTCCTATAAAGCTCATGTTAACTACTCTTAGTTGGTTATCTGCGGAGCAGAGTATAAAAAAGTCAAATTTAGTCCTAACATATAAAATAACTAAGGGAAAAGTTCCCACATACTTACGCATATTTAAAAAACGCCAAAATTCACATAATTATAAGATCGAAAAATAACTACGCTATTGAATTTGTAAAAAAGTATTTTTTATGAGGATTCATATATCACGAAGGACTTCACCCCTTCAATGATCTGCCTAACGATATTAGAGAAGCTCCAAATATAAAGGATTTTGTAAAAAAATATGTAAATTTCTGATGTGTAATTAGTTATCTAATGTATAAAACATAAGTACAACTATTCAGTGTTCTGTTCTCTTTTAATGTTCATATCTGTATTATGAAACAACTTTTTTTTTCTTTTTCTTTAAGAATATTTATGCTTAAACGGCCCTAGCTAGCTCAACAGCAGATGTGATTAACTGGATTAATGAGACACAAACAATGAAAAGTTTAATCCTATAATACAACAATAAAATGTGTGACCCTGAGGCCATGAAACATAAAAATATATCAATGTGAAAAGCAAATCAAGAGTTCTTTAAAATCTACGGTTTTCGAATACGCAATCAAGTCATAGAAAAATATTTAGAATTTTACAGCAACAAAAGGTAATTTACAAATATGAACAAAAGCCGGAGTATCACCGGAATCAAAACTCAATTAGATACTCCGACATTAGCACACAATTATAATTCTGAAAGTCAAAATCTCGAAAGAAAAGTTGGGCGCAACGGATTTTATTTTTTGATAAAAACCGTAAACCATTCAGGAAACTTAAGTAGAACGTACTTACAGTTTATGTTGCATTTTGTCACTTGAGGCGATAACTTGGCACTGATTAAAATCTTCCAAATACCTACTTGGGGGGCGTATTACTCGAAAATGTAAAATTTAACCCCTAATTCACTAAAGTTTTCACGCACTAAACAAGGATCTGGGTCCCAAGAATGTCTTTATTTCACTAAGAAAATTTCAAAAGTTTACGCTTTGATAAAGCAGTACAGTAAGTATACGGACTGTAAATATAACACAACTGAACGTGAAAATCTCGTAATATGGCCGACTTGCCGTTTACATCGTAAATACATGGCGTCTTTCACTAACCAAATAAAATTTCTCCCAAAACTGGAACTTGTTAAGATAATATCGCCAGACTTTAACATTAAAACAAATCTTTAGGCAACACTTCCCGGTAATACCACCTTGAAATATGTTTTTTCACAATTTTTAATCGCCGCTATTTGCGGACCCCATAACCTCAACGGGAATCCCGCTCGGCGCATCCTCTATCTCTCATCAAAACGACGTTAAATACCTAAACCAATCAGGCCCTCGGATCCAAAAATGCACCAATCATAGCCTTAGAGTTGAATACAAATAGATCGAACGGCTATAGGCTTTGTTTGTACCGATTTATATATGACACTTTACTAATATTTCGCTAAATTTACACAAGATAAAAAAATGGACCGTTGCAATTACTATACTACTATTTCTTACATTATTGAAATATAAAGATTTTTTAGGCATTGAAAAGTGGTTTTACCGAATTTTGTTCTTTGGCTCATGTTGGTTCATTGTCTTTTATTTTTCTATTATGACTCGGCTTTGTAACAGCTTTGAACCAACCAATAAAGATTAAAATATGATACAGGCATATTGTTAAATGTAAGAAAGATGTAAAAGTTTATAAAAGCGTGAAGGAGTTTAATAAAGTTTTAATTCCACTTAGGCTTCCGTTAAGGAAATATAATAAAAAGCTACAAAAAATACTCTATTATAGGGCTTAATAACCATGAAAGCATATTGCTTAAGTCGGTCAACTTTCCCAAAAAAAATATGTCATATTTAGTAAAATTTCCCAAACTACATGAAATATCGAGTTAACAGGCTTTACTTGATAAAATACGTATGACATGCTATAGCTATATAATTGCGATTTCAAGCATTAAAAATATATTTATTATACGTGGATTATGTGTAACTAATGCTAAATAAATATTGAACCAGTAATAGAAAACATTGTCTAAGGCAAGTTTTTTTTTTTCAGTGCCAGCAATGTGGAAAATCATTCAAACGCTCTTCAACTCTCTCTACCCACCTTCTCATTCACTCAGACACGAGACCATATCCATGTCAGTATTGTGGAAAAAGATTTCATCAAAAATCTGACATGAAAAAACACACCTACATTCATACTGGTAAGTTTTTACATTCCCAACATAATCATATGCCAAGGCACCAGGCCTCGAATAAATTATAAGCTTCCATCAAGAAAGTTTAAATTTCAATAAAATATTAATGGAATTCAACTGAACGAGTTATTTCCACATTAAATATTAAACATATAACTGCTAGAACTGTCTTAAGTGTTCTAAATTATAAACTAATATATTCTGCCTATATATAAAGTTTAGGGCTATATGTATTCCAGATAAATGATATATTATTTGCCTTACAAAGAGTTATGAATGATATACAAGTATTTTCTTTACCATAAATTATATAAATTAGAACTATTTTAGTAAATTCTTAATATTTACGGAGATGAAATTACAAACCTGATGAAGGCCTTTTAATATCTTATGAGATTCTAATATCTCTATTACAATTTTCGAAGAAAGAAAAAAATTTTTTTTTATTATTAATGAACTATTCACCATTATCTTAATACAATATGTCTGAGCTAACTGATTGTTATCATTATGAGGCTTATTAAATTGAAGTTGAAGTTAGTTAAATGAAGTCGCATAAAATTTACTACAATCTACAAGTAAGGTTATTATTAGAAAATGAACTTTGAAGATCTATTATTATCGTATTACCTACAGTTTACTTATACCTTGCAATTTTTCTATACATTTTATTTATGCAGATGTGTATTTCAGTGTAGTTACTGAAAAATAATAGTTGAATCGACACATACCATCTATCTATTTTACGAGGGCCACAAGAACCTGAAAAATAGGAAAACCACAAATGGTTATAGCTTCTTTATTTGAGGAGATACGAAAAAAGTTAAAGGGATGGAAGTTGACGACGGCAAAGACAATAAGCATAACAATGTGTATCGAAAACCGCAGTTGGCTTTGACATATGCTCTTGTGCAAAAATGAAAAGAACAAATCTCAATATTTTTTTCCGAAACGATAAAGTCAATATTCTTTCCTATTATTTGGGTTTTCTACCACATGTATTGTTATCCTCTTCAAAACAAATCACCGAAACTACAAAATAATAGAATTATTGGAAAAAAGCCTCTGCGCCCGTGACGTTTACGCCAAAGGAAAAGTCAGAGGTTATGTTTTGCAAATAATATAAATCGGAATAAACACAGAAATTTGGCGTAAACGTCACGGGCGCAGAGGCTTTTTTCCAATAATTCTATTATTTTGTAGATTCGGTGATTTCTTTTGAAGAGGATAACAATACATGTGGTAGAAAACCCAAATAATAGGAAAGAATATTCGTAGAATGCCACAAATAACTCTCAGACAATATTTAGATAAAGTCAATGTTTCTATTGTGTTTTTTTTTATATACATTCATTTAACGTCGGCCTATTTCCGCTACTGAAGCCTAACACCGACGCCTGTAGACGAGCTACCCCCAACCAGGAATTTTGCCGAACCGTTAGTTGCTTTTAAACCAAAACCTGCTGAATTTTTCAATAAGCTTCTTAGAACCTCCTTCAATTATTACCGTGTATGAGGAGATAATCCTACGCTAAGTGAAGGCAGTGAAGGCGTTTTCGTATGATGGCTATTTTTCACATATCAATATTTTTAGCATTTATAAACCAATTTTACAAAACGCAAAAACATTTGAATACTACACTCGAATACACTACTCTTCGCGTTTCACTAACCATTTTAGCATCATCAGAAGATAATGAAAATTTAACACGTCTTATTCGTCTCTCAATGATGTGTTCATGGCTAGCGAAGCGCGCGTTAAATAGCGTATTCGTGTGTTATGTTCAAATATTTTGGTGTTTTGTGAAAGTGGTTTTTAGGCATCAAAGGTCATAATTGTAAAAAATAACCCTTATGCGAAAACACCCCCACCACACAGTGCTCGATTGACACTACTTAGCACACAGAGAATCATATTTTGTGATTTATTCAACATCTTTGTTTATAACATGAATTCACGTATAACTAATCATAATGTTTGGAATAATACATGGTTTATTGAATTTGTCAATAAGCAGCTACTTAAATGCAGAAATTATACTATGTGCATCTGAAAATCAAATGTTTTAAATTTCATAGATATCGGTTGAGATTCAGGGAGCAAGGTACGGAATATTTAACCTACTCTTATGAGGAAGTTTATCCAAGTTCTTTAGGATTTTTATTTAAAAAGTTAAATAAATGTGATAAAATAGTTACTTTATCCTCTAAAGATTGTGAAAAATGATCAATTATTTTATTTAATTACCAATCGCAATGCCGCTATATCAAAAGGTAGTAATATTTGTTATTCCCGATTAATCATTTTGTGATCTTAAGTTTTCTCAAAAATAGGTGTATAAAATTGATAATGTGTAATAAACCCACATGAAAATCATTACCTCTATGACATCTTTACCTTTGCAGCTGTAGTCATTCTAGTTCGTACATCGGTTAACCCAAGCGTCACCGCATTTATCAATACCTTCAAGTGTATTGTAAGGATCTACTAAAATTTATGAATGACTGCCAATCAAACGTTATTTTATTGTGAAACAGATTTATGTTTGTATATTTAATTTATTTTCATTTAAATATAATCGATATAATTTATTGCCTCTTAAATGAAGGGACATTATTGAATTTTATTATGGAGATGTATTACAGGGTGCCCAGCTTAATCTGGTTGTATTAACAAATTATGGGTCTCATAAATTATTCACGAGTATCAGCTCGAGTTCTAGAAAACAAAAACAAAAACATCGTTTTAACTTGCATACAAATACAATACAAATTGGAGAATGGAAACTCAAACTGTAGTGAAAAGAAAAGAAAATCTGTACTTTCAAATATGTGTAGATCTCGGCAATGATAAAAATATTCGACTAAAACTTGGTTTGTAGGAAACATATAAGCGAAATTATGCTTTATAGTATTAGCAGAATTTAGAGCTTCCAAATGAAACATATGTTGAGAGAAATATTTCTAATGATCCTAGTAAATTGACAGAAAAAAGTTTTCTGTATCAAGTAATTAGGAAAAAGTAAAAATCAAAGAAATTATTTTGCTCTTTTAGTTCATTTCAAACATATATTTTAAAAACTAAGTGTTTGTCTTGTTTTATTTTAAGTCTTAGTTTAATGCCTGTTGAATTAATGTGAACGATAACTTAAAATTATCACATTGATAGGTAAATATTGTTTATTGCGATTTGAAAAGAGGGGGACGCCAGAATTGAATTTTGCATAAACTGAAAATAGTAATTGGACCGGTCCTGATTAGAAAAGGGATAAACATATAAATTATGTAGAGTTAAAAACAGCCTTTAACACTTTGAAATGTTCCACAAGACGTATGTATTCAGTGATGTAAGTATGAGAATTGATGACAATTCAGCGGTAGCTATATAAGCCGAATAGGTTGAATCAAATACAAAGACTTCTGAATTATAAAAAGGTGAAATTACTGTGAAGAGGAAAATATTCATATGTTTGCCCTCGTATGTAAACTCGAAAAGGTAATATCAATTGTTAATGCTTTAGCATGGTATTTTCGAGACTTATACATGCTGTTCAAGCATTCTAATGATGACTTAATAGATATCCTCCCACATTTCTTTCATTACAAGTATTTATGTTAGAGTCTAGTATACTTTAACTTGGCGTGTGTATGTATGAGTTAATATTTCCGTGCGATTTCATTTTCTCCCATATTGTACACAAAGTTAAAGTAGTCCAGAAACATTATCTACGTGGACAATATTTCTGGATATTTGTGTACAAGAGAAAATGAAATCGTGCGGAAATATTAACTCATACATACACACGCCAAGTTAAAGTATACTAGACTATAAGTATGCCAAAGAATCAAATTAATAAATCGCCAAATTTAAAACGACACATGCTCACAGCTTTATTTTTACATTTAATCTAATAGTTCTGCTATTCTTCCATTTATTAATTTTTCCTTTCTCACTTCCTTTCCCATAACCCTCTTTCTGCATTTTCTAGGAGAAACTGGTTGTGACATCTTACGTGTTATTAGATGTTATCAGATTAGAGCCTTAAAAGCCGTATTTTATATTCCAGAATTAATTACTTTTTATTACGGCCAAGTTCAATATGTTTGAGTTGTGGTATTCTCATCCGGGGTGGCCATCCAACAGCACACAATGTCTTCGTGGCCCAGAAACGAATCATGCGATGTAGAGCAGGTGTTCCAGCAACTCACTCTTGTATAAATTTGTTCAAATAATTTAAAATATTATCCTTCCTTTATTTATATTATGAAATTATTAATTTTTGTTTTTAAAAATAAATCAAACTTTACCACCAATGAATCAATAGGGACATATTGTATAATACCCGCTCTAAATCACAATTTCACATTCTATTTAGAAACGTATTTCCATCCGTGAATGGTCCGGATAATTTGAGGTTAAAGTTGTTTAACTTATTATCAATATTTTATAAAACTATTGAAACTTTACCTACATTTAAGAGGCATTTAAAGATAAAGGAGTTTGCGCAAAAATAATAATATTAATAGAAATAATTTTAATTATCAGACCAGATTCGTTTTATCACAAAATTTTTAGTCCTCTGTGTAAAAAAAAACCTCGAAAAAACCCATACTCAAAGATTTATATTATTATATTATATTATTTAGCCTAAATTATTTAACGGAAGGGCGGAGTGGGACCTGTATTTGTGAGAGAAAAGAGAGAGAAGTGGAAGCGCTTGGCTCCTCCTCCGGCATCTCGCCGCATGGCTGCTGAATTGCCGCGCTCGTTTTTATAAATGTATCACGCGCGCGTGCAGGCCCTAATGAAGTTAGAGCTTCGGGGTAAAAAAATCTTGAAAGAAAATTACTTGCCCAGCCCGAAGTCCCTAACCCTTTCCCTTGCCCTCCTACAGGGAGAAAATTTTGCGGGCCCCCCTCTCCCCTCCTAATCACCCGATCACAATTTGGTCGGACTCAAAACAAAGAGAAAAAAATTCCACATTCGATGGCGAAAAAAATTTCCCCTACCCTTTTCCTTCCTGGTGAAAAATGACTTTTTCTAATAATAGTAACAACAGTAAATTGGTTATTTCGCAACCATTTGTTTATTTATGGCGGAAATTGAAAATACATGAGCGGAACTCATAGTAGGCACATTAGTACACAATCTCACGTTTGCTGCGCGATATGCGGACAAAATTGGGGAAGTTACAGCAGTTTTAATTTCATTTACATTTACCCTTCCCCCTCCTCACTGGGAATTTCAAGTCAAGTTGATTCCCTAATCAACCTAACGACTTGAAATTTGGACACAATACTTAGGTCCTGAGTGTCTATCGAAGGAAGAAAAAAAGTCACCAATACACTTTCTTATATCAAAAGCAAATAAAATTTAAATATAAAAAATTTAATAGTATAAAGTATAGAAAAAATATTGCACAAGTTTCAACGCGTGTAAAGAATTATATAACTTATAACATTGATGGTAAAAATAGTAAAAATGAATATCCTCCTTCTGAGTTGTTTTTTGTGATATAACACAGACAATAAATAATTTTAAACGTATAAACAACACTTAGTGAGTGACAAAAATAAATATCAAAAAGCAATGTAAATGCCCGTCTCGAAATAGAAAAGGTAAATAAATAAATAATAAATAAACATCACAGATATTAGACAACCCCCAATTCCAGAAGCTTTGTGCGGAAGGGGGTTACACATTGAAACAACGCAGACATACAACCATTTCCTCCGACAGTGCCAGTGCCGGAGCCAGGATTCTAACCCGGTGGCACGATACCCGTGTGATTAATCCCGATTGCCACCTCGCGCCTTAACCCACGCGGCTATCGGCCAGAAATTTAAATCATATATGGCCAAAAATATTCGTATGAACCCATGTAACAGGTGTTTGATGGTTTACAAATATGATGTTAATTTGCACGAAGATAAAATTAATACGAATCTGAATCTGTTAACCAAAATAATATGAAGAAATGAATAAGTAGTAAAATAGTTTTGATTTGTAACTAAATTTTGATTTTACATCACAATTAACTTAGTTAAGAAATCTTATATATGTCTAAAGTTACTATATGCCAACAAACAGTTTCTGAATTTTAAACCAAGGAAAAAGCTGTGCGAAACGATTATTTTACCAATCTTTTAATACTGTGACACTATGTACTATCCATTATTGGATACAGTTAACAAAAAACGCATCCAGAAAGTTCAAAATACTTGTTGTCGACTAATATTTGATTTAAGAAAGTTCGATCACATTAGCGAAAAATTCTCCGAGCTAAATTGGCTAAAGATGGACAGTACATGGAAATTGCATTTCTTAGTTTTTATATATAGAATTTGTATCACGTCTTCTCCTGCTTATCTTAGAGACAAACTAATTACTCGTAACCAATGATGAAACGGTTTTCATTGTTTACTTATTAGTGTCATGTTGTCACGATCTGAGCGACGGGGGTTAGCAGGACGTCCACGGATATCGCCAGCATCACCCTGTAGAGGATAAGTGCCGACGATAGCCATGGCTAAAATCACTTTACTCGCTTGGCATGTCGAGAGGGTAAATTACGTTACTAAGTGAACACACAAATAAAACATAGTGGTAACATAACAGATTGAACATTTATTATAACAGAACAAAACCAAACAATGAAATTAACATAATAAAATTTACTACTTACATTCCAGCGGATTTAGCTATCCTGAGGCATGGCCTCTGGGAGGGAGTTGCCCCACGCACCACCTAGGCCTGCTTCTCTAAAAATCCAGACGACAACTGACTAACTCATTTACTTTTTTCCATTTCGTTTCCCGGTACTTGCACTCTCAGCATTTCTGCAACTAGCGGGCCGTGTGCACCGTTGCTGAGTTTGCTGGATTTCCGCGGACATTGTAACCAGCAACTTATTTTACTTTAAGATATCGGATTAAATTAATTTTGTAACTAAAGCGTTTCCTGAATAAAATCATATACCGGGTGGTCCAAATAATTGTCTAGGTACTGCGTGACAATATGATTATGATTGTTACTACATATTATTACTTTCTCATTATTACCTTCTAATTGCCACTGTTTTCAACTTTTCTCTTTTTCTCTTTTATATTATTTTACGCTTTATTTATATCTCATACTTAACTTGTAATTACAGGGTTAAGTGGAGGAATAGCCTTTGGCTAAACTTCGCCCTTTAAATAAAGACGTTTTATTATTATTAGTATTATAATAAATTTATCATAAAACTACTTTCGCTTTAACACAAAGTTCCTGTAATTTACTTGCCAATAAAAATCCACAGAATTCCTCTTGTAGGCGGTAAAATTTCCAGTAGGGAAGGTTTTGAAATACCAATAGTTGTAAAATATTACATAAATGCCTATTATCCGATGAAGCAAATTATAAAAAAATAATTGTTTTATCGGGAGACCATTTTGTTGTTGGATATGTTTAAACTTCTACCTTTCTCCAGGACTAACTTAATTTTCGATGCAATAAGATGAGTTTCATGATAATGCCTTGTATTGGATTTTGAAATACTCAATGGTCGTAAAAAAACAGTGAATGCAGTAAAATTATGTAACAATACGGTATGATCAAAACAGGCCTAGAATAATAAATAATACTGTAAAAAGAGCATATAAATTTACTTTAAAGATCATGAAACATGAGATAAAATGCATTCTAATTAATTAGAAAGTTACCTTAGATCTTATGAGGCCTTTTCACAAAAAATTCAAATTTAGAAATTGCCACTTCACAAAAATTTATCAGAATAACTTTTCCAATACTTGACACCTTTGAATTTGTGTGATCAATTATGCAATTCCACCGTACTTTACATATATAACCAAGTTAACTGTATATATAATACTTCACACAGTAGGTAGGTGTTAATGCCTTTCTATCACTCCTAGTTTTCCTCTATATTTCTTTTGCCACCTCATTAAGATAATTCCGAGGAAAACGCAACTTTTTATACAGGGTGTCCCACGACGAACTGCGGCGATCGATATCTCGAAAAGTAGACATCGGAAAATTTTTAAAATTTGGCAGTAAACTAATGTCGATGGGGGCAACTCGGTTAAAATATTTTCAAGATGGTGGCACTTCCGGTTATACCGGAAGTCGATACCAACTTGCTTATTTTAAATGGGACACCCTATATATTATTACATTTTTGGATTGTACAGAAAATTCTAGGTTGATTTTCCTATACCTAGGTTTCCCCGTTTTTGAGATATTTCAATTTTTATGTCAAAAATGACGTTTGCGGGCCCTAAAAGATTTATCAATTTTTCCTATAAGGAAGCGCTTTTATTATCTAATTTGGGTTCGATTCTTTGTTGAAAAAGATCTACTTTAATAGAGTTTTTATAATATTTTAATAAGCATTAATACAGAGTGTCCAAAAAATAAGAATAAAGATGAAATTGAGAAAACTGTCAAAAATCAATTTTTTCAAATGGAAACCCCCAATTTTTATAATCTTATCCTATTCGCCATTAAAAATAAGGGTAAGTTTGTATATGGATGTCTATTCCGAAAATTTTTAATTTTCGAAATATTCCCAATTCAATATTTCTATACGGATATTTTGTTATGGATATTAAGTTAAATTACTCTTAGTTGGCTATGACGGCGTTGAGTGCTTAACAAATATATGTAGCTGTCACTTACCAATTGACAAGTATTAATTATCATGCTGGGGCGCTTAAATTATGCACACGAGGATTACTTAAATTTGTTTATAATCAATGGAGAATGTTACAAAGTTTTATCAAAAACATATGAAATATTTGCTACTAGATATCCAGAGAAACAAAAACCGTCTCCGAACAGTATTTAATGAATAATGGAGAATTTCAAAAAATTCGGCACTGCAACAGTTCATAAAATAATTAAACAAATGTAACTTAGATACAAAAGGTTCTTACATAAAATACTAACAGTATAACTACTTATACTCAGGAAAATATTTTATTTTAATAAGTGTTCAAAGTGTCCACCCTGAACTTCCAAAAATTTTTCGCACCTCTTGATTAATTCGTCATGGGTGGCCGCTCTAATAGAACCTGGAGATAATCTTTCAAAAGCATTCCTTACTCTTGCCTGACAATCTTCCATTGTTGTGACTGGATTAAAATAAACCATACCTTTTATTAAACATAATATTTTTAGTCGCAAACTCCTCTATAAATCCTTATTTTACTATAAGGAACCTAACCAGACTGCAACCAACAGCTACTCTCCGGGCTATGTGCCCCGCCGAGCGCTGAATTACAAGTTACAAGCCTGGGGCGTTAAGTGTAATAATTGCATATTACCATCAAAACGCTAATGCTTCGATTGCAACAAACACCAGCCGAAAGACTGATCCTACTTAAAGGAGCTCCCTTGCCAGTCGTCACACACCACTTGCAGACTGCAGTTTCGAGCTGTTGGCTCTCGTCAGTGCAAGGTAGGTATGCGACGACCGACATGAGAATCCTTTGACTATAGTACATCCCGGTATTTTTACAATAGCGACATGTAAAACAGCCAGCAGGCGCCATCCAGCGGTCCAGTGTCTGTTGCAATCGAAAAATAAATAGCCTGACTTGGCTTAGCATAGTTCAAATGTGCTTTTAGAGGGCGGAATATTAAACATAATATTTTTAGTCGCAAACTCCTCTATAAATCCTTATTTTACTATAAGGAACCTAACCAGACTGCAACCAACAGCTACTCTCCGGGCTATGTGCCCCGCCGAGCGCTGAATTACAAGTTACAAGCCTGGGGCGTTAAGTGTAATAATTGCATATTACCATCAAAACGCTAATGCTTCGATTGCAACAAACACCAGCCGAAAGACTGATCCTACTTAAAGGAGCTCCCTTGCCAGTCGTCACACACCACTTGCAGACTGCAGTTTCGAGCTGTTGGCTCTCGTCAGTGCAAGGTAGGTATGCGACGACCGACATGAGAATCCTTTGACTATAGTACATCCCGGTATTTTTACAATAGCGACATGTAAAACAGCCAGCAGGCGCCATCCAGCGGTCCAGTGTCTGTTGCAATCGAAAAATAAATAGCCTGACTTGGCTTAGCATAGTTCAAATGTGCTTTTAGAGGGCGGAATATTAAACATAATATTTTTAGTCGCAAACTCCTCTATAAATCCTTATTTTACTATAAGGAACCTAACCAGACTGCAACCAACAGCTACTCTCCGGGCTATGTGCCCCGCCGAGCGCTGAATTACAAGTTACAAGCCTGGGGCGTTAAGTGTAATAATTGCATATTACCATCAAAACGCTAATGCTTCGATTGCAACAAACACCAGCCGAAAGACTGATCCTACTTAAAGAAGCTCCCTTGCCAGTCGTCACACACCACTTGCAGACTGCAGTTTCGAGCTGTTGGCTCTCGTCAGTGCAAGGTAGGTATGCGACGACCGACATGAGAATCCTTTGACTATAGTACATCCCGGTATTTTTACAATAGCGACATGTAAAACAGCCAGCAGGCGCCATCCAGCGGTCCAGTGTCTGTTGCAATCGAAAAATAAATAGCCTGACTTGGCTTAGCATAGTTCAAATGTGCTTTTAGAGGGCGGAATATTAAACATAATATTTTTAGTCGCAAACTCCTCTATAAATCCTTATTTTACTATAAGGAACCTAACCAGACTGCAACCAACAGCTACTCTCCGGGCTATGTGCCCCGCCGAGCGCTGAATTACAAGTTACAAGCCTGGGGCGTTAAGTGTAATAATTGCATATTACCATCAAAACGCTAATGCTTCGATTGCAACAAACACCAGCCGAAAGACTGATCCTACTTAAAGGAGCTCCCTTGCCAGTCGTCACACACCACTTGCAGACTGCAGTTTCGAGCTGTTGGCTCTCGTCAGTGCAAGGTAGGTATGCGACGACCGACATGAGAATCCTTTGACTATAGTACATCCCGGTATTTTTACAATAGCGACATGTAAAACAGCCAGCAGGCGCCATCCAGACACTGGACCGCTGGATGGCGCCTGCTGGCTGTTTTACATGTCGCTATTGTAAAAATACCGGGATGTACTATAGTCAAAGGATTCTCATGTCGGTCGTCGCATACCTACCTTGCACTGACGAGAGCCAACAGCTCGAAACTGCAGTCTGCAAGTGGTGTGTGACGACTGGCAAGGGAGCTCCTTTAAGTAGGATCAGTCTTTCGGCTGGTGTTTGTTGCAATCGAAGCATTAGCGTTTTGATGGTAATATGCAATTATTACACTTAACGCCCCAGGCTTGTAACTTGTAATTCAGCGCTCGGCGGGGCACATAGCCCGGAGAGTAGCTGTTGGTTGCAGTCTGGTTAGGTTCCTTATAGTAAAATAAGGATTTATAGAGGAGTTTGCGACTAAAAATATTATGTTTAATATTCCGCCCTCTAAAAGCACATTTGAACTATGCTAAGCCAAGTCAGGCTATTTATTTTTCGATTGCAACAGACACTGGACCGCTGGATGGCGCCTGCTGGCTGTTTTACATGTCGCTATTGTAAAAATACCGGGATGTACTATAGTCAAAGGATTCTCATGTCGGTCGTCGCATACCTACCTTGCACTGACGAGAGCCAACAGCTCGAAACTGCAGTCTGCAAGTGGTGTGTGACGACTGGCAAGGGAGCTCCTTTAAGTAGGATCAGTCTTTCGGCTGGTGTTTGTTGCAATCGAAGCATTAGCGTTTTGATGGTAATATGCAATTATTACACTTAACGCCCCAGGCTTGTAACTTGTAATTCAGCGCTCGGCGGGGCACATAGCCCGGAGAGTAGCTGTTGGTTGCAGTCTGGTTAGGTTCCTTATAGTAAAATAAGGATTTATAGAGGAGTTTGCGACTAAAAATATTATGTTTAATATTCCGCCCTCTAAAAGCACATTTGAACTATGCTAAGCCAAGTCAGGCTATTTATTTTTCGATTGCAACAGACACTGGACCGCTGGATGGCGCCTGCTGGCTGTTTTACATGTCGCTATTGTAAAAATACCGGGATGTACTATAGTCAAAGGATTCTCATGTCGGTCGTCGCATACCTACCTTGCACTGACGAGAGCCAACAGCTCGAAACTGCAGTCTGCAAGTGGTGTGTGACGACTGGCAAGGGAGCTCCTTTAAGTAGGATCAGTCTTTCGGCTGGTGTTTGTTGCAATCGAAGCATTAGCGTTTTGATGGTAATATGCAATTATTACACTTAACGCCCCAGGCTTGTAACTTGTAATTCAGCGCTCGGCGGGGCACATAGCCCGGAGAGTAGCTGTTGGTTGCAGTCTGGTTAGGTTCCTTATAGTAAAATAAGGATTTATAGAGGAGTTTGCGACTAAAAATATTATGTTTAATATTCCGCCCTCTAAAAGCACATTTGAACCATACCTTTTATTGTTCCCCATATAAAATAGTCTAAAACAGACAGATCAGGAGAACGGGGAGGCCACAGAAAAGGTGCATTGTAGCAATCCACTTATCGTAAAAAGTTTCTTCCAAGAAGTTGTTAACTATGAAGCTGCTGTGTGGTGGCGCGACATCGTGTTGGTAAAATATTTGCCTATGTTCAGCTAGCGGTAAATTGTTCAAATATTCATTAACTAAATCTTGTAATATATTCAAATATCTTTCACCTAAAAAAAGTTGATACGTAATTTAAAAAACAGAAACTATTTAAGTATTAATTCATTACCATTTAAGTTTTCTTCATAAAAATTTAGTTTTACGACTCCATCATTTCTCACAGCACAGTACACATTAAATTGCCAGGTTTCTTGATAATTTCGCAATCTCACGGCATGGAGATTTGAATCACACCAAAAGTGGGAATTATGTCTGTTGAAAAGTCCATTTTTCGTAAATTTTGTCTCGTCAGTCCAAATTATGTGGTTCAAAAATCGAAAGTCGCCTTGTAACATTTTTAAATTTTTAAAAAATTGCGTTCTAAAAAACTTCAAACCTTAAGTGACGTATTCGTTTTCTGTGAATCGCCCGGTTATTTATAATTAGATAACTTTCTTGAGCCGACGTTGTAGAAATACTTGTGCAGAATCACAATTTACAACGCGTTAGCTGTTAATTTTTACAGTCAATTAATATTTTAATTGTAAATTAATTTTGTGTGGAAGCATTTAATTCACAACAAGAATGTTTACTGTAAGTATCTAATTTGTTAGTTTTATCTGTTTTAATATACAAAGTGGTTAAGTCCAGCCAAGTGTAACTTAACAAAGCCACATCGGTAATGGCCATTCAAAGAAATTAAGTGAAATTAAATGGACATCAAAAGGCCAACCAAGCAAAACGGCATGTTTATTCTATTCACTATAAATAGAAACAAACATTAATCGTGAAATGCATTCATTTATTTTATTTAGTGCATATACAGTTTATTTAGCGTACTTGGAGTAGAAGTTGCAATCAGGCATGATCGACCGCTTGTGTCTATTTGATCGCTTACGTGGTGATAAGCCAATATATTTAAGAATCCATCTTACGAAAATGGCCACTGAATACTACAGCTTGCGGGTCTTTAAATATATTTTCATTTAGGTGTACAACACGGTAAACTCTATTAATAAACGACTATAATGTTTATTGTCTGAATAAATGGAGTTCTCAGTCTCATAGATACATTTTTATAAGCCACATTAATTTGTATTTTAATACGCTATCAAAGGTTTTTAAAATTCCGTAAATTGGTCTCTTTATAGTGTTTCATGTAAAGGCGAAATTCACGTTATTTTTGCTTGATATTCTTTATAATGTCATGGGTGTACCATTTAGGTACACATCAGGTTTATTTTTATTCTTATATACAGGAACATGCAAATCAAAGATATTATATAATATTGCTGAAAGTCATTTGTGGCATTCTACGAATATTTTTTCCTTTTACTTGGGTTCTCTACCACATGTATTATCCTCTTCAAAAACAAATCACCGAATCTACAAAATAATAGAATTATTGGAAAAAGTCTCTGCGCCTGTGACATTTACGTCAAAGGAACAGTCAGAGACTATTTTTTGCCAATAATATAAATCGGAATAAACACAGAAATAATGTATTTTGCTGACGTTTCGAAAAGTAGTCTTTTTCCGTTTTCAAAACTTTTTTCGTAGAACTCTTATTCGCTATATATGTCAAATACACAGCTTTAAGATTCTGTTTATATTTCCATAGATACTTACTACTTACACAGAACTGATGATATTTTCTTTTAGATAATGTTGAGTTCGTTCAGTTCTTCTTTCAAAATTGGTAGCCAGGTTGTACAAAAACTTACAGAAAAATTCGATACGCATTTATCGTCATTTAATAAGATTATTGCTGAATCTTTAATTTTTTCTTTTTTTTGTTATCTGCCTCTTTTGTTAAAATTTTTGCCGAGTCCCATTTTATTATATGTCCGTTTTCCCAAACATGTTCACAAATCTTTGATTTCTGAATTTCATTCTTTCTAATGTAATTCTTGTGCTCATCCAACTTCACACTGAAAGGTCTCTATGACTCACCCACATAACATTTATCACATTCGCATCGCACGGGATATTGTAAATACAGTTTTTTGAATTCTGCTCCCGGTTTATGCCATACCAATATCCTGCTGATAGAACTCATTTTCCAATTGAAAATAGGTTGTTTTTATACACAGTGTTAAGAGTTCCATTATGCTATTTACACTTAATTAGTTCTAGTTTCCAAATTATTATCATTCAGCAACTTATCTTTTAACTATTTTTAAGGTTTCATCTACCGGAACATTGGTAAAAAGACTTACTACATCAAAACTAACCATCAGGTGTGATTCATGAATATCGTTTTGATAAATTTTTTTCTATAAAATGTTTATTATTTTTAATATATGAATCGGTACTTCCAGATAATGGATCAATAATTTTAAGTAAAAATTTTGCCAAATTATGACATGGTGAATTAATAAAACTAAATTGGTTTTAAAGGGATATTTTGTTTGTGCCTTTGGTAAACCATAAAAATGAGGAGGCTTACTATGAATCATTAAATTCGTGTTTGTATTTAAACAAAGTTCTGTAAATTTTGCTCTCTATTGATTTTGTTGGATAGTGTTGAATAGGGTCCCTCATTTACAAGAGTCATGATTTTTGTATCTTATATATCTTTATCTATAATTACTGTGGCATCTGCATCTGCTGGCAATATTTTTATACTTTCATCGCGCTTTAAAGTATTTATCGATTGCTTTTCTTCTGGAGTTAAATTATCTTCGATTTTGTATTGCTTTTCTAAAGCAATTTTTGCCCGTATGCGATATTCATTCCCATTATCTGTTGGTAAATTTTGAGCCGTTTTTTCTATTGCCGCTACTATATCAAATTTTGGAACAGATTTCGGGCTTATTGCAAAATTTAAGCGTTTTGATAATACAAGCCTGTCTGAAATGGACAAAACTCAGTTTGACATATTAATGACAGTCCTGTCAGTTAAAGGATTATTATTTATATTTTGCAATTGCCTAATATGTTTATTTAGTTTCTAAATTTACGTAAATGCGTACCTTTTTGCAGATTACAATATTTTTCATAACTGAACCTGACATTCCGGTTTATAAACTGATAATCCTGTTCTATGACGTTCCTGTTTAGTTCATTTCCTGTGTAAGTAATGTCACCAATAATTGGAAGAGGCAGATAACAAAACACGAAAAATTAAAAAATCAGCAATAATCTTATTAAATGAAGATAAATGCGTATCGAATTAATTATTCTGTAGATATTTGTACAATCTGGTTACCAATGTTAAAAGAACTTAACTTAACTTAAAGAAGAACTTAACAAACTCAACATTATCTAAAAGAAAATATTACCAGTTCTGTGTAAGTAGTAAGTATCTATGGAAATGACATAAACAGAATCTTAAAGCTGTGTATTTGATATACACAGCGAATAAGAGTTCTTCCAAAAATGCTTTGAAAACGGAAAGACACTACTTTCTGAAACGTCAGCAAAATGCATTATTTAAAGTTCACAAGCGCAGAGGCTTTTTTTCAATAATTCTATTATTTTGTAGATTCGGTGATTTGTTTTTGAAGAGGATAATACGTGTGGCCGAAAACCCAAATAAAAGGAAAGAATATATTATATAATATTTCATAAAAAGCATCACAAGCTTGATTTGCATCAGAATAATCTTCCAAAAATGACCAATTTACAGACAGTATACAATTATAATATAATTCTGTGAAATTAGCCCGTCTAAAATTATAACAGTTGCTAGTTGCTGCTAATTGAGGGAGAAAAATTCTTTACAGATGATATTAGTAATTATTTATATAAAAAAATTAAAATAAAAAATCTCTTAAGCGGCATAATATTCAAAGCAAAAATAACGTTATTAAAAATAAAAACGAAAGTAACTTTTTATTTATCTGGTGTCAAGACCTAAACCGGCTCCACAAATAATTATACTAAGTGTATTTTGTGACATTGATACACCAGAAATAAATAATATGTATCATATCTCAAAAGATAATTATAGAATAGAATGTTATGGTAGTAAGCTTAATCGAGGCATATTTAATTATATAAATTTTCAACATACTGTCTCATGAAATCTGCTTTATTGGAAGAAGCCCTATGGATTCGCCGTTGCCATGGTTCAACAATGTCATCAGTGGTGCTTCAGTAATGTAATGATAATAATAATGTTATAATGAAAATGCACACGAACGACGCGAGAACGGAAGTCCACTAAGCGGCTGACGTTAGGGTGTAACTCTGATTCCTCATCAGTTTCCTGCACAACACGCGCCTATCACACGTTTCACATACGATGTTATCGTTGTAATTTCATATTACAGTTTATTTATGAGATAAAAATTAGACGCGATTTTGCTGTTTGAAACTAAACACCTATTATCACTCACATTGATTTTTTTTAATAAAACAGAATATTTATGTAAACAACAAAATAAAATAATAATTGCCACTCTAAAAAACTTTTTTACAGCACAAGCAAAATGAGTAACAATATATTTTTTTATTTTTAGCAAGTGTGGTAGTCAATGTTATCTATTAATTATCTCAATTATTATATAGTATATATATATATATATATATATATATATATATATATATGTATATATATATATATATATATATTCCTAATAGTGTTAGGAACAATTCCCAAAAAAGTTCTCATCTAACCAGTGTCCGCAACATCCCTTATTTTGGTAAAAACCTCCCCTGGTTGTACATTCTGGCTGTTTTTCTTAATTTTCTCGTAAACCGTTATTCAAACGTAAAAAACGTATAGGATCCAAAATGTTTCCCATTAAATTCTACATAAAAACTGTCATGTCAACATTTTAGCTATTCCTTACTTATTTCTCGCAAATAGCGTTTAAAGTTAGGGGTAGCGTTTATAAGGCCGTTAAAATATGTGGAATTAAGCTTTAATGATAATTACAAGTTGTAATATACCTACATAGGTAAAATTATCTAGGTCAAATTTTAAAATTTTGTTAAAATATATATATAGAGCACTGTAACTGAGCATTTTATAATTTGAGCTGGTTTCCACACCACCCGTGAGTTAGTGCTTTTTTCTTAAGTGGTATCCCTAGTAGGCCTACTCCACTGACGTTTCGATTCTTTATTAGTTTGTTGGATCTTGTTTATTTAGTATTTCCTCAGGTGGTGAATTTAAGCAACCTTGTCCATGGCAGTTGGAGCACATAGTTGAATATCGTAATCCAACTCTAATACATCCACATCGCTTACCGCAACCTTTTTTACAGTTGCACGATATAACTTTTAAAATAGAAACTAGAGCAGACGCCTCTGAAGTAAATCTGTAGCTATTCAAAGAAGTTTCCGTTCGTTCAGCTTTATATAACAAGTGTGAATTTCTCACGAGCAATCTAATCTTTCGTAGATTCGAGGTTGTTGAAAATATAAATAACATCTTCCAAATCCTTTCTCTGGTTAATATGCCTATTATTTGAGATTTTTGTTTTCCGAAAAAAGCAGACGTGGTATCACAACTACTAAACGCGTGTGCAAAAAGAACAGTTTCTTTAATATTTTCAATAACATTGGATTATTGTAAATAAGAAGATCTATAAGTCATTGTCTTCATATTTCTTTGGGCTAGTTTTAAAAACAAAATATCTTTACATTGAGGAGCAAAGGCAATAATCAGGGCGAAAAGATCGACATCTTGACCAACTACAACCACACAACCATGCTGGCTTGATAGATCGATGGCGGTTGTGACGATTAGTAAATCAGAATTGTCTAAAACCGTAAGCGCATATTCTCAGCATTTAATCTAGCGATAAGTTGAGAAATTAAACGATCTTGGTTCGCTATGTTACTTAACAATGTTAAAGCTAACCTTAACTTTGAACGCTATTTGCGAGAATTGAGTAAGGAATAGCCAAAATATTGATAACAGTTTTTGTGTAGAATTTAATGGGCAATATTTTTGGTCCTATACGTTTTTCACAGTTGAACAACGGTTTACTAGAAAATTAAGAAAAACCGCCAGAATGTACCGCCGGAGGGAGGTCAAAATAAGGGATGTTGCGGACACTGGTTAGATGGAAGCTTTTTTGGGTCTTGTTGCTAACGCTATTAGGAATATATATACATAATATAAAAACTTTATAAATAATTTCTCCTATTCTATGCTTTTCTGTTTAATTTACGTGTACTAGTAGTCCATTACTTAAAACTCATATTTTAAGCCATTGTCACTAGGTAGAATCATTTATGAGAAATTTTTAATTATTATTTCAACAATTATTTTGCGTTTCTTTACGTAACCAAAATGAAATATTTCTTCGTCACCGCGTTTTGTTAATATCTTGGATTTATGTTCCCATTTCTAACAAGATAGTGAGAGTGATATATAATTTTCTTTTTATGCTTTCGTTGTAAAAAGTATCAATGTTCAAGTAAAAATAAATCGTCTTAAACAACTTTTTAGTTGCTATGTTTTAATTATAGGAATAATTCATACTGTTGTTGATCTTGTTATTGACCATTTTCAAAAACTTTTATGTTTTCAACTTAACCATCATTAGAATATAGGTAATAAAAAAGTCATTTACCAATTTATTTTCAGTAACAAACCCAAAAATTCAAGTTTCATTAGTAAAATTAGCTCAAAATTTCTAAAGAGATTCTAAATTAAGAAATTACTTTTCAAAATTCCAAACCAAAATTATTTTCGCATTATAAATGTTCATACTTTCACTAAATTCAAAAAAATACCATTTTTTGATATCAAACAAGAAATCATGAAAATTTTTCATTGCAGTTTCTAAACTCACTATTTATTTCAGTTTCTAAAAAATGAAAATATGCTGACCGACGACGAACAAATCTAGTTTTTGTGAACGATCCATGCTTTGATGGAAGTCTGAAGGACGTATTTTCTGCTCGAAAAACTTAGAAAAATTAAAAAAAATAGGAAAAAGAAAAAATTAATTTTCTTTTTCCTCAACCTTTTCTTAAATTCTAAATAATAATATTACGTTCACAAAATTTTTAGGGTTCAACGTGACTGTTTCAGACGGAGAATAATGGATAAATCATACTTACCGTCGTTTATGCTTAACTGCGGCTCTGATGGTATCGATTGGAAGACGTAGTAACACTATAAATCTAACACTGTTTGTTTCACACTCTCTTAAAATTAAATCTGAAAGGGAATTTTGTTAGAAAATACAAGTAAGAGACAATATAAAGTTCAAAAAATGTATATTAAATCTTTAAAAAATTTATGTTTTTACAACAACTTCTTCAGAGAAAATGTTAACAAACAATGGTCTGACCCGTGTACAACACATGGTGAGGAACGGGACGATTCATACGGTACCAACTACCATCCAATATGCAGTTTGATAAGCTAACGATGCACAAAAAGATTCAAGAAAAGTTTCATGTAACTGAAATTTTGGTATGCTTGCCTGTCTTATAAACGTATTTTATTAATTCACATAAATTTTGGTCGCTCCTCGGAGCTTAAAATTGCTTGAAGCGTATCTACTTCGTTTGTATTATGCAATAACAAATTTTACGTTCAGGCAAGGCAGATCCCATGCACGTGTGAGTACATGGTAATAATACTTTTTTGACTCCGAATCACTGAGGAACCGGTTTAGGGCAAACCCCGTCAAAACACATCATTTCCCCGTCAAATCCGACTGTTAGGAAATGATGGGGGTCCCATGTCGCTAAGGGCTATTTTCGCTATAACTTCCGATATACTTTGAATAGTCGTTGGATTAACTTGTCCTCATATTCGATACCTCGTAAGAGTTGCAGTGCTTGACAACGTGGATTCGTAAAAGGGTTTTTAATCTTGGAAATTTGGAAGTTCAAGTCCAATTTTAGTATACTTTCTAAAATTGGGTGGTCGGGGCGACATTACGTCCCTGTGCAGCGACATTTACTACACTTACCAAATTAACGCTCCTCGAAGAGTTAGCGAAAATTTGGCATAAAAAACGCTCCGAAGAGCAAAAATATATTTCCAAGAATTAAAAACCTCCTCCACGGCGTTTTTACGTGAAGCACGCTTTTCTTACGAAGTATTTCCTAAGTCGGATTTTGTTACAACGTCGAAAAGTATATCGGGGTTATAGCGTTCTTTAACACTCCCCTCCTTTCCGTGAATCTTTTTGTGTAACGTTTGGTAAATTGGTTGTTTGAAAATAAAATGGATCATTGGATGTAGTCTCCCATGTGTTGTATTCGGTTATAGTTCAGACCGGCCTATCTGAACAAAACATAGATGCAAATCTAAAAATGGTTATAAGTTTGAACATATATCGATGCATAGCATTCGATTGAATTATTGAACATTGGGTTTCAAAATGGCATAAAAAAAAGAAAAAAATCGAGAATCCTCAGATTCTCGATGACACAACACAAACACTTTCGACGCACTTATCTTTCTTAGTGTTCTTCCACTAATGCGGGCTTGCGTCTGCTCCTCCTCGTGTCTATGCCTCGTCGATCACCTTCGGTGTCGAACTGCCTTCTGGAACAGCTTAGGTGGTCCTCGGACTGCTTGGCTCCAGCTATACTATGGCTCTGCTCAGTTTATATGAAACAATATAAAACAAAATTTTAGTAATATGTTTGTTCATATCCCGTCTGGGGATCTGCGACCGATAACATATCGTCGTCTTTGAGAATAGGAACACTGAATTTTGTTGACTTATATTGATTGAAATGGTTTCCGTGTAGTTAAAAAAAATCTCTTCTTGGGAGAAATCTGCGACCGATATCACATCGTCGTCTTTGAGAATAGGAACATTGAATTTTGTTGACTTATATTGATTGAAATGGTTTTTATTAAAATCTCTTCTTGTGAGAAATCTGCGACAGAATCTGCATCCGTCGGATCGTTGCATCTGCCCCTCCAGCAGACGTGGCGGCATCTCGCCCTTGAGTTGCTAGACTCGTCTGAATCGCGCTCTTGCGTCAGAGTCGTCGTCTTTCCATGCCGTGCCAATGGAACATTTGTTTGGACCCTTTGGGTCGGACTCTGCTTACAGATGTATATGTTTTGAACATATGAGGACTTAGAAAAATTATAAAAAATACCAACTCTGCCGGACACGGTCAGAGTTGCTGCAGTGAATTTGGAAGATTTGTATGGACGATACAATATCCTCAATGAAAATAACTTGTAAAAAATGCATAAAAAATACCAATTCTTGCCTGACACGACAAGAAGTTGGTATGGAAATTTTGATATAAAATAAACCTAGCACTAAGTTAAAACTTAGCCTAGGTTGAAAAATGTTATAAAAATATAATTGAATCTCCAGAACTTGATTCTGAATCAGAAGTGGAAGCATCTCGTGGCGGTGCATGGATTTGTACAACCGTTTGCTCCGGCGGTGGAGGTTCTGTGGAATCGTCTGAGAACGGGGAATCATTTCCATCGAGTGATGTTCCGCCTGGACTAGCATTTTCTTCATCGGAAGATTCGATTTCCAAGTTGTGCTCCTCTGGCGGGGCTGGTCTCAAATCATTGACATGTACTCTTGTCGTTACATTTCCCTTCTGCACGAGATACACTTCATCTGAAAACTTCTTCAGAATTCTGGTTGGGCCTGACCAAGACGGCGTGAAGGTATGTACCTTCCTTTTCCTCTTACTCATGACTCTGTCTCCTACTTTGAAAACGATCGGAGTGACGGCCTCTTTCGGCGCATATTTTTGTTTGTAATTTTGTTGTGCCTGACGGGCTTCCTTGACTCGCTCGTATCGTGGAAGCGTTTGTTGCTTGGCTCTTTCTTGCCTCCAGGCATACAAATCCCATTCGCCTCTTTCGGCTGGATCATATCCTAACACGATCATGCTAGGTGTTTGATTTGTAGCGGCGTTCCTACGATTTCTTAAGATGTATGTCATCTGATGCACGTAGCGATCCCAAGTGTCGTTTGGCTTTTTAAATAAAAGGGTGTTTAAAATTTTCTTACATTCCTGAACCCGTCGTTCCACGGGGTTGGATTGTTGGTGATATGCCGGAATTAAGTATCGTTCGATACCATTCCTTTCGCAAAAAGTGATGTACCATTCGGAATTGAAATGACCGCCATTGTCTGAAATTATGACTCGAGGGACTCCGAATCTTGCTACTATTTCTTCGTCGATAAATTTGGCTATCGTTCTGCCGTCGACCTGAATGTATGCCTTTGCCTCTATCCATTTACTGAAAACGTCTTCGACGATAATCATATATCTGTTTTCGGCGTCTTTAGTCCTCTGCAGCGGGCCAATTACGTCGACGCTCAAGGTTTCAAATGCATTTTGTGGTGCATGACTTCTAAGTGGAGCATTGGGTTGGGCTTGTCTTGTCTTTACAGATTGGCATATCAGACAGTCGTTTATGTATCTGCCTACGATCCTGGCCATATTATTGAAATAGTAGCGTTTTGCTATTTTCCTGAGAGTCTCGTCTCTTCCTGGATGACATGCTTCATCTCGGTCATGATAATGGTAAATCAATTCCTTTATTTTCCTCTTTGGAACTATCAATTTAAAATTTCGATCGCAATCTTTAAAAAGTACATCGTCTTGGACGTGAAAATTTTTCATAAAAATAAGATCCGCATCGGAACGTTGTTCCTGTTGAAATAGATCATTCCAACGGCGGATCTTGTCTTGAATATCTCTTGAACTCAATTGAGCCTGTACGATATCTTCGTATATTTCTGAATGCGTTAAAACAGAAATACGTTCTGGACACTTATAATTTGGTAGGAACATTCTTTCCTCTTCATCGTCTGTCTCGACATACTGATTTTGTGGGTTACGACTGAGAAAATCTGCTAACAAATTCTCCTTTCCTGGACAGTGTTCAATTTTGAATGCATATTCTTGCAATAGTAATGACCATCGTGTAAATTTTGTTTTGTCGTCCTTATGTTTGTTTAACCAAAGTAACGCCCTCTTGTCCGTCTTCACCAAGAACGGTTTGTCTGCTAAGTACATCTTGTACTTTTTAATATAGTTCACCACCGCCAAGCATTCCAGCTCGTTTATGTGATAACGCCTCTCTGCTGGAGATAACGTGTTGCTTGCATACGAGATTATATATTTTTCGCCGTTGTCGCCTAATTGATATAATACTGCCGAAAGGCCTTGCAGGGATGCATCTGTTTGCAAAATGAACTGACGTGAAAAATCCGGCCGATGGAGTTCCAGCGGTCCGGATAGTAATTCTTTTCTAAACGCTTCATCGCATGTATGGTTCCAGTGAAAACGATTTTCCTTCGAAAGAAGTTTCGTTAGTGGCTTCGTGATCATCGCCACATTTGGTAGATATTCTCGTACCCAGTTGCAAAGCCCTAGGAAACTTTGTAGCTGCTTTTTTGTAGCTGGAACGGGATAATTTTGAATTTGTAAGACATGTTTTTCTAATGGTTGGGAAGTATCAGTTCTAATTGTATGGCCTAAATATTGGATTTCATTCGTCGCTATTACACACTTTTCCGGTGACACTTTTAGATTGTGCAGACGTAGTCTTTCAAAGACTAATCTCAAGTGGGACATATGCTCCTTCACGTTTACGCTGTAAACGATTATATCATCTAAATACACTTTACAGAAATGGTGCAGGTAACCCGTTAAAACGTCCTTTGCCATGAATTTCTGAAAGGTACAGGGAGCTGTCTTGAGACCGAAAGGCATGACATTAAATCTGTAAGCTGCCCCATCAGGAGTGGTAAAAGTCGAGATATCTTTTGATGCTTCATCTAGCGGTATTTGCCAATATCCACTTTTTAAATCCAACACAGAAAAAATCTTCGAATTGCCTAAATCTTTAATACTTTCGTGTATTTTGGGTAAGACGGAAGCTTCGTCTTCAGTCATTTCGTTCAAATGGCGATAATCGATGCAAAAACGTGGTTTCTTGTCTGAGCGTTTTATGATCACGGGTGGTGAACTATATTGGGCAGTGCTAGGTTCGATGACACCAGCTTTCAACATCTCTTCGATTTGGTCGTACATAATTTTCTTAGTACTCGGAGACATCGGATATGGTCTGATATTAAATGGTTTCGTGTCTTTTACTGTAATTTTGTGTTTCACAGTCACTGTGGTTGCTTGAGTCGGTTCCGCAGTGAACAGATCGACAAATTCTTCGAACAGCGGCCGTAGAAATTTGTCTTTAATAACAAGCTCTTCAGGAAGCTTTGCCTGCTGTCTCTCCCTCTGAGAAGCTTGATTCCAGAAGACGGTAATACGCTCTTCCGTGCCGGCATATAGGCATTTTCGGCCATAATCATATGCGACATTGTTCATATATAAGAATGGTGATCCTAATATTACTGTTTCATTCAAATTTTCGATTACTTGAAAATCAATTTCAAAAGAAGTGCCTGAAATTATTACTTTTAATTTTGTCTTGCCAAGAGAGTCCACCATTCGATCTCCGCACGCCATAGCAAATGATCGACGTGTCGTGAGATTTTTAAAATTATCCAACATCCTCGGATGGATAACGTTTCGCGTCGAGCCTGAATCTATCAGTGCGTCGACCGCATGTTCATTTATTTGAACTTTTATACGAGGCAAAGGGAACGCTTCGCTCATATAATTTATTGACTCCCTTGTCTTGTGCAGAGGAGCGTCGTAGTGGTCATGAGTATCGGAAAAAATTACTGGACATTGCTGCCGCCTTGGTTCGGCCGTTGTGCCGGGGATCTTGCAGATGGACCCTGGCCTGGGTCTCTGGCCCCTCGAAAGTTTCCCGGTCTCCTGTTGAGATGCGGGTTATTCGGGCATTGGCTATGGAAGTGCCACTGCACTGTGTCTGTACAGTATCGGCACGGGGTTGCCGGTCGGTCGGGTACTCGGAATTTCCCCGATCCGCCATTGAAATTGGTTTGCCTGCGGTCAGGATTCACTGATCCGCTTGAAAAATTAGGCATAAAAAAAGGACGACCAGGCGCTCTGCCTGGACCGTCCTGTCGAGATACGTCCTCTCGGAAATGCACCCTCGGTGCTGTCGGAGTTGGGCTTCCATTGCTCCTTATACTTGAATTTTGTTGACTTATGTGTCCCGGCTCTTGATAGTAAGACGCGCGGGACAGGCGTTGATCGATAAGCTGGATTAGCGACGTCTGTTCGTCAGCTGAATCCCGCTCGACGTTAGTAGCCGCTGCTATTAACATCTCTGTAGATGAAATTAGGTTGCTTCTCAAGCGTGACCTAATTTCTGGACGCAGTTGGTCCATGATGACCCGAGCTCTGATGGCTTCGGATTTGAAGGGATCAATACGATCGAAAAGGCAGGTTTTCCTTGTGATAAACACTGCCGTGTCGTCTAAAGACGTTTGCTTGGTGGCATACAGTTGAGCAATAGCTCGTGACTGTATGTCGGGAGAATTAAATCTCGTAAGGAATCTTTCCTTGAATAAGGTATACGAAGTAGTCAACGTCCTAAATTGTTCGGACCATCGTTGAGCTTCGCCCTTGAGTTGGCCGGTTACGTTATGGAGGCGATCATAGTCGTGGCTTATGCGAGCTCTGTCGAAATATTCCTCCATAATTTTCAGAAAAGCTTCTGGATCTTCATGATCAAGCCCATGGAACGTCACGTTCGGACATCTTTGTCTCTCATGGGGCGTACAGGTCGACACGTTCTGTATCGCCTGCACGAAGCCCTCTGCCATTTTCAGAAACATACTTTCCATCGAATTAGCAGTTTGTGGCTGTGAAGCAGATAAATTTACATTATTTCCCTCTGGAAACAGTCGTTGTGGTTCTATCCCTCTAGAACCGTCGTCGACGAGCGGTGCGGTGACTCGCTCGTAAAATTCTCTTGGGGTCGACCCCTCGGAGTCTTCCGCCATGAATGAGAAAGGATTAGTTGGGTTTGGGGACGGCATGGTCCCTGCTCGGGCGCCACGTGAACGATCCATGCTTTGATGGAAGTCTGAAGGACGTATTTTCTGCTCGAAAAACTTAGAAAAATTAAAAAAAATAGGAAAAAGAAAAAATTAATTTTCTTTTTCCTCAACCTTTTCTTAAATTCTAAATAATAATATTACGTTCACAAAATTTTTAGGGTTCAACGTGACTGTTTCAGACGGAGAATAATGGATAAATCATACTTACCGTCGTTTATGCTTAACTGCGGCTCTGATGGTATCGATTGGAAGACGTAGTAACACTATAAATCTAACACTGTTTGTTTCACACTCTCTTAAAATTAAATCTGAAAGGGAATTTTGTTAGAAAACACAAGTAAAAGACAATATAAAGTTCAAAAAATGTATATTAAATCTTTAAAAAATTTATGTTTTTACAACAACTTCTTCAGAGAAAATGTTAACAAACAATGGTCTGACCCGTGTACAACACATGGTGAGGAACGGGACGATTCATACGGTACCAACTACCATCCAATATGCAGTTTGATAAGCTAACGATGCACAAAAAGATTCAAGAAAAGTTTCATGTAACTGAAATTTTGGTGGGCTTATGCTTGCCTGTCTTATAAACGTATTTTATTAATTCACATAAATTTTGGTCGCTCCTCGGAGCTTAAAATTGCTTGAAGCGTATCTACTTCGTTTGTATTATGCAATAACAAATTTTACGTTCAGGCAAGGCAGATCCCATGCACGTGTGAGTACATGGTAATAATACTTTTTTGACTCCGAATCACTGAGGAACCGGTTTAGGGCAAACCCCGTCAAAACACATCATTTCCCCGTCAAATCCGACTGTTAGGAAATGATGGGGGTCCCATGTCGCTAAGGGCTATTTTCGCTATAACTTCCGATATACTTTGAATAGTCGTTGGATTAACTTGTCCTCATATTCGATACCTCGTAAGAGTTGCAGTGCTTGACAACGTGGATTCGTAAAAGGGTTTTTAATCTTGGAAATTTGGAAGTTCAAGTCCAATTTTAGTATACTTTCTAAAATTGGGTGGTCGGGGCGACATTACGTCCCTGTGCAGCGACATTTACTACACTTACCAAATTAACGCTCCTCGAAGAGTTAGCGAAAATTTGGCATAAAAAACGCTCCGAAGAGCAAAAATATATTTCCAAGAATTAAAAACCTCCTCCACGGCGTTTTTACGTGAAGCACGCTTTTCTTACGAAGTATTTCCTAAGTCGGATTTTGTTACAACGTCGAAAAGTATATCGGGGTTATAGCGTTCTTTAACATTTTCACAAATTATACATAATGTTACCGATCTACTGCCTTTCCTATGTATGCCCTAAATTTTTATTTTAGTTTCTAATTTGAATTTTCATTGCAGTTACCGAAAAAATAGAAAATTTTCAGAAATTCGAAATCCATTTCTAACTTAAATATATAAAATATTAAAGTTCAGTTATTCTCGCTTAAATCGTTTGTTTTGTAACGTGTTTCATTCATATTTGCAAATCTAAAATAAAATTTCAATAACCCACAACCAACCGTACTAAAAAGTCCACTGCAGTTCCTTTAAAACATCATGCAATCGAAAGCTTATTGCCTATAATAAGTGTGGTTCGATGCTCGAGGCTTTCCATCTTTAAAGATGCTTGCCTTGGGTTATTATATAAGCTTGACTTCTTGCTCCTCGGCTGACAATGTTTCTTTTGGTTGATTATTTTTAATCTTATTTTCATTTCTTGGGTAATTTTGTGTATTATGTTAATTTGTTGTTAGTAGAGTTGTATGTGGTTTTGTTTGTGGGGTGCTGTGCACCGTATTTGGCTCTTTTTTTATTTTTGTATATCATAACTCTTTTGATATTTTAATGTCACATTTATCTTCCAGTATTTTTAGTTGTTTTTGATTAATTATATTTTTTTCTTGTTTTTTTATGTTAAATTTTGTGTTTCTTGTACTTTTCTGTTTTATTATTTTTTTGTAATTTTCGTTCGTTTTTTAGATTTTCTTGTTGTTTCTACTTATTTTGTTAAAATTTATTTTTGTTAACATTTTTTAAATAAATTTCTTTGTTTACTTTAAAATATTGTGCAACAATGCTAAAATAAAGTTTTACCCTCGTTTGTAAATCAATCTTGTCTCATCCAGTCTGCAACCTGAAACTAAGGTATACAGGGTATTTGTTGAAAATCGAATCAAATCTAAAGCGTGTTCTGGTCAAGTGCATGGACAGTCTGAATCCGACGACAACTTCTTATTTTGCCAATTCGAAGGGCATCGTTCGTGTTCAGTCTCTCAGCAGCTGATGATAAGTTTAAGAAATTCTTGGTTTCCTTTTATATCAACTTTTCACATCATTTGTTGCTTTAGTTATTCTTCTTCCCAAAGCTACTATGACCACAGATAATTCCTTCTTTTCTTAAATTTTCCATTAATATTTTGTTTTCATCTTTACCAATGCTGATTTGGGGCCTTCTTTAGAGTTTGTTCGCATGTGCAGATCACCGGACTCTGAGATCTTATTAAAAAACCAGTTTCGACAATCTTGGGATTCGACAATTCAAGCCAACTTGGATATTTTTTATGACATAAGTTTTCGTGTTTTTGTATTAGATGTAAAATTCTTGTCATTTCACTAAATTACAAGGTGGAAAATGGTGAAACTGATGGCAGAAGATATAACGTGGATATAAATTTTTACAAGTTAGAATCAGAAAGATGCTTCTCTTCAGCAGGATACATGTACAACAAAATCGATCCAAGTCTAGGAGACGGAACGTTAGCCTCACTAATTTCTTCTCGATCTATCTTGAGCATCCTTAAACTTTTATACGTGCATTTGTGTATTTTTCCATTTCGTGTTTTAATATTTTAGTTTTAAAGTAATGCCCCTAGAATAGTTTCCGCTAGCACCAAAAAACTTAAACACTACACCCGAATACACTGCTTGACATACTCTTCGATAATCATGCTAGTATCATTGGATAATGAGTAAGCTTTCAACTCTCTTCAGAACTCCAAAAATAAGGAATCCGGGATCCCAAGACCTCTAAAATTGAAAATTCAGCAAATTTCATTGAATATTACTTTTTTTTTTTAGATGAAATCGAACTATATTTAAGGAAATTTTTTCGGCTCTTTTAATGCATTCTCCAAGTGCTGCATGGGGCAGATTTGAACCAACAAGACTATATCAGGGCTAAATTTCTCAATACATTTACCAAATTAGTCTTGAAGTTCTACCTACGAAACTATTAGCTATCTTTATAAACCACTGACCAAACATAATTATTAGTTAATTTATCGATTATAATTAGCAAAATGTGTCGAGAAAGAGTAGTTACATTTTTCTTCATTATTTAGATAAATATATAAGTTCTTCATAAATCTGAAATCCGATTAATGCCTCTGCAATTGCATTTTTTAGTGCATGTGAAACGCACATAAATGCACGCGTTAAATTCTGATTTATCTCTTTTCATCCCGAAGCATGCCAAAGATGAAATATAATTTTAATTTTAATGCAAATATTCTTGACTTGCATAAATAAACATCGCGTACATCAATCGGGACAGGAAAGCGTATTGTATGTTTATTTATTATTATTATAAGCGTTTTTATTGAATACGATATGAGTTTTCTTTATATAATGACAACGGTATGTATTAATCAAAGCCATTAGAACGTGGATAAAGGGCACAGGAGGTTGCAAATACGCTGTATATGATTGATAGTTTGCTATAAAATGAATCATAAATCTGGCGGTGCATCGGCCACTACTAATCAGAAATGACATTGGTAATTAATAATTTATTTAAAGAGGGTGCAGCTTTTACAGCAAGACCGCTATTAGTCGATTGCGTGCTTGGTATGCCCACGACATATGCTTTCGTTTGAGGGGCTTTAGTAAAATCGAAAGTTTGGAAAGTATGAATATATTTTAAACATATCGAAAGTGTTCCTTTAAAACAGTAATTTTGCATGTTGGAGTATGTCAAGTTTGGTTAAAATCACACAAATCAATGAGTTAAATGTTTAACGTAAATAATGAAAGCGATACAGAAAACATGAAACCAAAATGATCTTGTAACCTGATTTAAGTAAAATTTTAAAAAACAGAAACATAACCTTAAAGCGGAAATCACAGTTTTGATGCTCAAAAGAAAAAGTAAGCGGAAATGTCCTGTAAAAGACTTGGAGAGTTGGTTATAGTTCACTGGAGATGAGTAGCACTTCTTTACTAACAATTAATTTCCTCGCTTGTGTTTGTTCTGAAGCTGATTGTGATTTAAAAAAATTCTAATCACATTTTTTTTATCTGTTTGTATTCTCAGATCGACGTCGATGCATTTTATAGCTCTAGGGCTCTTAACAAACTAATGATATTATTGTGTACTTATTGCATGGTAGAATTTTATTAATACATTTATTTCCCTAAGCTATAACATGATTTGTATTTGAATAATTGTATCTTGAATATATTTATTAAAAAATTAAAAGTGCTCGCCTTATCCTCTAGGGTACACTGGAAATGAAGAAGAGTAGCAAAGCTTACTATTAATGTAAATCCTCTAAACTCGTGGTTAGCATTCTTTTAAGACATTTTAAATATCCTTTCGTTTTGTATTGATTTTCCGTACATTTTTCGATGAAACGACCTACTATCTGGTTGAGTTACAAAAACCCAGTGGGGACGTATATGCCATTCGAACTCTATCTCTATAGCTCAGCTGTCTAGAGTGCGCCTTGAGACAAATTCATTTGGTTTGATTCTTCTGTGTTCTAGCATCGATACTCTGAGTTGACACTAGCAATGTCGTTGGGTAACGGATGTTGCCTGCATTTTTTCAAATATGTAACTCACCTGCGGGCAGCCTTGTCTATGGATTTATGGGTTGTCTCATATATGTGGTATGTTTATGTTTTATATTGCCTCTCTCATTTACATACGTAACCAGGGCTGCTTTCCAGTGTCATGTCCAAGTGTTCTTGTCTAGCTCAGGAGTACTCCTGACGTGTACCAACCCATCGTTAGGCGTTCCAGTAGTATAGATCTTGATGTATCTGATCTGCTCAACGTCTGCATACCCGCGTCCCCTCAATCACCAAGAATTTTCTAGTGTACCAAAAGTGAGGGAAACTGTCAAATTTGAGTTTGTGATAATATCAGGCTTCTTAGCTGTTGCCACAGCAGATGACAATTATAAGATACTTACATTGCATATGAATATACGATATAATTTGTGCAATGAATAGATCCAGAGACATCGACAGATTATTTATCACCGTAACATTCATAACCAGACACAAATGTAAACGACTTTCAGTGCCCATCAGCACAACGCGCATGTTCGTTGAGTACAGGAAAACCTACAAATTTTAGCGTTCCAAATGACGAGTTCTCCAAAACAAATTTATTTTCAAAGTTCTGCTCCAAGAAATATCAGGAATACAAATCTTTGTAGTAAGACAGAAACAATACAAGAAAACAGTTGTAGAAAATGCAATTTATTACAGATTTTCAATAGAAGAAAAATATTATTAAGTATCAGTACCAAAATTGACAGGATTTTGGACGGCAGCAAAGAACAGAAAATGAACTGATGCCGATAAGGACTGATAAAGCTCCTCTTCCTAATGAATTACTCAATATAATTGCTTGTGATTGTAAGTTTGGTTGCAGAACATGCTCATGCAAAACCATTGGCTTCACATGCAGCAATTTATGCCACAATGGAAGGAATACTTTGTGTCAAAATGCAGATAATATTGTTGCCGAAGCTGTAGTTGATGAAGTGCCTGAGGAATTAGAAATTGGCCCTGATATTTATGATATTGAAGAATTCGAACAAGATGATAATTATGAAGAAGATGTTTGTACTTCAGAGAATATCTCAGATGTAAAAATATCTTACCTTCGAGAGTTTTTTCATCTAAATATTTAAAACCTGAGTTTAAAAGACACCATGCATCGAAGAGCGAAGAAGGAAAGAATGAGGCTCTAGAGACAATTAAATACAACTTGGACAGGACAACAGGACTCGACAAAATTCCTATATAAAATAAGATTAGTGCACAAACTAGAACAACTTCAGAACATCAACGAATACACTGCGGAAGGCCTATACAGTGAAGTTAGAGATAGGATGCACGATGCAGCAGAAGAGGTTATAGGAATGCTAGACACAGCAAAGAAGAGAAATCCAGAATGGTGGACCGGTGAAATTGAGCGGATGGTGACTGATAAGAAGTGGCTATATAACAGATGACTTAGTACGCAGGACGCGGAAGAACGGAAAGGGTTACGTAAGAAGTAACAAAGAAGTTAAAAGAGAGGTGGCCAAAGCAAAGCAAGAAATGTAGGACAGAAAATGCCAAGAAGTCAATAGGTACCTGGGAGGCACAATAGTTAGAGAGGCTTGGAAAACAATAAAAAGTATACGATCAGACAGATCCGAAAGAGCCAGCATTAGTATGAACCAGTGGAGAGAACACTATCGAGAACTGCTAATAGAAAACAGAGTTGAATATAAACGAACAATATATCAAGAACGAAATATAGATATGGATATGCAATTGTAGAACCCATCTCTCCACGGGAAGTAGAAATGGTGGTTAAGGGAATGAAAAATAACAAATCGGCGGGGCCAGGAAACATTCCTATTGAACTACTGAAATATGGGCCAAATATTTTGCGGCAAATATTGGCGATAATTTTCAACAAATTGTTGCTGCTAGGAGAAGCAGTACCACAAGACTTTAATATCTCTCTAATTAGTTCCATTTACAAAAAGGGTAATAAACAAGACTGCAATAACTATAGAGGTATTAGCGTGAAGAGAAAATAAAGGACAGTGAAGAGCAGAGCGGGTTCCGAGCGAAAAGATCGTGTATCGACAACATATTTTCTATATGACAGTTAATGGAGAAACGATCCGAAAGAAATCTAGAAACCCATTTAGTATTCATAGACTTAGAGAAGGCATATGACAATATCCCACTAACCCAACTATTAGAAACACTAACTAATAGTGAAATGAACCCTATATGCATTAGAGGAGTGTATAATATAAAACGTCAGAGCAAGGGTAAAGATCGGAAAAGAAATTTCTCAGGAGTTTAGAATTGACAAAGGACTTAAACAGGGGTGCTGTTTGTCGCCCACCATATTCAAAGTATATATACAAACCGCACTAGGGAATTGGAAGAACAAATGCAGTGGGATGGGGATTCAAATAGATGATGAATGCTTATACACTACTCTCTTCTTTGCGGACGATCAAGTAGTAATTACTAGCGACGAGGAAGACATTTCTTACCTGCCCAGGAAATTAGTAGAGTAGAGGAATTTAATACGTAGGGATTAAACATAAATAGAAAAAAAACCGAATACTTGGCGTCAGGAGTCCAGTCATCTGATCTCCAAGTATCAGATAATATTACCGTTAAAAATAGCGATAGGTGCAAGTATTTGGGAAGTATTCTCAGCGAAGGTGGAACGTGCGATGAAGATATAGCACATCGTGTGAATTCAGGGAGAACAGCAATTCGCAAACTAAACCCCCTTCTCTGGTCCACTAAAATCAGACTAAGAACTAAAATCAATATCTACAAATGGATAGTAGAGCCAATCACAATCTATGGGTCAGAATGTTAGACACTCACGGAGAGAAACCGGAAAAGGATCGAAGCCACTGAAATGGAATTTCTCAGACGAGCATCCAGGGTATCCCGATTAGAACACATTAGCAATGAGGAAATAAGAAAGAGAACGAACAAAAAAGGAAAAATAACCCAAGTAATTGAACAAAGACAACTTGTCTGGTACGGACATATGTGGAGAATGGGGAATGAGAGAATCCCCAAGAGAGTGTTCAATTACATACCCAATAGAAGAAGGCAAGAGGAAGACCCCGAGCCAGATGGTGGGAAAGTATTAAGAGGAGTATGACAGAAAGGAACTTGACAGAAGAGGATACACAGAGCAAACTATTATGGAAACTGAGATGCGGGCTGCGGCAGGAGCCGTAGGACCCCCGCCGAACAAAAAAAAATTAAAACGTGCTCACAATCGCTTTTTATTATTAATATTGAAATTTTTATAACGAATAATTACACGTATGCTTGTGCGCGCATACGTATAACACCGAAAATGACGGGAAATCGCAGCGCGCATGTATATGCCAAAAATGACAAAAAAATCGGCTAAATTTAAAAAAGTTATTTTTAGTTAGATTGCGCGAAAGTACATAAAAATACCTTCATTTTGGTTAAAAAAAAAATTCGTTCGACCACTTAGACAAATTGGGAAACGTATTGAAAATTTGGTACAATTTGGACTAAAGATGGAATTGCGGCCAAATTATTTGATATTTTCTGTTAATTTGGCAAGCTATTTCTTGGTTATACAGCTTACTATCGTCTAAAGTTTCATCAAATCCGGTTTAATTTTGACCAAGTTAGCCGTAATTCATTTTTTCAGTATATTTAAATACATATCGTGGGAGGCGGTGAACCGATTCTCACGAAATTTGAATTGAACGTTCTTTGAACATCTACAATAGAAGGATACCGTTCTAGTTTCTTAACTAGTATTTTAAAGAGTCCAAAATAAATTAAATCTGAAAAACCACCCTTTAAAATGACCAATTTACCCCTTTTCTGCGAAAAAAAGGTTCCCTCACCTACTCGAAGTAAAAAACTCAGGGTATTCTTAGTTTCACCAAAACAAACTTATTTTTCTATGTCACGTTGCTCCATGTAAAATTTTCTCTATCGTCTTATTTTGGGCTAGATTTACTCCACTATTTGCTTACCCTAGCAAAAATCCAAATCGTGCAGAACTTTCTAGAGCTTCTTTCTACTTATATAGTTGCGTCTACAGGCGATAGACAATTGCATAAGTTTGAAGAAAAACAATATTACTACCATGGTTTTTCTTTACCTGAATAATTTATTGTTTCATTTTTTGGAAATAGAATTAGTCCTTTGACCGTAAATTTTACCAATAGTTCATTATTTATTCATTCGAAATGAAAATGTTTATGTGAGTTGCGCTCTAACTGTATGGTTTCATATATTCAATATTTTTTAATGCTGTTCTGATACAACTTAGTAAATAGGACACATATAATTTCATTGTAGGAAAAAATGCACTAATTACTTCGAATGCATATAAATAGTAATTGTAGTCGTTATTACTCGCGATAGCAAGGCAATTGTTTACAAACAACCATAATCATAACTTGTTGGACTTAAAAAGGTTGAGTTTTATCGCTGTAAAAAATGATATATTATTCCATATTGTATTATCATAATGATTGACAGTATATGAAGTCGAGGCCTTTGATCGTACTGACATACTTTTTCATACTTAAAGAAGTAATGAAAGAAACACTGCACGTCATTCCACATGGAAACGTAATATAGAATTTATTATACTTCTGAACAACTGCTTATGCCAGATATGTTCTTTGATTTTATTATTAAACCTTGTCATCAAATCATTTGCTAGGAAATTATTTAAGATAAAATTACATGTCTTATAAATCTGAAAGAATAATGCAGTTGCAGACCTCACTTTTGCATTTTTATGAAAACAATTCCTGTAAATAATTCAACCTCTTACATCTGCTACTAAAATTGGCTGTTCTACTTGTAAATATTGATGGTCGGTTGACTGTATTTCAAAGGAATATAAAATGATACTTTGTGTATACTGGGTTCAAAATTGTCTAGGGGAAAGTCACATTGTTTTCATAAATTATAACTTGCCTGCTATTTGGTAACTCATAGACTGATAATATGAGTGAATTTAGTCCATGGATTGCATTGATTTTTTATGCCATCGCTTCTAATTATAAAATCGACTTCACTGTTATCATCGTATTTTTACTATCATTTCTACTGTACCTACCTAAAACTATCTTCCACAGATGGAGTATAATCTTGTTTCTATAAGCACGAAAATTGACTACTCAACTGTTGCTCTTTTCCAGCTGTAAAGTTGCATCTATAGTCAGTACTATACGGACTGCTAGAAGTATGATGTTCATAATTTCAACATGTGACATATTGAAATAAAGGAAAGGATATAAGAAATCTTATTTTATTTACATTCACTTTTACCAGCAGTTTAATTAAGGTATCGGAACATAAAAATAACTCAAAAGAATTATGGCATTGCGTCAGGGAATTAACATCTGGGGCGAAAAGGAGTCAAAAAAGGATCAAATATCTAAAATTAGAAACCAGGAGGGTACAGTAGCTAGTGATGAACTGGAAATGTAGGTAACACACTCGCTGATAGTTCAATTAAAAAAGGATAACTATTCTCAAAACATAAGGAATATCTCCAACTCGGCATACCTGTCGGATACGAATAAAAATGAAATAACCGAAACAATTTTTCAATTACAATCAAATAAAGCACCTGGATAATAACATACCATCATATATACTGAAGGAAACAGCTTCGAAAACATCAGCACCCATAAAGCATCTTATCAATAAATGTTTTGACACAGGTAACTGTCCATCGGCATTTAAAATAGCTTTAATAAAAGTTCTCTACAAGAATGGCGATAAACTTGAGAAAATATTGAAAAACAGAATTACTAGCTTTTAAATAGGTTTAGTATTTTGTCAGTGAAACAATTTGGTTTCAGGGAGCAAAAGTCAACGCAAGATGCAATAGCCATCTTACTACAAGGACTTATAAATATAAGAATATCAGCAAACCAACGCTGTGCATTTTCGTTGACCTCACAAAAACCTTCGATACAGTTAGTCATGTTCAATTATTGCAGATATTGGAGAGTATAGGGTCTAGGGGTATTCCACACGTTAATAAATAGTTATCTGTCAAATAGGCAACAATGTGTACATATTGGAAATACCTTCAGTAATATAATGACGGTAGAATATGGTGTACTACAAGGAACCGCCTTAGAACCAATTCTTTTTAATATGTACATGAATGGTCTATATTATTTACCCTTGAGTGGTGACATAGTAAGTTTTGCCGATGGCACTGCCATAATATATTCTGATAGAACCTGGAGGAGCCTTAAAGAAAAAGCTGAACTCGATTTTAAAAATATCATCCACTTCCTTTAACAACAGGTTACCAACAGTTAATTATTCAAAAACTTACTATGTCACCATGCATCAGAAGCACTATTACACAACGACGGCTTATAATAAAGAATTTTATTTGTCGATTTTCGAGGTAGGTGCTAAATTTACTTCCCATGCGACGTAATTTGTTATAGTTCCATAAATAGCGCTCCCTGGGACGTCGTTTATTGCAATTGCAAGTGTTACCCCCGTGAAACGGATTTTTATGATAGTTTTCAAGAATGAAATTTTTGTTATAGTTCCGGAAAATAAATATTTTAGTTCAATTGTGCTTTTAGAGGGCGGAATATTAAAACATAATATTTTTAGTCGCAAACTCCTCTATATAATCTTTATTTTACTATAAGGAACGTAACCAGACTGCAACCAACAGCTACTCTCCGGGCTATATGCCCCGCCGAACGCTGAATTACAAGTTACAAGTCTGGCGCGTTAAGTGTAATAATTGCATATTACCATAAAAACGCTAATGCTTCGATTGCAACAAACACCAGCCGAAAGACTAATCCTACTTAAAGGAGCTCTCGTGCCAGTCCTCACACACCACTTGCAGACTGCAGTTTCGAGCTGTTGGCTCTCATTAGTGCAAGGTAGGTATATGACGACCGACACGAGGATCACTTGACTATTTAGTACGTTTCGGTATCTTTGGGATAGCGACATGCAAAATAACCAGCAGGCGCCATCTAGCGGTCCAGTGTCTGTTGCAATCGAAAAATAAATAGCCTGACTTGGCATAGCACAGTTCAAATGTGCTGATAGAGGGCGGAATATTAAAATATAATATTTTTAGTCGCAAACTTCTCTATAAATTCCTTATTTTACTATAAGGAACGTAACCAGACTGCAACCAACAGCTACTCTCCGGGCTATGTGCCCCGCCGAGCGCTAAATTACAAGTTATAAGCCTGGCGCGTTAAGTGTAATAATTGCATATTACCATCAAAGCGCTAATGCTTCGATTGCAACATTTGAACTATGCTATGCCCAGTCAGGCTATTTATTTTTCGATTGCAACAGACACTGGACCGCTAGATGGCGCCTGCTGACTATTTTACATGTCCCTATCCCAAAGATACCGAAATGTACTAAATAGTCAAGTGATCCTCGTGTCGGTCGTCACATGCCTACATTGCACTGATGAGAGCCAACAGCTCGAAATTGCAGTCTGCAAGTGGTGTGTGAGGACTGGCACGAGAGCTCCTCTAAGTAGGATCAGTCTTTTGGCTGATGTTTGTTGCAATCGAAGCATTAGCGTTTTGATGGTAATATGCAATTATTACACTTAAAGCGCCAGGCTTGTAACTTGTAATTCAGCGCTCGGCGGGGCATATAGCCCGGAGAGTAGCTGTTGGTTGCAGTCTGGTTACGTTCCTTGTAGTAAAATAAGGATTTTATAGAGGAATTTGCGACTAAAAATATAATGGTTTAATAAATTTGTTGTTTCGAAAAACTTTCATAGTACTTCCACAAAATATCTTTTGATTTTTACATATCGCACGAGGGTTGATGCAAAATATTTCGGATTTCGTTACAGTTTCAAAAAATTTTTTTCATAGGAGATTTTTGCTGATTTTGATCATGATGACTTTGGACATGTGTAGGTGTATGTTCTTTGACAGGAGCAAGTGCCCCAGAAAGGGTTTTTTATGACGTAATTAAGAAAATTAGAAATCTTAATTTTTTGGTGATCTTATTTTCTAAATTTTGATACAAAAAGTCGGAGTTTTACAAGGACATAGCCTGAAGCAAAGCGTGGCTACAATTACAAAATTAGACGGTACATGTCTGGTTCGGAGAGAAAAAATTAATAATAAAAACAACCTTAACTCCCTTTGAACATACAAGCGATCCTCTAACATTCACTTCCAGTAGCTGCTTCGTAATACATATTCCTACATGTACAAGTCATAATACAAACACAACTAGTTCCGTTACCATAACTAGCAAAGAACAAACTGTACGTAATCAGTAATGAAAGAAAATAGATAGCTTGAAAAGGATATTGCTCTAAAAGTTGATACAGCAAATAAAATGTATGATTTTATTGTCAAAGGCATTAAAAACTTTATATTTTTCCTATGTCCGGTTACAACTTGAGTATGGCTCTATAATTTGGTATCCTTATCATAGCAGCTACAAAATAATAGTAGAGAGGGTACAACGAAAATTTCTATAAAGTTTTTATCATATAAAGTTGATGGGGTTTACCCTGCAAAAGGTATACCTTACATCCCTCTCGTTAATAGATTCAATTTAGTTAGTTTAGATTTAAGAAGAAAATGTGTTTTCCGTAGATTTTTGTATAAGCTCTTACACAACCAAATTGCTTCACCTGAAATATTCAATTAAATTTTTTAGTGCCCAGATTATCTAATATGCATAATGTAACATTTTATTTCAACATGTTACTTAAATCTCCTCTTTATGTTATGTGTAGCAACTTCAATAAGCTGTGTCACTTATGCGGTATACATTTTTGTAGTTTGAAGGAACTTATACAGATAGCAGTGCACTACTTGGATAACGAATTGTCTATATAAGATATGTAAGCATAATGTATTGAACTATTATAAACAAATGCGTGTTTCAATGTTCATTCAATTTTTTTCTGTTTTTATATTTTTGTCCTGTAAATGGGTTACTTTTGGGCAATAAAAGCTATTATTATTATATACTGTTTATAGATTGTTCTCATAGCTTCTTAAAACACTGCGCGGTCTAGGTGTATAAGTTTATGATATTAAACACCGACAATGGGAGCTAAGTGTAAGTTAAGGTTAGGTGTTTGGACTGCGTTCAAGTTGAACGGTTGAATTTCGTTCTTTCGAAAAATACCGACCACTCCCGAAGTAAAATTTCAAACATCTAGAGACAGTTTAGACGCATATTACGATTTAAACCAATTCTTTCACTTCAATTAATTTTTTCAATTTATAAGTGAAATTGGAATTAAATTTAAAGTTTCTTTTTCGTTCATGCAATTTTACCCCAATGTTAAAAATTGGTCGAGTTATTCAGCTAAATCAGAGGAAAACCTCTCTGGGGCACGTGTTCCCATTGGCCAAACAGCCCCAAGAATTTAGAACTAATTTAGGGGGCGGCCTATTTAATATTTTTTCAGGATAAAATCGAAACGTTGAATGAGTAAAGAAAATATACGCACAAAAAGTAACTCAACATATTTTCTCCATACCGTCTGTTGTATAATTATTACCTAGCTCTGACAATCAAACCTCTAGAAAAAATCCTAACGTATAATGTAATATATCTGTAATGTAGTAATGTAATATAAGTTTTTAAACAATAAAAGTATGTTGATGATGTCGCAAAATAAAACATTCAACTGAAAAATAAATTATGAACAAGTTATTTCCTTTCAATCGAGGTTGAAGTTGAAACTATCCATGAAAAGCAAAAAGGCAAGGCCTGCTCTTTATGTTAAATACGCCACATGATAAAAACTATGCGGGTATTACCTTCGACATCGATGTGACTCTGATTACTAGCCTACCTCGATCATCATTGATTTCAATAATTTATTCCATGTAAGGCGATAAATTTGTAAATAATTTATTAGTGCCTATTAAGGTAAAATAAAAATTCCAAATCCTTATAAACACAAGCATATCAAAAGATAGAAATCGCATGGCTTTCCAGTTCTCGACAGTTATATTGCCAGGCCTAAGTTGTGCCTTCATCAATAAATGCGAGACAATTATTCTTTGAAATTATCAAAAATTTAAGTAAGAGGAGTTACTGCTCTGGCGTTCAATTTTGAACATTTGGGAGACAACTGAAATTATTTTAAAAATAAGCTTATACATATAATGATATTGCTAGTAATATCATGGCAAATAAGCAAGTTATTCATATTCGTATTTTGTACTGAATTAGTTGAGAAAATTACAGACTTTCTACAAGAACCTTTTAGTGACAGAAATTTAATTGGACAGTTTCCCATGAGTACAGTAGATATGATGGGAAATTCAATCTAGTACTGAGGGGATTTTATCTAGACTTCTGTCCTCACGCAGCAATGATTCTTCATTCTCAAGATTGGCTTGAGGCAAATATATATGTCGTAGTCACAGGGTGAAATACGGCTTTTCGGGACAAGCCAAGGCAGTTCATGAAATACCGGCAGATAGTATGAAATCTGTATGTTACACGATTCGCCTAGGCTGTTCATGAAGATCCTGGTTTATTTAGTCAGTTAATGTTATGATTCTTGCTTTACATGATCTGTCGTGATTTAGGGCATTGGCATTTCATGAAATAACGAGATTTAGTCATATTGTGAATGAGCCTAGCGATGAAGCCGGTGGATCATGTAAAGCACGAATCATAACATTAACTGACTAACCACACTCTTCATAAACAGCCTAGGCGAATCGTGTATCATACAGATTTCACAATATCTGCCGGAATTTCATGAAATACCGATGCCCTAAATCACGGCAGATCATGTTAAACTTCTCATTACACGAAAATACTAACAATTTAAGGCACTTCGTGAAAAGCCTAGTGAAATGATATAATATGTGGTGTTTTACGCTATCTGCTGGCATTTCAAGAACTGCCTAAGCTTTTCCCGAAAAGCCGTATCGCACTATGTGTCTACGACATAGGCTTTTCGAGAAAAGCCTAGGCAGTTCATGAAATGCCGGAATCACGTCATTTCATGAAACGCCGATGGCCTAAATCACGGCAGATCCTGTTAAACTTCTCGTTACACCAAAATACTAAAATTTTAAGGCACTTCTGAAAAGCCTAGTCACATGATGTAACATGAGGTGTTTCACACTATCTGCCGGCATTTCATGAACTGCCTAGGCTTTTCCCGAAAAGCCGTATTTCACCATGTGACTACCGACATATATATATATGGAAGGGTAGTAGATTAGTAAGGAGTCCCAACTTAACTCTGTCTGTATGACATTACTGTGTCTTCCTAAATACATTCCTGTGGCCACAATATGGTAGCCTCTAATAGCATGTTTAGTACGGGATAGGAAGCTGTCACATATTGACAGATTTAACCAGCTGAAGCCGGAGAGAAGAGAAGAATAAGTTTCCTCTAGACTCGCTGGTTCATTAGAAAAGTAGTTTCCATATGGCTCATGTGGCTTATATACAGGCACATACAGTTATTAGCCACGCCAATATTTCCGCAAGAGAAATTAATCCAAAAGACCTTTATTTTAAAAGCATAAAATACGGTTTCCAAGCAGAGATCCACTACGTATTAGTAGCAGTAGAAGTCAACTCCAACAGTATTTTTGGAAACAATTTGGAACTCGCCATAAAATAAGAACATTTTATACCAATACATCATATAGGAAAGCTGTTAACAGCCGAACATAATATAATCAATTTCATATTTACAAACATATTTCTGTAGTTAGTTAAACTAACAGCTAGAAAGCTTGAAACCGGTTCGCAGATGGCTTTGGGCACATATACCGAGATGACAAGACCCCTTTAATTTAATTTTGTTTTTAATTCTGGAAGGGTGTCAGAGTGAGTATACTACCTCGTGTAAGTTCTAGTAAAAACTTCCTTACTCAATGATGTGCTAATTCTTTGCCTCAAGGAAATCGCGGCGGCGAGAAAAACAAGCGTTTTATATTAATTTAAGACTGCTTTACCCTAGCATATGAGTGACCTCTAGACTATAGTTCTAATAAGGAATGTGCCGAAGCCAGTGAATTACGATTGAATTAAATGGAAAAGGTAATGTCATTACAGCTGACCTTTAACCCATTCTCCGACTTTACGCGACAATGTGTAGTTATATTGCCTGTTGCAGGATCAGTTGATGCAGTTTTTGTCAACCTATTTAACCTTTCACCCCTCGACACTCAAAATAAAGTTATAAATATGTTTCTCAAGTAGCTCTAAGGCCTATGGTAGATTTACATAAGTGATTTTTTAGCGCCCTTAAGGCTACATTTCAGTATCAGAAATTGTGACTAACAGAAATAACAAATGAATTATATCAAAAGAATACGTATCTGTTACAAACTTCAGGAGAGGCTTTCTGTCTAAAATTAAGTCTAATATCTTATAAAATGAAATATCTTTAAACATTTCATTAATTAAATAGATTATGATAAAGTTTACCTGGAAAAATACAATTGAATATGGTCCGGGGTCCGATGCCCCATTTTTAAAGTGATTACTAACAGGCTGAATTTTCGTGAGTGGCTTCGTTTTGACGAGTTTTCCAACGTTTTTCTCTGCGAAAATTCTCGGTAGAGGTATGCAAAGTTCTACGCAGTCGCTAAACATATTGATCGTGGAACTGACACTTTCATGGCGTAGCACTGGAAAACCTGCTAGAAAATTTGTATGACAATTTAACCATTCGATTTCAAAAATATTAATTAAAAAGTGTAAAAATCAGCCCGTTAGTGTAAAAAAAAACAGGGAGTTGCGCTTGTCCAACAAAAGCGATAGGTTGGACCGGCGAGTTCTCTGCCCTAATATGTAAAAGTAACGAGACCTGAAATTTTATTAATAACGGGCCTGATTTTTAGGCTATTGTTTAATTAATATTTTTGAAATCGAATGGTCGAATTGCCCTATAAATTTTCTGGCAAGTTTTCCAGTCCTACGCCATGAAAGTGTTAGTTCCACAATCAACATGTTTAGCGGCTGCATAGAACTTTGCATACCTCTACCGAGAATTTTCGCAGAGAGAAAAGTTGGAAGACTCGTCAAAATGAAGCCACTCACGAAAATTCAGCTTGTTAGTAATCACTTTAAAAAGGGGACATCTGATCCGGACTAATAGTTGCTTAGTATTTAATATTTTTTTTCTAAAAAATAATCAAGGTATCACATAACAAAAATAAGAATAAAAATAATATCCCACACAACACAGAAATATTCTAAGAATATGCACAGAATGATTGCTTAGAACGTTTCAATATTCTGAGAATGTTCTCACAACATGAACATTATGATCATAGAATGTGCCATGCACATTACAAAGTAGAGTCTTTTAAATGTTCCTGTAACATCTTAGATAGGTTTGAAAAGCACGTTTTTGGAACAAAGCAGAATATTCTGTAGATGTTCAAGTATACCAAAATCCAAATATTTTGGGAACATTAATTCTATTAAGTATAGGATTTAGGTTACGCCCCTACTTCACGTGCCACTTTCCGAAATCGAAGTCAACCACAAAAATGTAGTCTTTTGTCATCTACCCGACCACCATAGTGGTTCAACTTATTTTTTTTTGTTGTTATGTCAGCACCAATATGCGGTCAAATTGGCATGGGAAATCACGCTTCCATGTCAGATGTTATGGTGTAAACGCTTAACTGCACGGTGCCGTACAGACATGGTCTACTCTACAAGTCTCCCGTGTAATAGAAAAATGATCCAGCAAGCCTATGGTCAGCGAAAGGTTGACGCGGATCTCGACCACTATAGGGGGCCAGAATTTGGAATGTAATACAACAGTGACAACAGTCGATCACACAAGAAACACTTTTTGTGGTTTACTGCTTATCCCATATAGCCACTTCACACTATTACGATCTTGAAACCTACATAAAAAAACCTGTAAAATAGTAGGAATACATTACATCTAATAAATCACTGATTTTGAATGTTATACTTAATTAAAAAACAACGCATTAAAATTCTACTCTAACCTTCTACACTTGCCGAACGCTATAATAATATCTCGTCACATCCTGCCAACATTACAGTCGTTGCCAATCTTACTATCTAAGTAGCTAAATAACCGGCACTAAATTCAAATAATATTCTTACACAACGAACTAAACAGAACTTGAACTGATTGCTGGTTGTATCGCTTGTTGTATGGTGATTGCAATCACAGAACTTAAACCAATAAGAAAGCTCGAACGGAACTGTACCTGCGTATTAAAACCAAATCCTTGCGAAAATATTTAAAATTGTCAGGTGATTTGAGCAAACTACTTTTTTATGTTATTTATTATTTATAATTAATAGGTGTATTATTCATTATTTATTTTTGTAGTTACGTAGAAGTTTTTCATTAAAAAAAAGGACATAATAATATAAATTAAGTTGTCATTATCTCTGAAAAAATAAATAAATAAGTAAATATTTGTATCAAGTATACCAAAATAATTATAATAATAATTAAAAATAATAATCACTGTTATATAGGTATCTGTGTCAAAACTTTGCAGAACAATATTTTTTTGTAGAACGTACCACGAACATTCTTCTAAAATATTACAGAAATGTTTTATCAAAAACGTTTCATGAATATTGCAAATTAGATAAAAATGTTTATAGGAGGTTCTAGGAATATTTCAGATAATAATTCTATTTGCGGAATATTGTCACTTAAAGAGAATATTCAGAAAATATTCTGTGCTGTCTGGGATATTTTTTCCAACGCTTCGGAAATAATACCTGTTTCTTTTTGAAAGCTAAAAATGTATTTGTTATATATATTAAATACACAAATTTGAGAATCTGTCTATCATTACACACTACTATTTTATCATCTTATTTTAACACTGGCACCTAACTTGTGCAAAAATCCACAGAACCGTTCCATCCATTCTTCATTTATTGATATTATTGCTGTTTTTAAATTGTTCTTTTTTGTTATCTGCCTCTTTTAAAATTTTTGTTGAATCCTAATTTATTATAATATGTCCCTTTTCCCAAGCGCGTTTTAAAAGGTAATAATCACAAATTTTAGAGAATCAATAACAAATTAAATTCAACTATGCACCATATCTTTCTTATATGTAGTTAAATTCAACTTTTTAAATACCTATAACGTAAGCTGGTTATTATTAATTTGTTAGAGTAACAGCCAGTTTCACAATCGTTGGTTAACTAATAGTTAGGGCTTAAGTAATGGTTTATTATAAAAATCTGTTTCACATTGCCTGGTTTACTTCAAGGTCATGATTATCCCATGGTCAAGTAAAGCGTTAGATTAGGTACTGGCTAACTAAAAGAATGACAATAACTGCCAAGTCAATTACATTGTATTTTTGTTTTGTAATGAAAGTGATTTAATTTATTTCAATCAGTGGATTTGACAGATGCTTACATTGCTTGGAGTAGTGATGAAGAGGTTAGCAGGTCTAAAATACTTGATAAAATATATAGTTTTCAGGATAGTGAGAATTTGATATAGAAGCAAATCGCAAATACATATAATGCAATTTATAAATAAACTAGTTAATGCCTGCAACAGCTCTGCGTGGATTTCGTTACTCATAAGGGGTCGAGTTTCTAGAATCCCTTCTTAGTTAATGCTTACGTTACGAGAGTATTGTCTTTGAATTTCATGTTTCTACGTTTAAGAGTTTTGGCTGGATAAATAATTTTAATATTGTGTTCACAATACATTTTACAAAAAATGAGTGGATTATAATAATAGTAAATTAATAACAAAGAATTCTTAAAGGGAACAGAACAATTACTGAATGCAAAGAACGGTAACTGGTATATTGTGTAATAAGGGCAGCAGTAGTGAATTCAGAATGGTAATATATCGAGAATATAAAAACTTTAATTACATTCTTTCGAACAAGATTTGCTATTGTTCCACTTTATAATATTTTTGATTTTAAAATATTGATGATAAGATATGATTTCTCGTTGATATTTTAATTAGCTTATTTGATCTTCATGCAACTAACGTACCAAAGAAATCACAAAACCTCTTGAAACCTGGCTGACTGACGTAATCAAAGCCATGATAAAAATTAATGATAGGATACTTACAAATTTAAAAGAAAGAAGAAGAGCAAATGAAGCATTTTTAACCTGTCGGTTAAATAACTCTAATGCTCATGAATGTTGGAAAATTGTTAAAAATAATATAATGGAAAGTCAAATTAGGCAATATGTATCGGAGAAGAAAATACTACCTAAAACACCATCGAGTTTTAGAGCTGGATACAGTTGTGCTACGGCACTTTTGCAAATGGTTGATGATGACATAAGAGATTATTAGATTTTTGCCGGGCGTTTGATATGCTTAGCCGTGAAATACTCTTGTCAATTTTGTTACATATAGGTCTTACAAAGGAAGCAGTTAATTTATTTAAAAACTATTTAAAAAATAGGCGACGAAAAATCTGGATTGACCACAATTCCTCAGAAGACTTATTACTGAGATCAGGTGTACCTCAAGGTTCTATTCTGGGGGGCCACTACATTTCATATTGGATATCAGTTAGTTTATTTCATGTTTAAAACGCTGCCAAATTAATATATGCTGACGATACACATCTTTATTACTCATTTAATGCTTCTGAGTTTGATGGTGCATTTTTATGCATCAATGAAGATTTTAAATCTTTTTAAATGTATCAAAAGAACACTGCCTTATTATTAATGCCAGCAAATCGAATGCCCTACTTTTTCATCCTAAAAATCACATTCATATAATTGTAGATCAAGAAAACCTTGAATTAGTTGAATATTCAAAAAATCTGGGTGTTATTATTGACAGTGAACTTCTTTTTGAAAAATACATAAATAAACTTACACAAAAACCATATAATTCTATTAAATTAATTTACGGGAATAGGCATTATTTACCTCAAAAAGTGAAAGTGAAGTTATGTGAAAGCGCAGTGTTGTCTTTATTAAATTTTGCCGACTATATACGGCCCTAATTTTACTACTTATACATAGGTCATGCATATTAGCATAAATAGGGAAAAAAAGGTTTTGCCACTTGGAAATTAAACTTGTCAAGGGATCTACTTTTAAAATAAAAAGAGTTCCCAAGCAATAAGTAGGAGCTTCATCTCTAAAACCCCTGATTTTCTCGAAAACCGTTTGTCCTACAAAATTATACCAACAAAAAATATTCCCAGCAAAATTCTGCTCCTACTTGTTGCTTAAGACTCTTTTTATTTTGAAAGTACATCCCTTGACAAGTTTAATTCCCAAGTGGCAAAACTTTATAATTTTTTTTCTATTGGGTTATTTTTAAGCTATATGAAGGGCGTAACAAGAATAAAATTCAAATAATTCAAAATTCATGTCTTACGCTAATTTATGGTATACAGAGACGTGATAGAATATCATAGTTAAGTTAAAGGACGCGGGTTGGTTGAATATGGGGAATCGCAGGTTGTTTCATTCGGCATCTTTATATCATAAAATTTTAATTAAACGATTTCCTGAGTATTTATACAATAATATAAAATTTCGGACCGATATCCATAACATCAATTTACTCACTGAATGCAATGCGCGAATTAGGTTAAGAGCACAACATAATAGACAAGCACATGAAACATATTATGATTTGTAGGTTAGTTCCTCAACCTCCTCTAAAATAAATCTGCCGAATATATCTGAAAATCTTAAAAAACAAATAACAACTATAAATTTAACAATTGGTTGCACTATTAAGCATAAAATAAATGTGAAATGCGTATATGTATTGACTAATAGAATAGAATAGAATAGAATAGAATAGAATAGAATAGAATAGAATAGAATAGAATAGAATAGAATAGAATAGAATAGAATAGAATAGAATAGAATAGAATAGAATAGAATAGAATAGAATAGAATAGAATAGAATAGAATAGAATAGAATAGAATAGAATTTATTGTTCAAAAAAGTCAAGTACAAAGTATATACAGAAACATATGAGGTGTCAAAATAAAGACTTTTGATACAATGAAAAACAAAATAACTAATAAATAATAGTTAACTCTCAGGTTCAGATTATTTAATCAAAAATAACTAACGATTTTAAAACCGGCTATAATGTCGACCTTACAAGTCAGTTACTAATTACGATGGTTACAGTACAGTACAGTTTTCTGCATTTTTCAAATTTAAAATATTTCTCTCAACTATTTGGTTAACGCATCTGTCATTTTCATATATCAGAAACAATTTTTCGTGTTCTAAATTTTTCAGCCGCAGACGTATATATTTTCTGAATAATCGGAAATCTTCTGTTTCATTGTCTACTATAATGAATCTTCTTGGTTCGTGATTTTTAGAATAGGATATTTTGACATGTATTACAATTCCTTTATCAAAAATGTCGCCTACTGTTTATTTCCTTATTGAGTTTTCTTTTGTTAAATTCTAGGCTATACTACTATTTATTAAAATATGAAAATGCCGAATGACCGGTCGTTATCAATAATGCAATGTTAACTCACTATTTACTACTTCCCTTAGATTTACACGGTACTACAAAAAATAATTTACTAACCGCAAACAGTAAGTGATTTTTCAGAACCTGTATGCTTAGGAAACCTCGGTCCTGCTACCCCAATCTGTATAAAGAAACAGTTGTTTTAATTTATTACAGGTACCTGAAATTAAAAAAATGAAATTAAAATTATTTTTAATACCTACAACTTTTCTCTAAAACGTAATTGGAAAATTCTATGGCCCGAAAACTGAGTTGCCGACTTTGGTCATTGTTTATAAAAAATCTGGCTGTACGTCTATACGTATTTATCATTTACTAACCCCCTCCCAGGACCAATGATATGCGGGCTTTGATTTCCGAAATTGCATTGTGGATCTGAAAAGTATCACATGGAACTTAATATACTATTTAGGAAAGAAGGATACTAATTCAGCGATGAACCGAACCACGCAGTTAAAATTATGCGGTATTTTAATACTTGGCTAAGCAGGTATACAAGTAATAAAGTATAAATCATGCTATATAATCTTAATTTACATGGTATAGTTCGTCAAATGATCATCAATTACATATAAGGGCTTATAAAAAACTTAATACAACGTACAGTCCTGTGAATTATACGAGTTCAACATTGCCTAATTGAAATTGATGTTTAAAATGTATGTCGTCGTTAGATATATCTGCACCCTAGGGGTTGTATTCATATGTTTTAGTGGAAAACAGTGTAGCATGATGTATCAACGTTATATCAGAAACAAACTATCACTTGTCAAATGGATAATTTAGTAATTGCCTTGTTATTCTGCGTCGAACGTATGCATTATTTATAATACTGTTACTAGTTATTATTGTAAACGGTCTGTAATCTATTATAACAAAAACAATAGATGTCACAACGTAATTTTATTTCTCCTAAGGCTTTATATTGAAACGTTAGAATAAATTTCTATTGTTTTTGTACATCGGGTAGTTAAAATAGTCAATAAATACCAGTTTTCAATGAAGACATTGAAATATTCTAAAGGGCTTTAGATTTTATTCAAAATGTGAGGTAAAGAAATACCTTTAATAAGAGTATCATTTCATGTAACAGAAACTCCACCTACTGAAACCCTAACAAGTACTAATTAAGTCTCTCTTTTTCAGGTGAAAAGCCTCACAAGTGTGTAGTATGTTCCAAAGCATTCAGCCAATCGTCTAATCTTATTACACACATGCGCAAACACACAGGATACAAACCCTTCTCCTGTGGACTGTGCGAAAAAGCCTTCCAAAGAAAAGTCGACCTGAGAAGACATCGGGAGTCTCAGCATCCCACCGTACCAGAATCTGTTATTACCAACGTATACAGACCGACTGATTTGAATTTAGATGGTATTAAACATGAAGTTAGCAGCAGTAGCTAGAATATTCAGTTTTTGCCAGATTTATACGAACAAATTTTAGAAATCACATGTAGTTCAGTCGCCAGATGGAAAAAACACGATACTTTCATTAATTCCCAAAATGGACAAACATTTGTATGCAGATAGATGTTCTGATTAGGGTAAAATACAATTAATGTAGACATAAGGCTTTTTTAAAAAATGCGTTTAAATAAAAAGAGACTTTAGAAAATATATTGTAAAATGCAATAAGAACATAACACACATGATATTCAGTTTTGAAAAACCCAAAATTTTACATTAACAAAATTGTCTTATAACTTGGCTCTAGGTACAATGGTTCTTCCTTTAGAATTTTTTCTTGTACGATGTTCAAAAATTTCCATTTTATTTCGAAATATTAATCAGTTTGTGATCAAATTTCTGTAGACATATATTAGCTAAACACTATTTACAAAATATTATTTTATTTTTGTTATAAAAAATGTTATGTTTAAATGATTTTATACAAAAATAATTTTGTATATACAAACGTAGTCCTATTAAAATATATTAAGGGTTAAATGTGTCCTCATAAATGTTTTCTTTTTTTTTAGAACAAAAGATATTTACGGTGTTTCTATTAGTTTTTAAGAAACATATAAAGATTAAGGAAATGTTTATAATACGTTTTTGCATAAGAATACATAATTTTAAAAATATTAGTCATTAACCCTCTCGTTCTGTCCTCGTAGGTAATCATGGTAATCAAAAAATTACATTTTTAGAACGCACCTTTAGTATTGAGTTTTAAGCCATACATAAGAGGAAAACAACTGATTAGAATGCCATTTTGTATCAGAATATAAATTTTGGAACTACCATCAATTACGCTTACCGTCTTGAATCACTTTTTTCGTTTTGAAGGATTCATATAAAAACGCGATTTGTACCGATTTAAACTATTTTTTAAGGGTCTATATCCATTATTACTGATAGTTTGCTAAAAATAGACACTGATAGTAATATTTCCATATTTTCACAAATCAGTTTGTAGTAAAAATTTAGGGAAAATTGTATTTTTTGGGAGGTCACTCTATGTTCACCCCCAGTAAAGAGTTGAAACGATTAGGGTTATTTTTTTTTATTATTTCAGCTTTATTAGTCCAATATTGTCAAACTATAATTAAATCGCAATTCTTGCAAAAAAAAAGGATCAAGCGTAGGAGGTTTTCCACAGGGGAGAAGCGAAATGGTTAAATAATGTGATTATCAAAATGGTGTATTCTTATGCAAAATAGCGTTCTAAACACTTTTTTATTTTTCTGTAAAATCAATAGAAACAGCGTAAATCAGAAATTAATTCTTAAAGTCCGCCATTTTAGGTCCGCCATTTTGAATTTTCCAATTTTCACGTCGGATACGTAATCAGAGACCCCAGAAACCTCCGTGATATAAATTTTAGTCAATTTCGTTGAAAACTTTGTGAGTTATTAAATTGGGGTTGTAAAATGAGGGCTGCAACGGTTATGAAAATATTAAATAAAAAAGAAATATTTTCAACATATAAATCCTTCTAAAATACAATAATCACTTATTATATCAATATATTAATTCAATTTCTAAGAAAATCAGAACAAGAAACTTTGAAATACTAAGAGCTTCGTTCGTGCATAAGGTGGAGGGCTATATGATATAGGAAGAAAAACATTGGTATATTCATCTTATAGCAAATTATACAAACAAAAAATTGGGACTTACAAATACGTACAAAATTGAAAATTTTTTGACATTTTACAAAATCGCTGCATTTAATATCACAGCAGGGGCGAGCGTAGGTGCGTCTTTACTATGTACATACTTCGGTATGCGATGTAAAGCAACGACAGGCGCAGTTAGTACTTGGATTGGTGACCATTCCAACGGAAACCGCGTTCTCGCCTCACACATCTTCCAGCGGCTTGTATATCAGTGTATGCGCGGAAGCTATACAACCTTAGGCGAGGGTTGTATAGGAGATATATCATCCTTCGGAGGGGATGTAAAGCCGTCGGTCCCTTGTCTATTAAATGTTAGTCAAGTAAAAGATCCCTACTCTTCTTAAGGGAAGAGGTTCGGCAAAATTCCTGGTTGGGGGTAGCTCGTCTACAGGCGTCGGTGTTAGGCCTCAGTAGCGGAAATAGGCCGACGTTAAATAAATGTTAAAAAAAAAAAAAATATATATCACAGCAGCACTTCATCGCTACTGACAATATTTCCTCGAAGAGAGGAAAAGGAGATGACAGAATTTAGTTATTTGACTACGTAAAAACTGGAAAAGATATCTTGATGAAATATATCCTGCCGGATTTCAATTTATGTCCTGTTTCTGTAGAATCCATGCCCGCCGTCCCCAGTCCCCACTAATGAAATCTCAATAACTGTATAATGAAGAGTAACTTTAAGTTGAGATTAGCAGTTCCCGGCACATAAAAAACGCAACAAAACTTTACGACCTCATTAAAATACCATCACTCTTTGTGCTGTTTCGACCGCAAATTGACTCGCTTACCTTTATAGATTTTTATTGTGCGTCGGGTTGTTTGATGATAGGCATGCTGCATGGCCTGCGGCGATAATAATTATGTCGTAAAGCTTTTGTTGCGTTTTTTGAGTGTCGGGAAGTGCTCACTTGCACCATAAATACATAGCGATAATTAGTGAAATGAAATTAAGATTTGAAAAGTACGAAATGTGAATTGCCTAGTCTGGGCAATTTATTTATTTCAACGTGTTCAGGGGGTCAAGTTATGTCAAGCTATTAACATGTTACTAAAAGTTAAACCTTCCAAGGGCTCCAGCTCCTTTAGGAAATATTGTAGTAATGTTTTTTCAAATTTTTACAGATAGGAATTTTCAGACACCCTGTATATCTCATATGAAGTGGCTTCGCCCGGGACTTGAAATTTCAGGTGTGCCTCTTTTGTGATGTTTCTTATTTATGACTATTATTCACCCCGTTACAACATGAAAAAACCGCTGCCCAAGGAATCACTACTTCGACATACAGATTTTGTATCCAAGTCCTATACACACTAAATCCCAATGTAATATTTTACTCCTTTTAATAATGGGGTGGTAGAGGGGGTGGCTAATGCCAAAAAAATTTAGAGACCCTTGGTTCTCTATACACACCAAATCCTAATTTAATTTTTTACTTCCTTTAAAAATAGGGCGGGGTGGCAATGGGGGTGGTTGAGGGGGTGGCTAATGTCAAAAAATTTTAGAGTCCCTTGGTTCTCGTATACACAATAAATCATAATTTAATGTTTTACTTCCTTTAATGATAGGGTGAGGGTGGCAATGGAGGTGGTAGAGGGGGTATCTAATGCCAAAAAAATTTGTTGAGACGTTTCGTTCTTATATACACCCCAAATCACATTTTATTTATTTTTCACTCCCTTTCACAATAGTCTGGGTGTGGTATTGAGGGTAATAAGGGAGGGGTGGCTGATGTCAAAAAAATTTCGAAACCTTGACGTTTCGTACATCCCTAAATTGCAATTTTATGTACTCTTACCTGCTTGCTTTGTCTATTTATCCTTATTTACCCCCGAACCGGAATTAGATCAAAATATAATCTCGTTCCAGATCTCGGTATAATACATAAGTGTACCAAATTTCAAGTCAATATCATAAACGATTCCAGAGTAAACGTGTGGACAAAAAAGTTACAGACAGACAGAATTTCCTTTCACTCAAATTTAAAATCTCGAAGTTTCATGACATTTTAAGCCTATTTCAACAAAAAAAATTTTTTTCGCGTTACTATACTTCAGACGTGGAAGTAATTAACTAAATAATTGGAATGTGTAAAATATCTTCAAATATAACGTAATTTTATTTAAATTCATTAAATTGATAATTCAAATCATGAATATTGTCCTTTACGTCATCAATGTTAAGTATCAAAGACATTAGGTTTTTCATTATTATAAATATAAAGCGCATAGGATTCAAATAACAGAAAGTCACGTCTACAGGAGTTACGACAGAAATTCCAAATGTAAAGATACGTTTTACAAATGAATACAACCACTTGTAGCTGCAACCAAGGTTCAGCATTCTGTCAGTTTTGTGTCAGTTCAATATAATGCAGAGGACGCATATATCAAGTATATTGACTTTGTATCTCTTTTCGATTTTTTTTTCAGTATAGTATTCTGGTGTTTTAAGTTTCCTGTGATTAGCGAAATAGTTGTGTAAATAGTTTGTCAGTGCTTTAGTTTTACTGTTTACTGTAAAGAAGTTATCCTCAAAATGCACGGTACAAAACTGAACGCAACAGCCAAAGACATGGCGATGAAATTAATTGAGTACTTCAGTCAGGAAAAATGTAACGGAATTCCACTTCTACATTTTCAAGCAGTCCATATAGTGAATTGTAAAATTAATTGCGGTAGCGGATGTTAAAATTAATTGTATTATATGCTTAGTATTGTCCATATATTTTTATTACAAAATATTTTTCTTTTTCAAACTTTGATACGCTCATGCGTCCCATTTTGCGCAACCTTGAGTCGATTTGATTCAAAAATCAAAGGATAATGGCGTGGACGATATTCGTGATTTGAACTCTACGTAATAATGTCATTTCGGAAAGTTGTGTGTTATAAAGTAGTTTTTGCTACAATGGACTTATTTATAATAATTATTTTACTAGATATTTTCATAATGAAGTGATAATCGTTATCAATTAAAATCTTAATAAATGCGAATAAATGTGAGCTAAAGTCTTATTCATATTCATAATTTTAAAGCAGATAAACAGGCCCACGTACACAGTAGGGAATTCTAAACGATTTGTCCCCTCACAGACTAAATATGTTGTCAATATTTCGATGTTTACGTTAGTGACGTGCGACGGGTTTGATCGGTAAAATAATTGTATTTAGACCGTACAAGAAAAAACTTTTTATTACATTTCCCGTGAGATTAGTTGCTTTTCGGACAAAAATGTTGAAACGCCCTTTTGTTCAGTATTACTCATTCTACCATTGAAGATAATGATTATTCTTATTTTACCAATTTTACAAAATATTTTGTTTTAAATGTATTTTTTGAAAAAAGTATATATATATAGATTTACAGCCATTTATGGAACTTTTAGAAGTCAAAACTGCAGCGACTGAACTAGTATCATAACCTGCTCAGTTTTAGCAGTAAAAAGCATAATTTAGTATCTGGTTTATCATTCAATTTTAATTTGCCATAAACAGTTGTCGTGCCATTTTAAAATTACCCGATGCCATTAAATTTTTGGCCATGTTAATGCCATACTTGAATCTGTTCCGTCCAAAAACGACCAAAGTAAAAAATATACGCTTAGTTCTTTTATCTACTAAGGAAGAGATCTAATAGTTATTAGAATAAAAACTATTTTTGTAAATATATTAGGACGAAATTTATTGTTTTAAACAATTTATTGACTTTTAAACTACAGAATTGTAGTATTTTTGTAAATATATTATGGGACTTCATACCAGTCTAGTCTAAGTCTAAGAATTTTTTTAAATAAAATTTCATGTTACCATCATTAATTGTAAAAAGTGCAAACGTTTTCAAAATTAAATTCAAATATGTTTATAATGCTTCCCTGTTATTAAAGGTACATTTTTGATTTCTATTTTTATGGAATTTTCTGTACAAAATTTGTAAAAAATGCACTCCTGTTTTATATTGCACTTTTCTCAGTTTTACTAACAAATTTTTTGAATTTGGAAAATTTTTAGTAAAACTTCATACAGCTCTTAAAACCAAAGATAATCGTGTATCATAATTCTTATGTTTTTTTAGTTATACGGCCAGTCTGTAAATATATTGCTAAGATTGTAATAATGGGTGCCTTCAATTGTTATAAATAAAAATAAAATGTTGATTATTGAATTTATAAGTAGTAGGGTGACAATGTAAATTTTTTTAAACTGTGTATGTATGGATTTTAAAAATATATGTTGATTTAAATAATAATGTGTTTTATTATCAAATTAAACTGTGCTCCTTGCTTTTAGCCTGCTGTTTTGATTTTCAAGTCTCAAGAAAGCAACGCAAACGTCCAAGAAAAGAATTAATTAATTTTGTTATAAATAAAGAGGAACAAAACCTTACAGTTTATAGTGGGTCCACTTCTTGGGTAAAATGTTATAAGTAGGTGTTACCGAGATCCCCGTTTAGACTACGTTTTTTTGAGTTTGTTTGGGATGTCAGAAGGCGCCACTAGCCTAGTTGAGGGATTGGTACGCTGCTGTGGACGAACTGCTGCTCTCAGTGCCGATATTGACAGTTGTAGCGATGAGACTCTTATATTGTAGGTGGGTATTGCTGCGTCGTCTGAGGTGACGTAGTATTTACGACTTGTATTGACTTCCACGATGGCAGGAGGACCCAGGCTGACTGCTTATAGCGCCGAGCGTCCTGAGACGATGGCTTATAGGGGCGCTAATGCCCAGAGTTGCAATTAGAATTAAAATAAAAGGGATATTCTTCCTAAAAGCGACTCGAACTGCGTTCGTGATGTTAGAACAATGTTAATATTATTGAATTATTTAAGCCCTAACTTTACTGAGCTAAAACTGACTCTAATAGTTCCCGCGCTACCATGCACTGTTGTTTCGTTTCAAAGTCACGTTGTCACTGTACTGCTGATCGTACTCTTCTCCGCAACAATAACAGAGCCTTGTATCGTGCGCTGGCGGCAGACAAAGCGTCATGTTGAAAGTTTTGGTGCGTCGAGTAGATGCCGGTAGGGTGGACTGTAGTTGGCTGGTAGACTGGATACTTTCGTAGTTAATTTGAAGTTCTCGAAGATGCTACTACGAAACCTCGCTGGATATATCTAAAGATTGGGGCGGGTATAGTTCTGAACGTTGGGCAGCCGGAGTTTTGAACGGTGTGATCGGGCTTCCTAGCTTGAATAATTGATACTGTCGTCGTTGAAAATATACGTTGTGTGCATAGTAGTAACAATAATTAAAATTAATTCTTTTGCCAAAAAAAATGGGGTTCGACAACATAAGCAGGCTCGAACTCGGTTCACAGGGATATCAGCAAGGTAAACACAGTAACATATTAGGCTACCTACAGTAAAACCGAAGACAACATTTTTCTGCGATCGTGTCAACAGTTGCAGCTTTTTAAATTATTCTCAATCTCAAAAGTAATTGTTTATACGATTATTAATTTTTCGGCAGCTGTCACAAAAATGACGTTTATCGGATTTCTAAAGTATCATTTCTTTGTTCTCATTTGTCAATCTTATTTTTTGGCCGGTTTTACTTAACGGCCGCACTTACTTCTCGGCCTCATGTATTAACTAATCGACATTAATAAAGAAACTAAAAGTAAGCAGTGCTTTCAAAGCTTTATTATGTATATTGAAATTAACAAACTGAGATACAGGAAAATAATATATAACAAACTTTATAACTACATTATTTATTAATGACAGAAATAGCATGTCTTGTCAATAAACTATCTAGTAACGTTTTCATTTGTTTTCGTTATTAACTTGAAAACGGATGAAAACTGTCAACAGTAGGCTTCTTGCAAAATGTTGTCCATGTTTCCAGTAATTTGTATGAAACAATTTTAAAAATATTTTTTCTACAACTGTCAAAAAAGGTTATGTTTGCGCATTAACGTCAGTGTCTAAAATGTAACAATTTTTCATTGACATTATTTTTTTGCGTTACCATCTTCAAAAATAACACGCTGCCTTTGGTTGGTATTATTGAAAACAAATTCATTTATGACAGCGCTCGACCACATTAACATGACGCAGTAAGCGACAGGATAGCAAGAGTGATGTGTTCTCATTCACTTGATTGAAATCCCTTTAAGGATACATGGAATACGCTAAGGAGAAGATTTTCCACTTACACTACCGTAGCACAGTAGTCGCACAATATTGTACAGAAACCGATAGTTCATCTCATAGTAAGTGTATCTTGACGATGTCGGAAAAAGACAATGATGAGAGGAGGGAGTACTACTCTCATTCCAGTATGCATAAAAATGAATTACACATAAGCATAAATTATAAAATTAACATCGAATAAATGTTCAACGACCACCCCGAAAATTGGGATAGACGATCATTTTCAATAGCACGACGGTTTCTCCCATTCCTAATATAAGTAAAAAGATTTGATAGAGCTCTTCTTAAGGAGCAGATATAAAAATAACGTCGAGTAAATTTTGATAAATCAACCACAGGAGGTGCGGTTAGTACTAGTGACCGTTTCAAGGAAGACCGCGTCCTCGCCTCACGTCTTCCAGCGGCTTGTATATCAGTGTATGCGCAGAAGCTAGGCAATCTTAGACGAGGGTTATGTTGGGGACATCATCCTTCGGAGGATGTAAAGCCGTCGGTCTCTTGTCTATTAAATGTTAGGCAAGTAAAAGATCCCTACTCTTCGAAAAAGAAGAGGTTCGGCAAAATTCCTGGTTGGGGGTAGCTCGTCTACAGGCATCGGTGGGTGTTAGGCCTCAGTAGCAGAAATAGGCCGACGTTAAATAAATGTTAAAAAACCAGAAGAAGTTGAAAGGGGCTATGAATTACTCTCATATCACCACAGTTTCTCTTCTCCCCTTCAACAGCAATCCTGAACTTTGAGATATCTGTATTATCTACGGCAGAACAAAATAGATTGTATTCGAAAAGACATAAATAAACTTTAAAAAATCAATACATATTAACAAATAAAAGTAAAAAGTAAACCTTCGCCGTACCATGCTGGTTTAATTAATATTAAAATAATATCGTTGAAAAATAGACTTACCCAAAGATCTAAAATTAAGAGAGGGAGCTTGGATTTGAAAAACAATCTACAAAAGAAGCTTCTACTTATTAAAAATGTACCTTTTACTGCTATTTAATAAAATTAACACTTCTAATAACAATTATAATAGTATTTAACTGTGCTACAGCTATCTCAACTATCTCTTATTAAGTAATGATAATGAAATATATACTTACCATTAGCTGATTGATTGGCGTTGATGTATTATTTTTTTTATTAGAAGAAAAAAGCGTATATTTAACTTTAGTCTCTTCATAACATATAACAACCAATTTATCACTATATAACCATGTCATTAGAATATAATCTAGGGAACTACTTGATAATAAATAATAAAAACTCGGTCAAGAGCGACATGGTTCGTATATAGAGAATTTCGTAGAAAAATTTGTTTAACCTATATACCGGGTGATTTATATGGTATTCGCGCCCTTTTATCTTCTTTATTTCAGCAATAAACCATACATATTTGTAAATCGCTTGTCAAGCTCTATTAAATGATATTCTTGAATCATCTCTTTGATCGCATATGCCAAAATAGCGATAGTCAACTTTTTTATTTCAAATGGTATGCTATACTTTTTTGCCGATTATTGTAGAGCTTTTACTTCTGCATGGAACTGTGTAAAAAAGAGAAATTTCGAGAAAATTAATAAAAATGTTATAAAACTACATTCAAAGATTTTGTTTCGGAATCAGCATAGTTGGAAACAACTGAAATTTGACAATGTAATTTAGTTGCATATAATCCATATAGTACGATCAATTCAGATGCAAAAGTCGATTACTTTACGAAATTTGTCATAATGAATGAAATTGGACCCCGCACATTTCTTATGGGAAATGGCCCCCGGTGAAACTCGCTGGAATCGATATATGTTATTCCTCTTGAGCTTCTTATCAAAATGTGTCAGGGCCACAAGGTTGAAAAATGTACAGTTTTTCAGATGTGGGGAGGGGGAAGTCGATTTTTCAGGATATATTCACTAATTGTATGGAGCCATGGTCCTTTCAATGCGGGTTCGCTAATGCGCCTACGGGGGTTTTTCGTGTCGCTAATTTCAAATCCGACGTCGAGTAGCATTTGACAGTTGACAGTTGACAGCTGTCAGTAGCAGTGTTAGCTGGATTATCCGGAAACTATTTATTTATTTCACTGGTGACTGCGTCAAATGTAAAATCACGTTATAATTCGGTCAGCAATCAACAAAAAGAATTTCATCTTAACCTGGGGTGTTGAGTAATATACTATAAGTATATATAGTATATAGTACTGTGACCCGGATACACTGTGATAAATCTATTCCGGATAATACAGCTAACACTGCTACTGACAGCTGTCAACTGTCAAATGCCACCCTCGACATCGGATATGAAATCAGCGAACCAAAAAACCCTTTGTATATATTCTGATAAATCTTTTCCGGAAAATAAGGCGAGTTGATAGTGCCACTGACGGCTGTCAACTGTCAAATGCTACTTTTTATAACGATTGTTGTTATTTACAAGTAAATTTACGTCCTAAAGTGTTTAGTGTGTGTAGTGTGTAGTGTTAGTATTTTCTTTTCCTTGGGACACGTCGAATTTAAAAACGTCTCAGCAATAAGTTCTGTGCTAGTTGTGTTTTTTATTTTTTGGTATTTCAACTTTTGCTCTTCCATTTCGGTTTCATATTGACTGATTTGCTGTTCTACCGTACCGAGGACTTGCCGTTGATATCATTTCGAGTCATAGTGGCCTCTTACTGGTGGCCTCTTACTGGAATTGGTAAATCTTTCAAGGGGATCTCAACTCTTGATGACTGCACCGGCAAAGTGACACCTATCGCTGGATAGGATTGAGTACTGCCTAGTGGGAATTTCTTTTTAATATTTTTACATTATTTGGTTGTATGTCCAGAAGGGCTCTAACGCAACCGCTGAGCGAACCAAGGGCTTATACATATAATTTTTAATTGCTATTCGTATTTAACCAAATACACGTAACAAAATTATATTGAAGCTCAAGTGTTCCATCCAAACATACAAAATACTGATGTGTCAATTCCGAAAAATTGAAAAAGTTTTAGACGTAAGAATTACTGTTATTATTTTCTCGAAAATCAAATCGTCCTCATAAGAGTACAAAAATGTTAAGAAAACCCCGTTCTTTTCGACCAATAATTTTCAGATTTTTAGAAACGTTTTTTCCCGCATTTCCCTCTCAAAGTTTTTCAATTTTTATAGGATTTTCAAGTGTTCCATCCAAACACAAAATACTGATGTGTCAATTCCGAAAAATTGAAAAAATGTTAGACGTAGGAATTACTGTTATTATTTTCTCGAAAATCAAATCGTCCTCACAAGAGTACAAAAATGTTAAGAAAACCCCGTTCTTTCGACCAATAATTTTCAGATTTTTAGAAACGTTTTTTCCCGCATTTCCCTCTCAAAGTTTTTCAATTTTTATAGGATTTTCCGGTAAAACTTCGCAGGTTTGCTATTTCTGGAAAGTCGATGAGGAAATAAATATTTTGTATTTAAAAAATGAGCAAACCTGATTTTTTGAATTTTTACAAACAATTTCGTTCCCCCGCCCTCCTTTTTGCAAAATTTCAAACCGCCATGTCTCGAAAAATACGAACCTTTTCAATAATTTCACATGAGTAAACTGTTGCTTTTTGATAAAATATACAAAAATCTTCATATTCTCCTTGAGTCCATAAGCAATATTTCATTCTTTTCTCATTGTCGCCTTCCACCAATAGTAAAAAAAGCCGAAAATTGTAAGTATTTTGCTATGCAATAAGAGTACCTCCCCTCCCCGGTTTCGAGGACGCTGAGTACGATGGTGCTGGTAGAATTTCTCTTTGGAGTTGCGCAACCCCCAAACGGCCAAAAACCTAAACGCTTATCACATCTTTTCCAAACTTAGCATACCCCCTTCCCGTTTTCAGGGACGCTGAACACGGTGGTGATGCTGAAGGTTTCTTCCGACACCCCCCTACCGACTAACAAGCACCCCTAATGGGGGTGAAAATCTTTTTTATATATCACCGCCAAAATGCATGTAACGCCCGTTTTCGAGGATGCCGAATATGGCGGTGATGTTGAATGTTTTTTCTGACCCTCTCCAACCCCTCTAGCGGCTAACAAAACAGTCCCGAAAGGGCTGAAGAACTTTTTTTTATCTCACCGGTTAAATGTACATGCCGCCCGTTTTTGAATATGCTGAGCACGGTGGTGATGCTGAATGTGTTTTCTACCCCTCCCCTTTTTGGAAGTACTGCTACCTAATGTTAACCCAATAATTTTTCAACAGGATGGGGCTTCACCACATAACAGCGAAGTTGTGGTGAATTATTTAAATGAAAGGTTTGGAGAAAACTGAATGGGAACAAATGGGCCCGTTCGATGGCCTGCAAGGTCACCAGACCTTACACCGCTTGATTTTTTTGTATGGGGCCACCTCAAGGAAAACGTTTATAGAACACCACCAACAAACAGAGAAGACATGGAAATGAGGGTCAGAAGAGCAATCGATGGGATTACTGAATTACCGTTAGATAACGTGCTTATGTCTACCGTCACAAAAACACGATTGTGCAGAGATAATAACGGACAACATTTTGAGCATCTGCAGTAAAAAATGCTTTTGTATGTAGTACTTCAGTAAATATTTCATTTTAATTTCATTCATTCGTTGTAAAAATGTATTATATAATGTAATGGTTTTTCATCAATTTTGTTCAAATGTGTTTTACTGATGTTTCTTATTTATTAAAAAAATCGTTTTACCTACTTTTATTTTGTTTCCACCGCCTGCTTACTAAATATTTTTGTTGCAGTACAATATTCATTACTATGCAATAACATTCGATACTAAATTTAATGAAGAAAGTAAAATAGAATAGGCACAGCAATTGTATTGGACAAAAATAAAAGATAAATAAGTATTTTTTAAGTAGGTGAAATAAAAAAATGGGGTTCCTATCTTGGTTCTAAGTTAGATCTTATTAGTCTGTTCAGCTACTGGTTATTCCCAAAAAAATATGAGGCACAAAGTTGCATACCAGAGGTCTTTCGATGTCACGGCACACTACGCATCAATATCTGCCAAGGTTCATATCAGGGCCACCTAGACTTAACAAACTAAAATTGATATTAACTATCATTTTGAAAACAAATGCCGTGTTCCGATACATGGTTGAAAAGAGAATCTAGAGACGAATCAGATAGGTAAAAAAAATATACAGGGTGCCATTTAAAATAACAGAGCAGATGTCACTTCCGGTGAAACCGGAAGTGGTGGGAAAAAATTGTTGTACTTGAAAAAGGATAATCATGCATTATACAAGTGTACCATATTTCAAAATAATATCTTTTTAAATAAACATGCTACGGGGTGTTATATGTCTCCTGTGTCAGTAGTTATACCGATGCCCGTGACTTCCCCCTCCACTCCATTTTGGGGTCCGCCCCGTGCCACGCCATGTCAAGGGAGGGGGAAACAGATGGCGTGACCGTTAATTGATGAGTCATAGCAGATGGTAAAACCGTTAGAATGGGGAGGGTAAGTAATATGATATGAGGGAACAGATGTAAATCTGAAAATACACATCAAGGGCATGAAGAGGTTAAAAGACTATTGATCTGTAACAGATACGTGTGAGACAGACAGATAGGCAGGTAATATGATATATGTACCATGTGTGGAACAGATCGAACCGATCGAACAGTCGAGCCGAAATGCATCTCGTACAAAATGTAGAATAAAATGCGATTCGAACCCTCAACCTCGCGCGTGAATGCCAGGCAACTCAACCACTACACCGCGGATGACTGTTAATAAAATTACATACTTTTTGCCATATGAACATAATAGCAAGATTTTTTATTTACTTTTAGTACCTATTATCTGTAAAAGTGCCCCGCTTTCATGGTAGCAAGTACGCAATACGTTTTTACCTACATATTACAAATTTACTATGAAAATCTTAGCTTTGCTAAAATGACGTAGGTTTGGGGGCTCTGGGATCTTGGACTATAACCGTCTAGCAACAAAATTAAGCCATTATGGCATATCTGGAAATACTTTTCCGGATATTATCTCAATTGCAGATAACAGTTGACTAGTGTTAATACGGGAAACTCTATGCTTGTATCACAAAATAGATCAGTTGCATTAGGTGTTCCCCAAGGGTCTAATCTTGTACCACTCCTGTACCACTGTAAATGGACTCAGTTGAAACTATCTATAGTTTGAAGCTATCAATAGTTTTAACTGAGTCCATTTTGTAAATTATTTTAAATGGAATATTAATCAGATTTTATCAATATGTGTAATTAAACTTAAGTTAAATGTTTTATTAATAACAATAGCAGTGTAGCTATTCGACCACTAGTAACGTATTAAGTAATTTTCCTGCCATGTGTTTCGACGCAGTTTTATTAAATTAACCTCAAGTTAATGTCTTGAGAAAGCTGATAAACATTAACGAAAGCTTGACAATAACAAAGACTTTTCTTTTTATTGGCCAAAATACCTTATCACTGACTGCAACCTCAATAACTTGTATGTTTATATATATATATATATATATATATATATATATAAACAAAAGATTTTCATCCTTTTCAGGGGCGTTTTTAACCTTTAGAGGAGTTGGAGGGAATCAGAAAAAATATAGAGCATCATCACCGTGTTCAGCATCCTCAAACGGAGGGGGAAGGTACTCTCGTTGTAAATCAACATATTTACAAGTTCGTCCAACTCACACACTCCACTATAAGGTGTAAAGAAATTATCCCTACTTTTGATTAATTGGTCGAATACTACATCATACTAAAATTTCAGCAAAACTCACCGTGATCCATTTTATATATAATCTGTGCCGGGTCCTTTATTTTATATGCCAGCTGCACGAACGAATATAAAAACTGTTCTTCATCGCACAATATGCGTAACAATTATAACGATTTAAATTGATCAATTAACTATATGTTCAGAAATATCCTGCCAATTAACAAATTCAATTTGTAATTAATGTATTTTCTCGCTGTTTCATTGTTGGTTATTTTTATTTCCTTCTGAGTTTTATATTTATATTTACAAGGTAAGTATTATGTTAATTATGTTTTATTTAGTGTACTCGTTTTTTTGTATGTTCTCTATTCTGTAATTAGGTCCATCGACCTGTTGAATAATGTAAATAAACAGTTAAATGAAAATATGATCAAAGCAAAATATAAGAATTTAGTGAGACAAGAGTATTCTGTTTTATTCAAGTAATCTCAAAATATCGAATTAAACTTCGAAAGTATCTTTAAATTTTGGTACACTGGACGTAATGTTTGATGTGTCTATCACCAGGCTGCATTAAATGCAGTAGTAGTATCATAAATTCATCGACGATTACTTCGATGAACAATTAATGCTGAAATTAAAGCTCAAAACACGGAGTTAACTCGTTCTTATTTGTCACAACACGCTGCAGTACGACGACTTAAGTGTCGAGATCATCGATTCGGTGGATTATAAAAACAGCATAAAATCTTATCGCCAATTAATTGTACTTGAGATATAAATTACTGCAGAAAAACGTTTACGCAGCCATTCACTTTATGGATGATACAGACCAAGTATTACCAAGCATGTTACCCGATTTGAGATGAGAAATATTTTACATTACAAGTTCGTGAGAACTTACCGTAGACATGAGAATCTGATATTTACAACAAATAAACATTATTATTGATAAACGTGTAATTAAGCATTTACAAGGTCTATCAAAATGTAAGTTACCCTATTCTTAGTAGCAATTGTACTTTGATTATATTTTTATTTTGTTCTCCATCAACAAATAATAAGGGTTTGCTCAAGGAATGATTTTTTAAAGGAAGGTTTTTTAGGTTTTTAATAGATTAAAAATTAAATTTAATGTAATGTGTTTTGATGTTTCATTTATCATTATTTTTAAAATAACAGGTATTCATTTTACCACTAGTATAAAAGTTAACACTTCTCTCTATAATAGTCCAGCTTTAGTTTTAGGGGCAATATAGCATGTGGTTCGCTTATTATAGAAAGGCTTTTAGAATTATAACCAATGGTAATTGACTTTCTACGTCAAACAAGAAAATAAAAGTAATTACCGTAGACAGTTAATATAAGTGAATAAGGTACATTGGGGTTTAGGGCGAGCGTAGGTGCGTCTTTACTATGTACATACTTCGGTATGCGATGTAGATAGTGATTTTTAAAGCAGGTTTTCTCGTTTTCCTGCAATAAACACACGTTTAATTTGTAAATAGAAATCATTTTTAGAACTTTAATTTTATTTTTTTTTGACCACGTAACCTTTTTTGGAATAAAACATTTAATTTGCTTAATCTATATAGGAAGGCAATGATACATGAAAAATTGAAATCAATGGTAGAATTATTTCACTAATGGCATTAGATCCGCCTCCCGGCAGGATTCGTTTATCTTTTTAAATTTGTATTCAGTCGGGTTTATACAGCACTTAGTGCAGATTGTTAAATGAAGTATATGAAGTAAATAAAATACCTTTGAAATGTGAACCACAGCTAAATAAAATAAAAGATTTTTAATGGTTAATGGTTAATGGTATGCGATGTAAAGCAACGACAGGCGCAGTTAGTATTTGAATGGGTGACCATTCCAACGGAAACCGCGTTCTCGCCTCACACATCTTCCAGCGGCTTGTATATCAGTGTATGCGCGGAAGCTATACAACCTTAGGCGAGGGTTGTATAGGAGATATACCATCCTTCGGAGGGGATGTAAAGCCGTCGGTCCCTTGTCTATTAAATGTTAGGCAAGTAAAAAATCCCTACTCTTCTTGAGGGAAGAGGTTCGGCAAAATTCCTGGTTGGGGGTAGCTCGTCTACAGGCGTCGGTGTTAGGCCTCAGTAGCGGAAATAGGCCGACGTTAAATAAATGTATAAAAAAAAACATCCGAAGAATAGACACTCCCTTTTTTGGTCATAGTTTTCAATATTCTTCTTTGTAGAACACTAATGTCCTTTAAGTATGTTTTATCTGCAGCTCCCCAGGCGATAATACCTATCCACCGTGCCCTACCTCTAGGTGGTGTAGAAACGGAAAATTGAAAATTTTCCCTAAAGTCAACCCAAACCGACTTATTTACAATAAATCGTAAAAATGTCACTTTTATGGTGGTTCTTCCAAAATGGCGGCCAAATCCGCGATCAACAGATGGTGCAAATTTATTATATCATTAAAGACACCAAAATAAATAAAATAAAATTTATTGCAGCTGGCCACCATTCATTTCCACAATTGCCTCTTCAAAACAACCTACCGACTGGCCTACTGATAATCACGCGATAATTTTTTCTAATAATGAACCGAAAGCTTGTTGCTTAGTAATTACCTGACGCCGTAGGCGGAGGACAATTACTTAAAGCAACACGCTTGAGGGCCATTATTATAAAAAAAATTAAGGATTTATCAGTGCACGTGGTAAATTCGGTGAGATCATTTTTTGAAATTCTAATAATATGTCAAATCGTGAATGTGACATTTTAAATAAATTATAAAACTGTCAATAATTTTTTCTACAACCCAGCGAAAAGTGTAACTTTGCGCTTGCATTTTTCCGAAGAGCAGGCGTCTTTTGCTTTGTCGCTCGTCGAGCGATAATAAAGAAACGTCTAGTGTATCTGTGACTTTTGACATAAAAGTAAGCATTGAGGATATTTGACAGATGTCGACAATTTTTGGACCAGCGCATGATTTTAAGATCGTTCTTGTACAATAAAAACGTCTTTACGTGAAAATTCAATGCAAATCGATGAAATTAGTGGAATTTCGTTCACTCCGCAGGAAATTGCGCAAACTGCAAAATCAGTTGCCTGAGAAATCGAGAAGCGGGTATGAAAAACAATATGAACTTTTTAATAAATGGTGCGAATCAAAAGGAACGAAGAAAATATCAGAAAATATTTTACTTGGGTATTTTACAGAGAAAGTCAAAGTAATGAAATCCTGTACACTTTGGTGAATATACTCAATGCTGAGGTCTACGGTATTAACAAAAAATGATATAAACATTAAGGAATACAAAAAACTATTGGCTTTTTTTAAAACTTCAAGCTGTTTGCCAAAAAGCTGTAAAATCAAAAACCTTAAATTTTGATGAAGTAAAAATCTTTTTAACAGAAGCTCCAGAGGAAATCCTTACATAGTTAATTCTCTCAGAATGCACATCTATTTAAAATCTCGAAATTCTACTCCACACAGTCTTGATGAGTTAATGAGTTAGTGAGGATACTTAACTTTATATCACACATAAAAATCAAGAGACCTGTATAAATGAATTACATCGAAAACTTAAAGACTACTTTTTTCTTTGTTAACACACGGAAATAACTTTTCTTTTAGATGTTCTGGAACATCATTAAAATGTAAGTGAATAATTTAACTTTAATCAGTTCAGGTCTTTTTATTAAAGGAACAATGAATAAGAATGTAAAAAACTTTGTAAGCCGTTTCGCTTGTTACTTTTGCATGTATTTAACCATCTGTCGATTGCTCAAGGCGTATAAGATTTCCTTATATGATTATCAAGGAAGAAGAAGGCGAAGAAGACAAACGCAGACACTCATATAAAATCATAGGCGTACGTGTTTTCATTAATTATTGAATATTTTATAATATTTATAATATAAGAACTTTATAATTCTGATAGTAACATATTAACTATTTATTTCAAAATAAAGAAGAGCCCCAACTTTGCACCATGTCTTTTCGTACTCTCTGAGAGTTTTAAGGACTGCTTCGTAAGTAATATTTGATGTTTCTATTAAAATATATATAAATTATAATTGGACCTAACGTGAGAGATCTACGTAGTATTGCAAGTGGATGAAAATTTCTATAAAAACAATAACATGTTTATTTGTAAAGATTTTCCTCTTCATTTAGGGCCTGCAATTGTACAATCAATGACCTTGGGATGTGGGGTGGCTATGAGATTCGCTGTTATTTTTAGCGTGAGTTCGTTGAAGTAACAGGAAAACTGTCCAGCATTGCTCTTCACATATAAAATAATACTGCTAATAACGTATAATAATCGACAAAATTCAATGGCAATAATAGTTTGACCTACACCTTTGGGTTCATAAAATAGCCGAAAACTGGCTTGGAGAATGTCGAAATTAAAATCAAAATGGTTTTAACCAAATTCCGAGTTCACAATAAAAAAACTGCCATGAAAAAATAACACTTCCATGCCATAGGGTGGCCGAGGTTTAACAGATGTTGGGAGATTTCAACAGAAGCGGGTTCGAGAATATGCAGAGCAACCTCCTCAATAAGAGAACACCATTACATCTGCCATCAAGCTGGCAGATATGAACTAAACACTCTTACAGCTAGTCTACTCTGATCATGTGGCACTTCTAGCCAGATGATCAGCGTGGTGTATCCAACTCATGAGCACGTCAAAGCAACGGTCAACATCTAATTAAGCTCCGTCACAACTTTGTTTATAAATAAGCTTTAAATAAGTGGTCTCGTTTCTCTAGACGAAGGCTTCATGATTGCAATCCAGGAAAATTTTTGCAAGTAAAAACTGCCGCAAGTTCTTAAGGGAGGACGACTTCAGTGATGTGTGCAACAGATGTATTGAAGCAGCTGGGAACCATCCAACATATTACTACAGATGTAGAATACTAGCGGCTGTGAGCTTCCACCACATGATCAGATGCAAATATAGTACAATTGGCTATAATGCACAAGCTGTTCGTCAATATATAGCGTATACTACAACTTCGAATCAAACAACGTTTCGTACACAAGCTACATTCCAACCGGACGATCAATAAATAGATAAACCTATCCCTTGTAACGTCCAAACATCACTGTCAATGGAACCGTATCTATCACTACCCGTCGAAAGATGTTGAAAACAGGTTATGAAAGGGCGTCAAAGATAAGCGCCAGTCGCATTACCACCGAGGCTGGTCATGGGTAATATCCTCTAAAGTACACTGACAACGCCCTTAGGTTGAAAATTCTCCGTCTATTGAGAATGTCGAAGTCTCAACAGAGACATTCCGCAGATAGAACACTTTGAGGTCTTCTGTTACCGAGTTTCAGAAGTACAAGACGAGCTGTGACCGGCAGTATGCAGAAAGTCCAGCAAATGTTTGTTGGTAATAAGAACTTTGCTACCTCCGGGCGCAGACTACATAAACAATTTTTTTTTAATACATTTATTTAACGTTGGCCTATTTCCGCTACCGAGGCCTATCACCGACGCCTGTAGACGAGCTACCCCCAACCAGGAATTTTGCCGAACCTCTTCCCTTAAGAAGAGTAGAGATCTTTTACTTGCCTAACATTTAATAGACAAGGGACCGACGGCTTTACATCCCCTCCGAAGGATGGTATATCCCCTATACAACCCTCGCCTAAGGTTGTATAGCTTACGCGCATACACTGATATACAAGCCGCTGGAAGATGTGTGAGGCGAGGACGCGGTCTTCGTTGGAACGGTCACCCATCCAACTACTAACTGCGCCTGACATTGCTTTACATCGCATATCAAAGTATGTACATAGTAAAGACGCACCTACGCTCGCCTCCATACATAAACAGTTGGTGTAGCAGAAACTTCATTCCACGCATCGCTGTCTGGCTCGAATCTTCAACTCCGTTCAACCATTGAACGACGGGCAGAAATTCTGCGCTGGCTTGCCGGAGGAAGGCGAACTACACTAACCTCAAAGAAAGAAGATTTATTCAACTCAAAGAATTACAAATTAGGGTTAATTCATTCCACAAGTTATTATGTTGTTAAGTACGCCAGGACATTGAAGTCGACTGGCGGTATGAAAAATGTAGCAAACTGTAAACATAATGTTTTGGTAGGCATATATATTACTCGGGATCTTGGGATTTGATGACGGGGGATGTAGAGTAAATTATTTGACACAACATCACATGCGTTACTCCTACACTTACTTCAGTGCCTTGTGGTACTCGCCCCACTAGTGAGATCGAACTTCTAATGCTCCTCTGAAGAAACAATTTCACCATAATATCTGGCGCTCAGTGGGTTTTGACAAAGCCGGCAAGTGTTCGAGTTCTCTGCCTAATCTGCATCTCACTATCTGTCGACCTCCGCCAAACTATTTATTTTATTTAGATATTGCTTGAACAAACGCAGCTCGTGGATGAAAGTATACTGCTGTATCAGGATGTTGTCCGAGATACTACACCTACCTGGATGTGTAATAACAGCGCATTCATAACAAATTAAAGACACGGTGGCAAGTGCAGACATCGGCTTGGACAAATTTCTTCCTCTTAACTTTTGAGTAAGAATATAGTGTTTGCGGATAATATACTTATTGTTCATATTCTGATCCTTTGAACTAGTTGAATGGATAGCGGATGAACTGAGCCAATTGGATCCAGACACCGGTAAGATGATGCATATCTACAAGAACATTCGTCACCGATTGTCCATTCCTCGAGTGTGCTACCCACGTGGATCCTCAGGAGCTCGGATCCACTCTTATGGTTAGTGAGAAATCATGAAACTGTAAGAATTGGCGCATCTTTCGTTAAGGCGGACTCCTGCTCAATATCGTATTCAAATTCAGAGGTAGAGGCCCACGAAGTTCTGATGCAAAATCAATAACCTAGCTTCCGCCAAATTATCTGACAGCGCAAATTAAAACTGCCGAGCAGAGAAATATGTGCATACGGCACATTAATAAACCTTTGCAAGGTGTGCTCTGTAACAAGATAGAGATATAAAGGTACTGTATTCAGCGACAAAGCTGACTTTCAGTTGTTTAGGATTAGCAAAGCTAAAGTTAGAGAACAACGGATATATTGTGATCTGTTAAGATGGTGTTATTAATATCCTGGTCTATCATAATCACGTTTTGGGTGTAGAGGTATAAAGTGGTATACTTGGTAGAATTAGCCCAACGCTATTCATAATTGAACACAATACACCGGTCTGCAAATTGAATTATTGGCAGAACAAATGCAAAACACAGTTATCTTCGTCTATTTAGTGCACTCGATTTTGGATTCTATTGCCCTCGCGAAAATAAATTAAAAAGTTACTACCAGAAGAAACATAAAATTACCTCGAAATTCTGCAATATAAAAGGGTAGTTGGTATATCCGTTCAGAATAGTAACAGAACTGGACGCGAATTGCGCTTAGAAAGTTGCTGATGTACCATCCAAAAAACACAATGAGACAATCAGACACCATGGCTAGGCAAGGTGGAAAATAGACAATCCAAAGATTGACAAACACATGACATGGCTGAAAGAAGGAAGGCTACGTTTGGAGATAGAGAGATTTATAACAGTCATTCAAGATAGGATCATCCGTACTAGAAACTATGATAAACGCGTTGTGGAAATCCTCGTAGTGAACGATATTTACAAGAAGTGCAAAGCATAAAAGAAACTACTTAACATTTAGCAGCCACTTTTAACGAAATATCCAAAAAGTTACAGAGAAACCGACAATTGCTCTGCGAGTGCGCAGGCAAATATATGGAAAAACTGGGAACTAAACCCCAAAATGACCTTATGAATATACACTACAGTAGAAAGACGCATGGTAACCTATGAATCAGTGGTATGGCGGACTAGGATACAGCAGTCGATAGGAATGAGGCTGTTAAGTGGCATACAAAAGCTTGCTTTCCTGTCACCGTCACGGAAGCCATTAAAACCGCTTCTATGGCTGCAGTGGAAGTTCTCTTATACTTGCCACCACTACATATAAGGAGAAGCTCGATCAGTGGTGTACAGGCTCAATGCCGATTAGTCAGCAATACGAAACAGAACATCAGAGGTTACACTCAGAGACGAAGGCAGATCCCATTCTAGGAATACCCACGGACATAATGATCCCAAAAAAAACTTTCAAATTGTAATACCGGAAAGGAAATACTGGTAAAATGGTCCCCCGATATCTGCACAAACAGTCTGGAAGAGGGACGCCTCCAAGACAAAACAGGGGGTCGGAGTTGGGATATACATGACAAGACCAAAATCCAGTATCCCAATAAGTCTAGGTAAATACGCAAGAGTGTTTCAAAGCTGAAGTGACTGCTATACACTGTTGTACCAAGGAGATAATAAGGCAGGTATTGTTAATCAGTGAATCATCATTTTCTCCGATAGCCAAGCGTCGATGGCTCTTATAGAACTAGAGAATCAGAATAAAGTGATTCCAGCATGGGTACCAAGACACGAAGGACCCAAAGGAAATGAAATTGCAGATGAATTAGCCAGAGGAGACCGCTTAAAGCCCTAAAGGATTTAAACCCATCTGCGGTGTGGCAAAGCCATGCATACGAACAACCATTAAAGAATGGGGGCAAAATAAATCTATAAATTGGTGGAAAAACTGTCCTTCTATAAAGACACGCCGTTATTGAAACGATGAAACACTGATGTACTTCAATTGACTAGCCCAGTCTGACAACTATATATCGCAACTGTCTTAACATCCCAGAGATCAATGAGAAAGATAAGAATTGACATCGGACGGCTCCTAACCCATAACGTGCCGAAGACAGATGGAAAAGAGAAGCAAATATCAAAATTCGGCTACCGAGCTGTAACACGTATGATAATTACAAAAAATCTCGCTCTTAATATTAATACCAGATATAAGCGTAGTGACGAATTTTTTAAAAGTGTTTGAAGCAAATTGGCTATTCCCGAACCCGCGCAAAGATTATACAGGATATGTGATTCTTCAGACATACCACATCACGAGAAGTTTGTTTGAATGATGAAGAATAGACATCTAAATTATTCATCAGAATAATGAATACTTTCATCACCAATAAGCGAATCGAAACTCAGCGGCACCGATACAATACCTCAAGGCCTAAAATTATTCGATATTTCGTATGTCTGTACAGGACGGAGTGCACTCACACATCTAATACGTCAGACGGTTGGATAGCTACTGAAACTTGGTCCACGTGAATGTAGAATCCCTTCTCGTCGTTTCCCGTGTCACCCGAGGTCATCTGTACAAAACTGGTAAATTTATTTGGTGCATCTACAAATTAATACTGTTATGTTCATGACTACGCACTGGAATCATGGAAAGTTCGTGAACGATGCCAGAAAAGTCGCAAATATTATACGGGAATATCATGGAATGTACGAGTGCTTTCGGCGCGTGAAGATTCTTGTTGCAAATTTATTGAACCTACATACAGGGTGTTTGCTGAAGATTGTAAACACGTAACAATACTTGATTAATTTTCAAGCTAATTCGCTCAAGGCGGTACAATACATATTTTAATCTTTTGTTTTAACAGCAATTTAATACAAGGACGATTATATAGAGGGTAACAAAATAAATATATGTCATATTTCGGTGACGAAAAACGCCCCGCTACAATTTAAATAACGTTTATCAAGTATTGGATTATTATGGTACAATGTCACATAAAATTCTTCAAAATTTTCTATTCTTGCAAGAGTTTTAACCAAATTTTGTAACTAGAACCCTAAGGTGAAAAAGTCACTCCCACTAAAGCTAATTTATTTATAATGACTGTTATTAAATTATCTAACTTGGAGAAACTTATTGTGACCAGGTTTGTTTATAGTTAAGATGTGATATTTTCAAAAAGTTGGCCAAAAAGAAGATTTTCAAAGTTTAATGAGGTTCTGTATTATTTTTTAATACATGAATATTGAAATCGAATTTAATAAACATATTGATAGAAAATGTTAAAAATGGCTCATTCAATAAATCTTCAAATACAATTTTTCATCAAAATTGAAATAATCTGCCTACTTGCATGTTGAGTAGTTAGAAAACTATATTGTTTCTTTCCTGTCTTGGATTAACACTTCAAAATTACTGATTCTTGATTATCTACGCCAATGCCCTTTGCCATACATATAAAACATAATACACAATAAAGTGAATCCAACTTATTTCAAAGCACCTGCCGTTGTTCAGCTCGTGCTCGAGCTCCTCGATGCTGCCCAATATTGATTAATTAATTAACAAAGAAAGGATGATTATATAGCCTACAGACCTAAACTCTTATATCATTTTAATTGCACACCAGCCATTTGCGAAATTACAAATTATTACCTTTCATTCAATGTTATTCATTATTTTATTAACATACTTATTATTAGATCACAAATTAATTGATTTAACAGTTTGCCATAAATTTAATCGTGGCGCACGCACCATTTCCATAATAATTCGGAGAAAATTGTTTGGTTAACGGCAGCTTTTCAAAGGAGAGTGACAGTGTACAAAATAGGACTTTTAAAATTACATCCCTTATTAATTGTAGTATTGAACGATGCCTTGTTTTTCTTCCTCTCCTTAGCAATGCGGTAATAAATCGCGGAACTCATGCCTTGTGGCCCATTGTGCATCCGCTAGCTGTTCAGTGAATGTCCCTATCCAGACCAGACTCCAAACCAAAGGCCAGAATCCTTCCCAGAGGGCATTCCTTATTTCTTCCGGCACAGGAAAGTCAATAGTTTTTATGCCTCAAATTCATGAGACTGGGGCAGGAGATTAGAAGGTGAATGGAAGTTTCCTCTACTTCTCCACTGAACCTGCAGTCGGGGTTGTTAACCGCTCCGATGATGCGCAGGTGTTCCTGAAAGGGCCGTGTCCAATCAAAAGACTTACCACGACTCTAACTTGCTTTCTGCTTAGACGCAGTTATTGTTCTGCCCTCTTCGGCAAGGGTCCTGAAACGAGGAGCTTCGCTTGCCGATGCCCTGTGTGGGAGGTCCAGAGGTCATCGAACTGGGAGTGAGACCAAGTGAGACCAGTCCTCCATTGATGTCTGGTGTTTGATTTAGAGTTAGTCAGGGCTGGCTCTGGACTCCTCAAGGGCTGCTGAGAACCCTCCCTGGTCAGAGCATCTGCCGGCTTGTTACCCTCAATGTTACTATGCCTAGGCATCCAGAGAAGTTTGACCCATTTAAAAAATTGAGTTTCATCCAATAAATCATTTTTCTATTTACTCATAAATAATATTTGTGGCGTGATTTCTGCATTTCTAGCAGTACATGGGTTGATTAATAATAATAATAATAAATTGGAATAACTATGGTACATTTAAGTGAAAAATAAAAATTGAATTAAAAATAGTATGACATTTGAAATGTCACTTATATGGTATAGTTGTTATAAAAATGAATAACACCTTTAGAATCAAGCTCAGCTTTTTCTTTCAGGCTCCTTCAGCTGTTATCAGTAAATAGTATGGCAGGATCAACGACCAAATTTACTATATAATGACAAGGATAAATCGTGGACAATTCAATTACATATTTTTCAAAAATTGTCCCAAAACAGTTCATTGTGGTACATCATATTGTACTTTTCATCTTATTACTAGATGTGTTTCCAGTATTAACACATTCTTGCCTATTTGACAACTAACTGTTTATTAACATGTGAATACCACTGACGCCAGAGCTGTTCCTAAAGGCTAGGGTTAGTACTTGTCTGAGCACTTTAAGCACTTTTGTTCTAGGGAGCACTGTACTTAGGGGTACCTTTTAAAATCGGTGCTTTGTGCTTTGTTATTCTAACAAATCACAAAAGGACTGGGTGGTTTGTAATCGCGCGAAGTGCTCCCGAATGCTCGGAAGCGCTCCCAAGCACTTTAGAGACCACATTTTAGAGCTCACAAGCTCTCCAAAAACTTTCAAGAACTTTATGGTTTCTGATCACATTTAAAATACTTTCAAATTGTGAAATAAACAGTCAAAAATCATTGTGTCTCTCAATCTTGTTATCCAGACTAAGAGGATTGCAGGAATTGGATCTGTATGGATGAATAAAAACACAACTACCTTAGTCAGTCACAGACGGTTTAGTTAACATTTTATTTTTCATTCATTCATTCATTCATTCATTCATTCATTCATTCATTCATTCATTCATTCATCCATTCATCCATTCATCCATTCACCCATTCATCCATTCATCCATTCATCCATTCATCCATTCATCCATTCATCCATTCATCCATTCACCCATTCATCCATTCATCCATTCATCCATTCATCCATTCATCCATTCATCCATTCATCCATTCATTCATTCATCCATTCATCCATTCACCCATTCATACATTCATCCATTCATCCATTCGTCCATTCATCCATTCATTCATTCATTCATCCAGTAATTTCGAAAAACACCCCAACAGACAAATGTCCAATAGTAGGGCCATACATGAACTGATTAAGTACAATTTTACAAAACAAAGAAAATGTGAATTTTGTACAAATAATAAATTAAATCAATATTTCAAAACTGATTTTGTGAATAGAATAGAATGGAATGGAATGGAAAGGAACTTAACGGAACGGAACTAAAAAAATTAATTAATTCAATATTTCAAAACTGATTTTGTGAATTGAATAGAATGGAATGGAATGGAATGGAAAAGAACTTAAGGGAACGGAATATAACGGAACAGAACGGAACAGAATAGAATAGAACAGTTCTTATAGAAACTAATTTAATATACAAATATCTCCATAAATAAAACTAACTAAAGATTTCTGAGAAATAGCAAATATGTCAATAGAATTACATATATGATTAAAGTTACTTAAAATTATAATACATTCAGCAAATTGTGGCACTATCTTCTTACATTATTACCATAGATCGATTTTTGTATAAAACACTTAAATTGAATTAAATTCTAGCCTCAATTATTGAAATTAAATAAAAGTATTTAATGCTCATCGGTTTTAGGCACTTTTCTGAAGTGCTATATGGCCGCGAGCACTTTACTATTAACAGTGCTTTGTGCTCGAAAACTAAAAGGCTTAGTGCTCGAGAGCACTTTTCGTTAGTGCTCGGTCCAGCTTTGCCCGAAACCTATACTTTTCCATACATACAGTAATTGAATATATATAACTAACCATATTAAAGACTTTCGCGAGTCAATATTTATAAATTAATATTGCATCTTGTGTTCAGCTCTGTTCCCTGAAGCCAAATGGGTTAATAGACAATAACGAAAGTAACAAAAGTAATAATATAAAATTATAGCATGACTCTTCAATATGTTATAGATATAATTTCAAGGTAATTTTACCGACTATTATTTTTTTTATTATAAAAAAAATATGCCTAAGAATAGAGTGGATTTAAAATAAGGCAGTTTGCAGGTTACCTCGTGACGTAATAGCGGAACATGCGCGCGCATTCAATATAACACCGACAGCGCCACACATACGTCTTGTATAACTTTGTTGACTCCGCTGTTCCACTAGCGCTCGTTTCTCTGCTTAATACGCTATTACGTCATAGCCAATAGAATAGCCCGAACATTTGCGGCAATATCTAATCGTTTAAACATAAACATGACTTTTTTTTTACTATAAAAATTAAATATAAAATACGGATCAACTGTTTTTATGTGCGTAGATGTTATTAAAAGAATAATAAAAAAATTGTCTGATTGCCCATCAGTTAATATGTATCAATTCTATAATAATTTTAATTAAAACTTGAGTAATATTTCATAGAATTAAATTTAAAAATTTTATTAATAATAAAGCAAGAAATATTATAAATATATTTTTTATGTAGACTTTTATGTTCTTCGAAACTGAATATTTTTTTTATTTACATTATTTTGTGAGATATTTGCAAAAAACTTTTTGTTCGCAAATTTGTTATATAAAATAAGCTGTTTTATTTAATGTATTCGCCACAAAAAAATAATTTAAATTTAGAAATGGTACCTATGTAATAAAATTTTTCCAAAGATATCAACACATCAACTTCTTACCTTAATGATTTCACTGAATAAATTGTGATTTGGGAAGCAGATGTGTTCACATAATGATATAATTATTTTTAATCATTGAGGAAAATTACAAGTCTAGTTGAAACATCAATTAATGTGATTAACAATCCCACAACTCAAGTCACGATATCGAAGAGCGTCTAGCTCCCGAACAGAAGTTCATTATTGTTGAACGTATTTATAACAGCACATTGCATTTGGGAAGATCATTGCACCGGTTATTCATAACATACATGATCACATACCGTTACCCCAAAAAGTTTGCATGTTGTGGGTTTGCACTTCATTAAGCATTAAGCCCTGATATCCAAAATAACAGAATAGTTAACAGATTATAATACGCAGGTTATAATAATAATGTATCATATAAAATAGCTGTAATGAGAAGTAGAAAACTAACAAGAAGAGTGATATAACATCTTTAAAAGTATGCGTAAGAATGTACAAAAAATGATTTACTTCAATGAATTACTACCTAATTTCCTTTAAATTGTTAGAATAGTTCTTTATTTAAAAATTTTCAAGGCACTTCTGTATACTGCTAAAATACCGTCCCTAGTTTATGCATCAAATTTATAACCTTTCCCTTTTTGGAAGAGCTCGGGGTCCGCAAATTGCGTACCTGAATTATGTATAATAGAGTTCCGCAAATTGCGGACCTGAATTATATATAATAGAGTTCCGCAAATTATGGACCTATATTATGTATAATAGAGTTCTGTAAATTGTGTCATCAAGACCTAACATTATGCCAAATTTCAAATTCCTACGTTACATGAGAAAAACCTTTGTGACAGACGGACACGAGAGTGATCTTATAAGGGTTCCGTTTTTCCTTTTAAGGTACGGAACCCTAAAAATGTAAAAGTTAAAATACAAATTGTTTATTTGTTAACGAATTACATACACACAAAGTACAAATCTGAATTATTTACATGAACACAAAAACACAAGAATCTAACCTATCAGTTGAGTCTCACATTGAAATGTGTGCAGCGATCATTACCATAAACGGAAAATAATATATTGTAATTGTTGCCTATAGACCACCAAGTGGTAACATAAATATATTTTTTACAAATCTAACACTCTCTCTAAACATTGCTTACAACATGTCGAGCAACGTAATATATTGTGGTGACTTTAACGTCGATTCAATGAAGACATGCTTTGATACCAAGGCATTATTAGATATATTTGACTCTTTCGAATTAAAGTTAACATCCGCTGATCCTACACGCATATTCACCAATATTCATGGACACACCAGCTCCACGTCCATAGATTACATGGTTACTAACCTACCCTCTTATACCTATAGTGTAGAAATTACCAACCTAAATATAGCTGACCATTTTGCACACATATTAAATATAAATGAATATGAACCAAAACAGGAAAATAATAATAATAAGACATATCAAACAAGATGCATAAACACCAATAATATTAGGAATTTTGCTTTTTACGTAAGTCGAGTGGACTGGTCGGAAATGTATCAACTAAATGTGAATGATACATTTGACTTCTTCATAGACAGCATTGTCTGGCGTCACGATATTAGTTGTCCTATTAAAAAAATATCAATAAACAACAATCATAATACGAATCGCAAAAAAGGTTCGCTAACTAACGAACTTATTCAGCAGAGCAACAATTTTAATAGAAACAAAATAAATGACGCACCTAATAAAACAAAAGCAGTATGGAACATTGTTAAAGACAAATTGGGCAGAAAAAAAATCCCTGATAAAAATATAAAACTATATGATAATAATGAGTTAATTTCTGACAATAATATTTTAACCAACAAATTCGCAAATCATTTTTCCACAAATGTCCAACAAAAATTATATCACTACTTTGGTTCTAATTTGTCATTACCATGCACTACTTCTATATATAGAGAAAACGAAATTTTCTTACCACCTATTACCACCGAGGAGGTAAATGAAGCTATTATTCACTTAAAAAATAAGAAATCAGTTGGGTTTGATAAGCTAACAGCAGATTTATTAAAAACCATAAGAGAAGATGTTGTTGATCAGTTGACGTACTTATTTAATATTTCGATTGAACAGGGCCATTTTCCCAACACACTAAAACTAGCTATTATTATACCAATTCACAAAAAAGATGCTGTCGAAGACATTGAGAATTATAGACAGATATCACTATTAAGTGTCGTATCAAAGCTGTTCGAAAGAATTATATATAATAGAATAGTTTCATTCTGTGAAATAAACAAAATATTAGCAATGTCTCAACATGGATTTCGAGCTGGTAAATCCACTGAAACTGCATGCTGTCATCTGCTTGAACATGTATACAAATCTTTAGACACGGGCAAGTATGTTATTTCTCTCTTATTTGATTTAACTGAAGCATTCGACACGATTGATAAGAATTTGTTAGAAATAAAACTTAGCAATATGGGTATAAGAGGGACTATACTGGCGTGGATAGTCTCGTATATGGAAAATAGGACTATAAAAGTTAAACTGAATGGGACTAATTCCAATGAACATGATGTAAAGTTTGGGGTGCCTCAAGGTTCGGTACTTGGGCCGCTCCTATTTTTACTAAACATTAACAACTTACCCAATTGTTTAACAGCTGGTCATGTAACCATATTTGCAGATGATTTAACGGTTACTCTAAGTGCGAAGAGCCTTGAGGAACTTCAAGCACAAATAAATCTAACCATGCAGTTCATGGTCCCAAAGGGATAGATTGATGCTAAACGACAGCAAAACAGTTTTTATCCATTTTCATATCCAAAAACCTTTACCTCAAAATGCGATAATATACGATGGTATTGCCATCTCAAATACCACAAAACTGCTAGGCACTTATCTTGCCTCTAAATTATCATGGGAGGAGCATATTCATTTTGTGTGTGGACAGCTAAATAAAGCTTACTTTGCAATATTGCAAATGAGAAATAGCCTGGATCAAACTGGATTGCTAAATATCTATTATGCCCTGGCATACTCCCACATATCATACAATATAATTTGTTGGGGGAGTGCTAAAGACAAAGATAGAGTCTTCATATGTCAAAAGCGATTGCTAAGGTTAATATACAAACTTAATTATAATGAGAGCTGCAGAGAAATATTTAAAAAAGAACAAATTTTAACCACGCCCTCTATATTTATATACAAGTGTCTGACGTATGCTTGGAAAAGTATGAGTTTATTTACTAAAAGGGAAGAATGCCATACATATAACACGCGACATGCTGAATTGCTTGACATCCCTAGGCACAATACAACTAAATTTAAACACTCCCCTCACTATAACTGCATTACCCTATATAACAGTCTACCTGAAAATATAAGAAAAATAAAAATATACAATAATTATAAAACTGTGACAAAAAACCTGCTACTCAAAGGCGGTTTTTATAGTATTCAAGATTTTTTAAGTAGGGAACCGGAAGGAATATAATTCTGTTTAACAAAATTTGTTTGTCTTACAAAATACTTTTCGTTTCTCGTTTGTTTTATATCATATAAATGTTCACCTCTCTGTGGTTGTATATAATATTGTATATAATATATGTATACCTAAGAATACTTTAGGTATAATAGTATCATATAAAATTATACTATTTTTATATTTGACTTGCCATATATACTTATGTATCTGGAATGGTTAATAAAGATTATTATTATTATTATTATTATTATTATTATACCCTAACTTATTTCCATTCCTAATATTTCCTTTAAAAGGTTAGTTTGGGTTCTTTAGTGAATATTTCCAATCAAAGATTAGGTTAGGCTCTTTAGTAAATATTTTACATTTGCGGACTCCCAGTGAACAGGATAAAGATACGCAATTTACGGACCCCGAGACTCTTCCAATGTAAAATATATGAGCAGTTTGCGGACCTCTATTCTGTAGGTTACAACTCCGCAACTTGCGTTTCCCTATTTCCATCTGTTTAAGGTCCTCAAATAGCGGACTACTATCTTATTCTTATAGGGATCCGACAATCATAACCATACTTTTTACCGCTGGATGTGTGCTGTAGACTTGTAGTGTTGTGGGTAAAGAAAATTTATTTGAAGTGCAATAATATTAGGAAAATTAAGAACCATTAAGTAAGGAGATAATAGTTTAGTTTAGTGACTTCTGCGAAAATGGCCAAAATTTAATAGGGTTTTTTGCTAAAATCTTTGATTTTGCCGTAAAAGGCGGTTTTAAGTTGGGGAGCAAGGTTTTTGTCGCTAAAAATGCAAAAAGATGCGAAATATTTGATTGGACATATTCACTAAAGAACCCAAACTAACCTTTGAATGGAGATATTAGGAATGAAAATAAGTTGTTGGGTTAAGTTCCTGTATTTTTGAGTTCATGTAAACAATTCAGTTTTGTACTTTGTGAATTTGTATGTAATGCGTTAACAAATAAACAATTTCTTACAAATTTTGTATTTTAACTTTTATATTTTTAGGGTTCCGTACCTTGAAAGGAAAAATGGAACCCTTATAAGACCACTTTCGTGTCCGTCTATCACAGAGGTTTTTCTCGAAAACGCAGTTCTTGATAACGCAATTTACTGAACTCTATTATACGTAATACAGGTCCGCAATTTACGGACCCCGAGACTCTTCCTTTCTTTTCGGTTTCAAATTTTATGGTTTTGGACAGGGTTATTCATAATAAATTACCCACTCCTTATCATCGTTATTATAGTTTTAAATAAAAGTTGTGTGGTTATGACTGAATTTTGTTTAAATGCTATCAAAAATACAGTAGCGTGCAGATTTTAAGGGATACAAAAAATAATATATTGTATTATATATACCCTGTATATCATTAAATTTTTTGAATGACCCCTTTTTCCTGATTTCAAACATATACCATATGTTACATCTACCATATACCGTTTTGGAGTTATTAAACGTCGAATAACTTAGTTAAACTAGTTACTGTAAATATTTAAAAGTTAACATTATTAAAGTGAGCTATGAAAATGACAACTATTATGTTTGATAAATGACGTTTCTTTAATGAACTAATCAAAATGGTTTACAGTGAGGAAGAAAAAGTCCAAATATTTATTGTATATTTTATTTTTATTTTTATTTTATTATATTTTTATATTTTAACTAAGGAGTAAGAAGAATAAGTTACTTTCATCGTTAGCATTCCTACGACGCTGTAGAGACAAGAAGGTCACACCAACATTCGTCAAGATTAAACACCACCTAGAAACACCTGCTGCCCGGAGGATCATCAATAGAACGGAAGAAGCATTAACCAGGGAGAGGGTAAGATACACTTATCATCAACTACATATAGTCTCTTTGCAGTTATATAATTTACACTTGGAGTTGGCCACCACGTTAAGTGAAGATCTTTGGACTACAGTCGATCGCATTACTTATGAGCATGCAGAAGTTCAACAAGATAGGGCAACTGAGAAGCAGATTAAGAAATTTGAGAAACTTCAAGCCAAATGTACATCAACTACACCCAAACTGGACGTCGGGAAGACCGTAATTAATTTAACGGACCAACCACTACCAGAAGAATGGACAATTGTATTAGCCAAAGGAATGAACTTCGCTGTTGCGCCGAATAAAGTACCTAAGGAAGACATTATCACTGAAGTTGAGAACGCCATTATAGGGTTGCCAGTTGAAGAAGCTGAGGAAGTGAGACACGAAACATGCCGAATACTGCGCAAATCAAAACCACCTAGGAGGAACATTACTAGAGAGGAAAGTGAAGCTCTCAGAGATATACGGAATAATCAAGACATCATCGTTTTAAGAGCAGATAAAGGCAATGCCATAGTGGTAATGAAGAAAGAAGAATATGAAGAATAATTACAATCATTATTAGCTCCAGAGCAGTACACAAAATTAAAAAAGGATCCGACATCAAGAGCTGAAAGACAAACGAGGACAGCTATCAAGAGTTCATTAATCCCAGTAGAAGAACAACGCCGCCTGCTGCCTAGTGAAACCTTACCACCACGACTCTACGGCCTCCCTAAGATTCATAAACCAGGTAATCCTTTAAGATCAATCGTCAGCACATGTGGATCACTAACTTATGATTTGGCCAGATACGTCGCAGACACACTGCAACCCTATATAGGTAAGACTAGTAGCCACGTAAAGAACTCGGGACACTTCGTAGAAATTTTGGAAAACTTGGAAATAACGAGTAATGATATCATGGTTAGTTTTGACGTCGAATCTTTGTTCACCAATGTACCAATTAAGGAAACAGTTAACCTGATTCGTCAACAACTTGTACCTAAAGGATTAAGAGAAGACATACCTGATCTGGCCCGATTGTGCCTGTCTACAACATACTTTCTATGGAATAAAAACTTCTACGAGCAGAAACAAGGAGCAGCCATGGGATCACCACTTTCACCTGTGATAGCCAACCTATTCATGGAAGCTTTCGAAGATACGCTGCAGTGAGAATAAATCAAAGTACTGGCTACGCTACGTAGACGATACGTTCATCATATGGCCACATGGAGGATCATCTTTATCTGTTTTCTTCGACCATTTGAATAAACAGCATTCAAGTATCAAATTTACAATGGAGACCGAGCAAGATGGAGCTTTACCTTTCTTAGATGTATTAGTGAAAAGGTCACACAATGGCAAGCTGGCCCATGGTGTCTACAGAAAGAAAACGCACACCGATCGTTACCTACACGCGACATCTCACCACCATCCACAACAGAAGAGAGCGTTAATTAGAACCTTGGTCCGCAGAGCCAACATAATATGCGACGACGAGAACAAACCCGAGGAACTATAGAATGTCCAACAAGCTTTAGAGAAGAACGGATACAGTCAAAGCAATATACAACGAGTAATAAATAAACAGAGGAGAACTACAGAAGAAGAGCAGCAACAACCAACAACGTATGCATGCCTACCCTACGTCGCGGGTGTCACAGATAGGCTGAAGAAGATTTTATTCAAAAAGAAAGTAGGTGTACGGTTTCGAAGAAAATACAGCAGATGCTTCCCTCAGTCAAAGACCCTGTCCCCAAACTGTTATCAAGAGGTGTTTACCAGTTGAAGTGCACATGTGGTAAGAGCTACATCGGACAAACAGGACGGAGTATCCAGTGCAGAATCACAGAACACCAGATAAATACCAGATTTGGATACACGGATAGGTCGGCGATAGCAGAACATGTCCATAATAACGAGAACCATAAAATTGACTACGAGGACGTCAATATATTAGACAGGAATACGCGCTATTATCCGCGAATTATTAGGGAATCACTGGAAATTATGAAAAACGTGAACAACTTTAACAGAGAGGATGGGTATCGACTTAGTAACACGTGGAGACTGGTATTGCCAAGTACCAGCACCGTAGTAAGTCACGGTCAACCAAACACGACGAATGAGCAACGAAGCGAACCAAGCTCAACCAATGACCAGCGAAGCGAAGCGGCGCCTAGGTATATAACGAGGAGTGTAACACAACAGATTCAGTCTTTAGAATCCTTCTGAAGAAGCTGACAGGATGATCAGCGAAACGTCAAGTCAAGTTCGACGACCACGGCAAGACCCGGAAGAATCTACTTCAAATATTTATTTGTAAATAAACGTGCAGCAAAAAGAGTATATAGGGTGTTGTATCCAAATCGTCCAACACCACCAGAAAATACGTTTAAAAATATTTATCGAAAGGTGAGTAATACCTCCTGTTTTAGTAAAAAAACGCGTGTAGTTCAAGCAAACCAGGAAGAACAGCTAGTTATACTGCTTCATTTCGAAGGTAAGCCCGTCCATATTTATTCGAGGATAGACTTTTTTGAAACATTGTATTATTTCTAAGAAAATTCTGAATGTAGTATAAATAATGCAGCCGATCAATTAGGTAAAAGTTATTCCAAAATCCAATGTACGCTAAAAAATAATAACTACAGACCATATAAAATTTTACCCGCACAAGTTTTAACAGAGGCTCATAAGAGGAAAAGGCTGGACTTTTGCCGCCAGATGATTCAAAAGTTGGATGAAGATCCCGATTTTTTTACTAAAATATTATGCACTGGTGAATCATCCTTTTCTACTGGAGCAGTTTTTAATAGGAGAAACCGAAGGTCGTGAGAAAACAAGATTGGTGAAACAAATAAAAAATCAGAAACAAAAACTCTTAGCGTTTGGTGTGGAGTTTTCAGAAATAAAATTGTTGGGCCTATATTTTAGCATTATATTTTACCTATCTGGGAATAATTATCCCAGAAGCAGAAAATATTCTTTTGTCAAATTTTCCGGAAGCCAAACTTAATGATATGATTAGGACGCAGGATGGGGTAACTTCGCATAGTATCTTACCCGTTTGAGATCATTAGAATAATGCATTCCTAATATGAATAGGGAATAATGGAACAATTAAATGGCCACCTAACAGTCCGGATTTGACCCGTATGGATTAATTATTTTTGGGATTTCTAAAAGACATTGTCAATAGTAATAGTACTTAAGTCATTAAAGACAAGATTCGACTCGAAATAAACAATCTGAATGTAAATAATGAAGCCATTTCCGGTACAATTATAAAAATAAGAATAGTGGGGTCGATCTGGATTTTCAGATGGACTCGTTTTTGTCGATTTTTTTTTGCGGTGTTATGAAGTCGGACCCTCTCTATCATCCGGGGAATTTTCCGGTCGAACTTTTTGCGAGGAGGAGGAAAAATTTACATGTAAAGATATGAAAAATCAGTTTTTAGGGCGTAACTTGTTTATTTTGCTTCAGATCGAAAAAATGCATAAGGATAAAATAAAGGCTCGCGAATACGCGTAAACTGAATTTTAACGGATTTATTACGGTTTTTTGCTCGAGAAAGTTTTCACGTTTTTTTCGGGGAAAAAAAGTGACTTGGCGATTTTTTTTTCTTTCCCCGATAGACACTCAGGACCTAAGTACTGCGTCCAAATTTAAAGTCGCTAGGTTGGTTAGGGGGAGGGTAAACGTAAATGAAATTAAAACTGCTGTAACCTCCGCAATTTTTTCCGCAAATCATGCAGCAAACTTGACATTGTGTACTAATGTGCCTACTTTGAGCTCCACTCATGTATTTCCAATTTTATCCATAAATAAACAAATCGTGGCGAAATAACCAATTTATTGTTGTTATTATTTTTAGAAAGTCGTTTTTCGCTAGGAACGGGAGGGATGGTGGAGATTTTCTATTCGCCATCGAATGTGGAATTTTTTTGCTTTGATTTAAGGCCTACCAGATTGCGATAGGATGATTAGGAGGGGAGGGAGGGGGGACGCAAAGTTTTTGCCCTGTAGAAGGGCAAGGGAATGGGTTTGGGACTTCGGGCCGGGCTCATTTTCAAGGGCAATCAATTCTTTCAAGATTTTTTTTACCCTGAAGCTCTAACTTCATTAGGGCCTGCACGCGCGCATGATACATTTATAAAAACGAACGAGCGGAGTGGGACGTGTATTTGTGATAGAGAAGGGAGAGAAGTGGAAGCTCTAGGCTCCTTCCTCGGCATCTCACTGCACGGCTGCTGAGTTGCCGCACTCGTTTTTATAAATATGTCACGCGCCTTAATGAAGTTAGAGCTTCGGGGTAAAAATAATCTTGAAATAGAATTGATTGCCCCTGAGAATGAGCCCTGCCCAAAGTCTCTAACCCTTTCCTTGCTCTTCTACAGGGCAAAAATGTCATAATCATCCGATCGCAATCTGGTCAGGCTTAAATTAAAGGAGAAAAAAATTCCACATTCGCTGACGAAAAAAAATCTTCCCCTCCCCTTTCCTTCCAGACGAAAAATGACTTTTCTAAAAATAATAATATTGATTATTTCGCAACCATTTGTTTATTATGTAAATTGAAAATACATTAGCGAAACTCAAAGTAGGCACATTAGTACACAATGTCCCGTTTGCTGCGCGATTTGCGGAAAATTGCGGTAGTTACAGCAGTTTTAATTTCATTTACGTTTACCCTTCCCCCTAATCAACCTAGCGACTTAACATTTGGTCACAGTACTTAGGTTCTGAGTGTCTATCGGAGAAGAAAAAAAAATCGCAAACTCTCTCGATACGTTCCCGCCGCAGCGAAAAATCCGTATACAAATCCGTACTTTCAAATCGCAATATCTCGGGAACCGCTGGACCGATTTCGATGAGTTAAAATTCAGTGTACACGCATTCGCGAGCCCCTAATTTTATCCCTATACACTTTTCGATCCAAATAAAACTAAATGAGTTATGTCCGAAAAACTGATTTTTCCCTATCTTTACATGCAAATTCTTCCCCCCCCCCCCCTCCTCGCGAAAAGTTCAAACAGAAAATTTTTCGAATGATAGAGAGGGTCGGACTTCATAACATCGCAAAAAAAATCGATAAAAGCGAATCCGTTTCAAGACATTTTTAATGCCAGATCGACCCCACTAAAGACGTTATCAATTATGCATTGACAATAATTATGGACACATTAAACATCTTTTAAGAATTATCAATTATTTATATTTAAATTTCCTAAATAAATCTTTGTTGTCTATTTTGTATAAATATTTGGTTTTTTCTTCCTCGCTGTAAACCATTTTGATTATTTCATTAAAGAAATGTCACGTATCAAACATAATAGTTGTCATTTTCATAGCTTACTTTAATAATGTTAACTTTCCCATATTTACATTATTAACTAGTTTAACTAAGATATACGGCGTTTAATAACAGTTTATGGTGGAAGTAAACTATGGTATATTTTTGAAATCAGGAAAAAAGAGCATTCAAAAAATATGTATAACAATATACAGGGTATTCCATTCAAAAATAAATATTATTTTTTGTATCCCCTGAAATCCGCACACTATTGTACTTTTAAGCACTTTTAACAAAATTCAGGCATAACCACACAACTTTTCTTTAAAACTTCTCTTTCTCTTTTTCTATAGACAATAATAACGATGATAAGAGGTGGGTAATTTCTAATGAATAACCCTGTACGATTTTTACTCTAACCTCAGTTCTTTCTCAGTTTGGAACTTGGCGTAACGTTGTTTTTTCAATGTTGCAAACTTGCAACATTTTCGAAATTACAAGTACAACCAATTTTTGTTTTAAAATATAGAAAAACTATTTATATTAAGATAAAGAGACAAATAATTCTTGTGAAGACCGGTTGGCTCAGTAGCGGTCCTAAGGGGAGGGGCATAGGAGCCCGGGCCACCCATGGACACCTGAATTTTGTAAATCTACCGATTACCAATTATTAAGATCTCTGCACCCTACATTTACTTTCAACAGATCACAATAAAATATGCCCAGCAGTTCTGTACTAGTCCTGTCGGATATAGGACAATAAAAAAGAAAAACACTATTTTGCCGACATTTCGATTATTTGGCACATACTTTTTCAAGGCTTAATAGTTATAATTAGGGTGACCATATGTACTTATATTAGTTAGACAGTACTTTCTTTTCGGGTAGTGTCCTACTGTCCTTAAAAGGTTCATTAAGTACACCTAAATGTACTTCTTTTTCTTGAGATACAAAAAACTCGAAATTTAAATTTTCATTTACTTTTTGCAAAACTGGAGTTCGAACTTAAATGAACTGAATGTTTTTGAACGTGTGAATTTGAGAAGATAAGTTTCATGAATACAAATTTTTTTTGTTCATGTGAGGCATTTAAGGACTAGATAGGTCTGGTGTTGAATGAATACGAACTGTTTGACGAAGTTGGTTTAATGCAAGCCAGACCGCAAATTTTGAAAGCAATCCTAAGTTCCCAAAAGTGTGACTGGTACCAACATGATGATTCACGTGCGGTAGTTGCAGGCAAATTGAAGAACATGTTTGTTATTTTGTTATATTTTTTATTAGAATATAGAATACTTGGTCTTTTTACTTGATACAAATATATTTGGTATTTTATATTTTTAAGCCTTGCGCCCACGAGACCTACATTTCGAAGACAATATTATTTTAAATAAAACTTCTAACTTTTAATTTAAGACCGTTTGACCTTGAAAAATCTAAAAGTTTTTTTTTAGACCCTGCCGCCTCAACTTTAATAAAAAGCTACTTTTATCGTTGTACTTCTTTCTCTGGAAAAAATATGGTCACCCAAATTATAATGCATCATCTGTAGGCATAACAGTTTCATGAACACCAGTATTCAACATTAATAGTGATGAAATTGTTGTGCTTAAAAATGTTGCATTATAACTATTAAACCTTGAAGAAGTGTGTGCCAAATACACGAAACGCCGATAAAATAATTCTTCTTTATTGGCCTGTCTCCGACTATTTAAGCGTTAATCATTAAATCCCTTTGCAGCTAACGGTACGTGTACACAGCTGTGCTGCCCATCTTTGATGACCCCCCCCCCCCCCCCCATGTCGAAATTCTGGGACCGCCACTGAGTTGGCTGTCTTTTTCTTTTTAAATAATGTACGTCTACTAATATTTGTAATAATTTTATCTACAGTATGGTCCATATGCAGCGAATAAATTCATTTTCTACGTTATTAATAGTATTTATGCAATATCCCGAGACAGGTCGATTTTTTATTATAAAATTAGACTTTTGGCGCAAAATGTGAAATTTCACAACGCGACAGATTTACAATTTATCCAGTAGGCTGTCAAGCATGCTTCGGAGGCTATCATAAAGTGTTATTATGTGGCAATTGATTGTCAGAACTACTTACTTGTATTTAAGTAAATAAATAAAAATATTACAAATATGAAACCATAGAAATAACTATATTTTCATATACTTTCGAATGGTATAGGGCCATATTATATTTGCAGTCTCTTTGCGTGTTAAAATTTAATTTGTTTATAACGAATGATTTTGAAACATAAAGAAATGGTCATAAATTGAAATGATTTTCTCTCTCGGTTACCTGTAAGTACTCTTAAAATTTAGCATAGGCAACGAAGACCAAAGAGGACCAAATAGTGGAAAAAATGCATGTAGAAGCCAATTTTGGTAAAGTTGTAGGGGAAGCTGTCCTTAACAACATAGTAAAAGTACTCATGGTTGGGAGTATAGCTAAGGGGCTGGGGGTCTCTAAAGGCTGCAGTTTTTCGTTAATAACTCGAAAACTACTGCCTCTTGTGAGAACATCTTCATATACTAGATTAATTTATATAGAATTCTCTATAAAAAAGGTCCTATATACTTTTGCACTAGGGTCAATACTTAAGGAGATATGGAGTATTTGTGGATGCATGTATCACAGTCGCTGCAAATCAATTGACAGTCACAACAGTTGACATCATTTTCACTTATATTGTAGAATTTTAGAAGTTTTCGAGGATTTTGAGGAGGATAGAACTTGCCAAACTTCACCAGCTTTAGATATTATATGTTTAATTCTGTGCTACACTTGTGCCTTTTTCGAAGTTCTTTTAGTTTAGAAGAAATCTTTCCTTTATTAAGGGCGATGAGCCTATCAACAAATTTATCCCTGATAAACGTCATAAGAGCATTGACAGCTTTATCCAGCCTATTAACGTTTTTTTCATGCAAATATATGTATTTAATTGACTCTCCAAGATGCGACACCACCTCCGCGATACATGGAACGAGCAAAGTGGGAATCGCTAAGCACTTCGCAGCAAATCCTGGCCTCACCCATTACATATCAGCAATATTCACAGATCCCTCAACATTACCTAAGAATATTGAACAGGCTGGCGATAAGCTTTTTCTGGCTGTATACTAGACGCCTGCACATCAAAACAACCTGAACAAACATCGGTGCAAGGCATGGCCACTCTTCCTCCCACCAGAGGAGCTTCAAAATAATACTCGCCCAGAGTATATCTACAGGTAAATCCATTTACATACTGATTTCTTTAAATTACAAATATCAATTTGTGCTAAATGCTTACATTGGTCTAATTACTTTCTTACAGGTATAACAGTGGCTTGGCAACACCCTACCACCCACCCAATGTGGTTGGGCCAGGTGAGAAGATGGGATCCTGAACCCACTTATTACGAACGACCATGTGGTGCCCGACGCCGTTTTGAACATGATCTTTTGTCGGTGCACGACGGTGAGGAGTGCGCTGCGGTTGCCGCAAAGCAGGGTTTGCTTGCTCCGGTGCCTGCGGTGTGTGCCTCGGCTCATGTGCGAACGAAGCCCCCATCGAAGACAGCATCGATGATGAAGAAACTTTAGATTTTGACGAAATCTAATGTTCAAGATACATCCTTGCACACTAATTAGTTTATATGTAAGAATAACCATTTCCTATTTAACAATAAACATTTCATTTTTAACAATAAAAACAGGTTTTTTTAAATTTTGTATTTCCCCCTCCATAGTTCCTTAAGTATCGACCCTAGTGTATAGGGCCCTTTTTGTAGAGAATTTTATATAGATTAATCTAGTATATGAACATTTTTTCGCTAGAAGCAGTAATTTTCGAAGTTCTTCAGCTATTTTTCCTTGGTTGCTTGGACTAATGATACACTTTGGGTTACAGCGCACATTTCTCGGTTTGGATGGCAGGCTTTCACAAAGGTGTAAAGTTTTAGCGCCAATACCGTTTTCACTTGTTTTCTAATTTAAAATTTCGATTGAAAATAATGCTTTGTACGACCTACATTTTCCCCATGTTTCATTGGAATTTGCCCATTTTCTTCAGAGAAAAAGGAATTTGTTTAAAAATACCTAATTTTACATTTAAATTTTTTCATAACGATAATAATAATCGGAGCGAATTCTAATTTATACTAACTGTTACTGTTTATACTATCCCGTTACTGTTTTTTATTATAAAATCAACTTGATGATTCCATTTTAGGTAATTATCAATAAATATTCCTAAATATTTTGTTTTATGTGATGCTCTTATTGCTATTGTTTTTTTATTAATTTTGAAAAGTAATGTATTGTAAATAGGACGATTATCATTATAGCAACTGAATGGCAAAAATAATGTTTCTGTAAAATTTATGGTCAAGTATTTATGAGTATTATTAAGGAGATTTAGTATATTTTCAAAATCTAGCTCTATCATTCGTTTTAATTTCATCCAACTTGCAGCCTTGCAAAACACTGCAGTATCGTCCACGAAACTAATAATCTTTCCTATAGGTGGAAGTGTAAATAAGTCATTAATGTACATTAATACTATACCTTGTGGCACTCCATATTTAACTTATCTTTCTGAACTTAAAACATTATTTACATTTACACGTTGTACTCTACCTATTAAATAACTTGTCATTAACATCAATGGCAGATCTCTAAAACCGATAATTTCAAGCGTTTTTTAAAGTTTTGTGTGACAAACAGTATCGAAGGCTTTAGCTAAGTCAATGAAGATGCAAAGCGTCTTTTTACTATCATCCAGTGATTTATATATTGCAGAAATCAAGTCAGCCATTGCATCTTGACTTAACCTCCCGAAAACCATATTGTTTTTCCGACAAGACGTTGTATTTATTGAGGTAATTTATCATTCTCTTCAATAGATTTTTTTAATAAATTTTTGACAAGTTACTTAATAGGGAGATTGGCCTGTAATAATTTGATGTGTCTAATTTATCGCCAGATTTGTACAAGGATTATAACTGCTTCTTTTAATGGTTGCGGAAAAATACCAGTTTTCGTGGCAAAATTTATTAAAAATGACAGTAGTACAATAATAAACTCGGATATGTTCTGAGCGGTTTCAGATTTAAAGCCATCAACGCCTAGAGATTTTCCTTGTTTTAAGAGTTTAATAATTTGTTTAACACAGATAAGTCTTATCTAATGTCTGTATCACTCTACAGTTCACAAAACTTCACTATCTTCAGTGGTTTCCAAATAGACCATTCTGGAACTTCCTCAAATTCTCCAGAAATCCTGTTTCAATTCTACTTCTCACACCAATTGTTAGTGTTTACACCCTGTAGTGAAGTGTGTAGTGAAGCGTAGGTTCAATAATTACAACACGAATTGTCACTAACCACTGATTTATTTATCACCAAATTACAATAATTACTCCTTATCATAACACACTTATAACTTGTATCTACTATAGTCTCACCATTATAAGTCACGGCTTGTTACTGTTCTTTATCTTATCTGATCACTCATTTCATTTTATTTCAGAACTGTACTGAACTGAACTCCGATGGGCTGATCCCGCTTCTTACATGTCCGTAGCGCTTATTCTCGATTCATTCAGTTTATCTTTCAAGACGTTTCTACTCCTAACATAGTCTAGTCACCTCTGGGCCGACTTGTGAACTATTATACTATGATATCTAATTAGGCAGGCCTCCTTTCACTCTGCTACCAGGGATTAAACCTCTGTCCATGAGAGGGCGGCACATAATAATACATATTTGTTGTACAACTTATAACGAATATTTTTCATCTTTCCATTTGTCTCGTATCACTTATAAAAATAATACTAATAAACGTCTTTATTATTTTCCATACATACATTACGCAATGTTTCAAAGAGAGAAACAAACAAAAAAAGTACACATATAAACTTAGCAGTACAAAAAATAAATGGCGAAGTTCAGATTGGCACAGACAAAAAGCATGTGACAACTGTTCTTCCACTTAACGAAGAGCTAATAATTAATTAACAAAATATATAAGCCAACACAAAGTGGATAGATTATTACAAAAATAATAAAAGTGTAGTAAAGTAAAAATATACCTACTACGACAGTTCCACTATTTCGTATGAAGGAAATCGATTCATTGTCACTAATCAGCCCCCAGCAGGCAGATTTCCAGTGCAGTGCTGCTGTGCATCGCCAGCCGTAGACTAGTTTCGAGATTGCTAGCTCTCGTCAGTACGACATAGGCATTGTGCACCTTGATTGGTGGCAATGAATCGATTTGCTTTCATAGGAAATAGTGGAACTGGTCTGTCGTAGTAGGTATACTTTTACTTTACTACACTTTTATTATTTTTGTAATAATTAAATACTAAATCTATTCAAAATGGCGTTCATATAAATAAAACTAAGTATATAAATACATAATATTTCTTAGAGCTAACTTATTTTAACACGTGACAAAGGAGGAGCTTTAACTATATTAACTTTGACTGTTCGGGCGAGCGTAGGTGCGTCTTTACTATGTACATACTTCTGTATGCGATGTAAAGCAACGACAGGCGCAGTTAGTACTTGGATTGGTGACCATTCCAACGGAAACCGCGTTCTCGCCTCACACATCTTCCAGCGGCTTGTATATCAGTGTATGCGCGGAAGCTATACAACCTTAGGCGAGGGTTGTATAGGAGATATACCATCCTTCGGAGGGGATGTAAAGCCGTCGGTCCCTTGTCTATTAAATGTTAGGCAAGTAAAAGACCCCTACTCTTCTTAAGGGAAGAGGTTCGGCAAAATTCCTGGTTGGGGGTAGCTCGTCTACAGGCGTCGGTGTTAGGCCTCAGTAGCAGAAATAGGCCGACGTTAAATAAATGTATAAAAAAAAAAAAAACTTTGACTGTTAAGTAGAATTTTTTTATATTTTATTTTAAATTGGCGGGTACTCATTTTCTTCAAATTATTCTCGATGGCATTGTAAACCTTGCAAATCTGGTAGCTGTATGGCCGTTTAAATAGTTCCAGCTGATGTTCTGGAGGTGTTAATGTTCCCTTAAATCTAATATTTAGAATATGTACATCCGTTCTAAACTTTATTTTTTTATAGGGGTATGGTGGAGGTTTCAGACTAATTATTTTATGATACAAGTTTGCTCCATGAAGCAGTCTACGATTATACATGTTCAGCCAACCCACTATCTTTTAATTTATGTGATACTCTTTGGCCTCTGTGTATGCCACAATATATAAGACGGAGACAGAAGATAATATAAGTAATTTAAGGAAGGCCCATATAACATGTCAGAATAATTGAACAAAGATAAAATAAGAGATTTCCGAGATTTTTGAGGTATAGACTGTATATTTGCACATATTAATTTTATATTAGCATACGCTTTTTGTAATGGCTAACAAATCGAATTTCACTGTCTAATATAATCCCTAAGTTTTTTGCTTCATCAAACTTAGCCATTCAAGAGTTATCTATTGTTAAAATTATTTAATTTTTAACTTCCTCCCTGTATTTTCTTGGTCCAAAAACAATTACATTAGACTTGGCTGGGTTACTATTAGACAATGATTGGCCTCCATAGCAAATTTGTTAATGTCCTCGTTTATACGATGGTTGGGAATGCCCACATCTGAAGTGGGAAAAGATTAATGAAGCTGAGAGTCGTCTGCATATAAATGAACCTGACGATATTTCAAGCAATTAACTAGGTGACTAGTATACATCGTAAACAGCAGAGGTCCAAAGATGGATCTCTGTGGTACCCCAAACCCCACAGCTTCTAACATTATGTTATCCAGCCGTACCTTCTGCTCTCTATTATTTAAGTAATTTCTAAACATTTCAATTGCGTTTTCAGAAAGTCCAATGTACTTTAAAAAATTTAATAATATCTCGTGGTTTAGAGTATGGAAAGTTGTACTGAAATCCAACAAAGCTAACGCAGTACAATTTCCTTTGTCAGAGGCGGCAATAATAATTGTATTGTATTTAAAATATAATAATTATATTTAAAAGAGCGGTGGTACAACTATAGCCTAGCCTGACACCAGATTGAACGATAGGTAACAATTTACTTAACATCAAATATTCTCCCAACTCCAGTTCCATGATTTTTCGATAATTTTAGATATTGTAGGCAGTATACTTATTCCACGTAGATCTTTAAATTCAGTAGGATTAGATTTCTTAGCCAGGATAGTTATAACCGCGCTCTTCCATAAAGTAGGAAAAATATTATTAAACAAACATTGATATGTGGAATTATATGAGGACAACACATTATAGATCTCTATATATTTTTTTAAAAACTTATTGAGAACACTCCCAAAAAATTTAATTCGTTAAATAAATAACCGAAACTACAAAACTGTACTGTGAAATTGGTCTTCTGAACAAGTTAAAATAAAATAAAAAAATATTTAAAAAAAAACTTTTATATAAATGCTCTAAAATGTAGAAAATAAACTTTAAACTAAATCAAACCCATCATTTTGTTACATTATATATATATTTTTTTATGATATAAAAGCTTGTCGCTAGATTTTCCTGTGTAAAGGAGCAACAAGCTTTTATATCATAAAAAAATTATGTAATGTAACAAAATGATGGGTTTGATTTACTACTTTTTAGTTTTCTACTTTTTAGAACATTTAAATGAAAGGTTTTTTTATATATTTATTTTTTACTTTTTTGTCTTTTGATGTGCTGTAATCCCCAGAATAGATATCGATTTTGAGACGAGTCGGATCGTAAACGGTAAAGTCATTTGCCATTATGAACTACATTTTTTTACTAGAAATTCGTCATCGGCGAACCCGAAAACCCTCAGATATCGATTTTTGATCGATTTGAACCATAAATGACAAAAGTCGTCCGCCGTATTGGCGCCACTATTTTGAATTTCTAAATTTTGACCAAAAATTCATAATTGGCGATCTCGAAAACCCCCAGATATCGATTTTGAGTCGAATCGGATCATGAACGATAAAGTGGTCTGGCATTTTGAAGCCGCCATCTTGTTTTTTTCTTATATGAAAATGTTAACGTATATTGTCACCGGACTTATAAACATGTGCAAAATTTCAAAGTTCTAGCTTGTAGCTTAATTAGAACTGATCGAAATTTTGATTACAAGACTTGACCTAAACAAATTAACACTGACAAACAAACATTGCCAGTTTAATAAAAGCTTTTAAAAAACAGCCCTAACCAGACAATTTACATTTCCTATTATTTTAAATTCTAATTTTTCAAGAACCAATTTGACTCCGCTTGTAGACCAACAACTATATTTGGTACAAATGAGGATGAACATGAATCTCAGGATGATATTTGTTTGGTCGAAGTTAAAATATTCCTGGAAACATTTTAGAATTTTAGGATGGTATAAACTCCTCAAATCATTAGATATCTAAAAGATACACGGAAACTATATAACATAATATAATAATAAAACAAGTTAATGTTAAATAATCATTGATGAGACCACGGAACTGATGAACTGGTGAAGGCTACATCGATATTGGCTTTAGCGAAACCCAATATTTCTATTAGATACATTCAGGTCATTACATATTATAAGAACATTAGGCAGTATATTATTACTGAAAGAGATATGTTTAGTTATTGATTCCATAAGAGTAGCATATTATGAGATATAATAGGAAAACTAAATAATATTGTCTGATAATATACCATACATAAAAATTAAGCCCGTAAAGACCAACTGCATAATGCCAATTTAGTTAATTTATCGATATAAAAAATTAATGAACCGATTTGTATTCAGCTAGCAGCTTATTTAAAAGTGATTTATTCGCTAACCCATGCAGAATTTAGTAATTTCAGAATATTTATAGTAAGGACATTTGAACATGTAGTTTTTCGCTATAAATATGTGTGTATAATTAAAATGACTCAACAACTACCAAAAAGTCTTTAAGCACGCGCAAAAACGTTAGCAACGCAATAAAATGTCAACCATCCTTAATACATTTCAGTTTTAAGCATCTTTTAAGCGGAACCAAGCTTTTTAATGTACATACTTCAAATGTTGTTGGTCTTTAAATATTTGCGCGGATCTTTTGCCCATTGATTTTTGTTCTACAAAATTACGTTCAAGCATTTCGACTGATCGCGTTTACTGGAAGCACTTTACAAACAAGGCTTCCTTTTATATTTTTTAACGGACGCACAACCAACAAATAAATAAAATAACCGTCAAACAACTCCTTACTGCTAAACAATAAAAGGACATTATGGACGAAAATGGGGAATTTTATCGGCTACAAAATGTTATTGTTATTTTATTTGCCAAGGTGTTAGCTATGTCTATGGACATTAAAAATGTTTTCACCTCACAGAAATACACTAGCTCTGTGTATAACGGGATGAACGTGTCTTAATATTGTACCTCATTGGAATTAAGTATATTTAATTGTGGCTTAAATTCTGATTTACTCAGAGTGAAAACGGTGACATGTTATTATTGATTTATGATACTGTCACAAAAATTCGCGAAAAATACCACGAGTTCATGAGTATTCAAACACATCATCCCAGTATTCAATATTTTTCCTGTTGTTGAGCACCAGCAAAATAATATTCAATGAAGGAATAGCAATTTACGTTGCAAGTCCGGTAGGTCATATATTATAGTACGAGTTGTTTTACGGATGAAGCGACGCAGGACCTTAGTCTGGAATATCGACAAGTACTATAATAAAACCTAACGGACGTGTATCGTATTATATTTTATGTTATACCGTCTTTATAATCCTCTTTAAAATGAATAAAAAGCCATAATTATTAAAATTTAAATAATATTGTACCATAACGGTAAAATTTTAGCAGATAATTGAACTTTATTACATACTTGAAAATTAATAGTTCAAATTTGCAACTTCCTTATAATTTTAAATTCGTAATTTGACTTTAACTTTATATACGTTATTTATTAGAATGTTTAAAATATACATGTAAAATTTTAAACCCCTAATTAAAAAGTTTAAGTAATAATTAAAAAAATAGTATCATGATGTACGAATATGCTCTTTCCCCTATGCTAAGGGGTAAGAGCATTTTCGCTTATTGAAATGTGTATTAAGTATGTTATCTAGTTTTTGGCGCAAGTGCATAAAATATACGTCTTCGACTTAACATTTGGTTTTTGAAAATTGAAATTATCTTCAGCCATCTCCAAGAAATAAACACTATGATTCTTAATTACACAACAGACATATTTTGACAAATTGTACATTGTGTATTAATTTGCTAGTTTGATGAATTTACATAAAAAACAAAAGATATGCTTCTGTGTATAAAATATACAGAGCTTCTTAAACTACGAAATATCAAAAAAATGTTTTAAGAAATTATTGTAATACTTAGGTAAATAGAAAAGCTTCATAGAGAGAAAGTAACACTAAATACCTTTTCACCTCTTCTGCCAGTTGCCGTCTGCCATGATTCCGGAAGGCGGGAAATTATGGCATCTTCATCAATCTCATTCACGTCTTCTTTGTCTGGGTATTTAAAAGTTGTATTGTAGGAACATTGATTACTTACGCGGAGAAATCTTACAGTAGGATTTCCATCTTCATTAAATTTTTCAATTTGGCCTACGTAGTGCATTAATTTTTTTTTAGTTGCATATTTTACCAAAGTCCAGTCGCCAACATTCAGAGTTTCTCTGATAAAATTTTCCTCTTCCTCTCTGTCATCAATTTCATGTGCTAGACTGTCTCAAAATCTTCATCACTTGACTGTGTCAAAGGAAATTCTATTTCATCTTCATCAAGATAAGTGCCGTAGTTTTTATTGCTGTTTTTTTTTTCTTTTTTAGTTTCTTTTCTTTTTCGTTACCTTTTTCACGCATAATCTGTATAGCTTCTTCAGAAATAATTATTGTAGCACCCTCTGTTACTTTTTGTCGAGACTTCCGTTGAAGTAGATAGCTTTTCATGGTAGTAATTAACAGTTCTTCAAATGAAGTAACACTTGGTGATACTCTGTGCAACGGTATTTTTCCTATTTCTACTGGTGCTGTTGATGACATCAGGCATTGCTGTTGATGGTGTAGTGGATTCGGTTGATTCAACTGTTGTTGATTCTGAGGGTTTAACTTCAGGATTATTTATCCTTATTGCTGATGAAGTCGAAGGTTCTGATGCAGTTTTATCTTCGATCATTTTTTGATCCCATCTTTTCCACATAAGTGGATCAAATTTGTCTTTACTGATGACACTGCAATTAAAAGGATATATGCCTCCTTTCCTAAAGCCGTTCACAATTAGATCTGGTTTTAGATGTAACCATATATCACCAATTTTCTCTGCCATTTTTTTTGGGAATTTTCACTCCGTGGTGATTTCTGGTCCAACTACAAAGACATTGATCCCAAGATGACTTCAGTGATTTGAAGATGCACAAATCGAGCGGCTGTAATAGATGGCTTGAATGTGGTGGCAGTAATATAATTGTAACATTATTGTTTTTTGCAAGTTCTACTAGTTGCAGGGATACATGAGTTTTATGACCATCATATATCAATAATACGGGGTTCTCAGGAGATGGTTTGGCTTCTTTTACAAAACATTTTTCAAAATGATTAAGAAACACAGATGTTTCCATGCACCTATTTATTGTGGAGTATAAGTACTGCCTGGAAAACCTAACTCCTTTGCAGGTATCCATTCTGTCTAAACACTCTTACCTTTAAAGATAAACAAAGGTGTTGTCTTATACCCTGCAGCACTGCATGCAAAAAGCACACTAGTGTTTCCTCTACCAGATCCAGCACTGGTTCGAGTGGCAGGAAATCCCTTTGCACCTACTATTCTTGTTTTTGAAGGATTACTGCAGAATCCGCTTTCGTCTAGGTTCCATATATTGTTAGGTTTGTCTTGTAGTCTTAGTTTTTTATTGTATTTTTAAGAATGTTAAAATAATCGTGAATGATGGATCGCATATTTTTTTTCCAACATATTCATCGAGTTGAGGCTTTTTCAAGGATAGTTTGTGATGTTTAAACCCTATCCACCAGTCTTGTCCTAAAATATGGTTACGAAATGGACTTTCAATGCGATTATTTCTTATGTGTTCTCCAACTAAAGCTAGAACATCTTTACGACTTAACCCATAACCATATTTCTCCATGATTTTTAATAATTCTGCTAATTTGGTTTCTACATTTGAGTCTAAGGCTGTTTTTCTGCCAAATGTTTCGGATTTTAAACCACACCTACCTCTAACACGATCGGCCAATGTTGGTCTTGGGATATTAAACCGAATTGCAGCTTGCGAGAGAGTTATTCGTGTGCTTCGGTCTTTCTCCACAGCTTCTAATAAACCTTCTTTGGTGTAAGCTTGACCACGGTTGGATTTTCGATTGTACTTACGCACCATCGTAATCAATCTGTACAAAAAAAATGGATAGGTACAGGTATGCTAATTCAAAGTTAAAGTAATCTTCAAACTCAGCATCAGATAGCTTGCACAAAAGCATTCTTCAAAATAGTGTTTCCGAATCAACAACCACAACATTATCTGCGTTCAATGTAATTCTTGAAAATACACCTCTCAGTGGCAATACTTTCATTATCTTTTTAAATTTGTTTAAAAAATCATCGCAGTTTTATACATTTGTGAAAATAATTATTCATTATTAACAAATTAACTTGAAATACATTATTTTATTGAGTAAAAATCAGTTTTGTTAAAAAGAAAAATCATCGAAAACACTTTTTGAGACCACCATTTTAAAGTAATGCAATGCCTATATATATATATATATATATATATATATATATATATATATATATAGCTCTGCTCAAAAAAAATTATAGGTGAAAAGTAAAAAAAAAACAAAAATTGGATTTATTGGTTTTTTATCAAGTCGTTTTTTTGGGTATTTCTCGCACAAAAAATTGTTTTTTATTTTTTTAAATAAGCCACTTCAATGGAAAATTTCATTGTCTATAAAAAGTTTGCTATTAACTGTACCTGAATTTTGCTTCGTTTCCGAATTATATTTAAAAAACTGAAAGGGTTGCATTTTCACCCCTATCTCCAATTTTCACCCTCTAACTTAATAGCACTCCGCGGTTTTCTCATCTTAAATGACCAATTGAACGATTTATACAATAAAAACCCTTGAACGTCTTAGTTCCTTATTTCCCTGTTTTTTATGATACAATCAATAGCCTATTTTTGATATTTTATTCCTGAGCAATTGAAATAAAATAAACAGTTAATGGAATTCAATAATAACAAAAAAAAAGGAATAGTTGCCATATAAAAATACTCCAATCTTTATGAAAAAATATTTTGTTCAAAATTAGTAGCAGTCGGTGGCGAGCTTGCAGTCTTGTCATTAAGAAATTCGTTTTAAGAAACTCTTCAACTATGCAATTTATTGACTTTACGTGACTTTAGCTAAGTAGATATGTAATTACAGAGAACGTTGAATAATTTTTAAATAAAATCTTTTATAATTGGCCAATTTCCTATCAATGAATAATGAAGATGTACTTGGTGAAAAGCAAATTTGAATAATACACGAATTCCTCTTTAAAGTGATGTTATAAATTGATAACGACCTAATGAGAACGTAGACTAGCTACTCTTCCAAGAACCAACTACTTTGATTACAGGGACATTTTCAATGTTTTTTCGATCATGAGTTCAGTTAGTAGTTCAGTTGTGTGTGATGGCTAGTTCGAATTTAAATAGTTTTAAGTGTTGTAAAAACAAACCTTTTTCAAATTATGTCTGTATAAACTGTTTTGGAATCTACCATAAATCCTGCCTAGTTCGAATTAAAGTGGAAATGATAAAAGGTAATCAAATAAAGTGCTGTAAAAAGAAAATGCAGACACCTCACATTCAGGATACCAGTATCCTCGAAAAAACTCTTGTTGAATTAAAACTTGATAATGAAATGAAAACTAAATACATTGAAAAAATAAAAAGAGACAATATATCTTTTATGGACCATGTCTCAATATGTGAGGATGAAATAAATGAAACAATTAGGTTACATGAACTTAAGATTCAAGAATTAAATAGTTACATAGAAAAACTTGAAATTTCAATAAAAACCTCAAGAGAAATTGAAACAAAAACTTATAAGTACACAAACCCAACATAGATGCAAGAAATATGTGTATACGAACACCGAGGCAAAAAGTTTATAAAGTGACTATACAGTGTGTTCACAAAACAATATAATCGAAACAAATATGGAACATAAAGAAACAAAAACAATGGACACCCAAACGGTCAAAGCCAAGCAAATGACTGAAATTACAAGCACAGAGGCAATAAACAATGATGTAGTATCACAGGGGGTAAAAGTATACCATCAGAAAATAATTTAATGCCACTTAAGCAACACAAAAAAAAATGAAAACCTTATGTAAAAGGAACATAATAGGGGCACCTCTAGTCATGAAAATAGTGCTATTAAGACTGATAGTGAAATAAAAATTGCCACTAAGCGTAGGAACAACATACTTTTATTATCGGACGATCTGGGTAAAGGTCTCAGCCAAAAAATACGACTAAACTGTAAAGAATTCAATGTAATGTCTAATATAAAGCCACATGCCACATTAAAAGCAGTGATTGAAAATATAGAAATTCTTTCGAAAGATTTCAAACAGCGGGATTATATAACAATAATAGCTGGAAAAAACGATTTTCAACAGAAACAATATCCTTAATATTGTCTGAAATTGTATAAACAATATCCTTCTTTCAAAATAATAAATATAAAACTTAAACAATGCTGCAGTTCAAATATAATATTTGCATCAATTCCTTATACAAAAAATGTCTTTTTAAATAAAAACAATCTATAATTATACAACAGCAAACTAAATATGTACATTAAAAAACTGAATAGAATTGCTGAAGGTAATGTTATATATTATGAAGTAAATCGGGAAGATTATACGTTTAATTCTGAAACAGTGGCTGTAGGACTCTCTAATATCATAACAGGAAAAATGATGCCAAATAAACAGTTTATATCAATACTGATAATGTATTTGAGTATAAAGTGACTAAAAAAGGAGAAGTAGTGCGAGAAGGTAACCCTATTGCTATAATGGAACCAACAAATATAGAAGAAGCCGTGACGAGGGATAAGGTGAACCTTTCACTTGGAGAAGAACTAGGGATAATAGAAAGTGAAAAAGCTGGTACAAAGGAAGAAGATATACAAAACCGAGAAAATAACAGTAATAATAATTTTTTATACCCAGGACTATCCCAATTAAATGTGAGGTAAAGGATGTGTTTAACCCAGTCCATGCCTTAAAGGAGGAGAGTGTCCCAGATCCAACTGACGATATGGAAGGAGACAATACTTGTGACAAAGCCATGTTTGGTGATTTTTTTAAAAATAGTTTACGTTAACATTCAATGTGCAACTAATAAAGTTAACGAGTTAGATGCTTCCTTAACTGATAAAGATTTTAATGTGTTGTGTATTAGTGAGAACTAACAAAGTTAACGAGTTAGATACTTTCTTAGTTGATAAAGATTTTAATGTGTTGTGTATTAGTGAGCGCTGGGTCAAACCCAGAGAAATTGAAAATTTCAGTTTGTTAGGTTTTAATGTTGCAGCTTCTTACTGTAGAACAAATCATATACACGGTGGTGTAATGATTCTTAAAAAAGACAATATACTAGCTACTGTAATAGAAAATGTTAACAGCTTGTCAGTTCATCCACACTTTGAGGTAACTGCTGTTAAACTGAATTGTAGCAATATATTTCTGCTTACTTTATATAGATCCCCCAATGGAGATATAAACATATTCTTAAACTTACTAGAGAGGGCACTTTTGACAATCAACATTAAAAATAAGATAGTATTAATAGGCGACAATGTCAAATTCGGCACTGAGCATAAAGATGCCACATTACTGTGTGACTTCCTAGCAACTCATAGTTTTATATCTACGGTCAATGAAAACACTCGTGGGAATAATTGTCTCGATAATATCTTTTTAGATTTCAATGATTGTACCGCTCACACATCTATTGTTAAAGCAGGTCTCTCTGATCATCATGGCCTCTTATTACAATTTTCTAACTCTAATGAAGTTTTATTGCCTGAATATAAAATTGTTAGGCCCATCAACGATTTGGGTAAATTAAAGTTTTTTGACTATGCCTCTCAGATAAACTGGGATTTTGTTTCTGATAAATGTAGTGCGGATGATAAATTTGATATGTTTCTAGGTTTGGTTTCTAGGTATGCTACGTTTCCCATACGCAAATTTAAAAATTCAAACAATAAAAACAGGCATAAAACAAACTGGTTTACGCATGACATAAAAGAAACCAGGGAGCAGTTAGCATTATTCAATGAAATGCACTCACTTAATCCATCAGAACAGCTTAAAAATTATCGCAAGAGATTTAGAAATATGTACAAAATTAAAATAAAAAAAATTGATAATACTTGCCAATGACAATGTAATAAAAAATTCTAACTGTTCATCAAGAGATGTGGAAAATTATAAATGATAAAAGAAATAAGTCAAAAACAAATAATGTTAAAATATATCCAAACATAGCAAATGAATATTTCATAAACATTCCCCATGATCTTATAAAAAAATTGCCCCACAATAATATTAACCCTAATATCTACTTGGGAAATATTGACATGGCGGACGCTATTTTCTCTCTAACACCTCTTACCTCTTATATTTAGGTAAGGGATATAATATGCTCTCTAAAGAACACTGACAGTAAAGATATTTATGGTTTTAAAGTTGATCTCATAAAACAAATTAAAAATCTTATTATCGTCCCATTAACCAAATTAATAAATCTAGCTATCACAGAAGGAATATTTCCTGACAGCCTAAAAAAGCACTTATACTCCCCATACATAAAAAAGGAAACCCCGATGATATATCGAACTTGAGACCCATATCGTTACTACCTATATTTTCTAAAATATTCGAGAAAGTTCTTAAATCAAGAATTACAGCCTATTTTGAAAATAATGATCTATTTGTGAGGTTGCAATATGTCTTCAGATCCAAAAAGAGTAATATTGATGCAATATTGAATTTTACTGAGAAAGTCACTGAATGTTTCGAAAAGGGCGAATACCACGTCACCAGCTTTTGTGATCTAAGCAAAGCCTTTGACTGTATTCAGCACGATCTATTAATTAGGAAGCTCAAAGAGTCAAATGTGATAATAGGATATCTCGAGAAATGTGTATTGACATAGGTGTGCAGCAGGGATCAGTTTTGGGTCCTTTACTCTTCCTAAATTATGTTAATGATTTATCAATCAATGTACCGCTCGCTGATTTTATATTTTTTGCAGATGATACCACAATGTCTAAAACTGGCAAAATACTGAATGAGGTCATTCACGTGGGTCGTGCTGCTCAGTCAGAGGCTGAGCAATGGTTCTCATGCAAAGGGCTTAGCTTAAATCTATCTAAGACACAAACAATTATTTTGTCCTTAAGGCATATAAATTTCTATAATCCCGAAACTGTCAGATTTCTGGATGTGACCATTGACCCCACTCTTAACTGGAATTATCACATTGATTCAGTGGCAAATAAACTATCTAGTAATATCTACCTACTACGACTATTAGACGATTGTGCCTCAAAACCCAAGCTAAAAATTATTTATTATGCTCTGTGTCACTCAATAATGACTTTTGCTATTTTAGCTTAGGGATATGTATCCTCATGGCATCTGATTTTGAGATTACAGCGTAGAGCTATAAGGATTGTGGATGGAATTGGCTACAGAGATGATTGCAAGATCTCTTTCATAAATGATGATTTACTTACTTTTCCGTATATGTAATGTATGTTAAAAATAACTTAGGTGAAATAGAGACGTATATAATTATAATACTCGGAGAAGTAATATGTTAGTCCCAAATTTCTGCAGATTGTCCAAAAGTCAAAAAAGTTTAAACTACTTTGCCCCTAAAGTTATATAATCTGCTACCCTCCACATTTAAAAGGTTGCCCTCCAGTAAGTTTAAAAAAGAAGTAAAAAAAATTCTATTAAGCAAAGCATTTTATTCATACGACGAATATTTAAATTACACGTTTAACAGCAGTGAATGAATATAATTTGAAGTAAATAACAATCTTATTTCTAGATATATACATTTTTAGGGATATATACTTATATTTTATTATCAATATTTGAACACGATTTTATTGTATATATTGACTTGTGTATTTACAGCAACACCAATAAATCTCTCTCTCTCTCTTTCTCTCTCTCTCTCTCTCTCTCTCTCTCTCTCTCTCTCTCTATAAGAGTATAACATAAGGAGATTTACTCATCATTAACTGAAAAGTATCTCTAATACATCTGCGTATACAATTGTTTTAACTATAATAACTGTGGTTTTAAACACAAACAAATACTTTATAATATATTAAACTCTCTAAAATCCCAAATTGTTCTGATAAAACTGTTTACTAGGTGAATAACTCGGTATGATGCCTTACACCATAAAACATAGATGAGCTAGAAAATAAATGGTATATTTAATCTAGTACAATCAATATACAAAATTCTAGTTGTTATCTTTTTAATATATCAAACTCAAAAAATTTTGTTCTATCCTTTATGCTATTGTCAATCTCCCGGTTACCGAGACAAAATATAATTTTATAGGAGGCCGTCAAGACTTCTAGTGTGGCTATGTGAATACGCCACATATACCCCCCGGCAAAAGAGAAAATCAGCCTACCAAAGAATCAATGTTAAAACGAACTTTTTCCAAATCGGGTTTGACAGGAGGATCAATAATATTAAACACATAAATTACCAACAAGAACATAGACGTATACGTATAAAATGACAGATACACACGCGCAATAGCGAATTATTGTACGTTTGTACTTACGTCCATGTTATTATTATTATTAGCCATTATATGTACCATAACAAGGATTTACGTGTATTTCTGCATTTACTCCAAAGAGTTACGTATACGGCGCTGGTGTTGTTTTAAGTGCCTAATATCTAACGAGTATGTAGGCTTGACTCTGTCAAGACTGACAGTGAAGTGCTTCCCACGTTTAAGGACCGTAATAATTTTGTCGGTACGAGAAACTACGAAAAAAGGACCTTCGTTCAAAGGGGCGAAAGATGGTTTCAGTCTGTTCTGACGTATGAAAATAAATTTACAAGATGAGATATCAGAACTGATGAAAGTTTTGTGACCGAAATTTGATTTAGGGGATCTAAAATGTAAATTATCGAAATAAGTTTGTAATTCAGTGATGAAGAGCGAGACCTGAGTGTCGGTATGTGATTTGATAAAATAATCAACGGGGAAACGTAAGGTCTGGATAAGCTCTGCAGATGAAGTAAGTAGGTCGCCTTTGGGCACGGCACGTAAGCCCAACAAAATAATTGGCAATTCATCATACCAGTGAATTTCATTATTCCTGGCTAATAATGTAGTCTTTAGGGTTCTATGTAATCTCTCAACCATAGCATTGCTTTAAGGATGATACAATATCTACACACTATTATCTCCAATAACACTCTGTATATATACTTAGGAACATCAATGGATAGTTAACAATTTTGCACCGATCAAGACTAACTTTTCTATAAGCCAATTTTCTTTTATACAAAATTTTACCATAAGACTTCGAGGATAAACTCCTGCCGTAAAACTCCGGCCATACGAAACTCCATGCTATGCACAATTACCAATTTCCACAATTCCTTTACTTAATCAGTAACCATATGCCGAAGCTCGAACATTCTGGGCCGTTCTTATCGATTACTTTTTTCCCCCAGATTCAAAATTTGAATGAATTTAGCAAGTTACATTAGAAAATTAATTTTTCTGTTCATTCGTCTCAGGGATCAGGCTCGGAATACCAACAACAGGTACTCTAATCTCGAAAATCCTGGGATTAAAATAACACTCCGAAATTAGAATCCGTAGTCAAGAGTTATCATCAAGGACTTCAATTCTAAATTCTAGATTTATGCATGACAATTTACAACAATTTTGTCTATTACTAAAATTCCTCTCTTTTAACAATTCGAAATTCGATACATGAGGATTAACAGTTAAGCCTACAATACAAATAATTAAAATCAAGAACTCTTTAAATATTTTTAAGTTATTCCCATTATGTACTGGCATGTCATCGGACCAATTACTGTATCCCATATTTTTCGAGATATCATGTGAGAGAGCCTTGCACTCGATTATCGCGATATAATTAAATATTAAACGAATTTACTAAATGTAAAAAATATATACAGGTATACTTGTTCCAAGTCTCTAAGTACAATAGGTTTTGAGAAAAGTGCAAGTCAAGAGTTGTAAGCAAATTTTTTAAAAACCTTCTCAAATAATAATTTTTAAAAGTAGGCGTTGTAACATAGCATTATCGTAGTAAAATGAAGAAGCCTATCAAGTAAGCATAAAGACAAAAAGTACCTGTCAAGCAATTAATCTTTCAAACAAATTAGTTGCGGAGAGTTTTATTTACTTAAATATTTTGGTTTTTATTTATTTCTAATATCGTTTTATAAAAAATGCCTCGCCACACATTTTTTTCGATTTCTGAAATGAGAGACATGGTTTGTGTATACTCGCAAATAAATCTTTATGTTCGTGCTGTAGCCCGAAGGTACTTAGAATTGTATCCAAGCAGAAGGCAGCCTGATCGTAGGTCATTTAAAAACCTTTCTGATCGTTTGGGAGAAACAGGTGCCTCCCGCCCCAACGTGATATTGCTGGTCCTCCAAAAAGATTGTCTGTGGATCGAGAAGAAGACGTTTTAGTTCGTCTGGCAGAAAATCCGCAATCCAAATTTAAATGGTGCATCCTATCTGGACTTTTTAGAAAACATTCTTCCTGAAATCGTATATGATGTTCCGATAAATTTGGGAAACATTATGTGGTATATGCAGGATGGGGCCCCAGCACATTATTCGGTACGTAATCATTTAAATATGCACTATCCACACCACTGGATCGGTCGAGGAGGTGAATGTTCTTGGCCACCTCGTAGTCCTGACCTCAATCGTTTTAATTCTCACTTTTGGGGCTACTGTAAGTATTTAGTATACAGTAATAATATAAATACCCGGGAAGAATTATGGGTAAAAATTTGTGAAGCTGTGGAAACTATTAGGGATAACAGAGAATCATTATTTAAAATTAGACAGTCTCTAAATAAACATTTTTAAAAATGTATTGAGGTTAACGGCGGTCATGTTGAACATTTATTGCAGTAAGTATTATGCATTTTGAAGTTGTTCTTATTATTGTTCTAGTTCTTATTATTTGTGATGCATTTTATACCATTTTGAATTAAATTATTTTTGCCTGCCAATTAAAAGTTTATCATTATTTGTTTTGTTTTAATGTTTGAAATTTTGAAGTTATTAAACGCCATACAAATAATTACCACATAAGCGATATTAGCTACACAGAAAAAATATTTACAACTAAGGAGTGTCGAATTTTGGCGCTAAAACATTTTTTTTTTAATTGTATAAGGAATTTGCATGCAACTTTTCGTTTGCACTTTTCTCAAAACCTGTTATACTTAGAGACTTGAAACAACTATATTTATTATTAAGAAATTATAGAGGAATACAAACTTAATGCGAAATCTGTGATAAACGTGTAGGTAAAAAAGTTACGGCCCTTTTACTACATTAAACATAGTTTGTTAAAAAAAATTCGAAAAACAATTTAAAATTGCTTTAATTAATAATTTCATTGGTATTATTGAATGTTAATAAGAAAAAGGAATAACAAAAATCTACCAAAATATATGTCAAGTAGCAACACAAAAATCAAAAAAAATTATTTTAGCATATAATATTATTATCATAAATTATTTCTAATTTTTGCTGTAATTTCAAACGGAGTGGTCGACATTTATGCAATTCGCCTAACATTTTTTATGGTCATCGTAGAGCCCTGTTCTCTATCAATAACATTAGATTGTGCGCTTTTGAAAACTCCAGGTGAATGTATTTTATTGAGATATAAGATAAGAGTATCATATCAGGAAGATTAACGGAAGTCACGACATCAAACAACATACCTGATTGAAGGCCTTCCTATCAAGTAAATCTGGAGATCTTTAAGATTATACGAACAGCCGTTCATAAATGCGATTATTTACAGTTACGCAAAATTTCAGGTGCGAGCTGCCATTTAATTAAATCACATATAAAAGAGAAGCAAAGTGCCGGCAATATAAACAATTATGAAATTATACTCAACTCTAAAACTATTTGACACAGCAGCTACTTCCATTATAAGAAATTACTTAATGACACCACATATTCTCTGTTATAAGTGTTAGTGAAGGTAGTAAAATAAGTATTTGAAATGAAATGAAAGGAAAAACTATATTTGACACATTTTAATATTTTTAATCAAAATATAACGCAAATATTATAAAACATGGAACTCAGAGACCATCAAAAGTACGTTAAATAATAATAATAACAATAATAATACGATGAAAGAACACCCGTAATAAAAATTCTTCCTCTTATAACATTACTATATGGCTATTAAACATCGGGAAAATTAGTATGATATAAACCTTCAATTTCCTTTGAATGTCTTATAAATTCTGCACAGTTTACAGTTAAGTAGGTGCATATACACAGTTTAGAAATATTTAATTTTGTTTACATTGCCAAAGGTTTTCGAAATAATGTCTAGTATCTCCTCAATTGTCCAGTATGATATATTTCCACAATTTCCAGCACTGTTAATAAACACTAAACTAGGTAGATATCCACCTGCCAAAGGTGTAATTTACGAACATTAATCTACTACTACTCTACTGGATCTATGAATCAACCAATAGACAAGATATTGCTCTCAAGTTAATATAGTGGAGTCAGACAAGCATCAAATTTTAGTGAAAAAGGAATTGTTTGCAGTGTTAATTTTTTTTAACATGTTTATTAGATCGAATACTATACGAGATGGACATTTTCTAACTCTGTTCTCCGTTTTTCGCTTTAGGAGTCCGGTCGGTTTGTGAGTATAGCAAAAAACGCGGCAGTTTGAGCGGCACGCTTCAGTTTAACTTTTTGTGCTAATTATGGAAATCTAAACAGTCTCGATATGTTTCTTCCCAACTATACGTGTAACGGGTCCAGCACAATAAAGTGTATTTTAAATTGAATTTTTTTATTAATGGCTAAATTTTTATTCAAAAATTAAACACAAGGTTCTTGAGGAAACACGGAAATTTTATTTTTTATATATTACACCAGTCAAATTAACTCTTCCTCGCTGCTGACACTTTTGAAGTATAGGACGAAAGTTTTCCAACACCTGCTCCAACAATTCAATTCGGACTGCGTTAATCTCTGTGTATTATATTTTAATTGTTCCAAAGTTTGCGGTCGATTAAAGAACACTTTTGACCTGAAGCAGCCCCATAAAAAGAAATCACAAACTGAGAGATTCGGTGACCGTACCGGCCAGTTGATCCAAATTTCCAAATGACGTGACCAGGCAATATTCTTCGCAAAATTGTCCTAGAATCCCTAGCAGTGTGGGAAGTGGTTCCGGCCTGCTGAAACCATATTCTTCGAATATCCATACCAACATTACGAAGTTGTTGTTCAAAGTTACGCAATATCTGTTGATAACGTTGTGATATAACAGTAACCGTCAAGTCATTTTCCTCAAAGAAGAATGGCCCAAAAATTCATATGGCGGATGCTGCACACCACATAGTAACCTTTTTGCTATGAAGCAGTACATCGTCCATTGCAGAGGACATTCCGTTGCTCAATAGCAAAAGTTGTGTAAAAATATATCCGGAAAGATGAAAAGGAGCTCCATCTGACATCAGCAAACAATCAACTATGGGTTTTCAGCAATACTTGTTCCAAAATCTTTACCCAGAAGTTTTTGTACGACTTAAATTTTGTAGGGATGGAAGTGTAAGTCTTTCAGAGTGCGGCGATAGCTACGGTTCGAAATATTGAGTGCTAATACTTGTCGTTTTGCAGATCGTTTAGAACTTCGTAGCACAGCTGCTCTTACTTTTTCAGCATGTTCAAATATGCGTACAGAACGAGTTCTTACTTTTGATTTTTCTCTGATGCATGGAGCAAAACTGCGAAATTTGCATACCCACTTTTTAATTGTTATTCGACTGAAAACTGGAACTCGTGGATTTAAATGAAAGTGATGACGAAATTAACGCTTGGTGATTACAACAGAATAGTTATTTTTTATATAAGCTTCAACCGCAAAACAACGTTATATATTTGACCAATATTCACGCTTCATATTCACAGCTAAACTGACATTTTAACACAAACGCTTTGACAACAATCTTAAATTTACAGTTGTTCCAAAAATATGGCGACTTGATTTGAATTTATGCGTCATTATATTATGACATGAATTAACTTTGAAAACGTATAGTTCATTCTGCCAGACACTAGCATCTTCAATAACTATGTCTAAAATATTTCAATTTCCTTACACACATTTTTTTTATCTTTGCACTAATTTATGATTCTGTCCGCAAACAACAGTTTGTGATAATCTAAATCTGGTGAAATTTTTATAATTAGTTATACCTACTTATCTCGCATTTTTCATTTGAATCATAACTCCACGAGTCTATAAACTACCGAAGAAAGATGAGATGGAGGAGCATATTTTTGCTCAATTGGATTAGGCTGCAATTTATTTAGGCAGATATATGCGTACAAATTCCAAAGACCTTAGATTTACAGTCTTAGTATTACAGTATTAATGAAGTATATATAGGGGTGGCCACTAGACACTGTTTAGGCTTATTTCGTATTTATGAAATTTGGAACATATTGTTATGTGCACGCTTACGCCACTGCTTCATAGAAAAATACTAGAAGGACTGGAAAAATCTCGAATGATGGACTGGATCATTCTAGAACAATCGAGTACATTCGACATGGGTATATATAGAATGGATCCAAGCGCAGTGAAACGTCAACAAGAAAAGGAAGAATTGAGAAAAATTATACAGGTGCAACAAGATGCTATCTTGTCAGCTACTAATGAGGTCAAGGAAAAAGTAATAAAGTTGAACAAAAAGTTAGTAACGTCGAAGGGGAAATTAGTGACATTAAGGGAGAAGTAAGTGAAGTCAAAGGGAAGGTAAATATGGCCGAAGAGGAAGTAGAGCAACTTAAGCGGCAGTTGAGGGAAAGAGGAGGCCAGCTAGTAGCATCATCAGGCTCTCGGTTACAACTGCCCTCCTTTGACGGTCAAACTTCATGAATGACGTAGTAGTTTGGGGCAGCTGCATGCTGAAACAACTGGAGTAATGAAGGCAAGGCTATGGCATTAGTTGTAGCATTAAGGGGCCAAGCATCAGTGTTGCTTCAGACGATTTCAGTGGCGCAGCAACAGGATTTTAAAGTTTTGGAGGCTACACTATATCTGAGATATGGCGACCTCCCAACTATATCGGACCCAGCTAAAATCACGTATGCAAAAAGATGGGAAGAGTTTACGTGACTTGTCCTTACACGATCTAGGCATAAGACTAGTAGTGAAGCATTAATCCATGCACTTGAGTTAAAGGCCGCCTATATAGATTCCTCATGGTACAGAGTACGAGTCGTTTCTGTGGAAGAAGCCCAATTAGAGGAAACGAATTTAGACACCAAACTCAAGGATTTATATAAGATGTTTATTCAATTAATGACCAAGTTAAGTTTCCCAGAGAAACATGAAAATCGGCAAGGAAGTGTAAAGCTTAGCGGAGGTATCCGATGTTATCACTGCAGCAAACCAGGGCTTATGATGCGAGATTGTCGACAATGGAACCTAGAGGAAGTAAGCGCTGCAAGGAAGTCAGCTCCGAAAGGACGAAAGTGATGGCTATGCTAAAGGACATACAGAAAATGGTCGTATAAGTACTGAACTAATTGAGCGACCGGAGCCGAGACAGGGACCGTAACCGCCGAAACACGAACCTAAGCAGCAACGTATTAATAAAGTATATATACGGGGTAGCCACTAGACACGGTTCAGGATTATAGATTTTGTATTTATAAAATTTGGAACATATTGTTATGTGTACGCCTACGTCACTGGCTCATAGAAAAAAAACGGAGGACTGGAAAAATTTCAAACGATAGACTGGAACATTCTAGAACAATCGAGTACATTCTACGCGGGTATATATAGAGTGGATCCAAGCGCACTGAGGACAGTTATGTATGAGATGAGCAAGAAATAAGATGAGATGGAGAACAGTAACTAGTTGTGAATTATAGTAGTGTGACTATAGTACAATAAACTTGTAATTAGTGTGTAGTAATGTGTAATTGTAAGTACTAGTTATTGTAATATACTGTAATATAATATTTTTCGACTACATGATATAGGGATGAAAATCAACATTTTTTGTATGTACATCTCCATGGCGATTTATTAAGCAATAAGTACAAAATTCAAAAATAAATTTAAAAATTAGAGGCTTCTTCAAATAATACTATAATATAATATATAATTCTATAATAATAATAACAGAAAAAAATATAATAAGTGCTCCACATGTTGCCCATTTTGAATGATACATTTCCATGCGTCTTTGAAGTGAAGTTTCTACTGCTTTTAAAATTGCCGGTGATCGAAAAGCAGTTATTATTCTTTCTTTCATATTTTGGATTGTAAAACAGTAGAAACTTAATTTCAAAGACGTATAGAGTGTATACGTATGTGTGTCAATAACAAAATCACTTCTAGTGACTCGTGTCGACTATTGTCAATTCCTGAACACTTGAATAGATTCTCTTATTTTTTTTGAAAACTCTGGCCGGATCTCACCACATTTTTTTATTTTTTCCATTTGCTATGCCTAGTTATACACACTTATTAAAACAATACTGCTAGTTTCCTATGCCCACAATGATTTTTTTTATAATCTCATAAATGTTTTTAATTTCAGTTGCAAATTTAAGTCTCCAATAAGTTTGTGAAATCTTGCAGATTATTTCTTTCAACCCCTGTATAACGTAGCTTTTTATATATTTGATATTTTTACTAATTTTGTCATTAGTAATTTTTAGTTTTATAGTTTTGGTCAGTGAATCAGATCTCTAGCTTATTGCACAATATGAGAGAATTAAATTAGAGCCATCGATATTTCGTGAAAACAGTTCCTCATCTATACAATGTATCTAAGGAAGGAAATATGAATTGAAGTATTTTGCTATTTACTAAACAAATTGCCATATAATAAACTAAAATAAAACATTTATTGAAAGTAAAGGTAACATATATCAACAACTATAATTTTGTTTTATTTATTTATTTCTCACTCTAATAGTCTATTATAGGAAACAATGTGAATAATAATCTACTATACAGAATTAACGTAAAAAAATCGGCAGCTACTGGAAGCGGCTAGAACCTCCCCACTCGGTGGATCTTTGAAGTCGAAAAGAGCATTAAATTGTATGACAAAACGGCACTAAACGTAATCCGATCTCGTCCAAAACCTTTTCAGATCTTCTGGGGCACTAAAAAAAAACCTCAACTTAATGCATTTACAATCATCTATAAAAGTTATTACCTACGTTATCGCTCGTTGAATAATATACTATTAGGATATTAACAACTTTAATATCACTTGAACGACTAAGAAAATCTAGTTATCCTAAATACTACAGATTTGTAAAGCAACAAACTGAAAATTGATAAAGTGATAATCTATAATAAATTCACCAACGAAGGTACAGAAAGCATATGATATTGACATTGTTACATCTACCTTTAAAGTTTGTGACAATCCACTAAAAGTTACAAATATGCCGAAATCTTATTAACATGACATGCCACCAACGTTATCGGATGACAAACGATGACAACGACAATCGTCAAAATTTACTCATTGCAATCCGATCGCTCGCGGCAGTCTTTGTTAAATGAAACATTAGCATTTCTGTAATTTTACTAGATTTTAGAGGAATATTTGTAGTTTAATTCTTCGATTTGTCTGTATATATATTTAAAAACGGCACTAAACGTAATCCGCTCTACTTCTAGAGCAGTGAAAAAGCCCGCACACGTGAATTGATACGTGTTGTGACGTGTTGTGACGAGTTTCCGTGAAACCAAATCGAAAGGGTGGAAGTGTGATATATCGTTGAAATCAAAATTTTAACTGCTTTTCAATGGTTCCATTGGAATTTTTTTTTTTTTTTATACATTTATTTAACGTCGGCCTATTTCCGCTACTGAGGCCTAACACCGACGCCTGTAGACGAGCTACCCCCAACCAGGAATTTTTGCCAAACCTCTTCCCTTAAGAAGAGTAGGGATCTTTTACTTGCCTAACATTTAATAGACAAGGGACCGACGGCTTTACATCCCCTCCGAAGGATGGTGTATCTCCTATACAACCCTCGCCTAAGGTTGTATAGCTTCCGCGCATACACTGATATACAAGCCGCTGGAAGATGTGTGAGGCGAGAACCATTGGAAATTGAAAGTAATTATAAAATAAGCAACTTGTTGCGTCAAAATGGCACTAAACGTAATCCGATCTCAACCAAAACCTTTTCAGATCTTTTGGGGCACTAAAGAAATGCATATACAAAGTATCATTCAAATCTGTTCAGTAGTTTCGGCGCTATCGTGCTAACACACATACACACACAGACATTTTACAAAAACCACTTTTTTGGGTTCCTAGGACCTCAAAACGTAAAGATTTGATGTTATCTCAATTTTCGTTTTTTGAACCAATTTTAGTAACCTCTCACAATTTTATTGTGGAGAGGTTAAAAGTAGTAGCTAGGTGCATCATAAATACTGAAACAAAAAAATATATAATAACTTACATACATATATATATACACAAAAATATATACATATACAATAAGTACTATAAATAAAACATTTTAGAAGGAAAAATATGTGAACGCATGAACATATGACATACGCCAAAATTATTATATAATAATAAGTAGTGAGAAATAATTTTAGGTACCTAGGTAATTATGAGACCATTACTGCCCGTATGTACCATATGTTTAAAATGTTTAGGTTAAAAAAATAAATAACAAAAATTATGATTTAGATACTGAAAAACAACGAGAGAAAACTTGTGATGAAGCACTTTTAACTTTTTACAAAATTTGAGCAAATGAATTATAATTATGTACAACATACAATTTACAGACGTTCTTCAATTTTTATATATAGCTTGTCATTTTGATATTTACTGGAAGAAGATTTTAGAGCTTACGTCCTAAATAGTTCATGGCCTTTTATTTATGTTCTTTCTATTTGTTGGTATGGTTAAGTGTTGGTTTATTCTATTTCGAGTAACAGTAATGATTAATACATTGTTTAACTTTTGTGTGTTTGTGTACAAAACAGCAAGTTGATATGATGGATAAGTACGAACATTGTATATTCTATCAGTTTATAGTAAATTTATTGAATATAGCTTATTTTTCTTTGAAACAATTTTCAGTATTTTATTTTGTACTACCAATAACGGTGTTTTAAAATATTATTGTACAGAGCACCTTATACTATTATGCCATAGCGAATAAAAGACACAACCAATGTTTGATACACTGTTAATAATAAGTTTTGACTTAAGAATTGCCTTAAAAGACAAAATTTGAGTATAAGGCATATTCTTTTTGTTAATTATGTTATATTACAGTCTCAGTTTAGGTTTTGTCAATAATAATACTTAGTACTTGTGGTATCCTTTATTGTGTCACTTAAGTTGTCCACTTTTATGTTGTTAAAATCAGGACGATTTGCAGATGTTATAGAAAAAGCACTGTAATTTGTTTTTGTAATGTTTAATGATAATTTGTAGGTACCTAGCCAATATTTTTCCTTTTTGACCCCCTTTTACTCGATCCCTTGTGTCATCCCAGGAAGTTTCGTTAAAAATTAGTACAGTATCATGTGCATATAAAATGACTTTGCCATTAATGTTTATACTGGTTAAACTATACCTTGCGGCACACCAGTCTGTACATTTTTTGGATCACTGAATATGTTTCTAATTTTAATACACTGAGTTCTATTTGTTAAGTAGGATTTAAAGACTTTCAGCGCGATGCCCCTAACTCCATAGTTTTCAAGAATTAATTTACCATTATAATATTTATGCCAATTAAAACATATATAAAATGTGAGATGCATATCTTATGATGAAAAATTTGGTATTTCTGTAATTAGCTTTTATAATTATAGCTTTTAAGCGTGTATGCCTATACCTGCATATTATATATAACAGGAATCGCTTCCTGTTTTGAATATTTAATATAAAATATTTCTTAATTTAAATTGAGATTTAGCAGTCCCTATTTAAGATATATACGTGCTTATCGTGTAGAACCAGGGAGCAAAATGCTTTAATCATTTTTCATCCTATGGATAATTTTAGTTCATTATTTCATAATAAAGATGTAATTATCAGAAAGGTAAAAATTGCAATCGCGCATGTGATTCATAGTTTAACTAATAAGCTGTGCCACAAGTCTGAATTATACAACTTTGATACTTCTGATATTTTGAAACAAATAAACGTTATTATGAAACATTGAAGGTAGATATCATATCAGTACATACAGGGTGTCCTAATAGTGGTTGTTAAAGTCCAATATCGGCCTTATCAGAAGACTTTGGAAAATTATTTCTTTATGGAAGTGGTATAATGTTAAAAGACGCAGATTTTAAAAATATTTTGAAATATACAGGGTGAATCGCTACAGCGGAGCATCTCCGAGCTAATTTTTTTAACCCTGTATATTTTTCATTTATGAATTCGTAAAATTACATTCCCAACGACCTCTAGATTTTTTTGTTTTTGACGTGGCGTTGCCGAGTTATTCGAAAAAATTTGAAAATTTTGGTCGAAACAAGGTTTAACAAATTAATTTGCTGTGTGTACTACTATTAATTAAGAAGGTTTTTTTGCAATTATGTAGACAAGGGATGTACTACAATGACACAATCACCAAATATTGATTATAATTAATTATACATGGTGTATTTTATACTAGCGCTAAGCCAGGACATTTCAAAGTGAATTTTGTCAATGTTTTCAAATGGAACACTCTGTATATTATTATGATTTTGAATTGGCACGTTAATTCCGTACGATTATTGTGAATAATATCCTATACCTAAAATCTATATTTTTACTTTTTCATTTGTAATGAAGTATACAATACTACAGGAATACTGTATACTTTCATTCCAGTTTAACTTATTTTAATCATGCATGGATCAAGTAGTTCAGTTTTAGATTAGTTCAATACCTGATTAGTTCTTTTGTTAACTTTTAATTCTAACTTCACCAGGCCGCAACTTGCGTGCCGTGTGCATTTCGTGCCGGGTGCAAAACCACGTGACCGTGATTTTTTGGTATAAAATAGCTAGCCAGAAACCAGTAAATTCAGAGCTTGACTTTCACCTTTCTCGAGTGTGTTGAACTGAGATAACCGGAAGCTCAAGTTTCTCCGGCGTCGTGGCAGCCGCTGGTCAAGTATCTGTTAGGGAGGATCCGAGTGCGTTGAACTGGACCTCCTGTCAGATTGATTCGAGTGTGTTGAACTGGATCTCTCCTGAAACAGATTTCTTAGTCGCGTCTGTTGTGTCCTGGAACTTCGATTAGAGAATTGGGGTTACGACGACGTACATAGAGGAAATATGTTACACACTCTCTCTCTCTCCGATTACTATGATGTACTTATGTAATAACAAGATTGTCGCAACCTAAGCCATAAAAGATATGGCCACACTGTACATATAATTATTAGGAAAATAAATGTCTTATTTTGGATCTGGATTTTAATTAATATTAACATTGAACCCTGGAATAATCTCCAAACCAGCTACCCGAACAAAACAAGCATCACACATTAAAAACCGTTAAATTATAATTCTTTTCATTTATAATACGTTACCAAACGAAATTAAACGCATTTCACTATTCAGTAATGTAAAAATTAAAATAAAACAGCATACCCTACAAAAATCTAGAGAAGAAATCCATAATATTACCTATTAACCCTAAACAATATAATAATATGTTATTTTAAGATTCTAGGTTTCGGTGCCACTATTACTGTTGTGATTATTATTGTTGTAATTATAATTGTGACTATAATTAGGTTTGTTTATATAATTCCATAACTTTGCAATTTTGTAATATAGTACCATCACAATATGTCGAAATAACGTTATTCGTTTAGAATTACCTATATGTGATTTATGGTGTGTGCACATGATTTATATGTGTACATGATTATATGTGTGTATGATATTTCACTTTATATTCTACAATCTACATTAGGTATTCTTTATTTTACAAGTTTCATATATTTTGCATTACATTTTATATCTTTATTTTGTATATTTCATATATTTTCATATTTTATATGTATTTTAAGGGGCGAGCGTAGGTGCGTCTTTACTATGTACATACTTCGGTATGCGATGTAAAGCAACGACAGGCGCAGTTAGTACTTGGATGGGTGACCATTCCAACGGAAACCGCGTTCTCGCCTCACAGAACTTCCAGCGGCTTGTATATCAGTGTATGCGCGGAAGCTATACAACCTTAGGCGAGGGTTGTATAGGAGATATACCATCCTTCGGAGGGGATGTAAAGCCGTCGGCCCCTTGTCTATTAAATGTTAGGCAAGTAAAGGATCCCTACTCTTCTTAAGGGAAGAGGTTCGGCAAAATTCCTGGGTGGGGGTAGCTCGTCTACAGCAGGCCTCAGTAGCAGAAATAGGCCGACGTTAAATAAATGTATAAAAAAAAAATATATATATGTATTTTAAAACTATATTCACATGTGTCCTCTCTTTCATGCACAGTGCTTTGAAGCACTTATATACCAAGTTTATTTACATGTAATTGTCATTGAATTGTATATCTTATATTTATCTGATAAATAAACTTTATTCTATTCTATTCTATTTCGAACTGATCTAGTACCCATGATTTTGACATAAAGTGAGAATAAATGAAAGTTATCTTATTCACGTTTAATTATTAACTATTGTGACAAAGTATTTACACTTATTTTAAGTTACAAATTAGTTTAAAATTCGGCACTTTCCAATAATGAATTTTTCGAGGGAAGAAATGGTCGATATGGTTTATGTTCTGGGTGTGAATGATAAAAATTGTTTGCTATCAACTCGAATTTATTAGGAGCGATATCCGGAAGAAGACAGCCCTCAAAAAATCATTTGAGAAGTTGATGGAAAGATTTTACAATATGAGGAAAGTGGAATATAAGAGAAAAGAAAGAGTAAAAAACATAGTAAATGAAGAAAACGTAACAGTCATACTTTTGAGCATGATTGAAGATCCTCATCGCAGTATAAGCAAGATTTGCAAAATAGCAAGAGGGGAAGAATTACTGTAGGATGTCCCCAGAGATATTAGGGAGATAATGTGGTACCTCCATGATGAAGTACCTGTGCACCACACTGCAGCTATTCACGAACATTTAAACGATATTTTTCCAAATGGCTTGATAGGAAGAAGAGGACCCCATAGTTGGCCTGCCAGAAGCCCTGGTTTCACCAAAATAGACTTCTTTTTGTGGGGCTGTGATAAGGAGCAAATGTACAAGGCTCCTATAACTACAAAAGAAAATATGAAAGAAAGATTAAGTGAAGTTTTTCAGGAAATTGCTGTAGATATTTTAAGAAATGTCGGTAGAGCATTCGAAAATCATCTACAGAAATGCATAGACATACTTGGAGGCCACTTTGAACAGCTTACTAAGCTTACTAAAGGACCTGATAATATTCCCGCATCTATCGCCAAAGATTGCGCAACCATCTTCGCCAGTCCTCTCACAACGATATTCAATTTATCACTAAAAACGCGTACATTTCCAAATGTGTGGAAATATTCGCGCTTATGTCCCGTTTTTAAAAAAGACAACAAGTGCATGGCCGAAAATTATAGACCCATTACAATTATCTGCAATTTCGCTAAAGTCTTTGAGATCACTTTGCATATGTCATTATCCAGTCACGTACATGGCCAAATTAGTTGTAACCGACATGGATTTGTCCCCGGTAGATCTACTGAAACTAACCTTGCATGTATCACACAATTCATTTCTAAGGAATTGGATGCAAACAGGCAAGTCGATATTATCTACACTGATTTCTCCAAGGCCTTTGATCGCCTAGATCACTGTACTCTATTAGAAAAATTGGGTAAGTTTGGATTGTCAGGAATGCAGTTAGAATTCTTCTCTTCATATCTAGAGAACAGGCGTCAGTATGTTGAATACCGCGGTTACAAGTCGTTTGACATCCTAGCCACCTCCGGTGTACCCCAGGGTTCTGTACTGGGCCCGCTTATGTTTGTTGTTTTTATAAATGATATTGTAGATAATCTTAATATAGAGAGTCTCTTATATGCCGATGATTTGAAAATATATTGTGTAATAGGAAACGAACAAGATTGTGAAAATCTTCAGAATAACCTAAACTTCGTAAATGACTGGTGCCAATCAAATAATCTGCCTCTTAACATATCTAAATTTAACTCATTTACCTTCTCTAAAATCGATCTATCAATTACGATTATCATATAAACGATCAAATTTTGCAGAGACCGGATACAGTTAAGGATCTTGGAGTTATATTTGATAAGTGTCTAAGTTTTAAGGAACATATTAATTTCACCATCGCATTTAAATTAGAAATTGCAAAGGGTTCAGTAATACTGATATTATGAAACTGCTATACTATTCATTTGTACGCTCAAAATTGAAATACTGCTCGTTGATATGGTCCCCAGGATATGCTATTTACATAAGTAGTGTTGAGAATATTCAGCGCCGTTTTGTTAAATATTTGTGCTTTATTGAAGATAATATTTATCCAATAATTGGATATCCGCAAAATGTTATGTTGGAAAGATTTCACATGTCTAATTTGGAAAATAGAAGAATAGTACATTCAATAATTTTTCTTTACAAAATTATGCATAACATGTTTGATTGCTCTCTCTTTTTGGAGCAACTGAATTTTCATATACCTCGTACAGCAAGTCGAAATTGTGAAATATTTTACCTTCCTACACCTCGAACTAATTTATTAAAATTTTCCCCTCTATATTTTATGTGTAGAAATTGTAATCTACTGCAAGATCAGCTGGATATATTCAACTGTAGCATTCGTTCAATTAAACAACTTGATTTATAATTTATAAGTTTCGCTCTCTATACTAGTCTGCTGTAGTTCTGTTTTAATGTGTTTTTTATGTTACTTTATTTCATTTTTTTATTATTGTAATTTGTGTTTTTATATTTTAATACCTGTTTATTGTAATGTTTACATAGTTTTCATTGTAATGTTCCCACCCTGTAAATGGTTACCTGTTTGGTGGTAGTATCCAAATAAATAAATAAATAAATAAACCCTAGGTATTACTTATTTCATTAAATTAGGTTCAAAATAACTTTAAATTTTTATAATAGTGCCAATTTTTGTATTACCTATCCTATTATTCCTATGTCAACTTTTTCGTAATATTAAACGATTGTTTATCAATTTTTAAGATAGATTCAAATGTGATTTAATTAAACTGTGAAAAATTACTGCTGAGGCAACCAAAACGTATTCTAAAAAAAATTTAATACTACTTTCAATTATTCTCACTTTATGTCAAAATCATGGCTACTAGATCAGTTCGAAATGTAAAGTATCATAATTTAGCTGTTTTTAATGAAAAAGTAAAAATGTATCTGGAAATATCGATTTTAGGTATAGGATATTATTCACAAAAATCGTAGAGAATTAACGTGCCAATTCAAAAATACAATAATATACAGAGTATTCCATTTGAAAAAATTGAGAAAATTCACTTTGAAATGTCCTTAATTATCGCTAGTACAAAGTACACCCTATATAATTATAATCAATATTTGGTGATTGTGTCGTTGTAGTACACCCCTTGTCTACATAATTCCAAAATAAATCTTCTTTGTTAAACTTGCAATCATCATTGAAAATGATAAACTGCCTTTGTACAATTACTAACATTAAAATGTGAATATTTTTGCAACATCAAAAAGTACATCCTATGTGATACTTATACTTTTGAAATACGAGTCACTTTTAAATTATGAATACTGTTAGCATATTATCTGAAAACTCTGTAATTATCGAATCTGAGAAATTATTTTCATGTAAATACAACACACAGTTTTGCAACAATTCAGAAGACTTGCAAATTATAAACCCACTGAATTATCAAGTTCCCTATCAAATTAATGTGACATATGCACCAATATTATACAGCGCAAGGCGCTTAGAATCTATCTTGGTGCAATGAAATCCACTCCAATTGATGCCTTACAAGCAGAAGCCTTGGAACCTCTACTTTTGATTAGAAGAGAACGTGGAAGTGGAAAGTTTATCATGAAACAAACCTTCTATGCTAACCAAGATATAATTCCTAAATACTTTTGATTTAACCAACAAATATTGGATTAAGAAAAGTTCTCCCCCACTTTGCTCAGCCGACAGGAACAATAATGTGTTGCTTATAGGTTAAAAATTGCATGATAAGCGAGAAAACCAAACGGGATACACTTAGCGATCGTAAAAAATTACCTTGAATCTATATAACTTTGACCGTGTATTCCACTCCCTAAGCTACTACGATCAAGCGGTATGCCAATAATTTTATAAGTTAAATATTACATAATAAACGAAAAACCAAATGGCATTCAGTTACTTAAAGATTATAAAAAGTTACCTTGAATTTATACAACTTTCACCGCGTATGCCGCCTCCTTAGCCACGATCAATCGGTGTATCAATTATTTTGTAGGTTAAAAATTTTATTTCTAAGGGGCTTTCGCGGAGCTGATGATGATCCATAGTTCGGTTTCCGGGTTTTCTTTGGCGTTGATAGTTTTGAGTATTTGACATTTCGACCAACTTGATGTGTCTTCATCTGAAGCGAAATGGGCTTTGTTGGCCTGAGTTCCTCTATTTATATGCATCGTCAGAAGGCGTGGCATGATTCCAGTGATGTCGCATGGTAAGTGGACCGGAACATTAATTTTCATGTCAACAATAACTGTAGTTCGGCGTCACAGTTGAAGTTATTTTGATTTGCGTGTATTTCTATGACTTCGCTGTATCTTCTGGGCCAGTAGTGTCTCGTGTTCGCCAATCTTTTGGTCTCGTCAAATTTTATCCAATGGCCGGTTTCTTTTGATTGTTCCGCAACTGCAGACTTACTGATGTTTTCCTTCTTTGTGTACCTGGTATGTTCTTTAAGCCTGGTATTAATATGTCTCTTGGTCCCTTTTATTTATTTATTTATTTACATACACTGCTCAACAGGTAAACCCATTTAGAGAGCAGGACAAATACACAAATTTAGCATTACATAGCAGTATGGAACAGGTACAAAACAAACAAAAAAAAAACATATAGAGAAAAAATACAAAAAAATACACAATACAAAATACAAAAAAGTACAAAATGAAATTACCAACTAAGGAAAAACAAAGGTTCAAGTAGGGTTAAATAGTTTTTTAATATCATTGATTGAGCTGTGAAAAATGTCAAACAGTCCACAGTTTTTGTTGTAATTGTTACACATAGTATGGAGAGGAGAGAATTTTAAAACATTAGAATGTGGGATGCCGAGGTAAAAAGTTTGTAAACTTCTGGAATTCAAATTCGGAACGCGGAAGTTTAATTGACTTAAAATGTCTTGACAGTGTATATTGCTGTGAACAATATTGTATAAAAATACGAGAGAAAAGTATTCGCGTCTGGAAACCAAAGAATTTATAGAAAATCTAGCTAGGAGTTCTTGCTGCGGGAAGCCAATTACCGGGTATACTCCATCCGACTTTAACCAGAGCAATTTTACAAATCGTCTCTGCACACTCTCCAAGGCGTCAATGTGAATATTGTAATGGGGATTCCAGACGAGAGATGCATATTCTAGTTTAGACCGGACAAAAGCAAAATAGAGGATCTTTAGTGTACAAATGTTTGAGAAATCTCTGCTCATTCTGATTATAAAGCCCAGAGTTTTAAAAGATTTGGCTACAACATTGTTTACATGCGGTACAAATGTTAGCTCTTTATCGAAAATTACGCCAAGGTCTACAAGGGTATCAGGTCTCTGAAGCACTGCGCCATCTACATTATAGTCGAAAATAACCGGCCTTGCACTAGTTGTGTAGGTCATAACATTACATTTTGACACGTTTAGATATAAGTTGTTTCGAGTACACCAGTTGCATATGCGTGCTAGACTATCCTGCAGTGTGACGCAGTCCTCCAGAGATGAGACTGTATTAAATATTTTAAGATTGTCAGCGTACAGCAAACAGGATACTTGAATACAATTCACGATATCATTTACGAAGATATTGAATAACAGGGGTCCAAGAATTGATCCCGGCGGAATACCAGATGCTGCACCGTATTCGACAGACCGAAACTCACCATAAGCAACATATTGCTTCCTGTTTGACAGGTAGGAGTGAAAAAATGAAATGAGTTGAAAAAAGAATCCAAAATCAGACAATTTATTTAGCAATATAGTGTGATCCAGTCTGTCGAATGCCTTAGAGAAGTCAGTATATATTACGTCCGTTTGCTTACGCTGGTCAATTGCTTCTGCGATATACTGGGTGATACAAGTTAAATTAGAGGTGGTGGAGCGCCCTTTCATAAAGCCATGTTGATACACCGATAATTGGGCACTAACACTGAAGTAAATGGTATCGTGTAGTAAGATTTCCAAAGTTTTACTAAAATTGCACAGAATAGATATAGGTCTAAAATTGGAGATGTCATTTATATCGCCTTTTTTGAAAACCGGGCACACTTTTGAATGTTTCCAAATATTTGGGAGACAGCAGTTTTTCATACACAAATTGAAAAGTACCGATAGTGGAGCTGCAAAGATACAAGCACAGTCTCTAATCAAAAAAGCGGGAACGCCATCCGGACCAGTAGTTAACTTAGGTTTAAGTTGTTTCAGCGCATTAAGTACAGCAGCCTCACTAAAAGAGGTAACGTTGAATGCAAGGTTATTCGACGCCTGAATATATGTAGAGTCAATATTATCAGAGGGCGGTAGAAAAGAGTTACTGAAGAAATCCGCAAACGCATTCAATATGTCGACGGGGTTAACAAAATGTTGTTCGTTGTAAGACATTTGAGCGGAAATATTTGTACCCTTCCTTTTCTTATTCACAAATGACCAAAACTTACCAGGTTCCAAAGTAATATGATTTTCAACCTCCCGTACGAAAATTGCATAAGCAATGTCAACATCAACCTTAATCTTAGATCTTAAACGCTTCAACTCATTATGAGCCATAACATCACCATTCCGTTTGTGCATTCGCCAGTATTTCGCTTTCAATTTAATATTCTTTATTATACTACCATTAAACCACGGAGGATACGTTCTCTTATGCGTAAAATTGAATTTAGGGACGCACATATCAAAAATCGCATATAGTCTATCATAAAACGCCTGACAAGCAGATACAATATGAGAATATGAATTAAGAAACGACCAGTCAGTATTGAGAAGTAAGTCGTATAGCAATGGGAAATTAGCTTTCCGAAAATTGTAGCCATTATTTGCAGTTACCGGGAAGTTATTCCTAGCATTAGAGCTGAGAACATTGTCTAGCAAGTTGTTTAAGGCAGGGTGATAGTTATCCTCCCGAGTTAGAATATCATCTGACTTCACTACTGTACATTTCATATTGCATATTACTAAGTCAAGAAGTTTGTTATCCATATTATACACAAAGTTTTGTTGCAAGATGTTAGTCATATTTAAGAAGTTATTTAGAGACAGTGTCTTACCATCTGGCTAGAAACCGGCTAAATAAGACGCATATTTTGGGATGTTGAAGTCACCCAGTAGCAGAACGTTACCATCTTGAAAATAAGGTAAATTAGAAAAAAAATCAAATAATTTATCATACTCATCAGCCCCTATAGCTGGAGGGATATAAATGACAAATATATATATATGTTAGATAATCGATTGTTGAAATCACTTTTTAAAAACTTTATTTATTTATTAATGGAGTCAACGTTGACTCTTTATAAATTAGAACAATAATAATTTTGACTTGTTATTCCAACATGAGTTTAAGACTGCCGTCTGTAAGTACACTACTCCCATTTATAACCTTTGGGAACAAAGGAACTGCAATTATGCAGTTTTGCAAGAATACAATCTTATCTAATTCTCGGGAGAGCGGATGCTGAGAGGAGTCGTTATCTGATATCTATGTAATATAATACCGCTGAGAGTGGTGAGGCCAATGTCTCAGAGATACAGGGTATATTTTCATATAACAACTTCCCCCTTATAAAAAAAGTTGTTGTTTATACAGCAACTTTTAAGTTGAACAAAATTTGTGATTTAACAAGAATTCAAAAATATAAAGTAATGTAAAATGGTAAAATTGTAAGATTGAAAAATATAAAAATATAAAATGTAAAATATAAAATGTAAAAATACAAAAAGCGTAAAATGTAAAAGCATAAAATGTAAAAATGCTAGGCGTAAGACGCAAGCGTATTAGCTTGTTTGTGTTACGAAAAGCATGTTAAAATGTTAGTCATTTGAAACTAACAAAAAAATAGGAATAATAAAATACACTAAATAAACAATGAAATGAAGTAAAAATTCACTGAAGAGTCTTGGTACAAAAAGTCAGTAAAAGGCACAAACAGTCTGGTTTAATTAAGTTCGATGTCTTCACCTTCTTCGTCCTCTCTTCTTAGTGGGGGTCGTCTTCGTTGATGAAATAGGCTAGTAAATGTCCTGAGGGGTTCACTAGGCCTTGGTGGAGATGAAGGAGTCGTGGAAACGTTGATGGCTAGTCTTCGTCTTCTTGCTTTACACTTACAGAATAGATACAAGAATAAGAGTCCGAAAATTAGCACTATGGTAAGGTAGGTAAACCAAGAAATGTGTCTCGTGATGAAGGGTTCCTTGATTAGGTCGTCTAAGTCTTTTGAATACTGGTCTAATTGGTGTCTGGCGATATCGAGGTCTTCGGTGTTCAGATCACTTAGTTTTAGTGGTTTCAGATTGGGCACTCGAACTTTGTCCGGAACCTGGTTGCAACACTCGAAAGGGATTTGTATGGGGTGAGCGTCGTTCTTCACGTCTGTCGTTTCGTCTGTGCTAGCTTGGATCTTCGTGATGCCTATGAAGGCGTAGCAATTTGGTTGTAATTTAATTATAGAGTTTTTGAAGATGGTGTCGGTTTTTGAAGTCTCCTTCGGGCAATTGATATTCATTTGTAGTGGCTCTGTATTGATGATCATCCACACGTTTTCATCTAGTTTTTGGATGTTGTATCCTTGGCCGATGATAGTTGACGTTTGACAGTTTTCTGGTAGGGTTTGTAGATCCTTGAAAAGGCGGGCTTCGCATATGGCGTTGTTGTCAATTGGATATGCAAACAAATTTGGACATAATTTAGTATTGGTATGGAGTGGTTTGCATTCTCTGAGGTCAGCAACGGGTATGTACATCAAAGAATCATCATCTCTCGCGATATATTTTTGAGAAGTTGACAAAATATGATACAGACCAGTTCTACTATTTAAGATAGGAATGGGGTATAATTGGAAAACAGAGTACGTTTGAGGGTTTACTAGGGGTATATCTAATACAAATACTAATTCTGAGTTCATTTGGAAAGCTTTTAATTCAATAATATCTAAATACTGTGCAATATTTGAAAGTTTAATTGGGAGTGGCAAATTGTCCTTTTGTAGGTTTTGTGAAATTTCCTGCAATGAGTTTACCAAATCCTGGGGATTAATGATAGACGTATGAATTACTTTGAGTCTCGCGAAAGTGATCGAATTTAAAATATCGTTGAGGTTGTCCTCTATAAATAGGTAGCTCGCCATGAGTTGTTCACAAATTTCCAAGAATTTTAATTTTGTTTCAACTGCTCGTACGTTATACGTAATGTCTAAGATTGCGTATTCGATTTCTTTTATGTCTTTGTTGAATGTCTCCTCGTCTATTAGTAGTTTTTGAATTGTCGTGTTAAAATTTTTAATAACTGAATTTGTAACTGATATTTGATTTTTCATCAAATTTTCTATCTGACGTTCGTCTTGGTTTAGTTTATTGATACAGTCAGAGTAGTATTTACCGTCTTCTGCGTCTAAATTTCCGGTAATTGCTTTGAATATTGAACCAATTCCGTTTATGATTCCGCGTTTGTAGCGTTTCGTGTCGAGATGTATTTCGTCAAATTTAATTTGTATGGATTTTGAGATTTGTCCTAGGAGGCTTAAATGCGTTTTAACCTCACTCGCGAATTCGTTCATGTTTTTGTATGCTGGGTCAAGGGTGGTAAGGATTGTCTGTAAAATTTTGTCGTTTCTGTCAAGAGCTGTCTTAAAGGTCGATATATTTTTATGTACGAGTAACGTCCATTTCTTGTGTGAGATGACAATGTCCGTGTCTTTGTGATAGTAAACACCGATAGTATTGTTTATTGGTGTTATTTCGTATTGAGAAAATGCTGATCCGAACAGCAGTAGAAACCTGAAAATAAATTTTAATCTTCAGTATATGGTTTCATTCTATCAAAATTTACTTTACTTGTTTGATTTGTCTCGGGATTTAACAAAGTGGCAGAATTTTGGAAAATTTCTTTGATCTCGAAAGGGCCGTTGAATTTATTTTGTGACTTACTTTTGATTTGGGATTCCTTTACATATACTTCGTCTCCAACGTTATACGTGGGGCGATTTTCTGGGATATTTCTGTCGAATCTGACTTTAGCTTTTTGTTTTTGCGCTTCAGTCCGACTGCGTGCAATTTGGTAATAGTGAGATATCCTATTATTTAAGTCCCTAACATATTTAGTTATTAGGTCTTTTTGGTTGTACAGGGTCTCTGGTGGTCTATTAGCTGTGTGTCCAAAAACCAGTTCGTATGGTGTAAAACCATGCGTTTTATTAACCGAATTGTTATAGCATATTACTGCATATGGTAATATGGTAAAAGGGTGTTCATTTGGGTTTTCAGTTTTGTGAATTCGGATCATTTCGGCTAAGGTAGCGTGAAAGCGTTCTATAGAACCGTTAGATTGGGGGTGTCCTACGCTAGAATATGTCAGTTTTATATCGTAGAGGGTACAGAGTGTCTTTTAGTAAGTTGTTGTCGAATTCACCGCCGTAATCACAGTGAATCCTTAGTGGGGTACCGTAATGTTGAAAATATAACAATAGGGTGTTTACCACGGATTTTGCGCTTTTATCCGGTACTGCATAGGCTTGTGTGAATTTTGTAAGTTCGTCGCGGATAGTTAGAGCGTAATTTCGTGTAGGAAATTCGAATAGATCAATGTTAATTCTTTCGAAAGGTGTTCTCGGGGTTTCAGTGATTACTAGAGGGTTGTTAAGATTTTTACGGCAAACTTTAGTCCGTTGACAAATTTCGCAATTTTTAATGAAATTTTCAACATCTTTGGTTAGTCCTTGCCAATTGTATTTGTTTTTGATCCTACGCATCGTCTCGTTTATTCCGCGATGTAGGTTGTTCTTGCCGGTATGGTTTTGGTCAAGAATTATCGGTCTTTGGTCTTCGTCAGGTGTTTGTACTAGGTTTTGACAGATAATGAGCTTTAGGTCCTTTTCTGCGAAGATAAATGACAGAATTTCGAGTATGGGGAGGTCTAAGTTATTTTCGACATAATAAGTATTAGAAAGATCTAATTCATTTTGATTTTTGTATATTGCTAAGAACAAATGTTCTACTACAGATTCAGGGTCAAAGGGTAGAGGAATGATATAGTATTTCCTATGTCTAACCGATCTACTAGAGAGGATATTTATTTTGTCGTCGTAAAATTCAGGGTTTTCCTCAAAAATGTCGTCGATAATTTGGTGATGAAAATCTCTTAGGTTATTTTGTTGAAAGAAAGTTATGATGTGTTTGTTTTCTCGGTCCAGGAGTTGTTTATTCGAAGTTTGAATTTTAGAGTAGTCAATTAAAGATTTGGTCTTGTATAGTCGGGAGAAAGTATTAAATTCTTGAATTATTTGTTCGTTTGTGATTTCATCGTCATTGTCTGGATTTCCGTCATCGTCTGTGTCTTCGTTCGCGGCTAAGATTTTGGAATGGAATTTAGAACATTTGGAAAAATGGTTTATTTTGATTATAGAGAGGGCATCGGCATTTTTATTGATTTTTCCGTATTCCGTATTCCTCCAGTTTAAGTCGCCAGCGGGCAAGTCTACTTCCTGGGTCTTTTATTGAGAATAACCAGGTAAGTGGTCGGTGGTCGGTGACTAGTTTGAACTTTCTACCGAATAAATATGGTCTAAAGTGTTTTACCGACCATACTATGGCCAATAATTCCCTTTCAATGGTGGAATACTTTGTTTCCGCACCGCATAAAGTTCGGGAAGCGTATGCAATTGGTAGATCTTTGCCTATATTTCCCTGAGAGAGTACCGATCCGATGGCGAATGCGCTCGCGTCGGTAGTTAGGATGAAAGGCTCATCAAAATTAGGATATATTAATATCGGAGTCGTCGTCAATGTTTGCTTTAAGTTGTCGAACGAATTCATACAATCATTGTCAAAGTTAAAGGGAGTGTCTTTTTGTAGTAGCTTGGTCAGGGGCTTTGAAATCTTAGAGAAATTTGGAATAAAGCGTCTATAATAGCCCGCTAAACCTAAGAAAGATTTAATGTCCTTTTGATTTTTCGGATGAGGAAAGTTTAAAATGGCATCTACTTTACTGGGATTTGGCTTAACACCGTCTTTTGTTATAAGATGTCCTAGATAAGCGACTTCTTTGCGTAGAAATTCGCACTTGTCGGGTTGAATTTTGAGGTTAGCTTTCCTTAAGCGTTTGAATACTTCTGTCAGTCGGGAAATATGATCGTGAATAGTAGGGGAGTAAATGATAATGTCGTCCATGTAAACAAGGCAGCGTTCATTCTGGATTCCTAACAAGATATTATCCATCACTCTTTGAAACGTTGATGGAGCATTCTTTAAACCGAATGGCATTCTAACGAATTCGAAATGACCGTTTTCGACTGTGAAAGCAGTCTTTTGAATGTCTTTCGCGTCAATTTCTATTTGGTGGAATCCGGAAGCTAAGTCTAGTGTGGTAAAATATTGGCATTTGCCTAGTTGGTCTAAAAGGTCAGAAATATTTGGGAGAGGGTATTTATCGTCAATAGTCAATTCGTTTAATTTCCTGTAATCTACTACGACTCGCCATTTTTGTTTGCCAGAGGCATCGAGTTTTTTGGGTACAACCCAAACAGGAGATGACCAGGGAGAAATTGAAGGTCTGATTATGCCTTGGTCCAGCATTTTAGAAACTTGTGTTTTGACTTCTTGTTTATGGCATTGAGGGTATCGATACGATTTTGTAAATACAGGTTTAGAATTGTTAGTGTCGATTGAATGTTTAATCTCGTTAGTGAAAGTCAAGTTGTCTCCTTCCAGGTAAAATATTTCAGAAAAGTCTAGGCAAAGTTGTGTAATTAGTTCACTTTCCTCGTAGTTTAGATGATCTAAACGTAACTGATTAATAATTTCAGATGATCGGTCGGTCTGTATGTGTGAGTCGGAATTTTGAACATTTAAATTAAAAATCGATTTAAATTTTTGTAATGGTTCTAGTTTTAGATTAGAAAAATTTATAATTTTCTGAATGGCGTTTGCATTAATTACGGTTGTCAAAAATTCTCCATTTTCGTTTACCCTAACAAGAGCATTAGGCAAACGAACTTTTTCGTTTTCCTGCGCTGACAGTACAGCGTCAGTGTTTCTAAGATTGCATTTTAGTTTGTAAACCTTTTCCGTGCGACCGTCAATTTGGATAGTATTTTGGCTAGAATTATGATTTTGTCGGATTTTGTTGATTTCGGGTGTTGGAGAATCGTCAGTTACTTTGAAGATGGGCAATGTTTTAAAATTTGTAATTAGTTGCCTGGTTTTGAAATCTATTCTACATTCGTAGTGTTCCATGAAATCGGCACCTAATAATCCGTCAAAGTCTATGTCCAAGTCGTGAATATAGACTCTGTGTGGGTCGCGTGCGTTAAATGGTATAAGAACAGATTCGCTAATTTTAATTTTTTCGTCGGTTATGCCTTGTATAATCGCGTTTTCTGGAGATCTATTTTTAAAATTTTCCGCCGTCTTATGCTTAAAAATCGAAATACCTGCGCCAGTATCAATTAAGAGTTTAAATTTGTTCGAAATGTCATTTATGAAATAAAGATTACTAGAATTCACGGTCAATAGTGTGTGTGTAGGCCAATTTAAGCGAAGTTCTGGTCTGAGAAATTCAGTAGGGGGTTGTAATTGTCGTTCAGGTTTAATGTTTGGATTTGGTTGGACATTTGGTCCACTTCGAAATTTATTTCTCGGGTTGGAGTATTCATTGAATACCCCGGGCCTAATGGAAAATCCTGAGGATTAGCAGTATAATCCTGCGACATCTGAGAATTAGCTGTATAATTCCCATTTTGGTATGGCATGTTATCGTCGTTATTTTGCGGGAAATGGGGGTAATCTTCATAATTTATTTGTGGCATGTTTGCCATATTATCAAGGCTAGAATTAGTTTGATAGTTTCCGAAGTTATGGAATTGCGGGTCACTGAAATTATCAGTTTCATGGTAAAAATTAGTATCATAATTTTGAGAGTCGAAATGATTGTCAAAATTAACGTGATGTGTTCTCTGCGGGTTTTGTCTGTTAAATTTAGGATTGAAATTTGAATTTTGTTGATTTGGGGATCTCTGAAAGTTCGGATTAGGTCTTATTACAGAAGGCCTATTCTGTTGAAAATCTTGTTGCGGCGTGAAATTTCTTTGATATTGCTGGTTGGGAGAATTTTGGAAATTCGGTCTAGAAAATTGTGGAGAACTGGCAAAATTGTTTTGTCTAAAGTTCTGATTTTGTTGTGAGAATTGTAGTCTTGTACGGCACTCATTAAAATTATGCCCGTTACGTTTGCAAAAATTACAGAATTGTTGGGAGTTGGGACGCCTCTGTTGATTCTGGATGGGGTTTTTGTTGATAGTTTGTTTTGGGAATTTTTGTGACTCGAAGTAGGACAGTTGGAGTTCGCGTTTGATTCTATTAATTGCTTCTAGCATGTCGCTGGGATTTCCGGCACGGATTATTTGTCCAAGTTTGGGTTCTAGTCCGGTAAGTAGTGTTGTTAGAGTCATGGTTTCAATTAAGGATGATTGGGCTGTCTTTTCTTCCAACGTCAAAGTCTGTTTTTGCACAGCAGCGTGCATTTTGGCATTATGTGTTTGTAAACGAGATACGAATGTCAGGGCAGTTTCATTAGGTAGTTGGTGAATCCGTTGTAAGTCTTGTATAAGGGCTGTCAAGTCGCGTGAATCACCGAAATGCGCCTCAAGTAGGCTTTTAATTTCTGCCCAAGTGGCAGGGTTCCTCGAATTTATTAATTCGGCAGCTTTTCCGCGAAGTTTGTTTTTAATATGCAGGGTGAGTAAAATACGCTGGTCTTCTATGGACATACCGTATGCGTAAACACACGCGGAAATAAAAGTTTGTAAGAAAATGGGGTTCCCGTCGAACTCTGGAACTATTGAGAAAATCTCACTTAACCTGTAGGGTTCGATGGTAAGGGTTTCATCAGCGTTATTTGAACTATTGGTATTATTTGCTGTAGTATTATTTACTGTAGTATTTGGTTGGTTCGCCATTTTGTATTATTCGGATTTGTATATAAATTTCAGATAAACAAACAAAAATTAATTTGGTACACACAAAAAATAATAAAAATTAATTGTAAAAGGTGCAAGAGTACGCCACTGGCAATAATAATGAATAAAAAGAAACGAAATTGTATTCTTTTCTGTATAAAGTATGTAACAAATTATTTTTGCGATGGTATTTGCACTTATTCAGATATTATAGTCATATGGTATAAACAATACGTTAACCTTTATTAGTAGTAGTAGTATTAAATTGCAATAAAAACGTTACAAGATAAAGATTAAACTTGATATATGTCAAATTAATATATTGATTGCAATGAAAATATTTATGTGTTAAAATAAAATAAAATATCGGCTAAAGTAATACGATATTTAGATAATATATTCAACTAAATTAGATTGCAGAACTGTCGTGGGTTTAATGCAAATGTGAATGCAATGTACGAATGATAAAATATAAATGTTTAGTGCAGTTTGAAATAGAAAATAAATCGAGATGATTCTTAAATTACTTACATTACTATCTTCATGCCTGGGGTCCAGATGGAAGGTCGAATGCGGTTTCGTAAGCGTTGCTACACTGGGATGTACCGTCAGGGGTATCACTAGGTGTTCCTATCCACGGTGACGTGTTCCAAGTGCCGAAGACACCGACTTTCAGGGGCCAGGAATGTTTCTTACTTGCTAATTATTTCTCGATGTGTATATGATGCTTCTTGTGAGCTTGTTGAGACGTTGCTTGTCTGCTTGAAATTGTATTTTTCTTGTTTCTCGTAGATTCTTTGCTGATTGAAGGATTGAAATCCACCACCTCTGGGTTACAGGGTGTTTTTCAGATCCTACCGACTGCGCCAATGTTAGATAATCGATTGTTGAAATCACTTTTTAAAAACTTTATTTATTTATTAATGGAGTCAACGTTGACTCTTTATAAATTAGAACAATAATAATTTTTACTTGTTATTCCAACATGAGTTTAAGACTGCCGTCTGTAAGTACACTACTCCCATTTATAACCTTTGGGAACAAAGGAACTGCAATTATGCAGTTTTGCAAGAATACAATCTTATCTAATTCTCGGGAGAGCGGATGCTGAGAGGAGTCGTTATCTGATATCTATGTAATATAATACCGCTGAGAGTGGTGAGGCCAATGTCTCAGAGATACAGGGTATATTTTCATATAACATATATATATATATAACGCAGTGATGAGAAATAATTTTCACACCTAGTATATCGATCAAAGGAGATATTTGAGCTTCAGCTAAATATAAGTGTAAAGGTGATGACTTCAACATTGCATTAACCGCTAGGAGCACCCCTCCACCTCTTGTAAGACCCGTGGCAGTAAAATTCCTATCAGCACGCATGATATGATATTTATTGTTGGACAGTTCATTATCGTGCACAGAAGAATCTAGCCAAGTTTCAGAGAGAGCAATAATATCAATATGCGAGCCTGCGAGAGAATTGTAAATATCGGAAGTTATGTTTTTAATACTACGAGCGTTTTGATAGTAGATTGACAACTGCTTAGTACCATGTACACTATTTAGGTAAAGTCACACGACGTCCCAGAGGTAACAAGAGGGGGAGAACGGTGCGCGGTTAGTTGCTATTGACCGGATAAGATATCGTTTCTGATTCTCTCGCAGGCTTGCTTATACACAGTACACAATTTGACATCCCAGGCTGCAAGATCAACGCCCACACACACGAACATGAAATGCTATAAACTCTTAGCGAGTCGAGCTCTTCTGGTGGCTCGTATTTAGGAAATTGTCCGATTTTTTGTTTTGTGTTGTAGATCATTTTGATGTTCTTCTTTGCAAGCACTCTTCCAATCCTGTCCGTACAACCTTGTATATATGGCAGGTAAGTGGTCGCTGTATATTACTTTTCTTCTTTCATATTGGCTGTGCTCTGTTTCTTGATGGCGTTGTTTATGTCCTTGGATCTTGAGTTTATACAATATTGATCGTGTATGCCGTCCTTAGCTACGATCAATCGGTATGTCAGTTATTTTATAGGTTAAAAGTTACATAATAAACGAAGAAACCCAATGTCATACAGTTAACGATTATGAAAAGTTACCTTGAGTTTATGTCACTTTGATCGGGCATGAAAATCTATATGCCAATTATTTTAGAGGTTAAAAATTTCATAATAAACGAAGAAACCAAATGGCATACACTTAGAGATCATAAAAAGTTACCTTGAGTTTATGCAACTTTGACCGGGTATGCCGAACCTTTAGATACGGTTAATCGGTTTGCCAATTATTTCATATGTTAAAAATTACATAATAAACGAAGATACCAAATGGCATACAGTTAGCAATCACAAAAAGTTACATTGAGTCTATGCAACATTGACTGTATATGTCACCCCGTTAGCTATGATCAATCGGTATGCCAATTATTTTTAAAAATAGAAACGAAATCGCATACAGTTAACGATTATATAAGTTACCTTGAGTTTATGCAATTTTGAACGTATATGGGGCCCCTTAGTTGAGATCAATCGGTATGTCAATTATTTTATAGGTTAAAAATTACATACTAAACGAAAAAACCAAATGGCATACACTCAACGATCATAAACAGTTACCTTGAGTTTATGAAACTGTGACCGTGTATGCCGCCCCTTAGCTACGATCAATCGGTATGCCAATTATATTATAGATTAAAAATTACAGAGTAAACGAAGAACCAAATGGCATACAGTTAACGATTATAAAAAGTTACTCTGAGTTTTTGTAACTTTGACCGTGCATGCCGCCCCCTTAGCTACGATCAATCGGTATGTCAGTTATTTTATAGGTTAAAAGTTAGATAATAAACGAAGAAACCAAATGTCATACAGTTAACGATTATGAAAAGTTACCTTGAGCTTATGCAACTTTGATCGGGCTTGAAAATCGGTATGTCAATTATTTTATAGGTTAAAAATTTCATAATAAACGAAGAAACCAAATGGCATACACTTAGAGATCATAAAAAGTTACCTTGAGTTTATGCAATTTTGACCGTGTATGCCGCCCCCTTAGCTACGGTCAATCGGTATGTCAATTATTTTATAGGTTAAAAATTATATAAGAAATGAAGAAACCAAATGGCATACACTTAGAGATCATAAAAAGTTACCTTGAGTTTATACAACTTTGACCATATATTCCACCCCTTTAGCTATGATCAATCGGTATACTGTATTGTAGGTATGTAGATAGTTGTAATGAATAATTAGGGTGTAATAATATCTATTTATTATGCATTATATTTACACTTACATTGAAGTGATCCTCACAACACCATAAAGACATTTTCTCTGCTAATTAGTATTTTTCTTAGTGTCACGTTTCATAGCAGTGCACCACTTTTGTCTAACTTTGGAATATCTTGGAACAGTAAAGAATACTTTATTGGTAGTTTTTATCGTAGTACTTTTACATGTAGGCACAGTACAATATTTGTAACTCATAATTATGTTACTCACTAGCTAATTAACCAAATAATAACAACACAAACAAGCAATTGAAGTAGATTGACTAGTAACCAGTACACAAATGATGGCATGTGACGTCACACTTAGTTTCGCCAAATAACCGCTGATTCGCAGAATTAAAATTCGTCACCGAAGAAAATTTTTTTTCGCTTTATTAAAATTTCAAAAATCCTGAATTATCGATTTTCATTATTAAAAAAATCCATCTAACTTCCTCATTGTGTGTTAAAGCGGTCTGCAATAAATACCATATAAATTTATATTCTAACTGTTGCACTGATGGCGAAGGTCTGAGATAACCCCGGATTATGCAAAACAAGTTAGTATGCGTTGTTTTAGTTACGTGTAGGCAGATTTCGTGTGAAAAGTATGAAAGTATAAAGTTACCATAACAATTGAAGATATTAAAATAGTCGTTATTTACATAACAGTCTAATTATTGCATACAAATTGGTCACAAACATTGAATGAACATGTTTGAGTTACTGGGCGTTAAATAATTTTATGCAGAATACAGCTCCTTATACTGCCCTGGAGAAGTCGGATCACATCTAGCTTGAGTTGATAAACATCTGATCATTATCGGTCCTTAATTACGTGCACAGGCAGCAGAAGGAGTACTCCATACAGCTGAGTTCTGAGCATGACCTACATCACTTTGAGCACGCGTCCGACGTTGAACATATGCCCTAAATGTACCCTCACCAACAAAAGCGTTGTAATGTAAAACATTAGTCACTCATATTAAATAAATCCGCAATAATTGGCGCCGCAATGGCACTGCTTTTTGTGTATAGACAGACATTTAAAAAAAATTGAGTACCGTTAACAGGTATTTCAAGGAAATTAATCGTTTACTTTCTAACCGAAGTCGCTTTTGTCAGAGATGTTACTCTAATTACATACGCGTTTGCCCATCGGTTATTGTTCGAATATGGAATGGTTTTGCTGGTTTCAACCGACAAACACCACTATATTTTAGTTTGAAACCCCGAGGATAAGACGTAACGACTTTGTTAAAGAAATTGAAGAAAAATACAGCTTACGTCAGTTGCCATTACTTCGCTTTTTGTTGACCGATATTTGAATTAATTGGCATTGACAACTCAATATGCTTGAGTTGGGTCATAATTACTTAATAAATAAATTGTGATTATCTTTGGATTATGCCTTTATTTGGAATCTTGATTAACGAGGCTTGATAATTTTCCATTTGTGCAAAAATAGTTTCAATCTCTTCTAACACTGGCTAGAGCTTCGACATGTTATATAATTACATTCTATTTACAATTTCGTTCATCTAATTTTGAAAAGCAATTAGTAAGTTATAGTAAAGGAAATGAATGCAAAAAGGGTATAAGTTCTTTATCACTACTACTACAATGTAAAGACTTGAAACCTTCTGCATTATGTTAAATTTCGGCAACATATAAAAGCTATACCTTTGAAAATTAGTGCACTCACCCCAAGGTTGTAGCCCTCATTTTACACCCCCAATTCAATAACTCACAAAGTTTTCAACAAAGTTAACTGAAATTCATATCACGGGGGTTTTAGGGTCGCTGATTATGAATCCGAAATTAAAATTGGAAAATTCAAAATGCCTGACTTTAAAAATTAATTCCTGATTTACGCCGTTACTATTCATTTAAGTCCGTAGAGTTTATAAATAATTTCTGTATTGTTGAACATGTCAGGAAATTTTCAACATTTTCTTTCATTTTTGGTCAATTTTGTGGAAAGGTTAAATGCGTCCTCAAAAAAGTTTTTTTAGAACAAAAGGCATTTACGCTGTTTCTATTACTTTTTAAGGAAAATATGATGATTAAGGAAATGTTTAGAATACTTTTTGCATAATACATAATTTTAAAAATATTAGTCCATAACAATTTACTGGTTCTGTCCTCGTAGGTAATCATGGTAGTCAAAAAATTACATTTTTAAAACGTGAATATCTCCGTTTGTATTGATTTTTACCCTATACACAAGACAAAAAGAAATAATTAGAATGCCATTTTGAATCAGAATACAAATTTTGGAAGTACTATCAATTAACCCTTCCGTTTTATCGTCTTGAATCGCTTTTTTCGTTTTTTTCTGATTCATATAAAAACGCGATTTGCGCCGTTTTCATTTAATCCTCACTCGCGGCCAAGTCTAAAATTAAGTAGTGAGATAAATAATTTAAAGAAATAATTTTACATCGTCGGTAAATAGTCGCTGACAGCCTTGCAAAAAAAGGATCTAAAGCACCATTCATTGGACCCGAACCGTTTTGTGGCCTGGCCAAGGGACACATAGCGGAGGAGATCCAAGAATGGGAAAAGGACCAGAAGAAGTCCTACTGGAGGAATACTCCAGGTCAAAGACAAGCGAAAAAGTTTATAACTTATTCGACAAAGAATGCCACAAGGCTTCTCGAACTTGAAAAGTCCGAATTAAGGCTAATCACAGGCCTCCTAACTGGCCACTGCCCCTTGAGATATCATCTCAAGAATATGGGCAAGGCAGTAGACAACTAATGCAGATATTGCAATACTGCAACTGAAACTGCGGAACATATACTTTGTGAATGCAAGGTGTTCCTAGAACAGGCGGAATTAACGCCTGAAGACATAGGAAAATTAGCCCCCAGGAAAATCACAAGCTTTGTAAAAAGTCTTGGAATCCTGGGCAACAACTAGATGTAGGGTAAATCACAAAAGATCTTTTAGGTCGAAGTGAAGTAAGGCTGTTCGAAGCCAAACGACCGCATAAAACAATCTACACAATCTACAAATAGTCGAAACGCTCGTTATGCAGGTCTTTCGTCTGTAATTGGATAAGAAAAGAGCAAACCTTTTTCTCTCTTTAGAGTCGACGTTTCGACAATCTTTATTCTCTTCCTCAGGACTAATGAGATGAAAAGTTATCAGTCATTAAAATCAGACATAATATCATCATTGCCAATTTAACAAAAAACATAAATATATATCCAATAGCAAAACTTAGAGAAAATATTTCTCCCCATCAGTTTGTAGTAAAAATTTATGAAAATTAATATTTTTTGGGAGGTTTATTATGTAATGTTTAACCTATAAAATAATTGGCATACCGATTGATCGTAGCTAACGGGGTGGCATACACGGTCAAAGTTGCATAGACTCAGGTAATTGTTTGTAATGGTTAACTGTATGGCCATTTGGTTTCTTTGTTTACTATGTAATTTTTAACCTATAAAATAATTGGCATACCGATTAACCATAGCTAAAGATTTGGCATACACGGTCAAAGTTGCATATACTCAAGCAAATTTTTTATAATCGTTAATCGTATGCCATTTGGTTTCTTCGTTTATTATGTAATTTTTAACCTATAAAATAATTGGCATACCGATTGATCGTAGCTAAGGTCAAAATTGCATAAACCCAAGGTAACTTTTTATAATCGTTAACTGTATGCCATCTGGTTTCTTCGTTTATTATGTAATTTTTAACCTATAAAATAACTGACACATCGATTGATCGTAGCTAAGAGGGCGGCATACATGGTCAAAATTGCATAAACTCAAGTTAATTTTTTATAATCGTTAACTGTATGCCATTTGGTTTCTTCGTTTATTATGTAATTTTTAACCTATAAAATAACTGACATCGATTGATAGTAGCTAAGGTGGCTGCATACACAGTCAAAGTTGCTTAAACTCAGGTAATTTTTTGTAATGGTTAACTGTATGGCCATTTGGTTTCTTTGTTTACTATGTAATTTTTAACCTATAAAATAATTGGCATACCGATTAACCATAGCTAAAGATTCGGCATACACGGTCAAAGTTGCATATACTCAAGCAAATTTTTTATAATCGTTAATCATATGCCATTTGGTTTCTTCGTTTATTATGTAATTTTTAACCTATAAAATAACTGACATGTCGATTGATAGTAACTAAGGTGGCGGCATACACAGTAAAAGTTGCTTAAACTCAGGTAATTTTTTGTAATGGTTAACTGTATGCCATTTGGTTTCTTTGTTTACTATGTAATTTTTAACCTATAAAATAATTGGCATACCGATTGATCATAGTTAAGGGGGTGGCATACATGGTCAAAATTGCATAAACTCAAGGTAACTTTTAATAATCGTTAACTGTATGCCATCTGGTTTCTTCGCTTATTATGTAATTTTTAACCTATAAAATAATTGGCATACCGATTAACCATAGCTAAAGATTCGGCATACACGGTCAAAGTTGCATATACTCAAGCAAATTTTTTATAATCGTTAATCGTATGCCATTTGGTTTCTTCGTTTATTATGTAATTTTTAACCTATAAAATAATTGGCATACCGATTGATCGTAGCTAAGGTCAAAATTGCATAAACCCAAGGTAACTTTTTATAATCGTTAACTGTATGCCATCTGGTTTCTTCGTTTATTATGTAATTTTTAACCTATAAAATAACTGACACATCGATTGATCGTAGCTAAGAGGGCGGTATACATGGTCAAAAGTGCATAAACTCAAGGTAATTTTTTATAGTCGTTAACTGCATGCCATTTGGTTTCTTCGTTTATTATGTAATTTTTAACCTATAAAATAATTGGCATACCGATTGACCGTAGCTAGCACTATCCCTACAAGTCACCACATAACTTGTCTGTTAATAACAATAAGATAATGTTATAAATTGGATTGCTTAAAATACAGTTTGCAAGATATTGTCTTTTATGTCAATATAAAAATCATTGGTAATGCCAACTTTAAAGTTAGGTGAGAATATGCAATAACAAATATTCAATTTGACATAAATCACTCAATCACTCTTGGATACACATTGAATTAACGTACAACGAAAACTTAAATTGGTGACAATTGAGAATTATCCATAATATTTTCGCTAATAAAACTTTAAAATTTAACATATTATGTAGTTACAGAATAACCACTAAGATTTTGCAAAATTAATTCGTTGACAAACGTCAAATTCTGCAAGGTTAGGAGGAATTAATATGAAAACTTTTTGATTGCTCAATAATTAAAACAATATTTATTAAATATAAATCATCATCTTCCTTATTGTTCAGTATCACGCTAACCACATAGATTTATTAATATCCACTTTTAGTGTCGTTTGTAGCCCTTATTAGACAGATTTCAATTTTTGTAATATATAGTTATGGAGAATTGTAAAAAGTGAGTTCTTAAGGCCCTAGTTATTAAACGTTATCGTCCGTCTAAAAAATTTCATCTACCCACTGTTAATGTAGGTATGTTAGTTCAATTTTGAAACGTTTTGTACATAAACCTAGTTGTTATTGAAATTACGGTAGATATAACTAAATAGAGAGGGTGTTCAGACGGGGGCTATAATTCAGTAGCTTGATCTTTGAGCGTACCTAGCGAAGTGGGTTCAATCTCCACCTAATGGTCCCGTCTTCTTGCTGAGACAAATCGAGATCTGCTAGACTTAATAGGGTTATTCAGGTGACCTTGGAAGGCAGTTAAAAGCATTTTCAAACAGACATTTCAGAAACATTACTGCCGAGTGAAAATCTTAAATTCCTGAAATTCGCCTCATACAAAACTACTTCCTAAGGAAGCTACAACCTTTTAAAGATGGGACCTTCTCATCAAATTTTTTAAAATGTTTTCAAAACGCTTTTATCTAAGATAAAACTTGGTACATTTATAGATTTAAAGACGCAGCATTGCTCTCTGGGAACATGACTTTTTAAATTGCATGTGTTTCATTTGTGGGCATCAACAGACTTTTTGAATTATAAGTTATTCCTCCTTTAACCCTAAGTCGCTACTATACACCTTTCTCAAGAAAAGTTGATTTGAATTTTTTTTTGTTAAAATTCTCTCAATGTATAAGTTTACTTTGCCTAAAAGTCACTGATTATTTTCAACAGTTCCATGAGTATTCCTAAATTCATTACAAGCGTTTTCAGCCCATACCCAAAGCTTCTCACGGGTTTCTGTTGGAACAACTAATGTTTTCTAGTATCCCCAAATATAAAAATCACAAAGATGTAGATCTCTTCAGCCTTGTCGGTCAAGGAATTGGACCCCATTTTCCAAGTGACTTCAGTAAATTTTGTTAAAAAATTAACAACCAGTTAAAGTGTGCCTGACGATCGTGCAAAAAATTAATTTTGGGTTTTTGGTGAACTAACGCATTTTCAAGTCCCTTGATATCCTGAAAAAGTAGTCTGTTTGTCGTCTGCACATTTTTTTTTTCTATAAAACGGCTGTAATGATTGTGATGAAATTTAAAATATGAATGTTCCTTTGCTACTAACATATTAAGCTTAAAAATGCAGGGTGGAGCTATGGGGTAAGATATAATTAATTCAATAAATTTCTCTAAAGCGAAATACGAATTTGTTACTTTAAGAGAGTCGGAAGATATTGCAGAAAGATTGACATTAATTTTCCCCTTTTAAGGGGTACATCTCCCTTATTATTCATCTTCGGAAGGAAGTTTATATGAAAGATTACCATTATTTCTGGATGTACTATCATCCGCAGAAAAATCGGGAGACAATTTTGAATCACCTTGTATAAATAAAGTCTGCGAATTTTGTCGCAATGACAAACTTGTGATTTGTGATATGATATGAGTATCGTAAAAATCATCTGATTGTGAAACTACAAGAGAGACTGAAAAAAATGGATAAGAATGTAATAAAAATTACCAGGGCAATTATATAGGGTGAAAAGTTTAGGATCTCCTGTTCTAACGATTGAAGTAAAATAAACTTATAAATCAATTTACGTGACTATAAACGAAACAAGTTTATAAAAAATGACCAATTAAATATAATTACTTATTTTTTGATTTGAAAGTCTCACTAAAGTGATTTGCCAAAATATTTTTAAAAAATTGAAACGCTGTTTATACCCGTGAATGAGTCATTAATTTACACCAAATACTTAAACTAAAGATTTAATTAAAAATTTTAATTCTTGTAGTGCGTATAGTAACGACAAATTAATAAATATCGTCCTAGTAAGGACATGTATGAAATTAAAACCTCATGACGCATGACGAAGTAAAACGGACATTATCGGAATTTCCTTGGTATTCAGTCATTCTGATTTGCATTTATTATTCATTTGTCAACAAAATAAAAATATGTCAGTTACCAGATGGTATATCTTATACAATGTGGATGACGTGTAAACAACTTAAATAAACCACAATTCAATATAGTTGAAAAAAGTATATATACCAAAGTTCACTATTCATGGGAAACTAAGTGAACCATTTAAAAAAATTGAGTAATTATTTTTTTAACAAAAAAAATAGATATGATTTCGACACTTTATTTTACCTGGATAACTTCTTAATTCAGAAAAGAAATGTGATTTGCTCTAAAGACATTTTTATATTTTCAAACTTTATAATCTAAAGGAAGTGATATAAAATTAACTGCTTAATGTGAGCGGAGCCGTGGATGTAATACGATAATTTCTCCTACATCCCTGAACCAATTCAAAAAATTGTTTAATAGGCTTTTAGATAAAATAAACTAGAATAGTACTGGACCATTAATTCTCGTGTGAAAAGCAAAAGAGTACTGGAATTTTTTTCCTGTGAAATTTTTCAATAGATCAGTATCATTCTATCGAGTGATCTCTAAACACCTCAATTTTTTTTTAATCGGTTAGTCTGTGATTTGATAATCCAGCAATAAGATATTTCTTGAGGCTCTGTTAAATTGATCTAATTTGTGAGATTTGACAATTACAGATTATTTCGTCAGAAACTTTTAAGCGAAGGCGACTGAACCGTGACAGATTATTGGAGACCCAAGTGAGAGATAACCCAGAAACTTTTTTTATGATGAGGAAAACTTTGTTTCTACTAGGAGGGGAACAAATGTTATATATTGTAAAGAAATTTTTACATTTTCATATTCTATACCTAATCTAAAATGTTATAAAGTAATATAAAACTAGCTAACTAAGCAAGCAATCAGTGGTTAGATTTTTCTCTCAATTACCATTCAGTCTGTCATTTGACAACCCATTAGAAAGGTTTTCCTTGACGTGCTGTTAAATTAATCTAATTGTTGAGATTTTTTAGCAATAACAGATTACTTGATCCGAATTTTTTTTAATGAGGTAGCTGGATCGTCATAGATTCTTGGAGACCCAAATGAAAGATAAGGCGAGAAACTTTTTGTTTATAATGGAAAACTTAATTTCTTTCTGCTACGAGAGCTGGATGAGCTAGGCAGAACGTTAAGAATTTTCCCGATGGACCGATAGGATTAGATCTATAAAGTTTTATAAAACTGTAAAACAAGTGTTATCATTATATGCTCTATTTGTCATTCACAATTAAACAATTAAACTGTGGTACTAGAATTCACACGAGGACCGTATGCAGTTCTGAACTCGCTAAGGAGAGCTAACCCCAAACTAGCTCAGTGCTCAGCAGTTCAATGGTTTAATATTATTAATCTTACTTCGTTACTGCATCTAAATATTTTCCCTAAGCTGCCCTCCATACCACTAGGGCGGCTTGTATCTCGTGGAGGATGTTGAGACTGCATGTACTTCAAAATATAAACTGCACTTGACATATACGCACCTAAAACTATACCTAGGTACACTAGAGGTACGCAAACAATGCGATTAAAGAAACATTATTTGAAAATATATAAAAAAATACAACTAATAATATAGGGACAAGGCAAGAAAATTAACGCGCGATGTAAAATGTTATGATTTGTTGAAAATAATGACTTATTCAGTAAAATGGCTGAGTAAACAGGCAAAAATTGTAAATTTATTAACGAAATTAAAATTCCTTTTACCAAATTAGTCTTATAGGCAATTATGATATTAAATTAAAAAAAACATAAATCACAACGTAAAATATAGCGTTCGTCTTGAGTACAAACATTACGTGAAATCTGTCAAAAGAATAATGTTAAAAATTAGCCAAACCAGTTGTGCAACTGTTTCACTGTAACAATATCTCTGCTGATGTCAATAACTGGCACAGTATTATTATCAATTTCTTAGATATTAGGAGAGAAATTAAGAACATAAAGCCTAATTACACTATGGCTACAGATTCCACACATACACACAAAACCCAGAAATTTTTATTACAAACTGTTGTTTCGGGGAACGATTGTGAAAGATTTTCAATCTAATTGTCGGTAAGTGCCATGTTTATAATCAGATATATTCAGTGATTTTGAATGGAATTGTTTGGACATGTGGATTTTATTGATAAAAAGAATAGTTCGAGTAAGTAGAAGCTGTGGAAAAATATTTTGTTCAATACTGATCCTACATCTTTTATTTTTTGAACCACGTATTTCTCCCTATTTGTTGAATATCTTAGGTTGTATTTGTCATATCAAGAAAACAAAAATATGGGCTTCTTCACAACTAAATTTCTGATAAAATTGTTTCTGTTAATTTGTTTATTTGCAAAAAAATAAATAGAAAAAAAAATGATGATTCTTTATATCTTAAATTGTAATAAGCTAATATTCATTATATCTAGTAAAAACATGTCCATTACTAAACCAAAATATGGTGCTAGAGGTTAGAATATTTGCTTAAGGACATTATAACAAATTGTAAACGTGAGAATTCGACTGTTATTCCTGAAGGTGGGTTTGACAGTAGAGACATTTTGTTGATCTTAAATTCTAGGTTCTCACGTATATTTTTCAACAATAATAAGAGAAAAAAAAATTTACCAAAAAGACTATTTTTCTTCAATTCAAAATTTTCCGCTACACACAAATTAAGGTTGCTATTTGGTTTCCGACTAAAATGAAAAGCAGAAATTTGACTTAATGGCATTCGAAGACGCCTACAATCTAAACAAAGGAAGTTACAAAATGTTATTTTGGGATGACAATATGGAACTTGTTAGATTTTAATTGTTTATAAATAAACAAATTGATATTTTAAGCCAAAATTCCAATAGTTTATTTCATAGATCTTGTATCAACATAAAAAACATAAATAAAGTTATATCTCTTTTATACTCATTTACATGAAACAAATTTTACTTTTTGAAACACTACCGGCAAAATTCACGAGTGGGGGAAAAACTCACATACTCGAATGCTTCGGTAACTATTCATTAAGCAGAGAAGAGGGTTTTACTGATAATATGTAAACTAGTGTCCGGATGGCCTGTGACTAAGTATAAAATATGAAATTAATATTTTAAGGGATCGAAATTGGTGTGAATATTCTATTTTCAGTAAAACGACGCGTGAAGACTATTGCCGCCGACTTTTCAGCGTTTACCCAAATCTTCCACCGGCTGTAATACTCCGTGGCACGAACCATGTGCGCCGTCAGCAGCATATTCGCTGCTTGTGCGTTATGTGAATACGCGTACATGGCTGTGTCATCGGCGTACTTGGCCAGCTTTGTATTTGAGAACTCTGGGAAGTCGGAGACGTACAGGTTGCACAACTTCGGTTGTACAAGCCAGAGGCTTGTGCGGAAGGGGATTCCACACTGAGAAAACGCGGACATACAACCATTTCCCCCGACAGTGCCAGTGCCGGAGTCAGGATTCGAACCCAGTGGCGCGATGCCCGTGTGATTAATAGCGATTGCCACCTCGCGCCTTAACTCACGCGGCTATCAACCAGACAATATAATGGGCGCAGAATTCTGTTGATATATTTTATGATAATTTTACACATTTTCATTGTTTACTTTGTTATTTTAACTAATTTTCGCACATTAATGTTGACTGATATATGTTTTGTAAATTATGTATCTTTTACTTGAATTTCCAATTGACACCAGCGAACTTTATCCATTCACAAGAGTAAATCCGCGCGCGGTCTCTAGTATTGTATAAAATAAAATTATTAGTACTTTATTTGGTTATAATTTAGTAAGTAGAAGACAAACCTACATTTTATTATAAACCTCAAGTTAAGAAGCATTGTTCTCTAGTTCTATAATGATGGTATTATTAACATTATTATTAATGAGAGTAAATATTATATATTTTGTACGTCATATATTCAGTGGAACTGAACTATAGATGCCAAGGCTGCATTGCAATCTTTTAGAATCATACTATGTATGCTTCTAATTGTCTCGTTCTGCTTAACAAAATAGAAATTTAGTGACAAAAGATTACATATAACATAAACAGTGAATAGCAATTAGTTAATGATAAAATATTCAATGTATTCAATTTTAATTTGTACCATCAAAATATACAATGTGGGGAAAATAAATTTGACCAATTGGAGATCGAGCTCAGTGACCACAATACAGATATCTTGTGCTTGACTAAAACATAGCTTCAGTCATTTTAATTATGTACGTACAAATTGGTACGTTAAAAAATACCTGTAGAAATACCTATAATGATAGCTAGGTCAGTGTCTTTCGTAAGTCATCACTTAATGTAAGTTTCAACGAAATAAGATATAGAATTCGCTGGAATTGGAATAGGTGTGGATACTTAAATATTGATTATTTATCGATTAGTAAGTATAAATTTCGACAATATGATCTTTTTAGTATGTACAATCTTGATTTTCATGTTACTGAGCCAACAAATATTGGTATAAACTCTTCTAGTTGTATGGATTACACATGTAATAAATTCTAAGACAATAGTTGTAATATTACGCATAAAGTTGTGTCAAATGAACTGTTAGACCGTACCTGCTAAGTCTATCCAAATTTTGTCAATTAAAATATATTAAAAACTCTTCTCAGATAGTAATTATCAAAACTTTGTTCATTAAGCAATGTGTATGATTCACAGTCCGTAAACGTCAGTTTTAAAATCTTTAGTGATACTTTGTTTTTACGTGACACAAGCTTTCCTCTCTCTAATGTTAAAGAACTTACAGCAAAAAATGGATAATTGAAGGTAATACAATGCCATGCGAGAAAAAAATATATTAAGTAGAGTAATAATGGCAACTAAGAAGCCTGAGGATAAAAAGTTTTATAAATTATATAAAAAGGTATATGATAAACTTATGATAGCGGCCAAATGCTTGCATAATGAAAATAAATATAACAGTGGCTCTAAAAAATCTAAAGCTAAATAGTGATTTAGGTAGCACAATGGATTTTAAAAAAATAGCTAACAACTATTTTACAGAAAACACGGATTTTCCAACAATATTTCTTGTGGCATAGGCAATATCAATACTCATATATTAAAGTCAATATCGTAATTCCTCTAACATGTTTGATTAATTGGTCTCTATCGGAAGGTATGCTAGCTGATATTTTTAAAACAGAAAAAATTATACCTCTATATAAAAAAGGCTACTAAGTAACTGTTATAGGCCCATCGCAATATTGTCATAAATATCAAAAATACTGGAAAAAGTAGTTTATAGTAAGATGAAGTTTTATGACAAACATAGTATTTTGAGCAACGAGCAATATGGGTTTCGTGTTGATAAGTTGACTCAACATTTAGATAAAAATAAAAAATGCTTTAGAATCTGTATGGATGTGCCTAATGGATCATGCTGTCTGTTAGGTAAACTCAGTAAATATGGTTTTCGAGAGAATCTTGGTGAGTGGCTTGAGTCCTACCTTTCTAATCGTACCCATGTAGGGCGTGGTATCCCTCAAGGTAAGATCCTGGGACCCTTACTTTTTATACTTTTTATAAGCGATTTAACAGATGTAGTAAAGCCATGTCTCCTAGTTACGTGTAAATTAATATATAAATAATCTTACAGTCGATACACAGAACAAAATTGACCTATTTATTTCTAAATTTGAAAACGAAAAATTTATACTAAATAGCGATAAAACCGTGTTTATTTATTTATTTCACTCCTATACTAAATAATTTTTATGAAATTTATATAATAGAAATTCATGGAAAAACTTTAGATAGCTATCCAAAATTCCTAAACGTACAACGGCGACTTTAATACTCCTGAATATTCTAATTATCTCGAAACTAATGTACTTATGCTAGACTATTACCACTCATAAATTTCCTCAATGTTTCCGATTATAAACAATATAATTTCAACTTTAACGCGAACCAGAGAGTTCTGGACCTGGTATTGTCAAATAAATATTGTGCCGTAGAAAAAGCGTTAGATACATTACTACCTGAAGATAATCATCATCCCGCGATCGTGGTATATTTCAGTCGTACTAGGGAGGAAAAGAACAATAGACAAAGAATTGATAATGTATTTTACAATTTTCGTAAGGCAGATTTCATAGGGCTGTATGAAAGTTTAACTCATATAGACTGGAGCTTCTTAAATAGTTATACCGATGTCGACAGTTCTTGCGATGCTTTTTATACAAAATTGTATGACTTGCTTGATACTTTCGTACCTAAAACCAAACCTCATAGACGAATGTACCCACCTTGGTTTAGTGCTATCATTATAAAATGTATCCGTCTTAAATATAAAGCCTGGAGAGACTATAAAAGATATAAAGACCCCATCGCGTTACAAGAATTCCTATTCTTAAGGCAAAGAATTAAAGCCGATATAGAAAACTCTTATAAAGAATATTGCAGTCGCATTGCAGTTGCAATATAAAAAATAACCCCAAAGAACTATGGCAATTTCTTAACAATAAAAAAAATAATAATGGTATGCCAAACAATATGATATATAACAATAGTTTGATAAATGATCCAAAAAACATTGCAGATGCTTTTGCAGACTTTTTCCAGAGTTCTTATACAGATAGCACTCATTTTGAAGTTACCTCTCAAAATATCCTAACCGATAGCTTACATTTAAAGCAATTTACTGAAACTGAAGTACTTAATAGTCTTAAAAAATTTAAACCCAAAGGTACTGTTGGCCCGGATAAAATACCTGCTTTTTTTCTACGAGACTGTGCATGTCTTTTTGCAATACCACTTACCATAATATTTAATCTCTCCATTAACACATCTACATATCCCTCTTCTTGGAAGTTCTCTAAAGTAATACCTGTATACAAGAAAGGAGGGAAAAACCAAATTGAAAATCATAGACCCATTACTATTATCAATAACTGTTCTAAGTGTCTTGAAATGCTTCTCCATGATTTCCTCTTTTTTCATTTAAAAAACAAAATCACATCTAAACAACATAGTTTCATGAAGGGAAGATCCACAACTATGAACTTATTCTGTATAACGCAATTCATAGCTGATACATTTGACACCGGTCTGCAGGTAGACGTTATATACACTGATTTCTCGAAGGCATTCGATAGACTCAATCATGGTATTTTGCTTAACAAATTAGATCTTTTTGGCTTGTCAAAAAATCTGCTATATTTTTTCAAATCTTACCTTGAAGACAGAAAACAGTTTGTACAATGTTGCGGCCAGCAATCTACTGAGATATCTGTCACCTCTGGGGTCCCTCAAGGATCTATACTGGGACCATTATTATTTAATATATACATTAATGATATCATAAATGAGGTGGAAGCAAATTGTTTATTATACGCGGATGATATGAAAATATACACTGCTATTAAGTGCTCTGATGACTGTAATAAGCTACAATTAGCATTAAGCAAAATTAATAACTGGTGTACATCAAACAGTCTGCCTCTAAATCCTTCCAAATGTAACACAATGTCATAAAATATGACTATACCATTGATGGAGTTTCCCTGCATAGACCTAACACTATACGTGACCTTGGCGTAATTTTTTATTCTAACCTATCCTTTACAGACCATATAAATGATATAGTAACAAATTCCTTCAGATCTCTTGGCTTTGTGATACGGAATACACGCGAATTTAATGATATTAATACCATCAAGTTATTATACTGCGCCCTTGTTAGACCTCGTATCGAATATGCCTCCATCATATGGTGTCCTCACTACAATATTCATGTGCAAAATATAGAAAGAGTTCAGAGACGTTTTTTAAAATATCCCAGCTTCAAGAACGATAATTTATATCCACCAATTGGATTTCCGCATAAAGAATTACTGTCTAGGCACTCTTTCGACACTCTTGAAAATCGCCGTATTATTGCCCAACTAGTTTTCTTACGCAATCTAATAACTAATGACATTGACAGTGAGGAGATTCTCAGCCAGTTGAATTTCTCAATTCCCCATGTAATATTACGGCAATCTCCTACTTTCAATCTCCAAACACCCCGTATTAATATACTGAAATACTCACCGCTTCATCAAATTTGCAACAATTATAACTCTGTCCAAACCAAGTTTGATTTGTTCAACTGCAATGTGGCCTTGATAAAAAACCTAAAACTATAGTGTGTACCGACGTTTATTATATCCGAACTTCTAATAATTTAGCGGCACTTAGTTTTTAATTCTTAGCACTTTTTGTATTATCTTTTCTAATATGTCTTTTGTTACTGATTATTGAGTATTGTTAGTTAGTATTGTTATAAATATCATAACTCTGTATTGTACCCATTCAGTAATTGGTGTTATACTGTTGAATGGTGTAAGTTAAATAAAATAAAATAAAATAAATAAAATAAAATATATAATGTTCTAGACTGGGAGACTCGTATTAACATATTGTGTAAAAAGTATTACAAGTTACAAAACAAAACCATAAGAAACGTAATGGAAGTCAGTATGCATTGCTCTTGTAAACCTTATTTTAATGAGTTGTAATTATTAGCGTTAACTTACATTTATATCATGAAAATAGTACTTGCCAAGTGTGATCTGAATATTTTTTTAAAAACAATTATAATCATAAATATTATGCAAGGAAATAGAACAATTTATTGACTCCAATTTTAGTACTTATCATTATACAAAGAATGCCTCACACCGACGTAAAGTTATTCGATAAGCTTCCAGAATGGATCAGACAAATTATTAATATAAGAATTTTTCAAAGGTAAATAAAAAAAACTGTTGCTGGAATCTGTCTTTTATACTGTAGATGTTTAGTAAGTATGCATGTGAGTTTATTTAAGTTCGATTTCTCATATAATTCATTTTATATACTTTATGTTTTACTTAAAAGCAATTAAATTGCCATTTGGAGAAGAGAACATCGGAGGCGCAAATTGCAGATCGAATATGTTCATTTAATACCCCATCTAATGGTAATGAAGACAAATGCAATCCTGCAACAAAATAAAACATTACATTTGAAAATAAACAAAACAATATAAATAACATACGCGCAAGAAATACAGGAACTTCTTCGGGAATCTCCCAACCACAATAAATCGCAGCAGCACAAGTGAGTGACGGAATAAAAAGAACAGAAAAAAACTTATTGTATACAAATAAATCAAACGGCACAGAACATAAACAAAGGAATCATAATAAACCTATAATTGGATCAAATAGTTCTAAGAATATTAACATTAGGACTGTACCAAAAAAAAAAAGGTTATTCACATGTATACCGTTGTGACGCGGGTACTACAAACGATATATTATTAGGTTTCCTAAAAGTAACTGCACCACAGATACCTTTTGGTTGCGAAATTTTAAAACAAAGTAAAACAACGACTTCGTTCAAAGTAGATTTCCCTATTCAGTACCATCGTGAAGTATACCAGTCGGACATTTGGCCTGAAAGAGCCGCAGTGAGACGATATACCATTCCAAAGCAACAAAATTTTCATTATCTGGCCTCGGAAATGACGACTCCGACAACGGTAAGTACGAGTACGACCAATTAACAAGGTAACAATTGTTGCATATTAATGTTCGGTGTATAAGAAATAAATTATATATTTTAGAAAATTTCTTAAATGAAATAAATCCCATGATTTTATGTATTAGTGAACACTGGATATCAAATCCGAACAATATTTCGTTAATTAAGTTAAATGGATACAAAGTGATCTCCAATTATTGTAGGCAAACCCGTATACATGGTGGTACAGCTATCTTTGTTAAGAATGAAGCAAACGAGTGCCACATAAAATGTAAGCCTATTCAAATTTTAAATAATCTCTCAGTTGAGATGTCATTTGAATGTTCGGCAGTCAGTTTCAATAAAAAAAACATGTGTGATAGTTTTTATAAATCTCCTGTAGAGGGAGATTTTATGTTTTTATAAGCCAACTAACTATACTATTAGAGATTGCAACAAAAAGATACAAGTCCATTTACATATGTGGTTATTTCAATATTGTTATTAAAATTAAACGTAGAAAATTGTATATTGCATGATGCCTTAGAGAGTCTTGAATCTTTAATTAATGTTCCAACCAAAATTGAGGTAAATTCACGTGGAATGACAAAACAAAATAAAATTAATAAAACTATATAAAGAAAACATAACCAAAGAAAAACAAATATGTACCATAAATAAAATAGATACAGCATAAAACAAAACACATGTATTATGGGATATAGTTCAGAAATCTCTTGATAGGAAAAAAACTAATTTAATATTGTTTTAAACCATAATGACTGCAAAACTAGTGATGCCAATGAATTGACAAATACTTCCGCTGACCATTTTTCAACTGATGTTAAATACAAATTGGACAAACATTTATCTTCATTGTCTAACAATTGTACGAGCATGGCAATAAACGAAAAATCTATGTTTTTCAATCCGGTAACATACGAGGAAGTAAAAAACATTATGGGGCTGCCTAATAAACGATCTACTGGAGTTGATGAAAGTAGAGGAAGTTAGCCGTAGGTCGGTCTCCCCCCACCACTGACCTTGACCTTGACCGTGCACCTGTGGTCCGTTCCTTCAAGGCCACGGTGGCATCGTAGGTTCGCATAGCATATACCGTGACCTTGACCTTGGACGGCCGCAGTGCGTTTCGACTTCAAGGGCGCAGTGTTGCTGTTACCCAGAACGATCACTTGCGGTGACCTTGGCCTTGGCTAACACTATTAGAGAATGCAAGGACGGAGCTTCCTCCTTGCCACGCAACTTGACCTCTAAAATTACATTAGTTCAATACGTACACAGTAAAATGTGGTGGGGTTCTATATTTTGTGACGTAGTATACTTTTTCTATAAAAAAAGCACGGACTATTAGAACAAAATCATATTTAGTCTGGTTCACCTACAGTTAATAAGTGAGCATAGTGTTGTGATCTGAAATATTTTAAGTAAGCAAAGTTCTGTAATATTTCTTGGTTAGTAATTCTTTCACTGTACTCAACTACTTAAATATGACTACCAATATCGATTTATTAGCCCTTAATGAACTTATTATTAAAGATACTGAAGTTTTAGACCAAAAACCTATTTCATCGTTAATTTTAAATAAGGTTTACGCCATTAAAAAAATGTTAATGCTTAATACACGTTTTGGAAAATCGATATTAGTACATTTATTTGATGAAAGTACAAGTACTACCTTTAAATCATTTTTGCCTAAACGTATTGCTGAACTATTAAATATAACTTTTATAGAAGAAATAAATTCGTCTAGTGGTAAATATGCGTTGATTTATTTAGGAGAGAATTCACCCATTTATACCGGTGCTAAATCAAGGTCACTAATAAAATTCGAAATTATTGCGTGATTTAAACTATTTAAAATATTTGTATACTTTAAATTATCAGACCAATAAATAAGGTATAGTGAAAGTATAACTTAGACTGAAATATTATAAATACACTACAATAGTAGTAGAGATGTAAGTAGTTTTATCATATATTTGATAACTTGTTCTAATTTTATTTATGTAATTTCTAGCCTCACTATAACTGGCAAGAATGTGGATGCAATATTCAGCAGAACGTTGGGTAAGGGCAGAAGACATTAATTCGGCAATTGAAAGACTATCTTCTGTACTAGGCGACTTAAGTATGGATAGACTCCATGCAATAAATTATGATCTGAATTACTGCTTCGATGCTGAAAAAGTTAAACAGCTTAATGAGGATTCTGAGAGGTATTACAGAGGTGCACAACTATGTGGTAAATTCTCTCGTGGTATTGTGAATTTAGAAGAATTCTGTGAGCAACTAGTGGAAATAAATTTAAAACATTTCCTATGTGACATAGAAAAATACTTACCTAAGAAAATTATTGAAAAGTATCAACTCGACCAATCTGATGAAGAACAGGATGAAGACAACTCAATTAGTAGTTAATCACTTATTGTAATTCTTCTGTTAATAATATTAATATGTAAATGGTGTAATAAAATTATTATTATGGAAATATAGTTGTTTTTATTTTTAAAATTAAAATTGAAATAAATGAAACACATTATTAGATTATACATTAATTTATTTATAATTATTTTTGGTGACATACATTAAAAAATATTAATTATTAATCCTAAATATAAACATATTTAAAGATATTTATTTTAACTCTATATTTAAATCTATAATACATTTGTTAAGAAAGTGAACGTTTGCAAGAGAGCAGTGACTATATTTTGGTTGGGTGTGTTCCATACATCTTGGTACCTTTAACGATTTTAGATTGGGTATGCAGGGTGAGAAGTCATCTAGATCTATAACTCTATTCCATTTTAGATGATGCTGTAGAACATTTTTCTTTAATTTGCCTTTGCATACAATTATAACATCCTCTGACAATACGTTGCGTCGAAAATTATTAACAGCGTTTTGACAAAGTCGATGAAGTATTAGTGGGAATTCTGACAGTTGAATATATCCATCACTCCATTTTATGCCCCCATGGTAGTTGTTTTCTAACCATCGGTAGTGAGTCTGTTCGCCTTGGGTTAGTGATGAGAAAGGATTTGGTGGTTTGAAGAAATAGTGTGCTTGCTGATTAGTGTTACAACATAGAACAGCTAATTCTTTAACGGTAAAATCATTTGTTTTATATTGAAACCCCTGCAAGTCAACTATCAAAGTAGGAAATTGGCTACCTAATGACGTCATGGTAATAGGTATTCGTTACTTAGCACCAGCAATGCCACACTGAACTGAACCATCTAATGCGCTATAACTTAAATACGCATCGTGAAGTATAAGTGCATATACTCGAGTTTGTTCGGGAAACTTCGTCTTCCGTGTCTCAAATTCAATTTTTATATCGACGGTGGATGATTTCATTGCATCTGGTTGGTGTGAGCAATCAATAACAAACAATGGATTTTTTCTGAATTCGCCAAGGTCCATCATAGGTTCACTCATATCTTTATCGTAATAACTACGTTGGAAATTTTCATAGGCGTAGTAGGCTGCAGAGTCGAGTTTCTTATCGAAATTTAAATTCCAACGTTCATATGGAAATACTTCGGCATTTAAATATAGCCGAATATTATTTATATCTGCATGTATAAAACTTGCGGCGTCCTTGGTTCTGTCACTAGAGTTGCCATTGTTTTGAAATCCGATAATGATGTATCGAGGTCTCTCAAGACTGTTAGTGGTTTTAACAGCCCATATATCAGAAGCAGTATCACGTAGAGTGGGTAGCTCATAGAGATCCCACATACGGTAAGCCATTTTAACTTTAGCATTATTACTGCTCGTATCAATTTTCTTTAATAGTTTAACCTTTTGTCTAACTTCAGGCACAATATGTCTTATCTTCCATTCGATTTTGTTAATTTCTAACTGTGCATCAACTTCTCCAATGTAAGAGTCTTTAAAGGAACGTGCTATAATTAAAATTAATTCCTGTTTTGTATTTAAAATACCTTTGGTATAATCTTCTGCAAAACCCATGAGGTACTTAAGAGGGAGTTTACCGCTGAAAATGTGGCTGGTAGTATCTAAAATATCCTGTTTTTTCTCGGTGAGACCCCAACCTATAGTTAGTAGCGATGGGAGGGATGTTTGTCCATATGACACCCTAGTTTTCATTGTAGTAGTGATGCCAGGCTTCCTAACGACAGCGACCTGTTCACCACCCATTTCATATCTTATTTCTTCGAAGAGAAAAGCTAGCGCATTGTTAGATAGATAACACTTCTTGGTAACATCACTAGGGGTAAATTTTCCTTCTATATAAATGTAACTCTCTGTAATGTCAAGTATTAAGTCCTGAAAATTGACAGGAATGCGTACTTCATCAGAGTTTCTATAATATGGTGAACCGTGTGGTTTATATGTATGCTCATGTAAGCTAACGAGTGACTGATCGAATACAGGTTCCTCGAACACCTCAAGTTTTTCACTAGATGTAAAAGTCACCATTATTAACTATTTTTCTCTCAGTTTCAATCCGATGGATCGAAGAAATGCACGATCTTTAGCTGGCAGGTTATGTCTTAACCGTTTAAGCTCTACACGTTGAATGAGTCGATTTCCGCAGTCATTAGTCTTTTTATCGTCAATCACATTGAAACGATTGTGTGCTAATCGTTGTTGATTATATCGGAAACCCATTGTGTTTGCGATTTTAAAACTGTTTCAATTCTAGCTTTACGATAATCTTCTCACCACGAAAATTGATTAAATCTCCATTATCATCCAATATGCGTAGTGTAATGTTGTCGATAAACTGACGTCCTTCAGGTCTAACAGGCAAATATATGATGTTCGCTGGCTCTCTGGTAAGTTTGTAACCTGGTTCAACGTCTATGTCGAACTCGAAAAGGGTATGGGATTTAAGGGTATTCAGATATGCTCCAGAGATAATGTTGCAATCTACACGTATCATCCTTACTTTCATAATATCAACAGGTAATGTTGATTCATGATTAGTGTTTGGATGCAAATAAGTCGATTCAAATCCCAATAAATTACCAATAGAGTTTGCTTGTGTAAAGTCAATTCCATATTTTGACCAAATCTCACACTTTAGCGTATTGTTGTTCGCTCGCAGTCGAAATAGTTTTTCTTTTTCCTCTTTCTTATCACCGGGCATAGCTTTCAGTATTGCACGATATATCTCTTCAATTTCATAGGCTCCGCAAGGTATGTGGATAAGTGTGGGGGCTACTTTTGGTCCAATTCGATAGCAAAAACGATTGTTGGTTTCGTCCACATTGAATATAGAATTGTAAGAATAGAAGCCTGTTAATCCTAACCCATATCGACTATTAGTATCTAATTCAATGGGAGGATAAAACTCAGCACTGAGCACACTAGATCGGTTTGATAGAGTGAACGTATACGACATGACTGATGATATTTAGTGTTCTCTCATGAATTTATTGTGAACTACAGCAATAATCGTGGTGTAATTTTCGTTTTTTGCTGGATGACGGAGACGTTTGTATCTCATTATTTGATGCAACATTGACATCGCGCACTTTACAGTAGCAGCAAAATATTCTTCGAGGCGGCGGCCCATCATTAACATCAACACTGCTACCACCGCCATCATCATCATCATCATGATAATGTTCCTGACAGTATTGATATTTTAAAATATCAATATCATTCTGGAGATGCTGGGGTAGTTTGTCCCATACTAATGCAATTTCATGTGCAGCACATCCAATCATTACTTCTTTAGGCATATTTGCCAGTTGTTGTTTGCTCATCTTCAATAGACTGCGTAAACGGGAGAATGCGATTAGTGATTGACCCATCTGCTTGATGCTTTCCCGATCCATTTCAAGGTCTGCAGATGTTATTTCACAAGCGTTTGTAGTTATTTTGTAGTGAGAAACTTCAAACACAAATGACCACACCACACTGTGTTAAAATTTTGTTGGCGTTCATAGTTATAGTAAATTTTGTCGGTCGACTTTGAACCTCTGCGCAGATATAAAACTAATTCTGTCGGTGGGGGTAAATCACCAAAACTATCGAAATATGTGACTAAACTACCACGTTTTTTAAATGCAACCCAGTGTGTTCCAGGGCCATTTATACTGTCTAGATTTATGATGGCCGACTCATTATGACGTGGTCCAGAATATGGTAGAGTGTCCCGCATAAATATCCCCCGAAAATAGGGCACTTTCACCTTCTCTGCATAATATTTAAGATCGATATTAGTGAGAGGTTTTCGGGGTAGAGCATCTAGAAGTTTTTTGAACTTTGTGGTTTTAGATAAAGTCCTAGTCCTTTGCGATATGGTTTTAAATATAGCCCTTTACCACTTTTTCCTATAGAAATCGCCTCCATCTGCCTATTATGGCGATTTTTTTCAGCTAATTCCTCTCTACTCGTTTTAACATCATTTACAGCTTTAGCTATACCAGCAGCAGTGCCAGCTAAACTACCCAAAGCTGATAATCCAGCAAAAATGGGTATTAATGGTAGAATTCCACCCACTTTCGGTATTGGTATTATCCTAGGTGTACGAATATTACGTTTTCCACCAGCTGCTCTCATGTGTCGTCGTGCTGCTTGAAGCGCAATTTGCGTAACTTTTTTTGTGTCCTTAGCGATTTTTCGTTTACCACCGGCTTTACGTATGTCATCACGTACTTTACGTACTATTCCAGCACCAAAAGCTATATTTCTAGTTTTTTTCTTGTTTTTCTTTTTAATTATACGTTTCTTTGTAGTACGGGGTGTTGTTGACGTACAACCCATACCAAGACGTTGCTTTCCCTTCATTATAGTTGTAACTAACCACGCGGCGGCCTTTTCTTTGAAACTTACGTCTTTTGATTTAACTCGTTTCCAGGCAGCTTGTTCAAGTTGATAGTCTGCTTTGTGTCGGGCTGCTAAATTACTGGTGTTTTGATCGTATGCAATATCGTGCTGCTTGCATGCAGCATCGAGTTTGTTTATGCCTGGATCACCTCGGGCTAATCTTTTTTGTAATTTGGTGCCTGGACCACAATACTGGTAACCTCCCGGTAAGTGTAGTTCAAATGGGAGCTTATTTATTAGAGAATTGACTACCCCCTTACCAATCTTTAAACCACGACGATTTTCACGTGTGTGCTTCTCGGTTGACACCATTTAAATAACAATCACAATACGTACATCTATTTATATAGTATCCATCCGTGCTACGATGCGCATTGTGAAGCAGAAACAGAAACTTGCTGTAGATAATTTAGATGAAAAAGTAGGGTGTGGACTACAAGTCGAATCACGCCATGGCCCGCTACTTCCCTCAACTATTCGCGGACTCTTAATAGGTCCAAGTGGTTGTGGCAAAACAAATTTACTAATAACTTTGCTTACTCATCCACTTGGGCTACGTTTTTCAAACATTTACTTATATTCAAAGTCCTTACATCAACCCAAGTATGAATATTTACGCGATATATTAGCACCGATTACGGGGCTAGGATATTACACCTTCAGTAACAACGCGGAAATAGTGCAACCATCCGACGCTGAGCCTGAGTCTATATTTATATTTGATGATGTTATATGTGAAAAGCAAGATGTTATTCGAGCATACTTCTCAATGGGGCGTCATAAACATGTAGATTGTTTCTATTTGGCACAAACGTATTCCCGCGTCCCTAAACAGTTGGTAAGGGATAATAGTAATTTCATAGCAATTTTTAAGCAGGATGATATGAATTTACACCACATTTTCTCAGACCATGTCTCACCGGATGTGACTTATAAAGAATTTCAAGAAATGTGTGCAGAGTGCTGGAAAGACAAATATGGGTTTCTTGTAATTGACAAGGATAGAGAAGTAAATGAAGGGAGATATCGCAAAGAACTTGATAGTTTCATATATCCATGAAGTATTGTAATTAAAATTTTAATTGGTCTACAGATAGCATCGGGATAACTTCAGCAGTGAGGCTGCATTTGTTAGACATGAATGACAATGGTGAGAATAAACTCAGTAGTGCTATAGGTAGAAACATGAGAGAAGAAATAAGACTGAAACGTGAATTGATTGAGGCCACCGATTCAGTGCGCAAAAAATTCAACTCTGTGAAGAGAAGAAACGTTGAGAATCAGTTAACACTCGAAAAAATTTATGAACCCATAACAAAACCATTAAAGGTTATATCATCTGCTTCACATAACCAATCGCTAACACAACCTCAGAAACCAACACAACCGATAGAAAGTGCAAGAGCTAGTACTAGTACATTTAAAGCAACACCTGAAACTAGTGATGAAGATGGTGACAAAAATGCAAGTCAACAATATTTTTTGGAAACACCACCGGGATCGTCGTTAATGAGCACTCCATGTTCAGAAAGTTCTATTAGTGGCGCAGAAGGAAAATGTGATATAGTGCATACACATTTAGAAAATCTGAAATTCGACAATGCTAGGTATGATACTATATACGGTGTACGTTTAGACCCCCATACAGAAAAACTACAAATGGGTAATGCTGAAATACGCTTTTCTAATGGAAATATCACATTGTGGCGTGGAACTAAGAAGGTGGGGACGTATTCTGGCAGTCCTAAGTTATATGATATGATATTTATGAAACAACCACAAATTTCGCGTAGTAATGAGGCTATTATTGGCGACAAAGAGTGTCAATTATATGGGGGGATTTTAAAACAGACAAAAGCACCATATAAAAATTATGATATGAAACAGGGTTTGAATAAAGCTAAATGGAAGAAATTCACTAATATTATAGAACCATTGGTATCTTCTACAGTTGTGACGAGATCTAAAACTGGCTTAGGTGTTCCTATTAATAAATTATACAATAATAGAGGTGTTGACTATGTATATTGGAATAAACCGAAAGAACTGGTGGACCGCCTACGCCTGCTCTATAGCTCAAAAATGGTTGGTAACAATGGTGTCAATAACGAAATAGTCAGTTTATTGGAAGAAATGAGGGAAGAAAGGATAATCTATTAGTGAAGTTAAAATTCATTTCACACTTATTTAATTAGTATAAAATATTGTGAAATGCTTAAACGGGGTCAGACGTAAACAGAAATGGCTGTTGTAAACAACACAATTGACAAGTTCGGTAGACGAAGAAGTAATAATAATAAATCGATTATCGTACATGGACCTCCAGGTATTGGTTTTAAACTTACCGCAGATAATCAATTTGATATGCAAAATAAGCGTTTACTGAACATTGGTGAACCAATAAATCAAAAAGATGGTGTAACTCGTAACTATGTAGACGAAAATATCGATAAATGTATGAAAGACATTAAAAAGTCACACATTGCTTTTATGGAGAATCAGTGGACTGAATATAGTAAGTTTGTACACAGCAAAATTACCGAGATGATTAATGACGCTCTGCAACACATTAATAAAGAAATTTCTGGAGTTAAGAAATTAACCGAGGACAATTATACTATTTTATATGATGCAATAAGCAAAGTGCACCACATTCTCGATGAATCCCGTCTGAAAGGTATGACAGTGCGACAGAAATCACTTGGAAATATTGTGGCACAAGCTGGGAGGAACGATCGTAATCAACAAGTGATAGATGAAATAGTGGCTGAAGTCACGGACAACGCTGCTACATTAGGAAAAAAGTGAAAAAACAGACCTAAATTATCTATATAAACGCCTGACTTAAACTTCAATTATGGTGATTAGTAATGAGAAATTACAAGTTGTTAACGAATTGCATAAAGCTTGTAGGAGAAATTTCCGTAGAAGAAGAACAATAATCAAAGGTTATGGTGATTTATGGCAAATGGATTTAGCTGAAATGCAACCATACGCTGATGAAAACAATGGTTATCGATACATTCTCGTAGTGATCGACTGTTACTCAAAATATTTGTGGACTAAACCTCTAAAAAATAAAACTGGTGTTGAAATTACTAAGGCTATGAGAAGTATTTTACAAGAATCAAATTATTCTCCTAAAAATCTACAAAGCGATCAGGGTACGGAATTTTACAACAAAAACTTTTCTGCTTTAATGAAACAGTACATCATTAATCATTACTCCACGTATAGTACGAAAAAAGCAGCAATTGCAGAAAGAGTAATACGAACATTAAAAACCTGGTTATATAAAGAATTCTCAGCTAGAGGTAAATACAAATGGGTTGACATTCTATCCGACATTACAAAATTGTACAATAATAAAATACATCGTACGACTGGTATGAAACCTGCTGATGTTAAACCAACTACACGTTTAAATGCTTATAATCACATTAAAATTGCTTTGAAACCTAAATTTCGTATTGGCGATATAGTTCGAATCAGTAAATATAAAGGTATATTTGAAAAGGGGTTCACACCAAATTTTTCAACTGAACTTTTCAAGATCGTTAAAATAAATGTAACAAATCCCACAACATATACACTCCAGGACATTCATGGCCAACCAATAAAGGGGTGCTTTTATGAAATGGAGCTACAAAAAGCTAAATACCCTGATGTCTACTTGGTGGAAAAGGTTTTAAGAAGGAGAGGGAACAAGGTTTTTGTGAAGTGGCTCGGATTCTCTAATGACCACAACTCTTGGATTAACGAAGCAGCTCTTATTTAATATTGTCACATTCTTTATATAAAATGTGTATATTTATAACAACTAATATTTTACTTATGTTTAGAAATTTCATAATAAAATGTGTGTATTCCATTAATATTTGTTTTATTTATTTTCCCCATATAAGACTCCAAAGCCTTAGTAATTATATACACATTAACGAAAAAATATATACAAATGCAAATTTGTTAAAATTTTTGAATTAATTTTTACTCCTAAAAATTATTAGATGAAATCAAGAAAATCATTTTAATAAATTTTATTGAGAAGAAAATATTTACAACGAATTATAGATTAAATATATTTATTTAAAACGTATATAATACAGAAAAAATACAAATACATATTTATGGAATTAATCAGATGAAATCCCCCCGTCTCGACAGTAACGCTTCCTGACAGAAACATTCTCTGTTGTGTTTCATCACACCTCCATAAATATGTCCAACATATTCACAAAGTAAAACACTGTATGTCTTCTCGTCTCTGCATTTGCTGCAAATATTGTTCCAACAATCACCAGTGTACTTGTTGCAAACCAGACACCGCTGCCTCAATGGGTGCTCCACCTTGCATGTCTCACAAACATCTCGGATAATTCCAAAATTTGTACGAGTCGTGGGTTGTAGACACTTGTAGCACTCTTGCTCCAGACGCTCACGTGATGCTGCTTTTCGGACGGTATTCACTGGCACTGGATTTTCTTTTATACAATTTGAACATAGTCCAGTACATGGATTAATTTGCTGCTTTGCCCAGAATTGGGAACAATTATAGCACAGAATTGCACCATCCATACTATATGGATATACGGCGATTGTTGGTTTCGATTGCCACTCTCTTGGACAAGACATTGCTGTTTTAAAAACAAGTGTACGGTATGACAGCTGAATAATAACTGAGTTCCTCCTCATGGTCTTGTTTGTTTAAGTAGTCGCTGGAATTGCCGATATTAGAGCCATGGTATGTCGTTAGAGATGATGTGACGTCACCAGCAACATGTTTAAAAGAGGAGGTGTAACTCCACGTTAGATCAGTTGCTTTGCAAACTTCAACGTTGATCATTCCGTCTACTGTCTTATATATTCGTTTCCAAGTATTAATATGGCTGCTGTACCTGCTGGTTGGGCTAACCTCAGATTCCTGGACTGGTTAGCATCCCTAGATGTCCTCAACAATATATGGTACCTTGAAGAGGTAGAGGACGACTTGGCTGCTCCCGAAGACGACGAGGTAGAAGTTGAAGACGATGAGGAAGGCGATGAGGAAAGCGACGAGGAAGACGATGAGGAATTTTTTGACGCTGAAGAGGGTGCAGACGATTCAAGTGATGATGAGGGTATCGTCGTAGATGTTCCCCACCAAAGAGGGCAGCGGTGGATAACATCAGAATATTTAGCAAGGGTGAACCCGATGGATGGCATCTTCTGCACCACCATGACCTTTGTTGCGGTCCAAGTAGTGGGTGGTATGGAATACAATCTTTGCCACGGATGTTTTCTGGGATACCAGTCTAGGGTGGATCCTGGGAGACATCGTCATGTGGACTACCATGCCACTACAAGGATAATGAGAGGCAGGCGGGGATATTGCAAATCTTGCAGAGATCCACTCTATCAGATTAGGCGAGTGGAAATCTGCAATATTTGCAATATGGACAGATAATTTGTAGTTTTTTTTTGTAAATATGTATATATCTCTTAGTTTATTGTAAATAATTATGTAATTAGTTTTAGTGATAAATAAATGTATATATTTAATTTTTAGTTTATTGTAAATATTATATAACTAGTTTAAGTGTTAAATAAACGTTAAATTGAATCTTATTTTTTGTTTTATTTACTAAATATTTAAATGTAAGTAACACAATGTTACTAGAGAAATCTGTGTTTCACTTCGATTATTGCTTATGTTGACAGTGCTATTGATATTGATGGTGTTAAAAATATGAGTATTAGGACACTTTCTACTCTTATTTGTGTGAGTAGTGAGGTGGGGAGTGATGAGGTGGGGGTGGTGGTAGGGGCTATATATACATAAGAAAGCCCTCACCACCCTCAGTTTACTTTCTACGCTCCAACATGTCTGAAGTACAAGACAATACTGTATCTTCCACTTCAACCATGTTCGTTTTGTGCGAAAGGTATCGTGCCTACCTGCAGCGCGTTAGAGAGGCGACAAGGGGTGGTGTAGCAGATAGCACCACCTCACCAGAAGAATACCAACCATTGGAGAGGTCTCCGTCCACATGGTCGATGGACACTGTGCCCAATGATGATTCCGAAGACGAGATGGATGGAGTAATTCTGGAGGAATCATCGACGGACACAGCGGAATCGTCTGACTCGGAAGATGATGCAGCCATTCTGGTGGAGGAATCTACCGATGAAGATGAGGATGCAGCCATTCTGGTGGAGGAATCTGCCGATGAAGATGAGGATGCAGTCATTCTGGTGGAGCATGATTCGGACGGATAATTCTGTTTTATTTTATGTATATATATTTTTGTTATTTATAAATAAATGTATTAAGAGTTATTCTTTTTTTATTTCATTTCATATACAATAAATAACAGTAGTAAAGTAAAGAATAAAAAATTGCTTTAATATAAGAAATAACGGGGTACTTATTTAAGTAAATTGGTTATTCGTATTTGGACTGTCGGTCAAAAGTGTTGCAAAAGGTGTATCGAGGTCACAGTTGTCCTCCAGTACCGTTTCTACTCACTTCCGACCTTTAGTTTTGCCGCAGCAGACTTTTTCCCGGAACGGCTAGTCGTATCGCTCCGAAAGTGGTTGCAATCGCTTCCCAGTGATCGATTTAGTCGAAAACGATACCTCGCGTGTCCTCGGACGTCTTCGGGTGGCTTCGGGAAACTTCGGGAGTGTTCGGCATGAGTTCGGCTTTTCGCTTAAAATTGCAGCCTTTGCATGTGTGAACTCCCCTGAAACGTGTTTTGATTTTTTTATTCCCCCAATCCTTGACAAAACAGTGAATAACGCGTTCGGTAGTGTTCGGATCGATTCGGAAATTATCGGAATCGATTCCCAGTGGTCAGTTTAGTCGAAAATGACCCCTTACGCGTGTCTGAGTGTACTTTGGAAGTTTTTCAGTTGTTTATATATATATATATATATATATTTTTTTTTTTTTGTCCAATATTTGTGTATAAATAAATGTATTAAAATTTATTTTTTATTTCATCTACGATGAATACAACAGTTCTAATCTAATTATATACTTAAATACACAATTTACCAAAAATTCCATGAAATATATATATAAACTCGCGTTATAGGTAAGTATAAGAGTAAAGTATAAGAGTTTCCTAGGACCAAGGTAGCCCAGTGGTAACGTGGCTTGCTTTGTAAACTTTGTGAACGAAGGTTTGGTAGTTCAATCCCTAGCACTTGCAGGGATTTTTTTCAACACGTAAATTATAAAATTATAAAATTATAGAATTATAAAATTATAAAATTATAAAATTATAGAATTATAAAATTATAATTATAAAATTATAGAGTTATAAAATTATAATTATAAAATTAAATAACAATTTTCCGCTATACCACTGCGCTACCTTGGTCCCCCCCCCGGGTGGGTGGGTGGGCGCGGGGGGTTTTGGCAGAGGCGGGGGCGACGCTTGCAGCCTTCGGTCGCTTCGCCCGCATAAACCTTTTTTTAATTTTTTGACCCGCTTTTTTTTTTTTTTTTTTTTTTTTTTTTTTTTTTTTTTTTTTTAATATATAAACCTGAACTAACCATAACCCAGCGCGTGACGCGGGGGGGGGGTTGGGGGGGGGTTGGGGGGGGGGTGTTATTACTTTCTACATTTACATTTTTTCTAACCTAACCTAACCTAACCTAATTTTTTTTTCACATTTTTGCATTTAAATTTTTTTTTACATTTTTTCTAACCTAACCTATTTTTTACATTTAAATTTTTTACATTTTTCTAACCTAATCTAACCTCATTTTTTTTCAGTTTTACATTTTTACTTTTATATTTTTTTACATTTTTTCTCTTAACCCTAACCTAATACTAAATTTATGTACAAACATTTTTAATGCAACATTCTGTAGTGTGTTTACGCACTACCTTATTCCCAGTTTCTTTTTTATAGCATTTAGCTTCCTTGTACATCTCTCAGAGGCTTTGCGACGCTTCGCAATGCCTCTGAGCATTTCATCGGCCCGAGAATTCAACATCTCCGCCTTCCTTTTGAGGGACTGCGCGTGATCCTTTAATTTGCTGTCATCATCAGTTGCACTTTTAAGTTCCCTATCCTCCCGCTGCAACTGTTCATACATGTTCAAGAAATTTTTGAAAGTTTCATTTTGCTCTTCTTGGGAGAATAACTCCGATTGTGAATCAGAATCACTTTCATTCACAACCAGAGCACGGTTACGGGGTTCCTGCGTTGGCAACACCGCATGAGAGCATCCTGGCAACGGCGCGCTCGAACATACCGGTTGCACTTTCGTCGGCTTTTTTGCAGCATCTTTTTTCGGTTTCTTAGCTACCGACTTTTTTGCAGCAGCTTTTTTAACCACCGGTTTCCTTCCCGATAACGGCTTTTTATTTTTAGCTGCTGCTTTCTTAGGCTTTTCAGGTATCTCTACCTGCCCCTCGTCTGAGCCAACATCGGGAATAGGGCTCAGGCGAGCAGGTACAGATGCTTGCGCCGATAAAATTCTTCTAAGAATCGACACGTCATCATCTTTCTCGGTATTCTCTACCTGCGTCTGCTTTGTAGATGTTGAAGGATGCGTCGTCATCTTCTTTTGGCCTTTCTGCGAATAAATCTTTGGTTGCGCAGGTTGAAATTCGTCCTCAGAATTTGTCTCCGTAACCGTAGGGAACCTAGACCACGCGGCGTTCGGGTAGGCCTCTCCATTAGATGTACTAGCTCTGGCTTCATCTGAAGCCAAAGCCTGCGCGTCCAATTCGGAGAAATCGAAATCACCCAGCAAATCATCGTTCAAATCGGTCAAATCCGTCGGGATTTCAATATCCGGTAGTAAACCCACGCCAGGACTCGTCTGGTTGTTCGCCACACCATTACCCGGACAAGCGTCGCCATTGTCACCCACGCCAGGGCTCGTCTGGTTGTTCGCCACACCATTACCCGGACAAGCGTCGCCATTGTTCGCCACACCATTACCCGGACAAGCGTCGCCATTGTCGTCTTGCCCTGGCATATAATTAATTAAGTATGCAGCCACAGCACTCAACAAAGCGCCTCCCTTACCGCTACCACCAGAAACACCAATCTTTTTTTGTCCTACCATTGTCACAACAAACACAAAACGGACACGAGAAACGGGCACGAAACACAAAACACAGAACACAAAGAATGCTAGGAATAGAGCAGACAGCACTATTTTGCACACTTCCTTACAACTCGAGAGCTGGAGACGGAAAGAATCTTTGTAGCATCTCTGAAGCCCATAACGCTGAACTAACCCCTCCACTCCCTACCACTCTTGTTCCTATTGGTTCAAATTATTTCCCTACACACTCTAACTAACCCCCTACTTCCCACCCCACTCTTCCTATCGTCTCTCTCTATCTTATTGCCTACAGTACTCATACAATAAAAATACCATTTAGTAATTTAAATCTTTATTTATAAATTAACATTTTATTTCATACAAATATCTCTTACTTCGACTTACACATAACATGAAATATCACAATGAATTTTTCAATTGTATATTATAATTGTCGACCTTTGCGTTAACAAGTAGAAACATTATTAACAATTAATCACTCAACTCATTCATTGCTTTGAGTAACACATCTAGTTTATCATCATCCTTTAAAACATTTCGTTCAACGACACTATTTAAGGCTGATATTAACCACTTTAAATTCTGCTCTGGTTCACTCTGAAAAAATGTTATGTCTGAGTGACCCCAGGGTAGAGTTTTAGTGGTATTGGGAATCACAAAACGTTTATCGTCATAATAAGAAAGAGCAACTTTATTCCGCATCTCTGTATAGATATCATGCAAGTGACTTCTGAAAGTATTCATTTTACGAAATATTAACCCGCCCTGCTCAACAATTTTTCTGTAGTCATCTATTGTAAGTTGTTTTTCAATCACAGATTTCTTTACTCCCTTGGCTTTTTTCAACTCATTACCGACCGATTGCACGTAGTACGCTTTCGCTCCAGTACCATAAAAGCTGATAATAGGATCTTCGGGGAATTCGTCTTTCATATTCCCAAGCACAGACGAGCCTTTTGGAATATTAAATTTATTTCCCTCCCTGTAATTAGAAGTATCAAATTTTTCTGGATTTTGTACAATAAAGTCATAGAAGTTATCTGTATAAACTTTCATAATTAAGGAATCGGTGTCGGTGTACAACAAAGAAGCATTAGCACCGAATTGACGTTTAATAACACCATAAAAAAAATTATACAGTACCGTCTTCGATAATTCAAGAATACAAAATCCTACGTAAATTGGTTTGTTATAGACTACTTGCAATTTGCTCATTTCAATCGCTACAAAATCCTCAGAAAAAATTGTGCAAGATTTGAAATTTGGACGAGCGATTAATGCGTTTGCACCTATAGTTCTTCTAACATTTTCCCAATGAGTAATCAACTTTATATCTCTTCTATTATCAACATTTTCCATGGTTTTACCAAATACTGCATTATTCATTAATTTATATTGGTCTTTTTCAAATTTATTGGTCGCTGAATTTCTCATTTGCGTATTTAAATCGATGTATTTTTTTAACCAGGGCGACTGCTTGAACTTAAGTACTCTATGGGTTTTTAACACCATTAAACCATTTTCAATGGCTTGTTTCAAGTTTCTATAATGCACAACATATCGTCTCTTATCATTCAAATTTGGGATTAATTTTGGTGATTTTGATTTTGATTGGGGGGGTATAATATTTTCTACTAAGAAAGGGAGATCTGAATGTAAATCGTGTAACTCTTGCGGATAATGTATGTCTACTTCAAAAACATACCCGTGTGGACTCTCGTCTGAAATATTAGTAACATCTAAGTCGATAATTTCTCTTTCGGACAGCCACTCAAATCCCCCTGTTGGTAATGCTTGGGACATACTATGACCGTATAAGTTCGTAGCATCAAGATATGTGATAAATGACGACGGTTCTGAGGGATCATAATTGGGTACAAACTTATTATTTGCGATATGCTTCCTTTCTGTACACTGGCTGACACCACCGCGTATAGCTTTTTTAAAAAAATGTATCATATCGATATCTGTTAACAATTCAAGTTCTACCGCTGTTAGTTTCAACATAGCGTCCCAAGATAAACCTGGAGCTGTGTAATATTGAGCTGGATCCAATTTATATTTATTCACGCAAATTTTACGAAAATTTTCAAATACGTCACACAAAAGAAGGACATCTGATTTTAAATACAGGTCTGAATAGTCACCCAAACTCTGGCACTCAAACAATTCCCACACATTTTTAGCCCTTTCATAATCGTCATCTGATATATGTGTTTCATTTAGGCTGTCATAGAATTCCTGCTTGGTGGGTAGAACACGATTATTTAATTTCTCTAAGTTATCTACGAAACTATATGGAAATACACCCTTCCGTCGCATTAAAATAAATTTTGCATTATCGGTAAAAAAGTTCTTCATTGTAACCATTTGACCTTCATTTAAATTTTCCCCTAAATTTTGTAGTGATGCTGACATAAATTTAAAACTATCGATGAAACGTAACCGCAAATATTTATTTTTTGTTTCCCCCTTGTCAGTAACGTAATCATGCATGTAAAGATGTTTTGTAAAAGATATATATTTTTCTTTGTTTTGTGGTATTACGTCAACTTTATCTTTATGAGCGCATAACTCTTTTACAAATAAGTGAATATCGTATCCACTCATGTTGTGAAATATGATAGGTACAAAATTTGGTAGTTTATAATTTAAATTACAGATCGAGTGCGCGGCACCGAATCGTATCTTACCAGTTAAGTGGCAATGATCTTTCACCTTTATATCACCTTCTGCAAAAGGCTTCTCACATATACCACAGATGGTTGCATTGTCAAAATTTTCTCTTTCTATCGCTGTAAGCGGGGACATGGGGATTACATCTTTCATATATCTATTATAAATTTCCCTTAAATCAGCCTCTATACATGATACAAATACTTTTGCTGCATCAGATCCGCGATATAGTTCAAATTTAGAAATGCTATTATCAAAGGAACATTTTATGTAATACGCGAAAGAGTAAGGTTCATGAATAAACGTTTTGTTGGTATAAGAGCGTTCAGGATTTGGCTCGCAAGTATTTATCGGTTTCAAAATGGATTCAAAGTCTGCATATACTACAAATGGTACTTGCATTTGTCTGTCAAAATTCTCAAATTTTAATATATTTTCCGGTACACGTTTCCCATATTTATCAACCCGAAATTGTGTCGATGGTGTTGTAGTGTAAATATGATTACAATCATTTGTTTGGTGAGACATTAGCTGACGTTCGTTACAGAAATACAGCAAACACCCATCACAAAAATATTTTCTATGTCCGTGAGCGGATATTTGATTTGATACTAATCCAGATAAATTTTTTATCCAACAATAGTGAGTTTTAGCACAATCCGATTTACAATGATGATTCTGATCACATTCCGCGGAAATTAATAATAAGTTAACATGAATACGTAGTTTCTTCTGAGAATAACGCAAAGGTCCGACAACATCATATTTTACTTTATTATTCTCGAATTTCTTTTCTAACCCATACACATTAATAGATATATTATTCAATTCCTCAAATTTTGAAATGTCTCTCAATTTCATTGGAAAATTCATACCTGTCAAATTTAGAACTCTTGAATAATGTGGATAAGATGACATTTGAGATGTACCACCATTTGCAGGATACAATGCTGAAGTGACTGCCCAAGCAAAACAGTATTGGTCCTGGTTTTCTATATTCACTACGGCCTTCTTATTTGCGATGAACTTTGGTAACTTGATATATGATGAACCACCCATTGGACTGTACTTGTTTATATTAATTTCAACAAATTTTATTTGTTCGAGGGCCCACCCTAAAAATAAAAAAAAAAATGTCAATTGTTATTCCACATACCAGAAGATATTTACATACCAGAATCACGCTCTTGGAACTCAGTAGTTTGCGCAACCATCATGTCTATAAAAGTGTCGAGTGCAATGTTTAAATCCACACCTTGATCCAATATTTTATTACACGTATTAAACGATTTAATTTCAGCTATTTCTTGTGCTTGTAATATATAGCTGGCAAATGTCTCCATGTTTACTTTCACAGTTTTATGAAGTAATAATATTTCTTCTAGTAAATTCAATATTTTATGTCGAATTTCGTTGAAAAATATTATATAGTCCAGTTTCTCATTATCACTATGCACTCGGTATGTTATGATTCTATATTTGAAAGCACTGCGAACAATTTCTGTACCATCCATCAAACGTACACATGAATTTGTTCTGTGTTGTAGTGTTCTTTTATGAGACTTCATTTGGTTAGTTGTTAAAGTCACATTACAGCTATAACACGTCTGCATAATTACCGATGTTGATGGATTCGAATCCAATTTCACTTTCTTTGCTGGCGGTCCATTACCATTTAAACTGTTACACGCCTCCCTCTGATGACGTCGCATATTGTCACTGCGAGTGAAGCTTGCACCACAAAAACTGCACGAATACATATTTGCTTCTTTACTCTAGGAAATTGACGTTAAGAATGATCCCATATTAACTCCTTTCACTCTTTTATAGAAAAGATATACTACGTCACAAAATATCAAACCACGGCACATTACGAGTTGCGTGGCAAGGAGGAAGCTCCGTCCTTGCATTCTCTAATAGTGTTAGCCAAGGCCAAGGCCACAGCAAGTGATCGTTCTGGGTAACAGCAACACTGCGCCCTTGAAGTCGAAACGCACTGCGGCCGTCCAAGGTCAAGGTCACGGTATATGCTATGCGAACCTGCGGTGCCACCGTGGCCTTGAAGGAACGGACCACAGGTGCACGGTCAAGGTCAAGGTCAGTGGTGGGGGGAGACCGACCTACGGCTAACTTCCTCTACTGATGAAGTACCAAAAGTTTTAGTAAAAGAATGTATTGACGAATTTGCACAGTGCTTTACATTAAAAATTAATAAATCAATAGAACGAGGAGAATTTCCACAAAAATTAAAAACAGCGTTAATTATACCGGTATTCAAAAAAGGGGAAAAGGACAACATAAAGAATTATAGAGCCATATCGTTGCTTAGTGTTTTCCCTAAAATCATCGAAAAAGTCATAACAAATCACATCATTATCTTTTTAGGCAAACATAACTTAATGACATGTAGTCAACATGGTTTTAGAAATAAACATTCTACGGAAACTGCAACTACCGAGCTTGTGCAATTCGTCAATGATCGTTTAGACTCATCTGATTATGTCATGGGGAGTGTTTTTCGATCTCTCCAATGCATTCGATACGTTAGATATTACATTTATTGGTGAAAAATTAGAAAAACTTGGTATACGAGCCAACATAAATAATATAATAATATCGTATCTGAAAGATAGTCGTATGCTTGTCAAAGTTGGAATAACCTTGTAAGACGTACATGACGTGTCTTTAGGAACACCGCAGGGTAGTGTGTTGGGTCATCTGATTTTTCTTCTTTAAGTCAATGAATTACCTGACTACATACTTACGGGAAAATATTCATGTATGCTGATGATACATCTATTGTGATACCAGCGAAAACTTTAGGACACTTATACTACAGAATTAATTTTCTATTACAAGAGTTTCATATATGGTGCTACAAAAATAGGCTAATTATAGATTACGAAAAAACTATACGTATGTATTTTAAAATTAAATTAATACTGATGAGTAATATTAATACAAAAATTTCCATAAACGGCCATGAATTAAAAATTCACCCCGATACAAACTTTAGATGAAAATATTGGTTGGTCAAAGCACATTGATAAACTATGTTCTAAACTAAAACAGTCCTATTTTGCTGTAGATTTGCCTAAACTATGAAAGTTTGTTTGTAGTATCATAAAGGAAACCGAGAAAACTTTTAAATAATATTTGAAGATATTGAGGATATAACATAATAAAGGAGGATAAAATATATAAAATATATAAAATATTAATTATTGTTTTTTTCTAATAATTTCATTTCATTATTTATTTATTAGAAATAATGATTATAGACTTTTAAAGGAAAGATGTGTTATTAGTGTAGTGAGTGAACAAAGAGATAAGTAATCTTGTGTAGTAATCGCTATATTAGCAATACATTTTTTTAATATTATCAAAGCGTAATAGGTATAGAGTTCTCTCGCTGTAAATAGGCCTAACTCAACGTATAACATTTTAGTAGGATAACTGTAGTTCTTTTTAAACATTATTTTTAGTATGGTGTTTTGCATTTTTTCTAGACAATATATAGAATTGTTTAGAAGACTGCCCCATATCAGTATACAATATCTAATTATGGATTCGGCTAAGGCATTATAAATTATCATTAAAAATTTTTTGTTTAAAATATCCCTTATTTGATAAAATTTATGTAACAGTTTTCTGAGTCGTCCTGCTATATACTCAGCATGATCTTTCTACTTTAGATGCTGATCAACCAGTTGCTTGATTATTGCATGGCCTAGAGTGGATTTTTATGTTATTTAATTCTGGTTGATCAGCAACTGTAGATGAGAAGGTTACAAATTTAATTTTATCAACATTCAGGCTCAGGAGACTGTTATCCAGCCAAATTTTAAGTTTTACCAGTGTGTTAAAAAATAATTTAGACCAAGACACTCCGATCAACATCTACTATGCACTGTTCTACTCCAAAGTCTCATATAACATCATTGTGTGGGGCCAATGCTTCAGATATGCGAAGAGTATTTGTTCTTCAAAATCGCGTCGTATGAACCATTTTTAGCATGAAAAAAATGGAATCTTGTCGAAAGACGTTTAAAAAAAAATAGAATATTAACATTAGTATTTATTTATTTGTATAAACTGCTTTGTTAACGACATGAGAAATCTATTAAGACTTAACCATAATCATTTATATCTGACGCGTAATCGCCATAATATATATATATGAAGTGTTATTGTACTTCCGGGTACTCTCCAGCGTCGATGGCCGACTCCTCCGGGAGTCACGATTGTCTAAACGACGTTTCGATAGAATCGCATCTGTCATCTTCAGGTTCTCACTGAAAACTGCTTAATGCTGCTCCTCGTTCCCCGAACTGAACTCTGTTCTGAACTGAGTTCAGTTTGAGCAACGAGGAGCAGCGGTAGACAGCTTATGTGCTTATGTACGGACAGCTATTTATACAATAAATTGCCTGGGTACATCAAAGAAGCTGCCACTGTGTATATATTTAAAACAAAACTAAAACCCTTTTTAATTACAAATACTTTTTATTCTTTTGAGGAATATCTGAATCTATTATAAAATGTATTTTAAAACATTTTAATTTTATTCTTTTACTATGCCTAGCTGTAATCTATCTAAAAAAACATTTACAGCATAATATGTATGTTAGGTTATTGTTATTATTTAAATGTGAGTGTATGTATATATATACTTTCTTTTTGTTTTTACTGACTTATTCTATCCATTGTATATTTTGGCACATAGAATGAATAAAACTTACTTACATAACTGTACACGAATGTGAATATAGATATGTGTTTTTCTTTTCGTTTTACACTTTATAGTTTGTACTGTTACTCACTGTATCACTCACACCTCCAATACCATGTTATACTTTAGTCTAATGGATTATAAATGTATTAATATTTATTATTTCGTAGGCTACCGCCGCCAGTGACTAATTACAACGACATTATGTAAAAACTCCATGCTAATAATTCTATTAATTCTAATTACAACTATATAAACATACCTGACAAGATTAAGGTAAACATTAGAAACATTATTTAACATAGGTATTCCTACCAATTAAGCCAAAAAATCTTGTAACATCCAATTATATCCTTTCATGTCTATGTTCTTTGGTCGCCCTGTTGGTTTCAAAGTAGATTTATCTCTGTTTCCATAAATAAGTCTGTTGAAGGTGTCTTTCTACATCAAAAATGGTTATTTCTAACAAGCCGACGAGCAGAAATACCATGTTTCCGATGAGAGAAAACTTGTCGCATTGTAAACTACACATCAAGCGGTAGTTCGAATGTTCATTATTAGATAACACGAACCGAGAGAAGTGCAATTAAACAAAGAGCCAGTTGTTGCCTTAGATGTAATAACTACATTTCAAGAAAACCCAAGTAATTGTTGAAAATAGTTTGTAAAAGCGCGGACAGTGATTGGACGTGCCACCGTTGCAATGGTTCCATGAAATCATGTCCTTAGCTGCTAATGGGGCTAATTAGTCGTATCTGAGATTGTCGCAATGGGCGCTGTTTTCCATATACATTCGCTCGCGAGTCTGCACGCACCAATTAAACGATATATTCCTGATTCGGTACGCCACCGTGATCCGATGATGTACTTTGATATCACCACGACAGCCGACACATCGCATTGTTGACCGATCTCTCTTCTCTTCTTCTTTACCTGCACTGGCGACAGACGGACTAACGCGGACGTGATGCCCTCATACCTGTGATGTACTTTGGTGGTCAAACTGTACTCAGAAAAGGCGAAAAAGTTACCAAAATGCTCCAATACCATAATGTTCATTGAAGTAAGTACTTGGGGTTTTTCGAATAATAAAAATTCCTATATCATTTGAAGTGATATTTCAAGTGCATTTTCTTATGAAGTCTCTAATCGCTTATTCTGAAATTCACCGAGTCCAGACCGGTACCGGCGCGGCGCTAACGATTCCATAACGGGAGCATCGTGAACGGGTGCAGCCTGATATATTTCACTACTTACAAGAAGATTTTGAGATTTTTTTCTAAATACTCAAAACAAATTGAAAGTAATTTAGTGGTGAATAATATTTAGTGTTCGAATTTCAAAGCTAATTTTTATTTTAAAATATTTCATTCATTTCTATATTATGGTATTAAATCGAAAAAAAAAATGTGATTTAGATATAGAAGAATACATTGTTTTCATAGTTTACTACTTTATCATACAAAATTGTTTGTGTTCATTATTATAAATATTTACTTATATACCATGTGTGAACAAAATCACATATGATTACACTTCGTCGTATTTATTTCAACTTACAATAAAGTAAAACTTCGCTAATCTACTTAATTGCCATTAGTAACATATTTTTTTATTCTATAGAAAAATATAATAAGACCAAAAAAATAGTCAATTGTGCAGTGCTAAGTAACGAAGTTGCATAAACTTTGTACTTGGTGCGAAAGGTGTTTTATTTCCATGGCAAATGATAGAACTGGTACTAAGGTACTTAAAACAATATTATTATTTTTGGACTTTAAGTTTCTAAAGACACAAATTTAGCATCTTTTGTGACAGATAACATTAAAAAATTATTGGACATTAACATAGCAAAGTCAGACCTTAACAACATCTTCGTGCTAAAAAGTGAAAAAGTACCCCTAATTAAAGTTGAATTTCTAAAAAAACGTACTGTATTTGAAAACATAAATAAGTTGAGAGGCTCTAAAATTTTCATTGCAAATGATCTCTATTATGTCGATAAGCAAGATGACAAAATATTAAGGCAGCATTTAAATTCAGCAAGGTCAAAAAATTTATTTGCCAAAATAAAGGAAGAAACGTTGCAATTAAATGATGACGTCTATACCGTGGAGCAACCGAGGAAAATGAATGCTAAGGTAGATCGGGAAAATATTGATAATGAAATAATAACTATTAAATCAAACAGTACACTCCCCGCACCTAACATCAAGCATATCGATTCTACAAGATTTTTTGAGGATGGAACCGAAGCAAATTTTATTCCCTTAAATAATGAGTTCCAGGTCTCTGAGAATAAAGAAACACCAGTGCCACAAGGAAACATAAAAAAATTTGCTTCCACTCAAAATTGGGATAATTAAGCATATCGGAACTGATAAGACCAAAATAAAATTAACTACGCCCACGGAAGAAAAGAAGAAGGTTTTAAGATCCAACTCGTCTTCTAGTAATAAGAGTTTATGTACAAAAACTTTCAAGTAAAATCGAACTACTAACTGTATTTTTGTCATTAATTTTTTGTGTTTTTATTGTTTTCTTTTTTGGTATGTAACTATGTTTAACAGTAACCTAAACATTGATCATTTAAATGTAAGGTCTCTTTTAAGTCATTTTAACCATTTCATCGATTTAGTAGAGGCCGAAGAATTCGATATATTTACTTTGACAGAGAGATGGCTTAATAGTGGCACGGACAGTAAGATTTTAAATATTTCTGGGTACAAATTCTTTAGATCAGATCGTGCCACTGGATCGAGAGGCGGAGGAGCATTGAAACTATTGATCAGTTATTATCGCAAATTTTACCAACTATTGATAACTTAATTTGTTTAGGAGACTTTATGTAAATTTATTAAATGCAAATAACTTATTACAGCATGTTTTGAGTGTTATGGGTTTTGCCAGATTGTAGATGAGCCTACAAGAATATCTAATAAAGGAACAGAGACTTTATTAGATCCTAATAACAACACTTTTATTAGTATCGGAACAATTAATTGACGTTGATCATATATCGGATCACAAGCTTGTATACAATGAATTGGCTATTAAATCCCTTAAATTTACTCAACGATTCGTTAAGTTTAGAGATTTTAAACATTTTAATTGTAAAAATTTTATTCGTGATTTGGAAAATGTGCCATTTTTTAATGTTCTACGGAGTAATAGTATCGAAAATAAAGTTAATTTACTTACACAGCTAATACTATTATTGTACATGTCCCATTAAGGGAAGTTAGGATTAGTTAACCAGTAGCTCCATGGCTAACGTATAATCTAAAAAAATTAGTGAAGGAAAGGGACAAAGCAAAAACCTCGCCCACTACAAAAGTTTACGTAGCCGCACATTATCTGCAGTTAGAAATGAAAAAAGATCATGCATTAATAGGATATGCGAACAAAATGATAAAAAAGTACGTGGCATGCACTACAATCAATGAATATAATAAAAGCAAAAATACAAATGTCCCCTCTGAAATTGCAGATGTTGAAGAAATAAATAACTATTTTTTATCGTCCTTCCAAACTAGGAATACTAATGTTGATTTCAGTTATTATGAAAACAACAAGTTTAATGATAAATCATTTCACTTCAGGCTTGTCTCAATAGATGGCGTAAGTAATATTATCGCTGATTTAAAATCAAATATAATATTGACCCGTATATTACTCATATTATTAACTGTTGCCACGAACAGGGATATTTTCCTGACGTCTGGAGAAATGCTTTAATTCTACCGATACCAAAAATTACGAACGTTTCTTTGGTAGCAGATTTACGACCTATAAGTATTTTACCTATTTTATCAAAGGTTTTGGAGAAAGTTGTATATGCAGAAATTTACGACTATGCTACTTCCAATAATATTATTGCCTCTTTCCAATCAGGTTTCAGAAATGGTTGTGACCAATCCAGTGGAATTAACTCCAAAAGTACATAAATCAGCATCTGAATGGATAATTGTGAAGTGATTCATGAACAGGAAGTATCAAAGATGATGTACATACTTTCTGGATGAAAATTCGGTAGCATTTGCTTATAACGCACCTTGCATGTTGTAATAAACAGTTTTTTCTTAATAACTTTGATTGTAGCTCTCGGCGAGAAAAAAGTTTAATATAAAAGATGTAGGTATTGACAATAGGAACATTTTAAGCCGTATTTTATCAAAATCGCAAATCGTAAAAAACCGTTGAAAATCAATTATTTTTCAATTGTTATTATTTAATAGAAAAATAAACAATATCCGCGTGTGAAAGTTTAGTCTGTGGTATGCTTAAACTACAATTCAAATTTGATGAAACAATATTCAATGGTTTCCGAGATAATTTAATTTATTTATAGAATTACGGTGACTTTAAAACGTTCAATTTTTCAATCATACGATTATAAAAATGGGCTCAATTGAAAGATAAAGGTTGCTACTTCTTAATGCAATTGTTACCCAGTCAAGTAATAACTTTTTTGAGTATTTAAAATGGATTTAAAAATGGCGTTATATTTTCCGCATAAATAAATTGAATTGCTCGCTGAATTTTTAACGCAACATATTGTCAAACGAATCAAATTAAAATTAAGGCCTTAAACTTTATGTTGCGCCGAACTAGAATTTTTCAAATTGATTTGGAGCAAAGATACTTTTTTTAATCATAGCTCCCATGTTTATTTATATGAAGCTATGAAATTTGACCCGTATGTAGAGTTTTAGTTGAATTATACTTGGGCAGTATTTTCAACTTCCCTCGAATAAATATATTAATAATAATGAAAGGGAAAGTATAGCGTTGATGCGTGTCACCGGAGAGGGGGCAGGAGAGTGGATAGACGCGCTCCTGGGCTCGCGCTGGTGTAATTGATAGAAAGAGGATTGGCGAGAATTGTTGCGAAATACTCGCGCGTATGACAGTACAAAAAAAGAAAAATGATCTTGAAATTCGTTTCATTAATTACGAAAAATCTACAGCTAGGTCGACTTAAACGGAATAAACTATTGAAGAACCGATTTTGATAAAATATGGCTTTAAATGTTCGTATTGTCAATACCTATATCTTTTTTGTTAAACTTTTTTCTCGCCGAGCGCTATGATCAAAGTTATTAAGAAAAAATTGTTTATTACAACATTCAAGGTGCTATTGCCACTGAATTTTCATCCAGAAAGTATGTACATATCATTTTTGATATTCCCTGTTCATAAGTCACTTCACAATTATCCATTCAGATTTAGGTGCTGATTTGGGTACTTTTGGAGCTAATTCAACTGGACTACAAGAACAATACGGCTTCATCAGATATTTACAGAAACCACTGGAATTTTAAAATACAGGAATTTAAGTTAAGCGAAACAGGCAAGAAAGGTAATAGAGGATTTTTCAGTTCCCGAAAAAAATATCAAAAAAAAACGCGACGAGCGAAAAATATCTAGTAAGAAAGATACCTATCACAATAAAGTGTACACTACCTCATCTGATTCAGAAGAAATACCTACTCGTAAATACACAAGACAGAGTAATTTACCAAGTATAATTGATCCTGAAGCAACACGATCTGGAAGAGAAGATATTTCTTCAGAAGAAATTCATCCAAAAAAAATTAACAATGGTAAAAATAGTTGGTGGTGTAAAGACTGATACAACATACAAATATGTTGGAATTGCACAAAGCCATGTAGAAGATGACGGTGAATTAAAAGTCATGTTTCTCAGAACGTTAGACGAAAATTGCAAAACTTTTAAGGTCGAGAAATCAGATGTGTCGTATGTTCAGTTTGAACAAATTATTGGCATTCTTAAAGATCCAGATATTACAATGAAAGGTAACCTCATTTATTACAAATTCGACAAGTGTATTGACGTATTTGAAATGTAGTAATACATTTTACCAATACATTATATATTGAGCTAATTATGCCAAAAGAATTTATTTTTGTTTTGTTATGGTATTATTAGTTATTACCAAAGTTAGAACATATTTTTGTTTGTAGATGATATGTTTTTAGTTTTTATATATTCTAATGTTCTATTCCTGTAATATATAATTTAAAAATATTGTTAATTTTAATGTCTCCTGGGTTACCTTCGGACCACTGCGTTACCAAAAGATTTTCTTAAAATATCTGACCAAATTTTTTTTTTTTTTTTCAAATGTATAGGTAATTGATCCATTCGATTAATACATTTTAAAAACATTTAAATGAAAACAGACCTTTTCATTTTAGAATATTTCTCAATTTTAATACTTCTAAGAAGATAAAGTAGGAGACTGTGACATTTGCGCAGAAATTGTGAGTTTTAGAAAAATGTTTAAAAAGGACTAATAATTGACGATCGGTCTATTAACTCTGGGTTAATTATACTAATGATAAAAAACAAAATAATTCAAGTATATTTCGTAATATATAAGTGTCCAATCAGTGGACAAATTTCAAGATGTGCAGTTACATTTTTACCTATAAAAAATAAATGTACAAAAAAATGTCCTTCTGATGAGTGTTCGTTGTTCGTAGATTATGGTTCTAAATAAAATAATGAAAATTTATTAAATAATTACTATTTTATTTCTTGAAATTAGAATTTTCAATAGTACCTTATTTGTAGAGTGGCCCTTGTATCCAGAAGTAGAAAGGGAGATTGAGGAAAAATATTATTTGAAAGTATTGGTATCGTTGACACCCAGTTTGTCATGAGAAATATCAAAAGGAATATAAAAATCAATCTCCGTAGCGAAAAAAGAGAACTGAGAAAAATTAACAAGCTTCGAGAAGCGGTGTCATTTTTGAAGTTAAAAGAGTAAAAATATTAAAATAAATTAAAAAGTCAAGAAAACTAAGAAGCATTGTATGTAAAATCAAAGAAAATAAGCAGATCTCAAGAATTGATACTAACCTGTCCAGGTAAATACTGAATAGGCAACGAAATTCTTCACAGCACTGGCTCTTCATATCCAGCACTAGAAATCGAAAATAAAAAGACTTTAAAACAATAATAAACTATTTTTAATAAACTTCAGGTGCGCTTTAGAACATTTTAACCGGAGAAACATTTATGCTGAGAATTTAGTGACAATTTTAATAATAAGGAATTTTGTATTGTTATGTTGTTACCAACTTCAAAAAAAGTCACCGTTATAAATGATTTTACATTAGCTAAAGAAATATCATTTAACAATATTGCAATATTATTTCTTGGAAGTATTGACTTTCAAATAATCAAAAGTAAATCGATTCAAATTTCTATACGATTCAATCAAATCTAAGAAAAATCTTTCATAAACATAACAATAAACAAGAGAAGATCCTTACAAGGTGAACAGTAGCAACCCGCAATGAACCGTGAGAGAGAGTCGGCTGATCTAAGCAAAATAAAGAGGCAAATATCTACTTAAAAATAACATTTAATAAAAAAATTAATTGACACAATTTTACTTAAAATATCAAATGTTAAATGTTGGTTTTTAATCATAAGGATAACGTATTAACTAAATATTCATCTATGTAGGTATATAATTGTACAGCAAATTTCATTTTGCTAGAACTTTGAGAAAGGGAATAGATGTCGTTTACACAACATCATCAAAATGAATTATTTTTATTGCAATATATTGTATTTATCAAAAACATCCTTTAACTATTCCTTATTGCATCATATGTCTTTAAGCTATTTCTTTTCTAGAAACTAACACCGCTAAGAAATTTGGCAATTTATATCCAAATCATTGTTGAACTACAGAATATTACCTTAGCATATACAAATATACTTTTAAACAATCGTATACGATCGCAATGTATTATGTAGAAATTAAGAAAAAAATATAATATAAAATGTATAATTAAACTATAAAATTCGTATTTTTCTCAATACCAATATATAAATAAAGAAATAAACACTATAGAAATTAGACAACCCCCAATTCTAGAAGCCAGAGGTGTGTGCGGAAGAAGGTTACACATTGAAAAACGCGGACTTACAAACATATTCTCCGACAGCGCCAGTACCGAAGCCGGGCCCGAACCCGGTAGCGCGATACCCGTTCGATTAATCGCAATTGCCACCTCGCGCCTTAAATAACGCAGTTAGACTTATATAAAAATATTTTATATGAAATGCAATATTGAATATTAACTATTTTAGATAATATTTAATAATGCATTTTATATTTATACTGTAACTATTATTAAATGATTTAACGCTTATTGGAGTGCAGGTCTCATATAATCATCATCTGAATAAATTCAATGTTTTAACCTAATTCTATTTGCCCCTGATAGATAGAAAAATGTCAAATACTGTCTATAAAGAAGGCTTTTGAACTACTAGCTTATAAAAAGTAAAGCAGTACCATATAAGCTATTTTAGCTCATGGTACTGCTTTATTTTTTTAATATTTCATTTATCTTATAAAGTATGTATGTTAACAAATAATATAAAAAATATAAATTTGGCATGCCATACTAGATGATATATCAGTTTACTGATTTTTCAATTCACTTAAACCAAACGTTTTAAATGTAACATGTCACAAAATAATGTTCCTCAAGTATAGTAAACAGAAACCAGCTACCAGCAGTGTCAGATTTACACGGAGGCGTACCGGGAGGCCGCCAGGGGCCACGAACGCATAGGGGCCTTGAATTAATTGCGATTTAGTGCAAAAGTTTCTAAAAATAAAAAAATGTTCCATCGTTCCTAACTACAGCCAAACAAATGCAGTTACTTATTTACTAAAAATTACATGCAAGCTGAATTTCATGTTTGTACATTTAGTTAAAGTCGGCCTATTTCCTCTACTGAGGCCTATCACCACCGAAGCCCATGATACAAAGAATTATGTATCATGACCGAAGCCTATAGACAAGCTACCCCCAACCAGGAATTTCGCCGAACCTTTTACTTCCTTAGCATTCGATAGACAAAGGACCGACAGCTTTACATCCCCTCTGGCGGATGGTATATCCATTAGGCAATCCTCTCCAAGGATCCAAAGATTGCATAGCTTCTGCGCATATACTGATATACAAGTTGCTAGGAGATACGGGGCGAGAGCACGCATTTCCTCGAAACGATCGCCCGCCCGGCCTAGTATTAACCGCGCCTAACGTTGATTTACATTACATGTCGAAATATGGGTACAGTAAAGACGCACATACGCTCGCTTCAGCTGAATTTTTAGATTTTAGTAGAAACTTGATTCAGAAAAAAACTGCAAATATTTCTATAAATAAGCAAAATCTTGCAAAATATTTGAATAACAAGATTCTGGAGCATGAAATGTCGGATTAGACAATGATTCTTACATTAAACGCAGTCTAATTTCAGTGCTTTTGTGATGTCTGTAGTACAGCGCCATGATAAAAATCAAGATACATACGCGGACGAAAATTCTTGTAGCTCCTTTAATTTTTATCATATAGAATTGTGACACAGGGCATTCTAAAGATGAAAATATCAGATTCTGGATACATATATTTTTAATTTGTTTTGTATGAAAATTTTAAATAATCAGCTTGCGATCATCAATTCAGCATTGCTTATTATAAACATGACAAAAATTCGAAAACACGTGTATCATATCGCATATTTTGTCTTTAACTTTGCGGCTTATAAAGCAGTGTATTTGACTAACCAAAGTTACTAAATATTTAGGTATTCTCGTAGATAACAAATTGTCCTGGAAAGAACACATCTGTAATGCAGGGTGGCCCATTAATAATAGGCCATAGTTCAGGGGTAGATTGTTTGGGCCAAAATATAAGGATATAACCAAATATGCTTTAGTGAAATGTTGCTGTGGAAAAAGATAGTGTGGAGGAGTCGGCTACAGTGACTGAAGTCAGGGGCTGCCACAATGTGGAGTCCTATTGCCTTTGCTGTGGTCAATGGTGGTCGATGATCTGTAAATTGAGTAATTCGGGCTTCAATGTCTCCAGGGTTATGCAGATGACCTGGTGGTGACTGTGAGAGGCAGACATGAGATTATGATCTGAAACCTCATTTCCCTTAATTGCCTTAAACATAATATGCAACTGGTGCTCGTCAGAGGGGCTCATTGTCAATCCGAGCAAAACAGTTATTGTTCCATTCACCAAAAGGAGAAAACTTAATCTTAGAACTCCTATGCTGACTGGAACGATCCTAAACCATTCTAGTGAGTACAAGTATCTAGGAGTAATTCTAAATCAAAAACTTACATGGAACTCACATCTAGAAAGAACATTTACTAAAGCAACAGCCCAGCTATTTGGACGTGCCGTAGGCTGTTTGGTAAGACTTGGGGTCTGAAGGCGAAATTGATACATTGGTTCTACCTATTGGTTGTCAGACTTATGGTGACCTACGCTTCATGTGTATGGTGGCCAAGAAGAGAAGAAAACACAGCACAAAAAAGTTGCAAAACTTCAACGTCTTGCCTATTTAGGGACTACAGGAGCAATGTACTCGTGTCCCACAACAGCTATGGAGGCAATGCTTAACCTACTTCCCTTGCACTTGCATGTGAGGAAGGAATCAGCACTTGATGCCTTAAGACTGCACCATGCACTTAAATTTAAACCAGGCGATCTGGTTGGTCACTTAAGGATTTTGGAGTTAATCAATTTTTAGTCCATGACCAATTCCACTATCTCAATGCAAATCAAACAAGATTTCGATTGTCCGTTTGACGTGCTAATTGAATTCCATCAGACGAGCAAGATACGATTGGAGGAAAGGTCACTCATCTGGTATACAGATGGATCTAAGATGGCTGAAGAGGTAGGAGTGGACGTAGCAGGGCTTAAATGTAGGCTATACAGAGTCATCTGTAACACCTCAACAATCTTCTAGGCAGAAATCTACGCTATAAACCTGTGTCCAGGAATGCCTAAATAAAGGCATTCGAAGTGCAAAGATCTATATACTATCAGATAGTCAGGCAGCATTAAAAGCTCTACTGTTTTATACCTTCGAGTCTAAAATTGCCTAAGAATGTAGACAATCCCTGAAGCAGCTGGCTAACGATAACAAAGTTACCTTGATGTGAGTGTCAGCGCATGAGGGAGAACAAGGTAACGAACTTGCCGACAGCTTTGCGAATAAAGGGATCATATATTGTAATTTGCTGTTATAAAGTGGATTTCAAATCTGTGTGCCAAATGTGGTTAAAATAGTTAGAACCGTTTAAAAAATAACAATAATTAATTAAATTATACCTCCATAGCCTCCGTCCCTGCATTTTTTAGGAACAACGGGGCTCAAATTAATGACGTAATCAAACAATTACATGACAGTATGAAATAAAAATAATGTACGACTGCAAGAAAAGCAACGCGTGCGCAGTTTGTACGATTGTATGCATGATTGTATGAAAGGGGTGCAACCGCTGTACACATATTGCCTTCAATCATGTGTACATAAAGATGATACATTATTATTATTAGCCGTTACTCGAGTCCGAGTATAAAAATGTTACAGTCGATAAATTGTGTACAATATAAAACAAGTAAAAGGTGTAGTCTATTGTAATTCCCATTCATCTACGGTGCACACTATGGCTATAGAGGCCAATTCGGGAGAGCACATGTCGACCGCAGTCAGGACAAACATAGACCTGGTTAGGTCTTGGATTCGGCCTTCTTGCATCAACATTTACTTGATAGCTGGCCACAACCCCTCGCCATTCGGTTCTGTCCGCTGCAAGTTGTTCCCATTGCTCGTTTGCAATACCGCAGGATTTTAGATTTTCATGGAGAGCGTCTTTGAACCTCTTTCGTTGACCGCCACGCCTTCTTCTACCGCTTAGCAATTCACCATAAAGTGTACATTTAGGAAGGCGGTTATCATGCATACGATGAACGTGACCTGCCCATCTTAGGCGTGCTCTTGAAATAAGCACCTCAATTGGAAGGCTGTTTGCTCTCCTGAGTACTTCCACGTTTGATATGTGATGGAACCAACGGATTTTCATCATACTTCTGAGGTGTCTTTGCTGAAAACGTTCTAATTCTTTCACATGACGATGCTAAGTGACCCAGCTTTCACATCCATATAGCAGTGTTGGAATGACAACTGCTCTATAGACAGCCATTTTCGTTGACAAAGCAAGGTCGTGGTTGTCAAATACTCTCTCTCTAAGTCCCCAGAGTGCTCTAGATGCAGCGTTAATTCTATTGCGAATCTCGCTGTCCATGTTTGCTTTGTCATTAACAACGTTGCCTAAGTAATTGAACTGATCCACCACTTCAAGAGAATTTCCGTTAAATGTAATATCTATTTGGTTCACTTGATGAGGAGTTGACATAATCTCAGTCTTTCCAATGTTGATTTTAAGTCCCAAGGAATCATAGCTCTGGGCATACACATCTAAAAGTTCTTGAAGCTCTTCCGGCGTAGAGGCTAAAAGTGCACAGTCATCCGCATACTGGAGATCACAAATGAATCGTGTGCGTGTCTTCGTGAATGCTCTAAAGCGCCCTATGTTAAAGAGACCGCCATCAAAACGGTATCTGAGACCTATTCCTCTGACTGTCAGTTTGTTGTCAACAATAATTGTTAGAGCAGTGGTAAACAAATTAAAGAGTAGGGGTGCCAGGACATATCCCTGCCTAACTCCAGTGAGGGTTTAGAAAGGTTCGGTTGCCTCATTATTATACATAACCTGGGCGTTGTTGTTTGTATGTAGACTGCGACATACTTCCACAAATTTTCTAGGGATACCTAAGCGGAGCATAATTTTCCACAGCACTTCCCTGTCCACCGAGTCAAACGCCTTGGTTAAATCAATGAAGGCCATGTGAATTTCTCCTTGATGTTCGAGTGCTTTTTCTTGTAGCTGTTTAAGTGTGAAGATTAAATCCGATGTGCCTCGGTTTGGTCTAAAGCCACTCTGTGTTTCAGGAAGTAACTTTTCCATAACAGGTGTTAGCCTATTTGCCATAACTTTAGTGAGTATCTTCCCTCCAACAGCCAGGAGAGCTATACCCCTGTAATTTCCACAGTCCGCAGCGCTCCCTTTGTTTTTGAAGAGGTTGATTAAAAGTGTATCACGAAACTCCTGCGGAGCTTGACCACTTTCCCACACGACATCAAACAGTTTTTTGAGGTAGGGTATGAGCTCTGACGACACAGCTTTAAAGATCTCAGCTGGGAGTGAGTCGGCGCCGGGAGATTTGTTATTTTTTAGCTGCCCAATGGCGGTTAAGATCTCTTCCGTTGTTAGTGGTTTATCTAAGTCTTCGAAGGTGTCATATTGAGGGATAAGATTTATAATATCGTGATCGGCTTGACTTTGCTGGTTAAGAATGTTAGAGTAGTGTTCTTTCCATCGGGCTCTTATTTCCTGGTCTTCTTTGAGGAGATTTCCATTTAAATCTTTAATAGGGCATATATTTTTCCGACTGGGGCCGTACACTGCTTTTACTCCTTGAAAGAAATTCCTGTAGTCGTGTGAATCGGCGTACCTTTGAATTTCTCTGGCCTTGCTTGCCCACCACTCGTTCTTTATTCTTCTGATTTCGCGTTGTGTTTCATACTTAGATTGGGTAAAAGCTTCTGCTTTTGATGAGTCGTTGGGGTGGTTGATAGGACGATTCCAAAAGCAACCTTTGTGTGCGGTGGGTTATTTTTACCGCACTCTTCGTGAGAAGGTGGATGTGCTCACGGCAAAAGGTAAGGGTTATTCCGCCCTTACTCGGTCGTTAGAGCCTCGTTAGTGAAAACAGGGTGCACCAAGTTCAAATTGAACTCATCGCGAAGGTGAGGTTAACAATTGAGTAGGAGAGGCTATAACTTGCGCTTCACTACCCCATTACACCCTGGATACATATAGTGATGATACATATAGTTATATACAAAGTGCTCTTTTCTTGCAGTCGTACTCCTCCTCCTACTCCACCCAAAAGGATCCATAATGGCGGCTATGGTTTGTGTATGCGCATGTGCATCAGTGCGTTTACAACGTATCGCAGGCCTCAAAAGCAGTTTTGACAAAGTGGAAAAATATATACGTAAGTAATAACGTTACCATTAATTGTTTCGTGACCATAACAGTCATGTATCCACTTTTCATACAGACCAATCAGTACCTCGAACTCGAATGGCCAGACTCTACTTTATAGGGACCCTAAATCGTACATTGTGACGTGCCATCTTTCGCTGATTTCATCAAGTTAATAATAGTAGATCAATTCACCCATCTATAGTAATAAATTATACATTCAGCGATAGATATCACCACGCTCTAACTTTCTGTCCAAATTACCACCTTTAAGCTTTCAGCCAACAGATGGATCTCTTGGAAAATATAACAATTTGTTGAATACATGGGTATATCATAAAATATTAAATTCAAACTATTATTGTAATTAGTCCATAAAAATTGTATATAAACTAATAGTATAAAGATAGTAGTAATCGAAAAAGTCCATATCAATCGAGCCAGTTTTGAAATTTCTCAAGTTGGTACTCTGATAGCCGAGTTGTCGAAATGTCAGTTTAAGTCATTTCCACTTGTTTTTGCGAGTTAAAATGGTTATAAATATTACCCAAGTACCGTCAAACTTTCTTTTTGGGTCAAGAAATTGAGCTGAAAACTTTGCTAGTGATTAATTTACTTAAAAGGCGCGTGGTTGCTAGTCGGCTTGATACCGGATCAAAAACTAAATCTAAGCTATTTTCAATTAATAGTTTGGTTGGTTTAATTGAAATTTCGATGTATTCGGATTAACTAGCAGATTTATCGTCCAGAAGTATATTCTGGGTAAGTTTGAATTTCTTTGATTTATTATAGACACGTACTCACGTTAGAAGTTAATTTTGAGACTAATTCTGTAATTTAATTGTACACGATTTGGGTAAGTACAACTAAATTTCGATTTTGGTAAGGCCAGATTTCAATTTGGTACATCTAGATTTTAGATACAGAACTTACTAACTATTCTGATTTTAATTATTTTGGGTTGGACTTTTGGATCATTTGCTATTCTTTGGTATACGATTTTTGGTATATGATTTTGCCCTCTGCGATAGAGAAACATATTTAATTGTAATTGAAAATTTCTCATCTGGATAACATCTTATTTAACGCTGAGATTTGTGAAACAAGGACCACGATCAACAAGTAAACCTTCAAGTCTGGAGCGCCTGGAAAACCTCCAATTATGAAAAAGTTAAGTAACTACTAACTGTATATCATATTTCTGTAAAATTTGTTTAAATAACCAATTCTTTTTCCTAGCTTTAGCTGAGAAAAGACATAGACTTTGCTATATTCTTGATATTTATTTTATTGTAAGATTTTTTACCTTTCTTTGATTTCGGACCTCGTTTGTCTTTACCTGACTTTAGATCGTAATAATTATTATTTTTTACTTTTTAGTACGACTTTTTACAGAAAAGGAAGGTTTTTTTAAAATACTTTTTAGGAATATTGTTACTATTATTATTGTTGATAATAAAATAATACTATATATTATTTCTAAAATAAAATAGAATTATCGATTGCGAGAACCTGTTGCCTACTAACCGAAAAAGATAGTAAACTTCTCTCTTGCGTAGAATTTCAAGCTCTGCAATCTTGTTCTCCAACAATTTTACTGCGTATTGCTTATTTACGAATATATTTCCAATAGAATCATTTCTTTGGCCATAATTCACGTTCTTGGAACTAACAGCGCGGGTACTCTAGCAAACTTTCTGTAGTTCCACAATCAATCTCTTGTTTAAATCTAGAAATTCAGCTTGCCTGCGCTTTTTACCGAATTTGGGCTAAATCCACCGCTGGCCACAAAACTGATGACTGGCAAAGCTGAAGTTTCCAATTCTTTTAAAAGGAGCGTTTCCTTAGAGAAATTTCTGAGAAATATCTAAGTTTTGGTGTCAAAGAAACTATTAATTCAATATTATCAGAATTGACACAAGCGGAAAATATATAAATCATTCATTGGTCTTGACTAGTAACCAAGGAAGACGTTTTTATATTACACAGTTATACGAAGAATGTAGGTAAGCTAATAATAGAATTTGTGATTCCAGAGCAGGACCAAATAACAGGACTGATCCTATATGTAAATATGATAAATTATTATATTGTCAATCATTTAGGTAACAGGCGCCTTTCTTACAATAATATAACAAGTGTATCTCAGACAATTTTTACAAACTAATGGCAATATTATTCACTGCATAATCAAATTATTCTATGATTAATGAGGTGGGATTTACATTATTAAACGATTATTAACCGAAAAAATATTTTTTTCTCGTTCGATGACAATGGTATGGCTTCCATCTTACACACGTACAGTTAATTTTAATTATCATATATTAAATAATTATTTATGGTTTGAAATATTAGCTACTATTAATAATAAGCTTTCTAAATCGATTACACAAATAATACTGTATAAATTTTTTAAAATTCCCTAATGACAAATGGTCTCTTTGAATGCTGTTTCGATTGTATATCGCATGTAATTCCATGTATTAACATAAACTTATATAATAACAATACAGCATTTACATGTCACAGCCGTATTAAATAGATATGATTTATAGTCAAGTCAAAGATTCCCTGATATCCTCTTCTTTCTTGCCATATTTTATTATAATTTACATTATATTTAATCGTTTGGCTTCGATATAAATTAACAATTACACCTAACAAATATGTTAATGGTAGAGATATTTGATTATTTCAAATGTAAATTTATAAAATTTATTTTTTAAGTCACGTTGACTGCATATGTATTTTCTATTTGTATTTAATATTTTGTTAATATCTCTATTTGATTTCAAAAGTATCATGTTGTCAATAACCGATTAAATTATTCAGGATTCACTCTTTCCGTTTTACAATTTCTTAATACTTATTTCTGAAGCTAATGTAAAAATAACATATAGTTCAAAATATTTATACATTAGGCGTAATTTTTAATAATTAATACTAGCTCTAGCAGCTACATTGCTAATAAAAGTTATTTTGGTGTTTAGCAAATGAATTTTGTACATTCGAAATCTGACATTTAACGCCAAAACAAAAAAATTATTCTGTATCTATACTATTGATCCAATCTCTGGTTATGTTCCGAAAATATAATATTTCGTTGTCCGAAAAAGACAACCTCGAGACTAACCCCTTTACGGAACCAAGTCCCCTACAAGTAACCTTTGTTAGTTTACAAAAAAAAACCCATACACTCAATATCTAATCTTTAATATGGAAACTAGAAAATACCTATTCATGCCATAATTTTTTTGAGTTATTTAAATTGTTGTTAGTTTCATTTTGATAATAGCCCCTATTAACAGTTTTTAGTAATCCATTAAGTTTATTACGGAACGGTTAATAGGAACTATTATCAAAATAAAATTAACAAAAATTTAAACAACTCAAAAAAATATGGCATTGTATCAAAGAATTAACATCTGGGGCAAAAAAGAGTAAGGATCAAATATCTAAAATTAGGAACCAGGAGGATACAGTAACTAGTGATGAACTGGAAATGTGTAATGTTTCTGTAAACTATTTCACAAAGGTAGGTAAAACACTCGCTGATAAAATAGTTTAATTAAAAAAGGATAACTCTTCTCAAAACATAAGGAATATCCCCAACTCAATATACCTGTCGGATGGGGGGAGAAAATTTTTTGCAAAATATCCAATGGCATTAAATAATAATAATAAATAACACCACAGGTAATTACGACCCCCTTTATCCAGAAAGGCTCTAGAAGAGCCTTATGTGGGACGGGGCTACACATTTAGAGACAAGGGACACACACCCAATATCCAAAATTCCTCTCACAGTATTTTCCACTGCCATGACCGGGGATCGAACCCGGAACTTTTTGGTGAGCGGCAATTACAATTTACAATTAAAAAATCTTTATTCAGTTTTATGTACAGGATATTTTTATATTATTATATATATGTCATTTATTTCATTTTAATAGTTTACAATAAAGAAATAACACCCGGCGCTTTGCAATTTGCATTAAGCAGAGAAACGGGTCGAGGGGCTGGTATTATGCCAAATATGACGAAATAATATAAATTAAAATTAATAAGTTATGCCGCGTTTTCCAAAAATGATTAAACTTAATATAAAATTAAAATACCAAGGTTTCTGATAATGAAAAGTAAATGAAATTCTGTCTACTAAAATAAATTTGGTGTATAATTTGCAGGAAACTTAAGACTAAGAAAAAACCTGCTTTAAAGAAATATATACATTAAATTAAAAATACACCGATTGTGTATGTGCAAAATTAACTAAAAATGAAAAATTTTTATTTTATTTAAAAATAAACAAAAATTATATGGAGTATTTACAATATATACAATGTGGGTTTCATAATGTGTAAAATAGCATTTCATCATGATTCTGCTTGACCTTGCCAAAAATAATGAGTCTTAAAACTAATATTATCTTTCCGAATAAATCGGAAGATTTTGATGTATGAACTTATGTGTATGTTCAATATTATGATGTTCCCGTATGTCTACCATATGTGTGGTGAGTAGGGATTTATGTATCTTTTATTTAAAGAATTTTTGAGAAGTTTCTATTATATAATCCCTAATCATATGGATGTTATACTCTCTATGGAATATTTCTATAGGAGTATACCTGTTTGTTTGTGTAAGTAATCTAAAGATTTTATTCTGTGTCCTTTGTAATCTATTACATTGCGCATCTGAAACGGTGTTCTAAGACGCGCATGCATAGGTAAGGATCGGTTTTCGCATAACTTTGTACAGAGTTAATTTGTTATCCTTAGTTAATTTGCTCCTTTTGTTGACTAATGGATATAGTCGACTTAAGGCAGCATATGTACTATTTATTGATGTGAGAGGCAAGTGCGCTCACCTCTTGATCACCAGTCATACATTAAATGCTTATACCTCCTCACCCAATAACCCCATACTAAAGTATCCATTTCACAAGTGCTCGGTATAAGTTTTGTAGCTGAGGAATGGTAGGTAAATATTTTTCATAAGTTGTAAAGGGTACTATTTTGAGTTTTTTCTATATTCACAGTTAAAACATTAATTTTTAAATAATTAATGATTTTTTCTAGTCATCTTTTCCCATTATAGCGAAATCCTCATTCCAGATATTTGTTACGTATACCGCAACGATGTCGTCTGTTATTGTTCCGAAAGAGTTTAAATTAAGTAAATGGTCAATGAATATTAAAAGTAACAATGGCCTTGAAACAGACCCCCTTCCCCGAGCTGCTAGCACCTACTCATTACTCAATATACCTTCAAATTCTACACGTTGACGTTGCTTTGAATAAGTAGCTTTTAATTAAACTTTAGACATTTCGCATTATTCTAAGATATTCTAGCCTGTCCAGCAAAACTCCATGACTTTGAGTATCAAAAACCTTCGTCAAGCCTACAAAAACACCCAGGCATGTGTTTTAGTTGCCCGTGCACTATGGTTGTAAATTGCGTCTGGATTGCGTGTTGAGGAAAATGTATTACGTATGGCCAAAGTTCGCATGTGATATTCGTCCCGATCCATAGTGGTTCTGTGGTATCTAGGACGACTATTCCCGTTTTACATTTTTTGGGTAATTCAAATAATTTGTCTATTTTCATGTGTATATATGCTGTTTGTTTACTTTCCTCAATAGTCGCGTTTTAAATACTTAGAAAAAATAATATATTTTATTATCATTATTATTATTAGCCTTTACTCGAGTCTGAGTATAAAAAAATGTTACAGTCGATAGATTGTGTGTAATAAGAAACAGGTAAAAGGTGTAGTCTATTGTAATTCCCATTCATCTACGGTGCCCGCGACTATGGCTATAGAGGCCAATTGGGGAGAGCACATGTCGACCGCAGTCAGGACAAACATAGACCTGGTTAGGTCTTAGATTCGGCCTTCTTGCAGCAACATTTCCTTGATAGCTGGCCACAGCCCCTCGCCATTCGGTTCTGTCCGCTGCAAGTTGTTCCCATAGCTCGTCTGGAATACCGCAGGATTTTAGATTATCATGGAGAACGTCTTTGAACCTCTTTCGTTGACCGCCACGCCTTCTTCTACCGGTTAGCAATTCACCATAAAGTGTGCATTTAGGAAGGCGGTTATCATGCATACGATGAACGTGACCTGCCCATCTTAGGCGTGCTCTTGAAATAAGCACCTTAATTGGAAGGCTGTTTGCTCTCCTGAGTACTTCCACATTTGATATGTGATGGAACCAACGGATTTTCATCATACTTCTGAGGTGTCTTTGCTAAAAACGTTCTAATTCTTTCACATGACGATGGTAAGTGACCCAGCTTTCACATCCATATAGCAGTGTTGGAATGACAACTGCTCTGTAGACAGCCATTTTCGTTGACAAAGCAAGGTCGTGGTTGTCAAATACTCTCTCTCTAAGTCCCCAGAGTGCTCTAGATGCAGCGTTAATTCTATTGCGAATCTCGCTGTCCATGTTTGCTTTGTCATTAACAACGTTGCCTAAATAATTGAACTGATCCACCACTTCAAGAGAATTTCCGTTAAGTATAGTGTCTATTTGGTTCACTTGATGAGGAGTTGACATAATCTTAGTCTTTCCAATGTTGATTTTAAGTCCCAAGGAATCATAGCTCTGGGCATACACATCTAAAAGTTCTTGAAGCTCTTCCGGCGTAGAGGCTAAATGTGCACAGTCATCCGCATACTGGAGATCACAAATGAATCGTGTGCGTGTCTTCGTGAAAGCTCTAAAGCGCCCTATGTTAAAGAGACCGCCATCAGAACGGTATCTGAGACCTATTCCTCTGACTGTCAGTTTGTTGTCAATAATAATTGTTAGAGCAGTGGTAAACAAATTAAAAAGTAGGGGTGCCAGGACGCATCCCTGCCTAACTCCAGTGAGGGTTTGGAAAGGTTCGGTTGCCTCATTATTATACATAACCTGGGCGTTGTTGTTTGTATGTAGACTGCGACATACTTCCACAAATTTTCTAGGGATACCTAAGCGGAGCATAATTTTCCAGAGCACTTCCCTGTCCACCGAGTCAAACGCCTTGGTTAAATCAATGAAGGCCATGTGAATGTCTCCTTGATGTTCGAATGCTTTTTCTTGAAGCTGTTTAAGTGTGAAGATTAGGTCCGATGTGCCTCGATTTGGTCTAAAGCCACTCTGTGTTTCAGGAAGTAACTTTTCCATAACAGGTGTTAGCCTATTTGCCATCGCTTTAGTGAGTATCTTCCCTCCAACGGCCAGGAGAGCTATACCCCTGTAATTTCCAGTCCGCAGCGCTCCCTTTGTTTTTGAAGAGGTTGATTAAAAGTGTATCACGAAACTCCTGCGGAGCTTGACCACTTTCCCACACGACATCAAACAGTTTTTTGAGGTAGGGTATGAGCTCTGACGACACAGCTTTAAAGATCTCAGCTGGGAGTGAGTCGGCGCCGGGAGATTTGTTATTTTTTAGCTGCCCAATGGCGGTTAAGATCTCTTCCGTTGGTTTATCTAAGTCTTCGAAGGTGTCATATTGAGGGATAAGATTTATAATATCGTGATCGGCTTGACTTTGCCGGTTAAGAATGTTAGAGTAGTGTTCTTTCCATCGGGCTCTTATTTCCTGGTCTTCTTTGAGGAGATTTCCATTTAAATCTTTAATAGGGCATATATTTTTCCGACTGGGGCCATACACTGCTTTTACTCATTGAAAGAAATTCCTGTAGTCGTGTGAATCGGCGTACCTTTGAATTTCTCTGGCATTGCTTGCCCACCACTCGTTCTTTATTCTTCTGATTTCGCGTTGCGTTTCATACTTAGATTGGGTAAAAGCGTCGTTGGGGTGGTTGATAGCGTTTTAGAAGGCAATATGTTTGCGGTCAAGAAGTTCTTCTATAAAAGCTTCATTATCATTGAACCAGTCCTCCTGTTTTTTACTTGCTGCAGTGCCAAGAATATATTTTAAATACATAAGGCAATCTCAAATGAGTTGGTGTGGGCGATTATTCCTCTATCTCCCCGGTCTAATGTTAAGGAAGAATGCCTCCATACATGTACATATTTCACTTCCTATTGAATATAACCACGCAATCAATCATACACCTATCCACAGATTATTACGACCAACATCCTAAGATGGTTGCTATCATACAGCAGATTCTATTAGTAATATTTCTTTAAAAAATTCAATTTTCCTCATACCGATCATTTGGCTTCTTTTAAAGTCATTTAAATGATAAAAATTGTCTTATACGAGAATTCTAGGCATGCCCAAAACTGAAACGATTTTCTAGGTCAGGATAGGTCAGCATTAAAAACATATTACATTATTCGTGAGATCTTTTAAAATATTATGTAATAATTCCTTGTCTAATGATTTATGTGTTGACACATTCAGAATTAAGAATGTTCACAATAAACAAAGGTCTGCACATGGCAGACTTTATGACCGATCTCAGAAAATTGGAAAAAACTTTATTACGAAAGCAAAGGATATAAAAATTTTAATACCCCATAGATCCGTATTAGATCCACTACTTGATAATTTTCCTTCGTTAAAAGTCAATGATACCAGTATCATAATGAATGATAAGAATTTGAACGACCTTAAGGTGAAGAGTAAATAAGCAATGAACTGTATTACACATTGGTTTCACGCTAATAAACTTAAAATTTCATACGCCAATCTTAGATATACACATTCATTTAGGACAAATGATACTAGGTTCTTAGAATTAATTTTAAATTTGTAGACGCATATTTTTGATTCAAACAAATAAAAAGATTTGAACAACCAATTTATGCAATAAATAATATTAAGAAAATACTGACTTTTCGGCGGCACTATCTATGAAAGCAGTTTGCTTTCAAGAAAATTTTAATTACAGAGAAACATACTGTGCGAATAATTTGTAATGTTGGTCCAGGGGGATCTTGAAGTAGAACGGCGAGGCGTTTAAAAACGTGCTTAAATCCACCGTAGTCTTTACATTTATAACTTAGCCATAATAATCAACAGACAACAATACACAATTCCGCCACCTGTTAATATTCATGATTAAGATCCCAGATTTTATGGCTGGTTTAAAAAAAATTTTTGAGGTCTTTGAGATTTTTCGTACATGGCCCTAAATTGCAATTTTATGGACTCTTACCTGCTTGTTATGCTTATTTATCCCATTTACTCCTGAACCCTTTAACGAAATTAGATCAAAATATAATGTAGTTCCAGACGACGTTATAATATATAAGTATATCAAATTTCAATCCAATATCATAGACGGTTCCAGAGTAAACGTGCGTATAAAAAAATTACAGACGGAATTTTTTTTTTCGCTCAAATTTAAAATCTCGACGTTTCATGACATTTTTTCAACAAAAAAAAAAATGCGTTACTATACTTGCACTGGACGTGGAAGTAATGAAGTTTTTCCCATCATCTTTCTTGCTTTACATTGATAAGTAATAAAATTATTTTTATTATATACGTATGTAATTCATTTTTATTTTCATTGTCTCATTTTTACTTCCACGTCCGGTGGAAGTATAGTAACGCAAAAAGAAATTTAACTTTTTTTTGTTGAAATAGGCTTGAAATGTCATGAAACGTCGAGATTTTAAATTTGAGCGAAAAAAATTCCTGTCTGGCGATCTATCTGTCTGTAACTTTTTTTGTGCGCACGTTTACTCAGGAACCGTGTATGATATTGTCTTGAAATTTGGTACACTTATGTATTGTAACGAGATCTGAAATTAGGTTATATTTTGATTTAATTCCGTTAAAGGGTTCGGGGTAAATGGGGTAAATAAGGGTAAATAGGCAAAACAAGCAAGTAAGAGTCCATAAAATTGCAATTTAGGGCATGTATGAAAAGTTAAGGTCTCAAAAATTTTTTTTGCATCAGCCACCCCCCCCCCCACGCACACTATCATCCCCAATACCACCCTCACACTATTATAAAAGGGAGTAAAAAAATTTAAATGTGATTTAGTGTATAAACAGGTAAAGAAAATTTAAATGTGATTTAGTGTGTATACAAGAACGAAACGTCTAAATACATTTTTTTGGCGTTAACTACCCCTTCTACCACCCCATTGCCACCCCCGCCCTATTATTAAAGGGGGTAAAAAATTAAAATGTAATTTAGTGTGTATACAAGAACGAAACGTCTAAAAAAATGTTTTTGGCGTTACCCCCATTGCCATCCACACCCTATTATTGAAGGTGGTAAAAAAAAATTAAATGTGATTTAGTGTGTATACTAGAACGAAACGTCTAAAAAAATCCCATTGCTACCCCCACCCTATTATGAAAGGGAGTAAAAAATTAAATTAGGATTTGAACCAAGGTCCTCTAAAATTTATTTTGGCGTTAGTTGTCCCCTCTACCACCCCCATTTCCACCCCCACCCTATTGTTTAAGGGAATAAAAAATTAAATTATGATTTAGTGGGTATACGAAGACCAAGGACTTCGATATCCACCCCCACTCTATTATTAAAGGGAATAAAATATTCCATTCGGATTTAGTATGCATAAGATTTGGATACAAAATCTGGATGTGGAAGTAGTGATTCCTTGGGCAGCGGTTTTTCTTTTATTTTCTTTTCAAGTCTTTTTATTTTTGTTTCTATTTATACATCTTTATTTTTTTACAATTTAATTTGATTTTTTACGCCTACCATATACAGCTCAATCAAATAAAATCAAATTAATTTTATTTTTAGTATTTTTCTTCTGGCATTTATTATTTTCATCTGTATATTTTTTTCTAAGCTAAAATTTTTACAGGTGTGTCATGGCAAATAATTTATATTGCCTCTGAGCCAGTTTTGAACTTTTATAAAGGCAATACTTTAAATAACATTAATTTTAAATTTCAAACAACTGATGAATTAACTGTACTAAAGGTATTAAATAATATTTCGACAAATGCTACAGGTTGTGATGGGCTCAATATAAGGTTAATAAAATTATGTTCTCCTTACTTACTACCTTGCATAACGCACTTAATAAACTTCTGCTTAGTATAAAATGTATTTTCTTCTATATGGAAGAGGGCCGTGATAACTATGTTAGCCAAAAAGTCTAATCCTAATGAATTTAAAGATCTTAGGGCAATAAGCATTCTACCAACACTCTCTCTCAACACTCTAACTTGAAAAAATAATGGAAATGCAACTAAGGCAACATCTCGTGCAAAATAATTTGATTCCCACAACTCAATCTAGATTTAGGCCGGGACACATTTGCACCCACTGCTTTGCTTCATATAGTAGATGACATAGAATCAACGGACCGAGGAATGTGTATGTGTTTAGTTCCACTGGATTTCAGTAGAGCCTTCGACACTATAAACTATGAAATGCTTGCAGCAATTCTTCATTATATAGGTCTCTCTGAAGATTCAGTAGATTAATTGATAATTTAATGAAGAAACGGGAGCAAAGTGTGCGTTTAAATAATGTAAGCTCAAATTATTTAACTTTAAAATCTGATATGTCTCAAGGGTCCATCCTTGGTCCCCTTTTCTTTACTATTTACACAAGTAACCTCCTTAACAACTTAAATTATTGTAAAATTCAGTTATTTACAGATGACATGCAACTTTACTACCATTTTTCCTCTTTAGATGCAGGGACAGACAGTTTTCATATAAATGAAGATGTTAGTAAATTTATCATGGCAGCTCGAGGTCACTGTTTAATAATTAATCCAAACAAGTCTGAAGTAATAATCTTCGGACCTAGGAAACAAAGAAATACTGTTAGGTCTATTTTACATATTACTGTAGAGATAATGTACTGGAAAAAAAATACAGTCAAAAGTCTTGGCGTTATTATTGATAATGGTTTGAGAGTCATGTTAATAAGGCACTTCAAAAAGGTTATGCTGCAAATTCTTGATATTATTTTATCACATTCTCCATAAATAATAAACAAATTTAAAAAGTTTTCGTTGGTATACTTTAAACGTGCTGGCATTTCTTAACATAAAATAATGACTGATTGTTTCTAATCATGGCTATTTTAATGAAATGATTACAACAATTCATGAATTTCTAATAAAATCGCAAATATTTCAAAAAGTTGTAACTTTAACCTTTAACTTGTCGTAAAAAAATACAGGATATTCCATTTGACCTAAACAAGTTTTCGCGGTTTGAATTTGACAAAATGTAACGCGAAAAACTGAACATTTGGTATAATATTATTGAATTTATTTCAGTTGTAGAACGTAGTTCTCCTTGTGTTCTTTCTATGTGACAAGAAGCAAATGAGGATCTTTGACATGAAGAAAGTTATAACGGTGCTTGCAAACCGTTGCACCTGTCAAATTTTCTGTATTAATGCCAAATATCTCTGAAACGGCTAGGTTTAGGTATAGGATATGCTATATATTTTCGACTTGACTATTTATGCTATTTTCGAAAACCCTAAAATATATAGGCTATTTGAAATAACCAAGTTGGTATCGACTTCCGGTATAAGCGGAAAGTGCTAGCTGCTTGTAATTATGTTAGTTGGATTGGCCACACCGACGTTAGTAATTATCTACATTTTCAAAATTTTCTGATGCGTACTTTTCTCTATATCGATCGATTCAGTTCCCGGTGAGACACCCTGTATAGGAAAATTAAATTCAGAATAGACGCACATAGCTTGAATAATATTCAAACGCGAGCCGAAAGACTGATCCTACTTAAAGAAGCTCTCGTGCTAGTCCTTTAAGTAGGATCAGTCTTTCGGCTGGTGTTTGTTACAATCGAAGCATTAGCGTTTTGATGATAATATGCAATTATTACACGTAACGCGCCAGGCTTGTAACTTGTAATTCAGTGCTCGGCGGGGCACATAGCTCGAAGAATAGCTGTTGGTTGCAGTCTGGTTACGTTCCTTATAGTAATAAAAGGATTTTATAGAGGAGTTTGCGACTAAAAATATTATGTTTTAATATTCCGCCCACTAAAAGCACATTTGAACTATGCTAAGCCCAGTCAGGCTATTTATTTTCGATTGCAACAGACACTGGACCACTAGATGGCGCCTCCTGAGTATTTTACGTGTCGCCATCCCAAAGATATCGAAATGTACTAAATAGTCAAGTGATCCTCATGTCGGTCTTCACACGCCTACCTTGCACTGACGAGAGCCAACAGCTCAAGACTGCAGTCTGCAGGTGGTGTGTGATGACTGGCACGAGAGCTCAGAGCTCCTTTAAGTAGGATCAGTCTTTCGGCTGGTGTTTGTTGCAATTGAAGCATTAACGTTTTGATGGTAATATACAATTATTACGCTTAACGCGCCAGGCTTACAACTTGTAATTCAGCGCTCGGCGGGGCACATAGCCCTTATAGTAAAATAAGGATATTATAGAGGAGTTTGCGACTAAAAATATTGTCATAATTGTTGTTAAACAGTTGTGATACATTAAACTTCGCCTTTTATATGCCACACAATAAATTTGTAATATATATTTCTATTTGTAATGGTCACGGGATAAAATAAAGACATTTATTATTATTAATATTATAGAGAACATTGTTTTTTTTGTCTAAATTTTAATCGGTAGTTAGCGGCAACGGATAGAATTGCCTTGAAAATTTTAAAAACTAAAAACATTTTTCAAGAAAACTACTATATGTTCAACTATTTTTTGGAGCAAAGCCTTATTTGTTAAAAAAATATAATTTAGGGAATAACTAAGGAAAAACCTAAGAACACAAATGTGTTTTCAATTTAGGCGTCAAGATTCCACTTACCTTGGTTTTTAGATAAATTAAAATCGTTATTTAGTAGAAAGTGTTACTGTTAATCTATAAGGACAGATGTTTAATCGGCAGGTTGGCAGTATAAGTTTAACCTACTTTAACCAAGAAGATTTAAAAATCGTTTTTATAAGTGACTCCTGCAAATGTAGCGACTTCCTTAAAAACGCAATGCTTCCGGGTGTAAAGGTCCACTGGATCACTGTAAAAAAATGAAAATTCTCAATACATTCTTGCGTAAATAATGCAAATGTAATTCTTTTTTTAAATTTACTACATGCATAAGTTTTTAAATAATTTGTTCATTTTAGCTAATTGGTTGGGTACCTCGTTATGCGCAAATTGCAGTAATAAGTAAAAATTATTTCCGAAACAAACAAATTGCACCTGCATCAATCCAAAAAAAGAAATGCCCGTTAAGAGAATATATATACATATATATGTAGGTTAGTGTAACTTTTGTCGTATTTTTTAGTTATTGGAAGTCTAAGGAAATATTCACTTGTACTCCTTTCGCATCTTAGGTTAAAATTTGTAAAAACTGAAAAATGTAGAATGAATTAACATAGTAGAAAACCTTCTTAGAAAACTTACCAATCAACTGGGCAGTTTTTAAATTAATGTTGCAAAAAAGAGTGTTTTATAGCATTCAGCGAATAATAAAATTGATGACTTCAAAAATGGAAATCTGCAGATAATCATGAGCTCTCTAGAAAATTTTGTTTACATAATTTATATCTAACCACTTGTTTATCTTTATTTATCAATTCTGGTAAACAAAAATTAATACAGTCCATAACAATTCTTTAAACATTTCTCCTTATTCATTATTTTAATGTTTGTAGTTTTTCTAGGTCCCTTTAAAGAGGTCTAATTGTAAATATTGTAAATAAACTAAAAAAATATAGTCACAAGATGATTTAGGATCATCTGGCCCTGACCAAGTAAGCATATATTGTAGATGTATATACACATATATCTATACATATACCCACATACATAAACATACAAATACACATATTATGTATTTATACATAACATAACTAACATAAGTATAAAACAATAATGTATGAGTAGATACACAGGCAGATACATGATATCCATTTCAATATAATAATAAAATAAGATTGATACAAAGTACGAGAATTTATAGAAGTGTAAACGAGAAATAGTTCACTATAAATGAAAAATGAAATAAAAAAATAAAAATAAATATGAATAGTTACACATGCAGATATAGTATTCGTTTCAATATAATAAAGTAATTAATAAAAGAAAATAGTTATCATAAATAAATAATTTTGCATACTTTAATTTTTACATAATTTCTAATAAAAAAATTTCATTAGATTTTTTTACTTTATCTCTATATACAGGGTGTTGCATCATGAGAGGGACATAGCTTAATAGGAGGTAGAGAACGTCAGTGGTAACCGGAACCTCCCATAGAAATGTCTCATTGGGCCTTCATTACGAAGTTACAGGGTGTTAAATAATTTTTGGCCAAACCTGTTCTTTGTCATAACTTTGACAGGGAATGAAATAACGGATTCATATTTGGTACGGCTAATGTACTAACGAGCCCCAAGAGGTACATGTATAAAAAATATATATCCAGGTCCGGACTCACTATAATTTATGTTTCTTCTTTGCATCAATAAAACATCACCCTGTATACATTTTTTTGAAATTTCGATACGATATTCGAAAAGAGCAAGAAAAAACAAACAAAATGGCCTATTTCATTTTTTTGTTACACCTTCGTGGTTATTTAAATACGTTGTTAAATGTGCAAGAAAGTGGATTACAGAACCCTATTAAATGAGAGGCACGTGAAATAAATAGTTTTATAACTAAAATTTGCAAAAATTCTATTGAGCCTAGGTGGTCTGGGTGAATCCTAATTCCGGCACGTTTTAAAGGTCCATTTTGGTAAAAAACTGTGGTCCTAATAAGTAATCGGTCGAGATGCGATGTAAAGCAACGTTAGGCGTGGTTAGTAGTTGGATTGGTGACCGTTCCAACGAAGACCACGTCCTCGCCTCACCCATCTTCCAGCGGCTTGTATATCAGTGTATGCGCGGAAGCTATACAACCTTAGGCGAGGGTTGTATAGGAGATATACCATCCTTCGGAGGGGATGTAAAGCCGTCGGTCCCTTGTCTATTAAATGTTAGGCAAGTAAAAGATCCCTACTCTTCTTAAGGGAAGAGGTTCGGCAAAATTCCTGGTTGGGGGTAGCTCGTCTACAGGCGTCGGTGTTAGGCCTCAGTAGCGGAAATAGGCCGACGTTAAATAAATGTATAAAAAAAAAAAATAAGTAATCGGGTATGAAATAACAAAATTTTTAATCAATCACAGTAGGCTTGTTCAAAGAATAAAAGTGACAGATAATTTAAACCATTTAGGCCTAAGCAACCAGTTACTTTGATCAAGAAAATCATCAACATTTTATACTTAATAAAAATTGGAAAAGAGAACAAACTAAAATCTAAATAAATAAAATATTTTCCATTCAATTAACAGTAAATAACAAAACAATAACTAAATGTGTTTAAAAATAAAATGTAATTGACACTAAAGTAAATTTTCAAAATGTCCTCCCCTACATTCTGTGCATTTTCTTGCGCGTTTAGAAAGGTCACCAATTGCTCGACGTATCATTTCTGGATTATTCCGTATTTCGTCGCAGGTTGTAACGATGCGCTGGATTAAATGTTGTCTACTTTCAATTTCAATGCTATAAACCTCGTTTTTTAAGTGGCCCCATAAAAAGTAATCACAAGGGTTACAATCAGGAGATCTTGGTGGCCATTCATGTGGACCCCCGCGTCCAATCCATCTATTAGGATACACATTGTTTAAGTGTTCTCTTATTTGAAGGTTAAAATGTGGTGGGGCCCCATCATGCTGAAACAACATGCCTCTTATACCGATATTTTCTAACATATTCGGTAAAATGTTTTGAAGAAAATCAAAGTAAATTTCACCATTCAATCTTTCTTCAAAAAAATGTGGCCATATCAAATGTCTATTCACAAGTCCGACCCAAACATTTACAGAAAACCTGTGTTGCGAACGGCGTTGGCGTACCGCATGTGGGTTTTCCTGTGCCCATTTATGATTATTTCGTGAATTGTTTACTCCATCCCTTGTAAATTGTGCCTCATCCGTAAATAAGGTTCTGTAAATGACTGGGCGATGGTTAGACAACCAATGACAAAATGCCAGGCGGGGGATATCGTCCCCTTGTTGAAGACGCTGTACCTGCTGGATATGATATGGATGGTAACGTTCTCTTTTTAGGGTTCTCCATACTCGCCAATGAGGAATACCAGTTGCCAAACTGATTCGTCTAGTGCTCATATTTGGGTTTTCTTGAACTACGTTTATAATATTGTTTTGTTCCTGCACACCTTGTTGTAAAACACGCTCCACAACTGCACAAGTAGGAAACTTTCCGTGTTGTCTTGCACACTGGAACACCGTACTAAAGGTTTTATGATTAGGGCATCGACGATCAGGAAAACGCAGCCGATATTCTCTTTCCGCCGACCCGACCTACCATTTCCATTACAGAAACCATAGATGAATATTATGTCAGCATATTCCACGTTTGCAAATTTTACTGGCATAGTTAAAATATTTTCACAAGTTTTCACTAACTAAATGCGGATTATTGACACATTAAATTACTAACAAACAATTATTCAACTGTTTAGGAGATTTCTTTTTACTATCTGTCACTTTGAACAAGCCTACTGTGATTGATTAAAAATTTTGTTATTTCATACCCGATTACTTATTAGGACCACAGTTTTTTACCAAAATGGACCTTTAAAACGTGCCGGAATTAGGATTCACCCAGACCACCTAGGCTCAATAGAATTTTTGCAAATTTTAGTTATAAAACTATTTATTTCACGTGCCTCTCATTTAATAGGGTTCTGTAATCCATTTTCTTGCACATTTATCAACGTATTTAAATAACCACGAAGGTGTAACAAAAAAATGAAATAGGCCATTTTCTTTGTTTTTTCTTGCTCTTTTCGAATATTGTATCGAAATTTCAAAAAAATATATACAGGGTGATGTTTTATTGATGCAAAGAAGAAACATAAATTATAGTGAGTCCGGACCTGGATATATTTTTTTTATACATGTACCTCTTGGGGCTCGTTAGTACATTAGCCGTACCAAATATGAATCCGCTATTTCATTCCCTGTCAAAGTTATGACAAAAAACAGGTTTGGCCAAAAATTATTTAACACCCTGTAACTTCGTAATGAAGGCCCAATGAGACATTTCTATGGGAGGTTTCGGTTACCACTGATGTTCTCTACCTCCTATTAAGCTATGTCCCTCTCATGATGCAACACCCTAATAATTTAAAATTAATTGTTTTATAATCAACTTATAAGAGAAAACATGAAGCTGCTACCAATTTGGTTAAATTCAAGCATCAATTATATATTTACACGGGATCAGTCTTTAAAGTCGGTGACGCTAACAATTGTCGGAAGCCTCAAACAAGAAACCAAAACACTAAAGTACGAACGTATGTTTAATGGCCTATGTGTAGAAACGAAAAATAAAATAAAAACTCAGAACAGGAAATATATTTTTTATTATTATTTTTTTTCTATACGTTCAAATCTATTAGCATATTTCTTAATACTTGTCGCGTACGAAAACTCAGAAATTTGGTTTGAGAAGAATGGACTGTATGTCTGTAT